>JAEIGR010000010.1:1600000-2800000 GCA_018904305.1 Scaptomyza montana
CCGAAAGCCAGAATAAAAGTTTTGCTGGCAATCCAATAATATTTAATTTTTGAAGCAACAGAGAATGACTTACAGAATCAAATGCCTTACTAAAATTGGTGTAAACAACGTCAGTTTGCATTTTTTCCTGAAACCCTTTGATAACAAGCGAAGTGAATTCAAATAGGTTAGTGGTAGTAGATCTACGCCTAACAAAACCGTGTTGATAAGGCGATATAATTGAACTACATGTGTGTTGCAGTTGAGAACATATAATTTTTTCAAAGACTTTAGGAATGGCAGACAACTTGGATATACCCCTATAATTTTTAACGTAAGACTTAGAAGAATTTTTATGGAGTGGAATGATAAAAGATTCCTTCCATATATCAGGAAACACAGTTAAGTCAACAGACAAGTTAAATAGTTTATTTAAGGGCTTTCAAAGAGAATCCGCGCAGTATCTAAGAATACAGCCTGGCACTCCATCAGGACCAGGCAAGTAGCTAGGTTTGATAAAGTTAAATTCACTCAAGATCGTAGACTCAGTAATTACTGGGACATATATGAAATTTGACGTTTGAATTTGAAAAGGATAGGAATTACTGCAACTATATAAACTCATTGAGTATACTGATTGAAAATTCTCAGCAAATAGATCTGCTACTGCCTGATCAGAACTTGCTTTTGTATTATCAAAGTATACTGAGGATGGCAAGCAAGAAGATTTATTTATTTGTTTATTGTCAACTATGATCAGCTGACATAAAATCCAATTTAATTAAAATTAAAATTAAATTAAAAATTGAAATTAAAATTATGTAAAATAATTATATATAAATCTGAAAGTAAGTTAAGGTAAAAAAATTTATAAAGTTAACGTTAAAGCTCTGGGAAATTCAACAATAAAATTAGTGGTCCAACATTTGTTGCGTGGATTGGGAAAAACCAGAAAAACCCAATCAGACCAGCGTTAAATTAGTAGTTAGAGGTTAGTGGTTACGATTAGATAAAGCAAAAAGGATCGATCTTTTTAGTAATGGAATTGAGGACTCCAAGGATATAAGAGAATAAAGCCTGCTATAATCAGAACATAAAACACGGAATGGTTCATGTACTAAATAGTTGCTCGAGCAACGATCAAGGCTAAAAGGTAAAATGTTGAGATAAGCTCTAATCGGAACAGTTAATTTAATTCGACTTAAAAGAACTGATGAGTCGATTTCACCGTTAAATAGGTTAGTAATAAATAATACTCCATGCATAATTCTACGGTTTAACAGGGAGGGAAGATTTATTAAAAGGAGTCTACTTGAATATGGGGGTAAGTCAACTGCAGGAACCCAGTTAAAACTTCTAAGGGCAAATAGAAGAAATTTCTTCTGCACAGATTCAATTCTATCCTGGTGAATCGTGTATTGTGGGGACCACATACAAGATCCATACTCCAGGATGGGACGAACTAGCGATGTATAAAGCGTTTTTGTGGTGTAAGGATCGTTAAACTCTTTCGACCACCGCTTGATGAAACCAATGACATTAATGGCCTTATTGACCATAGACGAAATATGGGAGTCAAACTTTAATTTAGGATCAAGAATAATGCCTAAATCTTTAATTTCAAACACGCGGTCAAGTGGTGAAGCATCAAGCAAGAAGTGAGCAGTATGAGGGGTATTTCTACAAAAAGACATGACTTTACATTTTGAACAATTTAAATTGAGTAAGTTAAAATGACACCAGGCCGACAGCGCACACAAATCCGACTGTAGTAAGTTGCACAGAGAAGCATCATTGTAGGTGAAACATAGTTTTACATCATCAGCAAACATATAAACAAAAGAGTTAGTAATAACAGCTGGAAGATCGTTAATAAACAAATTAAATAGTGACGGTCCAAGATGACTACCTTGGGGAACACCTGAGGTAACTAAAATAGGTTTAGATACAGACGACTTAAAAACAACTTTTTGTGTTCGGCCACACAAGTACTCCGAAAGCCACAATGAAAATTTTGATGGAAATTCGATATTATTCAATTTTTGAAGCAAAGCTTATAAAGAGAATCCGCACAGTATCTAAGAATACAACCTGGCATTCCATCAGGACCAGGCAAGTAGCCAGGTTTGATAGAGTTAAATTCACTCAGGAGCGTGGACTCAGTAATTACTGGGACATATATGCAATTTGACGTTTGAACTTGAAAAGGATAGGAATTACTGCAATTATATAAACTCGTTGAGTATACTGATTGAAAATACTCGGCAAATAGATCGGCTACTGCCTGATCAGAACTTGATTTTGTATTATCAAGGTATACTGAGGAAGGCAAGCAAGAAGACTTACGTTTAGAGTTAACAAATTTATAAAACTGTTTAGGGTCACGTGAAAAGTTTAGTCTACAACGATTAAGATAATTATTATAGCAAGATGAGTTAACAGAAAGAAAACTAGAATTTGCTACTAAATACGAAGGTAAATCTAAAGTAGTTCCCGATTTTTTATATGATCTTGTCTTTGCGTTTTTCAATTTCGATAGTTTCCTCGTAAACCAATGTGGTTAATTATCACAAGAACAAGTGAGGGGAACACAAATATCCAAAAGCGAATTCAAGGTCCTATAAAATATTGCAATGGCAGTTTCTATATCACTACAAGAATAAAAGCGAGACCAATTAGTATGTTGAAGAAGATAATTTAATTTATTAAAGTTAGTTTTACGAAAGCAACGGGTTTTTAAAGTATTATTAGATACTGAACTAGGGCTAAGAATTTCGATTGATAGTTCTAGGGTTGGATGATAGGTATCTTCCGGAAGCACTAGAGGGGGTATTCTACTAGCATTACTGCAATCTGAGTCCGAAACAAATATCAAGTCCAACATTCAACCACTACAGTTATGCACCCTGTTAACTTGCGATAGGCCTAACTCCAGTAGGCCATCGATAAAATCATCAGAAGGGACTGGTAATACCGCCATTTGCAGACCATACAACATGTGGCAGATTAAAATCACCAACTATTTTCAGATTATCCATATCTGTCAACAATGACGATACAAGTTGCAGGGCACTAAGATGGGATGAGTAGATGTGAATATCAGAATGAGGAGGAATATAAGAACAAGCAACATAAAGTGAACGGCCGTTAAGTAATATTTTATGTCCGGAAGATCATGAGAATAAATCTGTTCAGAGGAAAAACAAGAGTCAACAGCAATGAGAACACCACTCCCCTTGTTTGCCACCGAGGTGGAGGCAACTGGGTGGCCAACAGGCGGTGCACTACTAATCCTAATGCCCTTATTATTGTTAATTCGCCTATTCTCATACTCCTTTACAACAAGCTGCTGCGGACAGAACTTTTCCGAACAAATTGTCGAAAAAGTTCAGGCGGCACGCTCAACTTGAAAGAAGATATACTTCGGGCGTGTTTAAATTTAAACTTCTCAGCAATAATAAGAGGAGAATCAATATTACTTTTAACATAAGCTGAAATATCATCCGACGAAGTATCGGATGCCAGCCTGGACACAAATATAAATTTATTAAATGGCACAACAACATTTTTAGAAAATTGATATGCAAAAGCAAAACAATGTAGAGAGCAAGTAAGTAGGTATCAATATGTCGATGCGTTGAGAACGATACAAAGGTAAAAACTAAGAGAGCGCTTGAGTGAGAGAGTGTGATCACGAAGGCAGATACAACCGCAAGTACGACGGATAGGACCGGACGAAGGCGGGAGAGGACTGATGCTGAAAAGCGAGAGTAATAAAATTTACAAGCTGTTTGTTGTTAGTTACCAGATTAAACAGAGTAAAACACCGTTCACAAACACAAGAGAACAATAAATACTTAAAAGCACGCAAAAACACGACCGTCACCAACGAAAGACAGCTTGTTAATTTGTGCAGGTAAAAGGAATAATTAGTATTTGTAAACGAAATTTAAAGTTTTTAAATATACTTAATAAGTATTACTTATATGTACTTTTCAGCTCTTTTAGATGGATTAATGTATGAATTTTTTTGTTAATCCTTAAATTATCATTTAAAAATTTAGAAGATGATATGTTTTTAGTTATTTCTCAATTGTGTGCTTACGCCAACCTTTGCTAATCAAAATAATCAAAATATGCAATTATTGCAAATATATTCTTTTACTACATAACCACAATAGCACTTATACTTTATTAGTGTATCCAACATTCATCATTCGTCTAGTGCATTTTTGTTTTGCTTCTTTTGTGAATGCACACAAACGCACACTTTTTATTATAGCTAAATTTAATTATTGCCAACCCATTATTCTCTACCCGTACAGCTCCCGTACCGTACACATGAGTTTTACGGACCTTAACGAGCAGTGTTAAAAAATGCACATATTGTGGTGGTTGGTTGATAACTTTCTTTTAATAAATCAGAAATGCAGCTGTGTTTTGTATACTTAAATTCAAAATAATGATTCACGACCAAAGCGCGCTACTGTTGTGTTTGAGTACAACTAACGCTCTGCTGCTGGCGGTTGTGAAAAAAAGGCAGGCTGCAAAACCAAAAAGCATTTTAGTGAACCCATATTTGATGGGCAGAACTGAGATTACCAAAGATTATGCTAAACATAACTGAAACCACTCAAAAGAGTCCCCAATATGTGGAAAACTCAGCGAACAGCCATCTGCACTGCCACTCTTAATGTCAAACAAGACTGGCCGACGTTCCATAGCCTTTATTAGAGCAATTTTCTCCGAATCGCTATTAAAATCTTCGAATCTACTTTTGTTTGCCGACATCTTGTTTCACTTTTTAAGGGCCGTAAAGAATTGCTGAACATTGATTCCAACAGTAGCAACAGCACAGCTTTTATTTAACATTTTCATTGTTCAACACTTAGCCACTGCCAGTGACTAACAGAGCTGCAGACCAGTGTTTCGTAATACGGTACGGGCGCTGTACGAGACTGTTTTTATACTCGATACCGAAGGTAAAGAGTATATTGGTTTTGTGCAATGTCCGTCATGGTGTCTGTCCGTCCGTATGGTTGCAACTTTTTTCCACACCCTTCAAGCTAAAGACTTGAAACTTTCCAATTCTCTTTATCTATGAGATAGTAAATTAAAGTGTCAAGATTGGGGTTCTACGATAACTGGGGGGCTGGCAAATCGATAAATTCGATAACTCAAAACCGATAAATCCACATATTTCGCACATCCTTACAGCTAGAACTACCAAATTTGGTAAGAAGATAGCTACTAGCAACCCCCAAAAAACTGCATCAAAAATGGAGCCACAACCACCCACTCCGCCCCCAGCCCCCCCTCATATTTAAGTCAAAAAAGCCTATATCTTCCACAGCTTTTGAGCTAGAGTCACCAAATTTGGTGCCAAGATAGGTGATGATGACCCCCCAAAACCTGCATCAAAAGATTGGATGCCACGCCCACCAATACCGCCCTAGCCACCCCCATCTAATCCAACGCTTCGTCAAAAACGGGAATGCGTGTATCTCCCAGAGTTGTGGAGCTAGAGCCACCATATTTGGTAGGAAGATAGCTGGCAACAACCCCAATAATCTGCAACAAAGTTTTGGAGCCACGCCCAACCATTCCGCCCCCCTTTCCACACCTTATACAAACTTTGAGCTCGAGTCACAAAATTTGGTATGAAGGTAAAATTGACATTTGAGTCACCAAATTTGGTATGAAAATAGCAATTGACATTCCACAAAGATCTGCATCACAAATTTGGATGCCTCGCCCACCCATACCGCCCCCAGCCCCCCGTTTCCCCACTTTTTACAAACTTAGAGCTAGAGTCACCAAATTTTGTATGAAGATAGCAATTGACATTCCAAACAAATTTGGATGCCACGCCCACCCATACCGCCCCCAGCCCCCCTTTCCCCTCTTTTTTTACAAACTTCGGGCTAGAGTCACCAAATTAGGTATGAAGATTGCTATTGACATTTCACGAAGATCTGCATCAAAAATTTGGATACCATGCCCACCCATACCGCCCCCAGCCCCCCGTTTCCCCACTTTTTACAAACTTCGAGCTAGAGTCCCTTTGGTTGAGAAGTTACACCCACAAAAATTTTTATCCCCCCCCCCCCACCCCCCCCCCCCCCCCCCCCCCCCCCCTACAAAAAAAAAAAAAAAAAAAAAACCCCCCCCCCCCCCCCCCCCCCCCCCCCCCCAAAAACAAAAAAACCCCCCCCCCCCCCCCCCCCCCCCCCCCACCCCCCCCCCCCCCCCCCCCCCCCCTAAAAAACACACCCCCCCAAAAAAAAAAAAAAAAAAAAAAAAAAAAAAAATGGTCAGGAGCGCGCCTATGAGACGAGTCAAGTTCACGTCATCTTCACAGCCCAGTAGTGGTTACAATGAATGTTTAATGTATAATGCTTAGTGATGGTGACTTGTCCAAAAAGGTCATACTTGGGAATGCTGTTTTAAAGGGATGGGACACCGCGAACGCATTTGCAGGCATTTATTTTCGGGTAGGGCATCTTATTATTTAGTCGTGAAAGGGAATTTCACTTGGGAGCAATTTTGGGTAGGGCATCTTATTATTTAGTCGTGAAAGGGAATTTCACTTGGGAGCAATTTTGGACAGCCCTTCAACTAATAACATTAAAATGTTTGTGATGTTGCTGTTGCTGGGTTGTTCCGGCGGTTGGGTTCATTGATATTTAAAAAACATTTAAATTCAATTTTCCTCCTACGCGTTTCGACGGCTTTGCCGCCTTCATCAGGGAGTCTGGTTTTATTTTTAAAAAATATATACACGTTACACTTCACATAAATACATTACTACATAAACCAATTACTATTTGGTACATACATTTTGGTTGTTTTTCCACATAATTTTAGTGTCGTCAGTCCTAATCCTAATACCGCCTCTTTCCGTCAAAATTATACATTTTTAGTGTAATTCTAATTTTTGTCCAGCTGTTTTTGATGTTGTTTGCTGCTGTTTGGTTTGCTTATTGCAGCTGTGTAAATGTAATTCGTCTGGTCAATGTCTTCTTTGTGTTTAAGCGCGTCGTCCCCTCTTTGCTGTATACGCAAGCTCTCCAGCGTTAATCTTGTTCGCTCTCTTCTCTCTATGTCAAGTACTTTGACCGCATCAAAATCAGCTGTATGGCCGTTTTCACTCAAATGTTGAGCTAGTGCTGTCGTTGTCTTTCTATTCTTTGCGTCTCCCTTATGTTCTGTTATTCATGTCGCGAGTGATCTTTTTGTTGTTCCAATGTAAACTCGATTGCACTCTTCTCCCTCTCTTCCATTGCACTTGATTTCGTAGATTACATTGTTCTGCTTGTTTCTGTCAATTTTGTCCTTCGTGTTCGTAAACAAATTTCTTGTTGTTTTGTGAGCTTTATAAGCATATGTTATGTGCTCTGTGCTGTCTTTTGGTATGAATTTTGTTAGCGTTGCTTTATTCGTTATGTTTTCTATGTACGGGATGCTGATGTACTGTCTGCTTATCGTTTCTAGGGTTTTTGTTGATGTTTGGAATTTCTGACTATTTGTGTTATCAATTTTGGCTGTGACGTCATTTATGAGTTTATCTATCAGATTTATCGAATAGCTGTTTTTGATAAACATCATTTTGAGTTTTATGTAGTTTTTTGGTCGGTGTTGTTTATCGCATAGTGTGTATGTATTTCTAATAATGTTCTGGATTGTGTTTATTTTCTGTGTCATCGGCTGGTTTGAGTCATAATTTATTATTCGTCCCGACGCTGTTCCTTTGGTGTACCAGTCAAATATGAGTCTATTTTCCCTTCGCTCTATTTCCATGTCAAGATAGGCAATTTTGTTGTTCTTTTCTGTTTCTATTGTAAATTGTATTCTTTTGTGTTGTTTGTTAAATGTTTCTAATATGAGTTGTGCTTCGCTCTTGTTTATAATCAGAAAAATGTCATCAACGTATTTTGAGATATGTTTAATTGTAATGTTATGTTGCTTCAGCTCATCAATCGCGTCGTCTAAGATTTTGTCTAAAACTATATTCGCGATTGTCGGTGATATCGGGTTTCCCATTGGCATTCCAAACACCTGACTGTATGTGGTGTTGTTGTACTTGAAATAATTATTTTCAATAAGTACAAAATCTAGTATTTCTTTAAATTTCTGTTTTGGAATGGATGTGTGTATTGATATATCTGCCAATCTATCCGGATCTAATAAGTAAAAAACATACAACATGAAGGGATACATCACATATATGCAATCTACATATGGCAAAAATTCGGTACTATACATTAAGTCTTATTTTAAGTGTCAGAAAAAACTAGCTAAACAGAGGAGTAGACTGAAATACCTTTTAGAATGTAAGAATTTCAACATAATACCAAGACACTTACAACGAAAAACAACATCACTAAAACACAACTTGACGCTACACGAATCGAAGAAAAAACTACAAAAATTAGAGAACAATTTTCTACTTAAAATCTTGCAACTAGAAATAGAAAAGAAAAACTTAAATCAGCAGGACGTTGAAGAACTACAAAAAGATCAAAAACTAGCTTACCAAAGAATACGCACTAACACAGAACAGACAATTGAGCGAAAACTACACAACGCAAAAAATGAATTAGCACAACAACTCAACATAAGAATCAACGAAGACTGGATAACCAACATGAATGACGTGTTTATACCAAATGAAAGCAGGTGGCTTTTATCGTTGGGCCCCAAATTTGGCCTACCGACAAACGGACGAAACATATCACCAATACACGTTATTGCAGACTTAGAACAGGGTATAAAAACGATTGATGACGAAAAACTAAGAGATTCGATTAGAGGAAACCTAGCATCGAGACTAAACAGCTACAAACAATCAAGAAAACTAAACCAGAAGGAAAAATGTATAACCAACATAGCCAACAACACAGAGAAACTCTTAAAGGAACATAACGATAAAATAATTATCACACAAGCAGACAAGGGAAACAAAACTGTAATACTATACAAGAGAGAGTATCATGATAAGATGCAACAACTTCTTATTGACAAAACAACATACAAAACAATAAGAAATGACCCCACACAAAAACTAAACACGAAAAACAACACAATAGTCAACTGTTTGTATAAAAACGAATTCTTAGACATAAAAACAAAACTAAGGACATATTGCTCAGGAGGAAACGCACCACGACTATACGGATTGCCAAAAATACACAAAACCGGAACACCATTGAGACCCATATCGGCGTCAACTGAAGTTCCTTGCTACAAATTGGCCAAATATATATGTGACATTATTAAGAACATACAATCCACACAGTACAACATTAGGAACGCAACAGAATTGAAAAATGAGATAAGGGACTTAGAAATTGGAAACGAGGAAATGCTTGTATCTTTTGATGTTATCTCGCTCTTCACTAACATTCCCATTAACACCGCAACAAAAAACATAATGGATAGATGGGCAGATATATCAATACACACATGCATTCCAAAACAGAAATTTAAAGAAATACTAGATTTTGTAATTATTTCAAGTACAACAACACCACATACAGTCAGGTGTTTGGAATGCCAATGGGAAACCCGCTATCACCGACAATCGCGAATATAGTTTTAGACAAAATCTTAGACGACGCGATTGATGAGCTGAAGCAACATAACATTACAATTAAACATATCTCAAAATACGTTGATGACATTTTTCTGATTATAAACAAGAGCGAAGCACAACTCATATTAGAAACATTTAACAAACAACACAAAAGAATACAATTTACAATAGAAACAGAAAAGAACAACAAAATTGCCTATCTTGACATGGAAATAGAGCGAAGGGAAAATAGACTCATATTTGACTGGTACACCAAAGGAACAGCGTCGGGACGAATAATAAATTATGACTCAAACCAGCCGATGACACAGAATATAAACACAATCCAGAACATTATTAGAAATACATACACACTATGCGATAAACAACACCGACCAAAAAACTACATAAAACTCAAAATTATGTTTATCAAAAACAGCTATTCGATAAATCTGATAGATAAACTCATAAATGACGTCACAGCCAAAATTGATAACACAAATAGTCAGAAATTCCAAACATCAACAAAAACCCTAGAAACGATAAGCAGACAGTACATCAGCATCCCGTACATAGAAAACATAACGAATAAAGCAACGCTAACAAAATTCATACCAAAAGACAGCACAGAGCACATAACATATGCTTATAAAGCTCACAAAACAACAAGAAATTTGTTTACGAACACGAAGGACAAAATTGACAGAAACAAGCAGAACAATGTAATCTACGAAATCAAGTGCAATGGAAGAGAGGGAGAAGAGTGCAATCGAGTTTACATTGGAACAACAAAAAGATCACTCGCGACATGAATAACAGAACATAAGGGAGACGCAAAGAATAGAAAGACAACGACAGCACTAGCTCAACATTTGAGTGAAAACGGCCATACAGCTGATTTTGATGCGGTCAAAGTACTTGACATAGAGAGAAGAGAGCGAACAAGATTAACGCTGGAGAGCTTGCGTATACAGCAAAGAGGGGACGACGCGCTTAACCACAAAGAAGACATTGACCAGACGAAATACATTTACACAGCTGCAATAAGCAAACCAAACTGCAGCAAACAACATCAAAAACAGCTGGACAAAAATTAGAATTACACTAAAAATGTATAATTTTGACGGAAAGAGGCGGTATTAGGATTAGGACTGACGACACTAAAATTATGTGGAAAAACAACCAAAATGTATGTACCAAATAGTAATTGGTTTATGTAGTAATGTATTTATGTGAAGTGTAACGTGTATATATTTTTTTAAAAATAAAACCAGACTCCCTGATGAAGGCGGCAAAGCCTTCGAAACGCGTAGGAGGAAAATTGAATTTAAATGTTTTTTAAATATCAATGAACCCAACCGGCCGGAACAACCCAGCAACAGCAACATCACAAACATTATCACACACTGGCCTACAAAACTTATATACAATGTTTTGTCTTAAAAGTGCGTATCGCCGAATCCTTGATGGTTCTGCTGGGGAACAACAACAACATCGAGACCGATTCATGGAATATAAGAAGTGCAACATTGGATAAAGGCGTCGATAAGACCTCCAGGCACGCAAAATGCCAACCAAGTATCATTGCGCAAGAGGACCACCCTCTTTAGCTGTTTGAAAAAGGCGCACGCACCGGCTCGAGTGATCACCTGTCAGATTGACTTGTCGGAGGATCTGGCCGAGGATGATGAGTTGGAGGAGGTCGATGAGGAAAGCCTACCGATATCCTTGCAAGAGAGAGGAAATCAGGTCCTTACCTCCTATAACAAAGAAATATAAATAGCCAAACGTAAGAGCTATGAAATCATTTGTAACAGTTACTGGCTTAATCCAAACGGTTGCCGGAGTCTAATCAAAATTTGAATCTTACCTTTCACTCGCCAGGAGTTAATTAATACGTAACAGTCTGCACTTTTTTAGACTTTTAGGGGGTCACACACTTTGAAGTCAAGGCTGCCGTAGAGAGAAGTAGTCTAACAAAATGTTGATGGATTTCATCCCTACTAAAATCTAGACAAGCCACAGCATCGGGTCAAAATAGTTCCGTTGCTGATGACATTGTGATAATAGCACAAGGCAAATACAAAGAAACACTGTGGCATTGTTTAACAAGAACTTAGGAATACGAAGAAGAAGTGGAAACGTTGCAGTCGGACGCAACCGACTGCGGTTTACTCGTTACCAGCATTATAACCGGTAAAAAGAGGACTTATTGGAAAGGGGTACGGATGCGACAGGGATGTACGCTGCCTTAATGATTCTCCGATGCAGATGGGGATGCCACCAGCTGTCTTCGTTGCAAATTTGGTGACTCCAGCTCAAAGTTTGTAAAAGGTGGGGAAAGGGGGGGCTGGGGCGGTATGGGTGCAGGTTTTTGGGGGTCCTCATCACCTATCATGGCAACAACCTTGGTGGCTCTAGCTCAAAGACTGTGGAATATAGAGGCGTTTCTGGTTTCAAAACGCGGGGGGCGGAATGGATGGGACATCCGATTTTAAAAAACGGATCGTATAGTTGGGCGTGGCATGTTAATTTTTGATACCGATTTTTGTGGAATGTCACCAGTTATCTTCTTACCAAATTTGTCTCTTCCTCGATAACTGTGGATGATATACGCATTCCAGTTTTTAAAAGACGGTCGGCTTTGCGCGATATGGGTAGGTAGGATATCTTCGGCATCAGATTTTAAAAATAGTGCTTGCTGTTTACAATAATAAGCATGTTAGATTGGGAGCTGATAATATATCTGCTCTTTATGCTTCGACTCCTTTAAAGTGCTTTACACTTATTGAATGTTATGATTTCTAAATGTCCGATTGAAAATGTCCTCCAGTTATTCTCTTCTCATTTATCTCTATGGCCATTGAAAGTATGTCTCTTGGTATACAAACTCTCCTGTGATTTTTGCTGCTGTTTGGCCAGGTCCACCAAAAACTGAAAAAAAGCAGGCAAACATACGCATACATGCGTCTGCGGGCTACCAAATCGACAGCGCCAGAATGGCTTGCATTGTTGAGCGACACACGAGGCCCGCAAAATGAGCGACGGCTTGCTCTCTCATCACCCGAAATACTGCGTGGCGCCAGGCTTCGAGATTTGACTGTCTATTGAATTCTTGCTCTAGGACTGTTCTAGGTATAAATGCTTAATTTAGGTTAGCTCCTTCCAAAATTAAAATAATAAATAACTGAATCGAAAGTGAAATATTAAAACTCACACCTTTATACCCATCGGAAAACTATTTTAATCAATTTATTTTTATTCCTTTGAGTTAAAAGTTACAGTTCTTACTTAAATTAAATTATAACCGACCTAATTCTTATTTTTGTATTTTACAGAGTACTGGCAGTGTACAATTTTTTGCAGATTACGAAAAATCGACTGGAAACTACATATGTGATGTTGATGGAAATGTTTTACTTGATGTTTATACCCAAATTTCGTCGGTCCCTCTGGGCTACAACCACCCTAGGCTTCTTAACGTTTTCAAGGATGAGAAAAATTTAAAAAGTAAGTTGCTCGTATTAGCATGGTGAGGAGCGTGCCCTGTATAAGAAAAAGGGAAACAAAAGTTGCGTTGATTGTGTACGTAAGAGTGCTTTCACAAAGCTTATAGAAAAATCCACAGGGAGGTATCGCTACCTTTTTTTTTTCCTATTTTACATGATTTTATTAAACTTGACTTGTCTGTTTGTTTGTACCGGATTATTGTAATCAAATTTTCACCAAGTTCCCGACTAGCTAGAGCTCTGAAATTTTCACCAAAGATGTGTTTCAGATGACAATACATGTTTTTAAAGTTTTTGGCACGATAAAATATGTAATATACCTTTTGCTTAACTTACTAATTTGACTGGTACAGTTGACAAGCTCTGGTGGCATGGAAGGAAGATTGCCGCTTTACAGGCCGAAGGTCGTGGGTTCGAACTCCAACCGAGAAATAGTTTTTTCTTTTTTATTATATATTTTATTATATAAACTTTTTAAACTATCGATTACATAAATTAAACTTAAAAATACATGTGGTAATCATCAGCAGTTCGATTATTCAGTTTTTTTTTGACAAAATAATCCATTGATTACGATTATTTTATGAACTGTCACGACTACCAATTGCTAAATATTAGAAATATTCAAAATATTGAAAGGGTCATTAATGGATTGAAAATATAATCTAAAATAATCTAATATAATCAAAATATAATCAAACTATTTATTTTATTTTTATTTCAGTATTAGCACTAAGTATTTAAAGAATTTGCATATAATTTTATCTATGTGTTGTTGTAAATGGTGTATTTGCCGGCTCGAGGCGAAGAAAGTTGCATGACTAAAAAAACAAATTGTTATCTGTAAAGTTGGTTTAGTTGAACGTGACAACGTCTTTAGAAAAATACAACAAAATACTTGATTAAATTTATTGTTTAATTATTTTAATATATATTAATTTTTAATTATTTTTTTGAATTTATTGTATTTTTTAAAAGTAATAATTTTAAATATTTTATAAGAATAAACAATGATTTAATTATTGTTTATAAATCTTACATTTAAAATTTAAAATTTTGAAACATTAAAATTTTCGTAAATCTAGTTGACACTACATTCACTTTTCACTGCACTTGATACTCGATCAAAACATGTAAATGTACTATAGTATAGCAGCTGTCCACGCAGACGCATCGCTCACTCAAGTAGGAGAGAGACGGATATCGAACGCTGCCCAACGCAAAGGCCGATTGTGCTTCTTTGTCGCTCGTTCCGCGCTCTCTCATTTCAGACGCCTAAGAGCGAGGTAACGACACATGAGCGAGGTAACGACACATGAGTCATGTTTTTTCGTTTTTTCGATTTATAAGACGTTGTCACGTCAATTTGACGAAGCGTTGGGGCGGATGGGGGCGGCTAGGGCAGTATTGGTGGGCGTGGCATCCAAACTTTTGATGAAGCTTTTGGGGGGTCATCATCACCTATCTTGGCACCAAATTTGGTGGCTATAGATCGAAAACTGTGGGAGATATAGGCTTTTCTGATTTCAAAACGCGGGAGGGCTGGGGGCGGAATGGGTGGGCGTGGCTCCAAAACTTTGATGTAGATTTTTGGAAATCGTTGCCGGCTAGTTTCCCACCAAATTTGGTGGCTCTAGCTCCACAACTCTGGAAGATACACTCATTCCCGTTTTTGACGAAGCGTTGGGGCGGATGGGGGCGGCTAGGGCAGTTTTGGTAGACGTGGCATCCAAACTTCTAATGCAGTTTTTGGGGGGCCATCATCACTTATCTTGTCACAAAATTTGGTGGCTATAGCTCAAATACTGTGGGAGATATAGGCTTTTTTGACTTAAAATTGCGGGGGGACTAGGGGCGGAATGAGTGGGCGTAGCTCCAAAAATTTTGATGCAGTTTTTTGGGGGTTTCTAGTAGCTATCTGCTTACCAAATTTGGTAGTTTAAGCTGTAAGGATGTGCGAAATATGTGGATTTATCGGTTTTGAGTTATCGAATATATCGATTTGCCAGCCCCCCAGTTATCGTAGAACCCCAATCTTGACACTTTAATTTACTTTCCCATAGATAAAGAGAATTGAAAAGTTTCAAGTCTTTAGCTTGAAGGGTGTGGAAAACAGTTGCGAACATACAGACGGACACCATGACGGACATTGCACAAAACATATATACTTACTCTTTACCTTCGGTAACGAGTATAAAAATGGTTGTCTGTAAAGTTGGTTTAATTATCACTATTTTGTATGGAAACATAGAAGGAGGTGTTGCTTTGTATTCGCTGTGTTTTGTTTGTGCTTAGATGCAGAGAAGTAGCCCACTGAGACGGTCGAGTCACGCGGTTCTGCTGTGTATGTTATGCCCAAACGACCACAAAAGAAAATACTATTACGTGCAAGTTTTTTTGACGCGACAACGTCTAATGAATTGATGAAAACAGGCAGCATGTTCAAAAAAGTGTTACTCTCATAGTGTGATGTTACTATAAATGAGTTACTGTTAATGTGTTACTGTTAATGTGTTATTGTTTATGCGTTAAGCTCAATTCAATTAAATGTTAACGCCTTCATGTTATGTAGATTGAAGTGACAATAACAATTTCGGCAATAAGGGTTAATAAGTCTGCGCAGCTTACATTCACCCTGGAGCAAGTGTTTCAAATATTAGTGCTTTGCTGCACCAAGCACTTTTGCCATATGTGTTCAACAGACAATATGTACATCTAAAAATGCAAGTGGGTAGTCCCAGTTCTTCTTTGTGGCGATTTTAACACAAACGTAAAAAATGATGACAATTTCATTAAATTCATGAAAGAAGTATATAATCTCGACTGCGCATCAAATGTTGATAAGTCAACAACGCTGGGAGGAACCACTGTTGATTTGACTTTCTCGAGGCATATTGATGTTGAAACCCTCCCATTCATTTCATACTTTTCGTACCATCGCCCTATCCTAAATAAAATCACACAGATTGGAAGAAATAAATAATAATATATTTATAAAACTATGCAATCATTTCATCATTGATTTTTTATGACGTTACCACGTAAGACTATCGTCCGTAAACCAACTTTACAGACAACAATTTTTATACTCGTTACCGAAGGTAAAGAGTATATTGGTTTTGTGCAATGTCCGTCATGGTGTCTGTCCGTCTGACCGTCTCACAGTGGTTGGGCTTGTATGGAGTCGCGGCCGTTGAAATTTGAAATTTTTACCAAAAATATTTTAAATATGTTGTAAAAAAAACTGGCCACATCGGATGACTATATCCGATAGCTCCCATATAAACCATCGGTATGAAACGATTGATTTACTATATTATATCAACTGCCATAGCAGCAATTGCAAAAAAAAATACGTTAACAAATATATAAGTTTCAAACATTAGTCATTTTATTATAACATTAACATATATAAACAAAATAAGATTCATACAGGGGCTTGGTAAAAATTAATCAGACTCTTCTAACAAATCTAATGCAGACTTCATTAAGTTGGAATTGTGTTTGCATGGCAATTTTTTTAGTCCCGTAATAAAGGGATCGGAAGATAAAAAAAAGTCTTTTTATTAGATCCGTGTTTGTTGAAATTCGAGATGTCTTTCTAGTATGCTGCTTTCTAAATAGTTTTATGTCTTTGTTTCGCGATTCCGCAGCTTCTTCCGATAGTTCTCCAATTGAAACAAGTGCGAAATTAATCACATCTGCACCATGGATTAAAACTTTGTGAACTGTGGGTGGAAAGTAGTACCAAGGATAGACATCTATTAGTTTCTTGGCAGTTTCAAGAGCATATAATCTAAATTTGTTGGCATTAATTTTGTACCCTGATGACATAGCTTGGAGCAATATGGAACATCGAATTATTAGGCTTTCATCTAAGCCAGTTATTTCAGCTGACAACTCAGAATTATTAAAAAATGA
This sequence comes from Scaptomyza montana, assembly GCA_018904305.1. Classification (NCBI taxonomy): domain Eukaryota; kingdom Metazoa; phylum Arthropoda; class Insecta; order Diptera; family Drosophilidae; genus Scaptomyza; species Scaptomyza montana. The sequence goes on from JAEIGR010000010.1 coordinate 1,616,984, forward strand.
TCTCGCCGTATTTCCATCATTTGAATTTCCGCTTCCTCCAACTCTCGGCTTGTCCACTATTAACCCCATTTTTGCTTTGAAATCTTTTTGGATTATTTTTTTTCTTGAAGAAATGTTTTCCTTAGAAATTTGCCAAGTTTTGTGTTCCAATCTATATGAAATGTGCAAAAAATATTCAAAGAATCGTAAATAAGAGTGTAATGGTGACAAGCCAAATTCAAAGCAGGTCTTTTTTTTTTGTGTTTATTATTTATAAGAAAAGATATGGATATAACAATTTTCACTTAAATAATAAAAAGTGACAATGATATTTTCTTTTTTTTTTCTTTTTTAAGTTGTCTTTAGGCGAGCTCTCATTAAATTATACTTGTTTCAACTTAAATGTTCTTTTTCAGAATTACATATTTAACATTAGCTATATTTCGGAATATTATATTTAATTAGGCTGCGATGAAAAGTAATAAAAAAACATCGCTTCAAAATTCAAAGCAGGTCTTGTTAACATTCTTTTGCAAGCACTTTTCTATATTATTCATATCCGTTGGCTTTGCTTGACAAATGTAACATTTTGCTGCAGATGTGTCGCTAAGGGCATTACATATCTTCCCATCTACCATGGTCAACTGCAAGTTGTGTTTAATGTTGATTCTTTTATTGCCGACATCACATAAAGTACACTTTAACTGAGCAATTTGTTCCTTGTAATGTTTTTCTTCGTTTAAAGCCAATTGAGAAGTTTCTTTTTCAAATTGGAACCTCATCGGTCGGCAAAAGCGTGTAGATGAAGGTCTGGGATTTTTCCAAATTATTTTATGGTCTTTGGGATCACTTGAGTCGGTTATCAGCTACAATGGTACGTACGACGTAACAAATAGAGTTGAGTCGTTCAGATTATTGTTATGAGCTTTCTGTTTATACTCAGAATGTGCGGAACTACCATCGAATCCCCATTTCCCTATCAAAATTAAACTTTTCTCAGAATCGTCCGTAATATTCTCAATAACTTCATTTTGAAGTTTTAAAATCCGGGAAGCTGTATGATCTAGCAAGCTTTGCAGTTGAACTTCAGCTTTTGCTTCAGTAACGCTGATTTTATCTGGATAGGTAAGTTGTTTTACTTTCAACACCTGTTCGTAGCTTGGCAATACATCAAATGATATTATCGAATTGATAAACTTACGAATGAACAAATATTGGTGTTTTGATAAATTTGTCTCTACAAAGAGTGACAATTCTTCATCAATGTTTGCTTGGCAATGCTTTGGCCCTGAAGAAAAACTGCACGATCGAAGCAAAGAAGCTGCAGATTCATCTGTTTTCGATATTTCAGGAATCCTTCTTCGTTTTGCTCTTTTCGAACACTCCGAGACTTCAATTTGCGGCCGTCCACGATCTGCACTTTTCAGTATTGGTTGAGACACCTCGTGGGCACAGTTTAATAAAATTGATTCCATTTCGTTTAACCAATCAGATTGATATTGAATAACTGAAGATTTTTTCCGTTTGTAACTATCCCAAAAACTAGCTATTCTCTTACAAATACATCCAATACGCTTGGATATTTGGCTTAACTTAGGAATCTAGCCGCTGTTTTCAATGTTCCCTTGCACAACTTCGATTAGTGTTTTACATTTTTCTGTATTGGTTCCAGTTTCTGAGCACCACAGATTAAAAATATATAGGCCTGCAAACACACATTTATAGGAAGAGCCTAAAAAGTAAAGTCCAAGAGCAAAAACATTAATTTTATATATGTAAGTATACATATACCATATACAGACACGAAAGACGAAGACAAAGCGCAACAGCACAAAAGGCAAAACTATGACCTTGACCAACGTTAGACAGCGTCATTATACTTACGATTGTATACACATCTGCAAATTTCTGCAGCTAATTTTTACACATATATTACCTTAAGAGTCAGACGAATACAGAGACATATAAGCCAATCGTGGCATTTTGTGGGATCACAACTAAAACTCCAACTAAACATAAAAAAGACGTTCACAAAATACACAAAAAATATTACAAAGATTTTGTTAATTTCACTAAAAAAATTTGGGGATTAATTTATTTCTTAATATGTACATTTAAAGTAGATACCTTCAGCTTCAAACTGCATTTTAAATTATCAAAATCGGATAGCTCCTGCGAATGTTTGACCACTTTGAAAGGCAATTATGTTATGACAAAAACCTAACTTAACTCCGCTACACATGATCACGCTTTGCACTCTATTTTTAGAAAGTCCCGTTATATTTCCAGACAAAACCGGTTTGCCATCAAGAAGTTTGGACATTTAAGAGATAATTTGTTTACATTGTTTCCAAATATTTTGTGATCGATTTTTTTATTTATGGCCTATGGGCGCAACCACTGTGGGATGGGGGCGGCTAGGGCAGTATTGGTGGGCGTTGCATCCAAACTTTTGATGCAGCTTTTGGGGGGTCGTCATCACTTATCTTTGGTGGCTATAGCTCAAAAACTGTGGGAGATATAGGCTTTTCTGATTTCAAAATGCGGGGGGGCTGGGGGTGGAACTGGCGGGCGTGGTTCCAAAATTGTTGATGCAGTTTTTTGGGAGTTGCTAGTAGCTACTCACTGCTGCTCACCAATTTGGTAGTTCTAGCTGTAAGGATGTGCGAAGTATGTGGATTTATCGGTTCTGAGTTATCGAATTTATCGATTTGCCAGCCCCCCAGTTATCGTAGAACCCCAATCTTGACACTTTAACTTATTATCCCATAGATAAAGAGAATTGGAAAGTTTCATGTCTCTAGCTTGAAGGGTGTGGAAAAAAGTTGCGAACATACAGACGGACAGACGGACGGACGGACAGGCGGACACCATGACGGACATCGGTACCGAGTATAAAAATGGTTGTCTGTAAAGTTGGTTTACGGACGATAGTCGTACGTGACAAAGTCATAACAAAACATTGTTGAAATGAATGCATACTTTTATAAATTAATTTAACTCATTTTATTTAATTATGATGACCGATAAATCCACATATTTCGCACATCCTTACAGCTAGATCTACTAAATTTGGTAAGCAGATAGCTACTAGCAACCCCCAAAAAACTGCATCATTCATTCCGCCCCCAGCCTCCCCCACGCAGTTTGAAGTCAAAAAAGCCTATATCTCCCACAGTTTTTGAGCTATAGTCACCAAATTTGGTGCCAAGATATTTGATGATGACCCCTCAAAAAGTTAGATGCCACTCATAGCAATACTGCCCTAGCCGCCCCCATCCGCCCCAACGCTTCGCCAAAAACGAGACTGCGTGTATCTTCCAGAGTTGTGGAGCTGGAGCCACTAAATTTGGTAGGAAGATAGCTGGCAACGAAGCAGCATCAAAAATTTCGATGCCACGCCCACCCGTACCGCTCCCAAACAAACTTTGAGCTAGAGTCACCAAATTTGGATTGAAGATAGCAACTGACATACCAAAAGGATCTACAGCAAAAATTTGGAAGCCACGCCCACCCATACCGCCCCCAGCTCTCCTTCCCCCACCTTTAACAAACTTTGAGCTGGAGTCACTAATTTTGGAAGGAAGATAGCTGGTAGCATCTCCATCTGCATCAGTAATCTTTGTTCCAGCGTACACCCCTGCCGCATGCGTACCCCTTTGCAAGTAAGCCTCTTTTTCAATTCTTGCCTGGTTGTTTGAATTGTGTGACTGAGTACGTCGTGAGCGCTCACAATTCACTCCCAGTATTTTGTCGGCGCATTTGCCTTGTTTATTCGAATGTAATTTTTTTTACATTCATGCAGCTCATTACTTCCTACACCGAACGTACGCACCACAGTTTGCGTGGGTCATCCCGAGAAATTTGGTGCATTAATTGAACGCTTAGTGCCAATACTGTTCCATCTATTTTCGACAAACGCAGGTCTACAGCGATTTCCGTTTAATTCAAATAAACTAGTAGGCTAGCTAGTGTTTGTTTAGGATGCCCAAATTCAGTGGTTTCTTATCCGGCTGCGTGTAGTAGCAATAAGAACATATAGAAATAAAGTCGTCAAAAGCCGAAATTCCATCAGGCAGTGAGAGAAATGCAATTCATTATGCTTTCTGACTGTGATTCGACATGTTCTATCGTAGCATAGTCAGCCAGCCATGTTGTGTGTATGCGCTCGTATAACAGCGATTTTGTTGCGCGCATACCCTTGTTTGTCGACTGATCGTCTGTTACTTCATAAATCTAAGCGTGTGTATTCTTCTTATGTTTTGGTGGACATGAGCATATTTAAATGTATGCCTTGATATTCATTGACCTGTCTCAACTATTATGATTTTCGGCTAATGCCAAATTTTCGGCTAATCAAAAATTTTGAAGCCAAGCCCACCCATTCCGCCCCCAGCCCCCCCGCATTTCAAAATCAGAAAAGCCTATACCTCCCACAATTTTTGAGCTAGAGCCACCAAATTTGGTGCCAAGATAGGTGATGACGACCCCAAAAACAAACTGCATCATAAGTTTAGATGTCGGATTTTAGAATATGAAAAAATAACCAACATACCATAGAACCAAAAATATCATATATTATATATGTATATAATAATACCAAAATACCAAAAAATACCAGAAATCCTAAGAATACCGAAAACTCCAGAAAAAACCAAAAAACAACTTACAAAAATGATGCTAAGAATACCAAAAAATTCCGAAATACCAAAATTTACAAAAGATCCCAAAAATACCAAAAAACTCATAAGAATTCCAAAAATACCAGAATTCCCAAGAATACCAAACACACCAAAATATACCGATATAACAAAAAATACAGAGAAATAAAGAATCAAAATACAAAAAAATTAAGAAGTACAGAAATATGAAGATAAATACAGAGAAAAAAAAAAAACTACAGAAAAGTACAGAGAATTACAGAAAACTACAGAAAAGTACAGAGATATACAGAAGAAGAAAAAAAAATCAATGAGTGTTGGAACTCACGGGCGATGTGTTAACACCTGTTTGTTGGTGTGTTTGTACCTGTATTATTGCTATGAGCACGTTTTCTTGAACAAAAATAATATTTTATTGAATTTGGGTTTACTTTTTGAATTGGGTTCATCATTCGTCAGTTCATTCTCTTATTTAATAAGTCCGCTATGTTAGTCTGTAAGTGAGTGTGTGTGTGTATTCCCAAAAGAAGCAATACAGAATTTCACTAGACGAATGATAATCGATGGATACTCTTATAATGTTGGAAGATGATATGTTACCAACCTTTGCTTATCAAAATAATCAAAATATGCAACTATTACAAATATATTCTATAGCTTGTACATATCCACAATAGCACTTTTATTTTATTAGGGTATCCAACATTCATCAATCGTCTAATGCATTTCTGTTTTGCTTCTTTTGTGAATACACATATGTAAACTCACACTTTTTATTATAGCTAAATTTAATTATTGCCAACCCATTATTCTCCATTATAACTAAATATAGTAAAAATTACCAACCCAGAAACCCTTGCACTTACAAATAAAAAACAAGTGGAAACGTTGCAGTCGGACGCAACCGACTGCGGTATACTCGTTACCAGTATTAAAACCGGTAAAAAGAGGCCTAATTGCAAAAGGGTACGGATGCGGCAGGGGTGTACGCTGCCTTAAAGATTCTCCGATGCAAATGGAGATGCCACCAGCTGTCCTCCTTCCAAATTTTGTGACTCTAGCTCGAAGTTTGTAAAAGGTGGGGAAAGGGGGGCTGGGGGTGGATTGGGTGGGTGTGGCATCGAAATTTTTGCTGCAGATCTATGTGGGATGTCAATCGCTATCTTCATACCAAATTTGTGGACTCTAGCTCGAAGCTTGTAAGAGGTAGAGAAAGGGGGGCTGTGGAGCGGTATGGGTGGGCGTAGCATCCAAATTTTTGCTGCAGATCCATGTGGGATTTCAATTGCTATCTTCATACTAAATTTGGTGACTCTAGCTCGAAGTTTGTAAAAAGTGGGAAAGGGGGACAGAATGGGTGGGCGTGGCTCCAAAAATTTGATGCAGATTTTTTGGGGTCGTTGCCAGCTATCTTCGTACCAAATTTGGTGGCTCTAGCTCCACAACTCTGGAAGATACACGCCTTCATGTTTTTGACGAAGCGTGGGGGCTGGGGCGGAATGGGTGGGAGTGGCTCCAAAATTTTTATGCAGTTTTTTGGGGGTTGCTAGTAGCTATCTTCTTACCAAATTTGGTAGTTCTAGCTGTAAGGATGTGCGAAATATGTGGACTTATCGGTTTCGCGTTATCGAATTTATCGATTTGCCAGCCCCCCAGTTATCGTAGAACCCCAATCTTGACACTTTAACTTACTATCCTATAGATAAAGAGAATTGGAAAGCTTCAAGTCTCTAGCTTGAAGGGTGTGGAAAAAAGTTGCAACCATACGGACGGACAGACGGACGGACACCATGACCAACAAGTATGAAGCACTTATAGAGTAGTCATGAGGCCAAATTCTGACTGCCAGTTGGAATATGAAATCGTGGCGACACCTCTCTCACAGAGCGCTGTTGTAGACTTTTTCTCTGCCAGCGCATTTCGTGCCCGATTTCCAAGTCACTCGGCTTGCCGACTGTGCTACGCTTTTTTTCTCTCCTACCACAGCCAGCCAGCCATACTGTGTGTATGCGCCAGTAGCCAGCGATTTTGCAGCGCGCAGACCCTTGTGTTTTGGGCTGATCTTTACAAAAGTGCAAAGCTCTTGCAGCCACCCGCGCACTTTAGGCAAAAGCTTTCTTATTGGAGTTACGTTTTTGAGTGCATTCGCAGCTTTGTTTGTCATGGGTGTATGCCGAGTTTTGCAAGGCGGGCGGGGGCTGTGTGTTGTGTTACGATCTGTGACAAACAATTTTTTATTAAATGAAATAAACACAGCTATTTATGCATATAAAACTAAAAAATATTACTCCGTGCATAATTTTAGTTGCCAATGTTACCTCTCCCTACGCCCTTGCCAATTCTTATTACATTTTATATCTTGCGCTGCATTCGCGGTTCCGTTAAGCGCGATCATATGTTTAAGAGAGAGAATTTGCAAGCTCAACACGCGTAAATTGAACGCATTTCGTTTTATATGTTTGAACGTTCATATGTTGAGTTTAAAGTGTTTTTTGTTTAATTGAACTTTGTTTTTCTGAAGTTTTGTATACTATCAATTGTGAATATAATACAATATTTGGTAAGTATTGAAGGTGAAACAGTTTAAAAAACTTAAAAGCTAAATGATTGCCTATTAATAACAAGTGAACACCTTGTATTGCATTTACAGTGTAAATTTTACACCAGTCGGCATATTTATTTTGACAAAATTTAATGTAAAATCTATTTGTTCTTTAAACTTACTTTAAAACAAGTGGAAACGTTGCAGTCGGACGCAACCGACTGCGGCATATTCGATACCAGTATTAAAACCGGTAAAAGCGGCCTGATTGCAGAGGGGTACGGATGCGGCAGGGCTGTACGCTGCCTTAAAGATTTTCCGATGCAGATGGGGATGCCACAAGCTATCTTCCATACAAATTTGGTGACTCTAGCTCAAAGTTTGTAAAAGGTGGGGAAAGGGGGGGCTGGGGGCGGTATGGGTAGTTGTGGCATCAAAATTTTCACTGCAGATCTTTGTGAAATGTCAATTGCTATCTTCATACCAAATTTGGTGAATCTAGCTCGAAGATTGTAAAAAATGGGGAAAGGGGGGCTGGGGGTGGTATGGGTGGGCGTGGCATCCAAATTTGTGATGCAGATCTTTGTGGAATGTCAATTGCTATCTTCATACCAAATTTGGTGACTCTTGCTCGAAAATTGTAAAAAGTGGAAAAAAGGGGGGCGAAATGGAGGGCGTGGCTCCAAAACTTTGATGCAGATTACGCCCCAGCCCCCCGCATTTAGAAATCAGAAATGGCTATATCTCCCACAGTTTTTGAGCTATAGCCACCAAATTTGGTGCCAAGATAGGTGATGATGACCCCCTAAAAACTGCACCAAAAGTTTGGATGCCACGCCCACTAATACTGCCCTACCCGCCCCCATCCACCCCAACGCTTCGTCAAAAACGGGAATGCGTGTATCTTCCAGAGTTGTGGAGCTAGAGCCACCAAATTTGGTAGGAAGATAGCTGGCAACGATCCCCATAAATCTGCATCAAAGTTTTGGAGCCACGCCCACCCATTTCGCCCCCCTTTCCCCACCTTTTACAAACTTTTAGCTAGAGTCACCAAATTTGGTATGAATATAGCAATTGAGATGCCACAAAGATCTGCAGGAAAAATTTGGATGCCACGCCCACCCATACCGCCCCCAGCCCCCCTTTCTCCACTTTTTACAAACTTCGAACTAGAGTCACCAAATTTGATATGAATATAGCAATTGACATTCCACAAAGATCTGCATCACAAATTTGGATGCCACGCCCACCCATACCGCCCCCAGCCCCCCTTTCCCCACTTTTTACAAACTTCGAGCTAGAGTCACCAAATTTGGTATGAAGATAGCAATTGACATTCCACATAGATCTGCATAAAAAATTTTGATGCCACGCCCACCCATACCACCCCCAGCCCCCCTTTCCCCATTTTTTACAATCTTCGAGCTAGATTCACCAAATTTGGTATGAAGATAGCAATTGACATTTCACAAAGATCTGCAGTGAAAATTTTGATGCCACAACTACCCATACCGCCCCCAGCCCCCCCTTTCCCCACCTTTTACAAACTTTGAGCTAGAGTCACCAAATTTGTATGGAAGATAGCTTGTGGCATCCCCATCTGCATCGGAAAATCTTTAAAGCAGCGTACAGCCCTGCCGCATCCGTACCCCTCTGCAATCAGGCCGCTTTTACCGGTTTTAATACTGGTATCGAATATGCCGCAGTCGGTTGCGTCCGACTGCAACGTTTCCACTTGTTTTAAAGTAAGTTTAAAGAACAAATAGATTTTACATTAAATTTTGTCAAAATAAATATGCCGACTGGTGTAAAATTTACACTGTAAATGCAATACAAGGTGTTCACTTGTTATTAATAGGCAATCATTTAGCTTTTAAGTTTTTTAAACTGTTTCACCTTCAATACTTACCAAATATTGTATTATATTCACAATTGATAGTATACAAAACTTCAGAAAAACAAAGTTCAATTAAACAAAAAACACTTCAAACTCAACATATGAACGTTCAAACATATAAAACGAAATGCGTTCAATTTACGCGTGTTGAGCTTGCAAATTATCTCTCTTAAACATATGATCGCGCTTAACGGAACCGCGAATGCAGCGCAAGATATAAAATGTAATAAGAATTGGCAAGGGCGTAGGGAGAGGTAACATTGGCAACTAAAATTATGCACGGAGTAATATTTTTTAGTTTTATATGCATAAATAGCTGTGTTTATTTCATTTAATAAAAAAATTGTTTGTCACAGATCTTAACACAACACACAGCCCCCGCCCGCCTTGCAAAACTCGGCATACACCCATGACAAACAAAGCTGCGAATGCACTCAAAAACGTAACTCCAATAAGAAAGCTTTTGCCTAAAGTGCGCGGGTGGCTGCAAGAGCTTTGCACTTTTGTAAAGAAACATTGTTGTTATTAAATGTGATGTTGAAAATAATTTGTTTCTCTAAAAATAGTCTCAAATAGTCGAAATAATGGAAAATAATGGAAAATAATGCAAAATAATGGAAAATAATGGAAAATATTAAAACGATTATTTTCCATTATTTTCAATTATTTTCCATTATTTTTAATAATTCATGGTAATTTTCCATTATTTTTGATTATTTGTAATCGTAATCATTAAAAAATCATACATTTTTCACCAGCGAACTATATAATCACTACGACTATTTTCCAAAAATAATTTAATTGATTAGTAATTCTAATGGCAACTTAACAGGTCTGGTTTTCGGCAAATGAATTCGACATACGCACAGCTGAATACACTTTCGCAATTTGTGCGCATCGCTGCATAACTGTATGGTAGTTGCGATGAAAAAAATTGTTGGAAAGTGTCATAGAGCTAAAAACATGAAAGAGTATGAATGACCAGCAATGGAAAACTGATAATTGCCTGCTTATTTTACTAGACGCTTGTTTATTTTACTGTTCGCCTGATACTGCAAATGGTCGATCAGCACAAAATATGATATTTGACTGCCTTGGAAGTATTGCTTTTTAGGTTTTTGTAGGCAAAATACACAAAATTTAATTGATAATAGAGAAAGGTCAATGAATGCCATGGCAAATGCTACGAATACATCTAAATATGTCATGTAGATATACAAAGGCACTAACACACTAACACTAGCCAGCCCAAGCAAAATAACAAAAATCGCTACAAAGCCTATATCCCAGCAAAACTGCAAACATATGGAAATATATATGTATGTGGATATAATGCTATGAAGCTATGGCAACGTCGCAAAATTGATTATGGAACCCAGCCCAAACAAAATAGCAAAAATCATTTCAAAGCCCCGACCACCAAAACTGCAAAACATATGAAAACGCACATTTATATAGAAATATATGTATGTTGATATGAATACGCATTTGTGTATTGCTGCTTTACAGCTAGGTCACTAGAATGAAAAGGTAGTAGACATACCATATGATCATATGAAGAATACACACGCTCATAAGCATGTGATAACAGGCGATCAGCCCAAAACACAAGGGTCTGCGCGCTGCAAAATCGCTGGCTACTGGCGCATACACACAGTATGGCTGGCTGGCTGTGGTAGGAGAGAAAAAAAGCGTAGCACAGTCGGCAAGCCGAGTGACTTGGAAATCGGGCACGAAATGCGCTGGCAGAGAAAAAAGTCTACAACAGCGCTCTGTGAGAGAGGTGTCGCCACGATTTCATATTCCAACTGGCAGTCAGAATTTGGCCTCATGACGACTCTATAAGTGCTTCATACTTGTTGCCATGACGGTCATTGCACAAAACCAATATACTCTTTACCTTCGGCAACGAGTATAAAAACAGCAAGTAGTGGCCTAACAAAATCGCACTGTCTTGGGTAAAAAAAAAAAAAAAAAAAAAATCAATGAGTGTTGGAACTCACGGACGATGTGTTAACACCTGTTTGTTGGTGTGTTTGTACCTGTATTATTGCTTAGAGCTCGTTTTCTTGAACAAAAATAATATTTTATTGAATTTGGGTTTACTTTTTGAATTGGGTTCATCATTCGTCAGTTCACTCTCTTATTTAATAAGTCCGCTATGTTAGTCTGTAAGTGTGTGTGTGTGTGTGTGTATTCACAAAAGAAGCAATACATATTTCACTTGACGAATGATATGTTTATTTATAATTTATTTCTAACTTTCTTGTTAAATTCCTCAAATTATTATCTTTCAAAATTGTATGCTTTAATTTAAATTACCTTTCAGATTCTAATTTAATTTTATATTTTTCTTGAAATTTTATAATTTGAACTGAATTTTATGTCGACTGTTCGATGTTGACCATAAATAAATACATAAACTTTGCTTTTCAGCTTTGATCAATAGACCGGCACTTGGCGTGTTTCCTGGAAGAGAATGGCCCGAAAAACTCAACGCCATATTAATGAATATTGCTCCCAAAGGCTTGAACAAAATCACAACGATGATGTGTGGATCATGTTCAAACGAAAATGCATTTAAGAGTATTTTCCTTTGGTACGTTTTGCTTTAAAGTTTAAACTAATAGCTTTAACACTTAAATTATGTCTGTCGAGTTAAATTTTATGAAAAACAATAGTTTCCTTACCTAAGCAAAAATAAAAGAAAATGCGATCGATTAAAGTAAAGTCAATGAAATTTACACAACAGCTCACATTATTTTCAATAAATTTATCGACATCATTATGTCATTATTGCGGTCAAACGACTACTCTCTCTGGATAGTCGTACGCGTTTGGTGCCTTTAATAATCAGTGGCTTACCTGCCACTTAATCTCAACTCCACTTAATCACAAAACAACTTCTTAGCTCTGGCTGTTCGACTTTCATACAACTTTTAATGCAATGTTTTACTTTGTTAAAGGTATCAAAACAAAATGCGAGGAAATACTGAGTTTACTGCCGATGAAATGAACTCATGTATGAACAATATGCCGCCAGGTGCCCCAAATCTAAGTATTCTCTCGTTTAAAGGAGCTTTCCACGGTCGCACACTAGGAGCGTTATCGACGACTCACTCTAAATATATTCATAAGATTGACGTTCCATCTTTCGACTGGCCCATAGCACCGTTTCCGCAATACAAATATCCGTTAGAAGAGAATGTTAAGGAAAATAAAAAGGAAGACGAAAAGTGCTTGAGTGAAGTACAAAGCCTTATTGAAGTTTATAAGAAGAAAAACAAACCAGTCGCTGGTGTCATCGTAGAGCCAATACAAAGTGAGGGCGGTGACAATGAAGCCTCGCCAGAATTTTTTAGGGCTATACAAAATATTTGCAAGACAAGCGGAATTGCACTTTTAATTGATGAAGTTCAAACTGGAGGAGGAAGTACCGGAAAATTTTGGTGCCACGAACATTTTGAACTTGAATATTCGCCCGATATTGTTACTTTCAGTAAAAAATTGCAACTAGGAGGATATTTCCATGCAGAAGATTTCTTACCGAAACAACCTTACCGAATTTTTAATACTTGGATGGGTGATCCAGGAAAAGTAATTCTTTTGGAGGAAATATTGAAAGTTATTAAGGACGAGCAACTTATGGCTAATGTCGAAGATTCTGGAAAAGTTTTAAAACAGGGCCTATTAAACTTGGAGAGGGAATTTCCCCAACTTTTAAATTCCACTAGAGGACGTGGTACATTCTTAGCAGTTAATTGTCCAAACACTAAACTAAGGGATTCAATAGTCAGCACTTTAAGGCTGAACGGTATTCAAACAGGTGGCTGTGGAGAAATGTCGATTCGATTCCGACCAGCTCTAGTATTCAAAGAAGAACATGCCAATATCGTTTTGGATCGATTTAGAAAAGTTTTGCGGCAAATGTAGATGTAATGCAAAGTAATGTGCTCTGAAAAATAAATAAATACTTTAAGCTCTTCATCTATTAAAGGTGTTGATGGGCTAACTACTTTATTTCAATGTTGCGGTATGTCATTAGAAAGGTGATTACCGGTTTTTAGCTAAGTGAAATTATTGTTTGATTGAGATTTTGTCCACTCTACTATTCAAAACAGCTATATGGCTTATTAAGTCGCTCTCTATGAAGTTTTGAAGATTTTACAATATATATAAATGGACTCACACGGCTTGTGAGTATTTTATAGACATGGAATTTCAATGTCATTCGCAAAACTTTTTCAGACAACTTGCAAATTTTGTAATTATACTTTTTACCGAAGGTAAAGAGAATATTAGTTTTGTGCAATGTCCGTAATGGTGTCCGTCCGTCTGTCCATCCGTCCGTCTGTATGTTCGCAACTTTTTTTCCACACCCTTCAAGCCAGAGACTTGAAACTTTCCATTTCTCTTTATCTATGTGATAGTAAATTAATGTGTCAAGTTTGGGGTTCTACGATAACTGGGGGGCTGGCAAATCGATAAATTCGATAACCCAAAACCGATAAATCCATATATTAAGCAGATAGCTACTAGCAAAAAACTCATCATACTCCCAAAAAACTGCATCAAAAATTTGGAGCCACGCCCACCAATTCCGCCCCCAACCCCCCCGCATTTTGAAATCAGAAAAGCCTATATCTCCCACAGTTTTTGAGCTATAGCCACCAAAGATAAGTGATAACTACCCTCCAAAAGCTGCATCAAAAGTTTGGATGCCACGCCCACCAATACTGCCCTAGCCGCCCCCATCCGACCCAACGCTTCGTCAATAACGGGAATGCGTGTGTCTTCCAGAGTTGTGGAGCTAGAGCCACCAAATTTGGTAGGAAGATAGCTGGCAACGACCCCCATAAATCTGCATCAAAGTTTAAGAGCCATGCCCACCCATTCTACCCCCCTTTCCCTACCATTTACAAACTTTGAGCTCGAGTCACAAAATTTGGTATGAAGATAGCGATTGACATCCCACATAGATCTGCAGCAAAAATTTGGTAGGAAGATAGCTGGCAACGACCCCCAAAAGTATGCATCAAAGTTTTGGAGCCACGCCCACCCATTCCGCCTCCAGCCCCCGCATTTTGAAATCAGAAAAGCCTATATATCCCACAGTTTTGAGCTATAGCCACCAAATTTGTTGCTAAGATAAGTGATGACAACCCCCCAAAAGCTGCATCAAAAGCTTGGATGCCACGCCCACCAATACTGCCCTAGCCGCCCCCAGCTGCTCCAACACTTCGTCAAAAACGGGAATGCGTATACCTTCCAGAGTTGTTGAGCTAGAGCCACCAAATCTGGTAAGAAGATAGCTGGTAACGATCCCCAAAGAACTGCATCAAAGTTTTGGAGCCACGCCCACCAATTCCGCCCCCAGCCCCCCCGCATTTCGAAATCAGAAAAGCCTATATCTCCCACAGGTTTTGAGCTGTAGCCACCAAATTTGGTGCCCAGATAAGTGATGACGACCCCCCATCATTCGTCATTCCTCAGTTTATTCTCTTATTCAATAAGTACTATGTTAGTCTGTAAGTGTGTGTGTGTGTTTGTGTGTATTCACAAAAGAAGCAATGCAGAATTTCACTAGACGAATGATAAATGTTGGATACTCTTATAATGTTGGAAGATGATATGTTATTAAACTGTTTTTAGTTATTTCTCAATTGTGTGCTAACGCCAACCATTGCTAATCAAAATATGCAATTATTGCATATATATTCTATAACTACATATCCACAATAGCACTTTTATTTTACTAGGGTATCCAACCTTCATCAAAATTTAGGTACAAAATTATAAAGTTAACGTTAATGCATTTGGAAGTTCAACAATAAAATTAGTGGTCCAACATTTGTTGCGTGGATTGGGGAAAACCCAGAAAAACCCAATCAGACCAACAAGATCCATACTCCAGGATGGGACGTACTAGGGATGTATAAAGTATAGTGGTGTAAGGATCGTTAAACTCTTTCGACCATCGCTTGATGAAGCCTAAGACATTAATGGCCTTATTGACCATCGACGAAATATGAGAGTCAAACTTTAATTTAGGATCAAGAATAAAACCTAAATCTTTAATTTCAAACACGCGGTCAAGTGGTGAATCATCAAGCAAGTAGTGAGCAGTATGAAGGGTACTTCTACAAAAAGACATGACTTTACATTTTGAACAATTTAAATTGAGTAAGTTAAAACGGCACCAGGCCGACAATGCACCCAAATCTGACTGTAGCAAGTTACAAAGAGAAGCATCATTATAGGTGAAACATAGCTTCACATCATCAGCAAACAGTTAGTAATAACGGGTGGAAGCTCGTTAATAAACAGATTAAATAGCAAAGATCCAAGAAGACTCCCCTGAGGAACACCAGAGGTAACAAAAATAGGTTTAGATACAAATGATTTAATAAAAACTTTTTGTGTTCGGCCACACAAGTACTCCGAAAGCCAGAATAAAAGTTTTGCTGGAAATCCAATAATATTTAATTTTTGAAGCAACAGAGAATGACTTACAGAATCAAATGCCTTACTAAGATCGGTGTAAACAACGTCAGTTTCCATTTTTTCCTGAAACCCTTTGATAACAAGCGAAGTGAATTCAAGAAGGTTAGAATTTAGATCTACGCCTAACAAAACCGTGTTGATAAGGCGATATAATTGAACTACATCCGTGTTGCAGTTGAGAACATACAATTTTTTCAAAGACTTTAGGAATGGCAGACAACTTGGATATACCCCTTTAATTTTTATACCCATAACCCATAAAATGGGTAAATAAGGGTATAATGGTCTTGTGCAAAAGTATGTAACAGGCAGAAGGAAGCATCTCCGACCCCATAAAGTAAATATATTCTTGATCAGCATCAACAGCCGAGTCGATATGGCCATGTCCGTCTGTCCGTCTGTATGAACGCGTGGGTCTCAGAGACTACAAGAGCTAGAGACTTCAGATTTTGGATATAAGTTCTTCTATACCATGAGCAGAACAAGTTTGCTTCAAATTATCGATAGCTATTCTGGTTTCCGATATACACATGGAATCGATAACAAAAAAATATCGAATTTGGAAAATGTAGAAATGAGGGTTGAAAGAATGGGTAACGATAGATCTTTTCTGAAATTTTCTTCCAAATCGGTTAAGAAACACCGGAGATATCGAATTTAATCGATTGAGTTTAAGTCAGTATACCAAAGTCTTATATAAATTTAATTTATTTATTGCAACTGGGTTCAGGGTATCTTCTAGTCGGGCTGTCCCGACTAGAGCCTTCTTACTTGTTAACGTTAGACTTAGAAGAATTTTTATGGAGTGGAATAATAAAAGATTCTCTCCATATATCAGGAAACACAGTTAAGTCAACAGACAAGTTAAATAGTTTATTTAAGGGCTTACAAAGAGAATCCGCGCAGTATCTAAGAATACAGCCTGGCACTCCATCAGGACCAGGCAAGTAGCTACGTTTGATAAAGTTAAATTCACTCAGGATCGTAGACTCAGTAATTACTGGGACATATATGAAATTTGACGTTTGAATTTGAAAAGGATAGGAATTACTGCAACTATATAAACTCGTTGAGTATACTGATTGAAAATACTCAGCAAATAGATCTGCTACTGCCTGATCAGAACTTGCTTTTGTATTATCAAGGTATACTGAGGATGGCAAGCAAGAAGACTTACGTTTAGAGTTAACAAATTTATAAAACTGTTTAGGGTCACGTGAAAAGTTTAGTCTACAACGATTAAGATAATTATTATAACAAGATGTGTTAACAGAAAGAAAACTAGATTTTGCTACTAAATAAGAAGATAAATCTAAAGTCGTTCCCGATTTTTTATATGATCTTGTCTTCACGTTTTTCAATTTCGATAGTTCCCTCGTAAACCATGGTGGTTTATTATCACTTGAAGAACAAGTGAGGGGAACACAAATATCCAAAAGCGAATTCAAGGTCCTATAAAATATGGCATTTGCAGTTTCTATATCACTACAAGAATAAAGGCGAGACCAATTAGTATGTTGAATAAGATAATTTAATTTATTAAAGTTAGTTTTACGAAAGCAACGGGTTTTTAAAGTATTATTAGATACTGAACTAGGGCTAAGAATTTCGATGGATAGTTCTAAGGTTGGATGATAGGTATCTTCCGGAAGCACTAGAGGGGGTTTTCTACTAGCATTACTGCAATCTGAGTCCGAAACAAATATTAAGTCCAACATTCTACCACTACAGTTATGCAACCTGTTAACTTGCGATAGGCCTAACTCCAGTAGGCCATCGATAAAATCATCAGAAGTGGCTGGTAATACCGCCGAAGATGTGTGATTCACAGACCACACAACATGTGGCAGATTAAAATCACCAACTACTATCAGATTATCCTTATCTGTCAACAATGACGAAACAAGGGCACTAAGATGGGATGAGTAGATGTGCATATCAGAATGAGGAGGAATATAAGAACAAGTAACATAAAGTGAACGGCCGTTAAGTAATATTTTAACACATAAAAACTCTATGTCCGGAAGATCATGAGAATGAATCTGTTCAGAGGAATAACAAGAGTCAACAGCAGTTAGAACACCACCCCCCTTGCGGGAGGCACGATCGCATCTGTACAAGTTAAATTTTTAAGGAAAAACTGAATAATCAGAAATATCGGGTTTTAACCAGATTTCCGTGAGTGCAACTATATGTGAATCAAATGAAAAGCTGTTAACATATAATTTAGAAAGCTTATTGTTAAGGCCTCTAACATTTTGATAAGACAAACTAAGTAGTTTTATTAGATTTTTGCCACCGAGGTGGAGGCAACTGGGTGGCTAACAGGCGGTGCACTACTAATCCTAATACCCCTATTATTATTAATTCGCCTATTCTCATACTCCTTTACAACAAGCAGCTGCGGCCAGGACTTTTCCGAACAAATTGTCGAAAAAAGTTCAGGCGGCACGCTCAACTTGAAAGAAGATATACTTCGGGCGTGATTAAATATAAACTTCTCAACAATAATAAGAGGAGAATCAATTTTACTTTAAACATAAGCTGAAACATCATCCGATGAAGTATCGGATGCCAGCCTGGAAACAAATATAAATTTATTAAATGGCACAACAACAAGAGGCCAACAATAACTAAATATATAAATAATTGCCAACCCAGAAACCCTGCACCTACATATTAATAAGTTTGTACGTAATAGTATTTGTGGGCATAACATAAACAGCAGAACCGCGTGACTCGACCGTCTCAGTCGGCTGCTTCTCTGCAATTAAGCACAAACAAAACAAAGCGAATGCATTGCAAGAGACAGCGTTCGTTAATTCACGAGCGAGACTTCGTCTTTTATAACCATTTTTCTCTGCCGCAACACCAAGTCCATCATATTAGTTTACAAGCAGAGACAATTGTTGTACAACAACATAGTATTTCAATTTTGGACTGCCTATCTGTGAGAGTTAGGGCAGCGACTTACGACAGCAAATTAACGCAGCGAATAGACTTTGTGTTTTTACGCTACCCGCGCGTATAGATGTTAACACATCAACAAAACGAATGCAATGCAGCGTTCGTTAATTCACGAGCGAGACTTCGTCTTTGACGACCACTTTTCTCTGCCGCAACACCAATACCATCATATTCGTTTACAAGCAGAGACAATTGTTGTACAAAAACCACATACTTTTTCAATTTTTGACTGCCTATCTGTGTTAGTTACGGCAGCGAGTTACAGCAGCGAATTAACGTAGCAAATTAACGCAGCGAGGTATGCATTTGAGTTACGGCAGAGAAGTTTGATAGTGTGTTACTTTTAATAGTCACGCTTCCGCATGTATAGATGTTAACACATCAAAAAAGTCAATGTTGGAACTCACGGGCGATGTGTTAACACCTGTTTGTTGGTGTGTTTGTACCTGTATTATTGCTATGAACCGTTTTTCTTGAACAAAAATAATATTTTATTGAATTTGGGTTTACTTTTTGAATTTGGGTTCATCATTCGTCAGTTCATACTCTTATTAAAGAAGTCCGCTATGTTAGTCTGTAAGTTTGTGTGTTACGGCAGAGAAGTTTGATAGTGTGTTACTTTTAATAGTCACGCTTCCGCATGTATAGATGTTAACACATCAAAAAAGTCAATGTTGGAACTCACGGGCGATGTGTTAACACCTGTTTGTTGGTGTGTTTGTACCTGTATTATTGCTATGAACCGTTTTTCTTGAACAAAAATAATATTTTATTGAATTTGGGTTTACTTTTTGAATTTGGGTTCATCATTCGTCAGTTCATACTCTTATTAAAGAAGTCCGCTATGTTAGTCTGTAAGTTTGTGTGTTACGGCAGAGAAGTTTGATAGTGTGTGACTTTTAATAGTTACGCTACCGCGCGTATAGATGTTAACACATCAAAAAATTAAAAAGTAATGATCTGCGTTCGGCAAATACAATTTCATTAGATTATATGCTTATATGCCAAACATATCGAATATATATATGTATGTGCTTAATAAATTGTATTCTACTTTGAAGTACTTTTGTACCATATGTTTATTTATAATTTATTTCTAACTTTCTTGTTCAATTCCTCAAATTACTATCTTTCAAAATTTTATGCCTTAATTTAAATTACCTTTCAGATTCTAATTTAATTTTATATTTTTCTTGAAATTTTATAATTTGAACTGAATTTTATGTCGACTGTTCGATGTTGACCATAAATAAATACATAAACTTTGCTTTTCAGCTTTGATCAATAGACCGGCACTTGGCGTGTTTCCTGGAAGAGAATGGCCCGAAAAACTCAACGCCATATTAATGAATATTGCTCCCAAAGGCTTGAACAAAATCACAACGATGATGTGTGGATCATGTTCAAACGAAAATGCATTTAAGAGTATTTTCCTTTGGTACGTTTTGCTTTAAAGTTTAAACTAATAGCTTTAACACTTAAATTATGTCTGTCGAGTTAAATTTTATGAAAAACAATAGTTTCCTTACCTAAGCAAAAATAAAAGAAAATGCGATCGATTAAAGTAAAGTCAATGAAATTTACACAACAACTCACATTATTTTCAATAAATTTATCGATATCATTATGTCATTATTGCGGTCAAACGACTACTCTCTCTGGATAGTCGTATGCGTTTGGTGCCTTGAATAATCAGTGGCTTACCTGCCACTTAATCTCAACTCCACTTAATCACAAAACAACTTCTTAGCTCTGGCTGTTCGACTTTCATACAACTTTTAATGCAATGTTTTACTTTGTTAAAGGTTTCAAAACAAAATGCGAGGAAATACTGAGTTTACTGCCGATGAAATGAACTCATGTATGAACAATATGCCGCCAGGTGCCCCAAATCTAAGTATTCTCTCGTTTAAAGGAGCTTTCCACGGTCGCACACTAGGAGCGTTATCGACGACTCACTCTAAATATATTCATAAGATTGACGTTCCATCTTTCGACTGGCCCATAGCACCGTTTCCGCAATACAAATATCCGTTAGAAGAGAATGTTAAGGAAAATAAAAAGGAAGACGAAAAGTGCTTGAGTGAAGTACAAAGCCTTATTGAAGTTTATAAGAAGAAAAACAAACCAGTCGCTGGTGTCATCGTAGAGCCAATACAAAGTGAGGGCGGTGACAATGAAGCCTCGCCAAAATTTTTTAGGGCTATACAAAATATTTGCAAGACAAGCGGAATTGCACTTTTAATTGATGAGGCAGACTCATGCTGGCTTTAAAGCTATGCATGTAGCTTTTAATAATCTGCAAGCGTCATTCAACGAGCTTGAGCTTAATTTCAAAAATGGCAAGGTGATTACCGAATCTCCGAAGCGTAAAAAGACTTCGGGTCCTAATCCACTTATTGTCCCACCTGTTCTGCCAACCAAACCCCTTCTGGTGCCTAACATTAATCCTTCAATTGGTTCCAATGCTAACCCACTCATGTTATTTAACTCCCCTGCAAGGAATCCCATCAATAACCTAGCCACTTTAACTTCTGATCCTATGCATGAGACCTCCGGTTCAGCAGCTCGTGTGCCTATTAATCCAAATACAGGTACAACTGGGGCTCACAAGACTCTTGTGGTTAACCCACTTAATAAGTTTATTTTCGTGTCTAGGCTAGCATCCGATACTTCATCGGATGATGTTTGTGCCTACGTTAAAAGTAATATCGATTCCCCACATATTATTGTTGAAAAATTTAAATTTAAACATGCCCGAAGCATATCTTCCTTCAAGTTGAGTGTTCCGCCCGAACTTTTCTCGACAATTTGTTCAGAAAAGTTTTGGCCGCCACAGCTCGTTGTGAAGGAGTATGTGAATAGGCGAAATAGTCGTAATAATATTAACGGTATTAGGATTAGTAGCGCACCACCTGTTAGCCACCATGTAGCCTCCACCTCGGCTGCAAAAAACTAACAAAAGTTATTAGCTTGGCCTATCAAAATGTTAGAGGCCTTAACACTAAACTTGCTAAATTTTATGTTAACAGCCTATCCTTTGATTCACAAATAGTTGCACTTACAGAAACCTGGCTAAAACCCGATATTTCTGATTATTCCGTTTTTCCTTCCATATATAATTTCCCGGAAGGAGGGTGGTGTTCTAATTGCTGTTGACTCTTGCATTTCCTCTGAACAGATTCATTCTCATGATCTTCCGGACATAGAGTTTTTATGTGTTAAAATATTACTTAACGGCCGTTCACTTTATGTTACTTTTTCTTATATTCCTCCTCATTCTGATATTAACATCTACTCATCCCATCTGAGTGCCCTGCAACTTGTTTCGTCATTGTTGACAGATATGGATAATCTGATAGTGGTTGGTGATTTTAATCTGCCACATGTTGTATGGTCTGCAAATGACACATCTTCGGCAGCATTACCAGTCAATTCTGATGATTTTATCGATGGCCTACTGGAGTTAGGCCTATCGCAAGTTAACAGGGTGCACAACTGTAGTGGTAGAATGTGGGACTCAATATTTGTTTCGGACTCAAATTGCAGTAATGCTAGTAGAATACCCCCTCTAGTGCTTCCGGAAGATACCTACCATCCAACCTTAGAACTATCCTTTGAAATTCTTAGCCTTAGTCCACCATCTAAAAGTTCTTCAAAAACCCGTTGTTTTCGTAAAAATAATTTTACTAAATTAAATTATCTTCTTCAACATACTAATTGGTCTCGCCTTTATTCTTGTAGTGATATAGAAACTGCAAATGCCATATTTAATAGGACCTTGAATTCGCTTTTGGATATTTGTGTTCCCCTCACTTGTTCTTCATGTGATAATAAACCATCTTGGTTTACGAGGGAACTATCGAAATTGAAAAACATGAAGACAAGATCATATAAAAAATTTAACAAATCGGAAACAACTTTAGATTTATCTTCGTATTTAGTAGCAAAATCTAGTTTTCTTTCTGTTAACACATCTTGTTATAATAATTATCTTAATCGTTGTAGACTAAACTTTTCACGTGACCCTAAACAGTTTTATAAATTTGTTAACTCTGAACGTAAGTCTTGTTGTTTGCCATCCTCAGTATACCTTGATAATACAAAAGCAAGTTCTGATCAGGCAGTAGCCGATCTATTTGCTGAGTATTTTCAATCAGTATACTCATCGAACTTATATAGTAGTAGTAATTCCTATCCTTTTCAAGTTCAAACGTCAAATTGCATATATGTCCCAGTAATTACTGAGTCCACGCTCCTGAGTGAATTTAACTCTATCAAACCTGGCTACTTGCCTGGTCCTGATGGAATGCCAGGTTGTATTCTTAGATACTGTGCGGATTCTCTTTATAAGCTTTGCTTCAAAAATTGAATAATATCGAATTTCCATCAAAACTTTCATTGTGTCTTTCGGAGTACTTGTGTGGCCGAACACAAAAAGTTGTTTTTAAGTCGTCTGTATCTAAACCTATTTTAGTTACCTCAGGTGTTCCCCAACGATTATTTATTTATTATTATTTATATTTATTAACGATCTTCCAGCTGTTATTACTAACTCTTTTGTTTATATGTTTGCTGATGATGTAAAACTATGTTTCACCTACAATGATGCTTCTCTGTGCAACTTACTACAGTCGGATTTGTGTGCGCTGTCGGCCTGGTGTCGTTTTAACTTACTCAATTTAAATTGTTCAAAATGTAAAGTAATGTCTTTTTGTAGAAGTACCCCTCATACTGCTGGCTTGATGCTTCACCACTTGACTGCGTATTTGAAATTAAAGATAAAGGTATTATTCTTGATCCTAAATTAAAGTTTGACTCTCATATTTCGTCGATGGTCAATAAGGCCATTAATGTCATTGGTTTCATCAAGCGGTGGTCGAAAGAGTTTAACGATCCTTACACCACTAAAACGCTTTATACATCCCTAGTTCGTCCCATCCTGGAGTATGGATCTTGTGTGTGGTCCCCACAATACTCGATTCACCAGGATAGAATTGAATCTGTGCAGAAGAAATGTCTTCTATTTGCCCTTAGAAGTTTCAACTGGGTTCCTGGAGTAGACTTACCCCCGTATTCAAGTAGACTCCTTTTGATTAATCTTCCCTCCCTGTTAAGACGTAGAATTATGCATGGAGTATTATTTATCACTAACCTACTTAATGGTGAAATCGACTCATAAGTTCTTTTACGTCGAATTAAATTAACTGTTCCGATTAGAGCTACTCGTAACTTTTTAGCCTTGACCGTTGCTCGAGCAACTATTTAGTACATGAACCATTCCGTGTTTTATGTTCTGATTATAACAAGCTTTATTCTCTTATATCCTTGGAGTCCTCAATTCCATTATTAAAAAGATCGATCCTTTTTGCTTAATCTAATCGTAACCACTAACTACTAATCTAACGCTGGTCTGATTGGGTTTTTCTGGTTTTTCCCAATCCGCGCAACAAATGTTGGACCACTAATTTTATTGTTGAATTTCCCAGAGCTTTAACGTTAACTTGTGAGGTAGGCCGCCCACGGGCCTCCCCACATTCGGATGCTTCGCACAATAGTATTAATAATATAAGGCAGTCACGAATTACTGTTAAGGGTCAAGGAGACATAATATTATTAATCGTATACATAAACATAAGCTACAAATTTAACATTTAACTCGTAACATAAGTAAGACGATAAAATAACATAGAAGTCCACAACAGTCAACAGAAGGGCCGAGCGGCCAGATCAGCATAAAGAGAACGTAGGTCGTGCGCGCTCTCGCGGCCCACACTCTCAAATGTCGCAATCCACAACTGGCAAAAGGGCAAGCTCAGGTCGAGCGCGAGACCGGCAAATCGGTTGCCCAGTAGCGTGACAAGCAGACGGATGCGCAGTTGCCGAGAACGGTTGAGAAGTTTTTGCGCAAAGTGAAAGAAGGCGCATGAGACGATTTTTGGTGAAAGAGACACTGCACGAGTTACATAAAAATAGAAACTCAGTACATTATTAAAAGAGTAAGTAAGTCTAAGTGAGCCCGATGAAGAGGAAATAAAAGCAACCTAAAACCGAAACGAAACTCAACGTGTTATATTAGTTTTCTGTATAAGACGAGCAGGAACCGCACACATATATATATGCGATCATATATATATACGCGCGTACGGCGTCAGTTCACGATACGTTCTCCCTCTTCCTTTCCCCAGCATTCCTACTAATCGGCGGATCAAGCCCCGATTCGTACGGAGCAACACTAGCGGAGTTAGCGGAGACTGTACGAAAGTACATCAAACCCTGACATCCCTGTCCTTCGACGCGTTTCCCCTTCCTTTCCCCGCATTCCTACTAGTCGGTGGATCGAGCCCCGATTCGTACGGAGCAGCATTAGTGGAGTTAGCGGAGACTGTGCAAAAGTACGTCAACCCCTGACGCCCCCCTCACCTTTTGGGTCGCGCAACCTCGGGGTTGCATCGTTTTCATTGAAACTCGCCTCTAGGATAGCTAACGCGTTTCGGCAATTGATAAATTCCTTGTAACGCCATCCTTGGCCAGACTGAGATCTGTACCTCGGCATAATTCACTACTTTACAAGTGGCGCCCGAGCAGGGACCTGTTAGCTAAAGAGGGGTAATATAAATCGGTAATAAAGTTTCGCGAAAGAAAAAAAAACCGATATACCCCATCATACCCTGTTCTGAACACGCGCATCGAAATCGACGAAAAGGTAACGGTGCCAAAAAAAAAAAAACGCACGCCAGATGGTCATTTGTCGCTCACGAAAATAAGCAAGTGTCGCGTCGTTTTGGTTTTTGTAACGGGATCGAGTTAAGCTGAGCGCACAATTCGAGCTGTCGCGGCGCAACGAAAGTGACGGTAGAAGCAAATACCACGATTAAGAAAACGGGATCTGGCCAGGCGAGCGCACGATTCGAGTGGTCGCGATGCAACGAAAGTGTCGGTAGAAACAAGCGAGCTGATAAAAGGAACGGGAATTGCGCACGTGCAAGGCAGGTCGTCGGCGTATGCGACAAATAGTGAAAAGTACAGCACGCGCCGCAGAACCAAAGCGAAATTGGTTTTGGGCGTGGTGATCGGCAGTGTACAGTGGGACAAGTGCACACGAAAAGTGGAGAACGAACAGTGGGACGAGCACGATTAAGAAACAATAATTAAACACAGTGACAAAAGTTAAATAAATAATAAATAATAATAAAATAAAAATCTAATAATAATCAAATAATAATAAAATAAAAATTTAATAATAATTGAATAAATAATAAATAAAAATAAAATAAAAATTTAATAATAATTAAATAATAATAAAATAATAATAAAACAAAAATTTAATAATAATTAAATAAATAATAAATAAAAATAAAATAAAAATTTAATAATAATTATATAATAATAAAATAAAAATTTAATAATAATTGAATAAATAATAAATAAAAATGAAAAATGTACTAATAATTAAATAAATAACAAGTAATAATAAAATAAAAATTAAAAATTTAATAATAATTAAATAAATAATAAAAATAAAAGGAAATAAAAGAGAGATATATATATATATATATATATAAAACAAAATAAAATAACGCCAAACACCAGAGGAACTACAAGCAGCAACAATGGATGACACTAACGGTACTGGAACACAGGAGAGCGGCAACCCAGGGGTGGGCACCCGCTGGGTGTACTATTGCCGAAAAGAGGAATTGGAGGACATCGCACAAGAACTCGGCCTGGACAGATCCGGAAAGGTAGGTGATCCGCTCGTGTTTGTAGAATCACTGAAGGAGCGTGCGAGGACGTACGAGATAGAACTAGATCGCATCCCCAGAGCAATGAGTGAAGCATTCACCGGCATGGCGGCGGATTGGTTTTCGACGAGCGACCTGAGAGACGCAACCTGGGGGGTGTTTAGGATAAACTTTTTGGATTTCTTCCTGCCTCCCCAGTATTTTGACAAACTAGAAGACGAGATAAGGGCCCGGCGGCAACGCGTAGGGGAAGGTTATAAAGAGTATATGGTCAGCCTGAAAAGACTAATGCGGCATGCCAATTATAGTCCAGAACAAGAGCTGAATAGGGTGTACGAGAACCTCGCACGGGAGTACCGCTTGTATATTCGTAGGAGAGATTTTACGAGCCTAGCCCAATTAACACAGATAGCCGCGGAGTTTGAGAATATACCGGGTCAGGGTCACGGGGAAGCGACACGTGGCCAGGCCATGAGTTTCGGACACCCGGGCAGACTAGGAAGCGTAATTGATCTCGCAAGGCAACCGAATCCTTTTCGGACCCCGCCAGCTCAAGTTCCGCTGGTGAGGAGCGAGCCGGGTAGCTGTCCAGTCGCTGAGCGTGAAGACATCTCAAACAACATGGTGGGTCATGAACAAATGAGGTCGACAGAAGTGAGTCGCGTGTGTTACAACTGCGCACAAGGGGGACATTTCGCTAGGGAATGCGCGAACCCGAAAGTGTTGTTCTGCAGGAGATGTGGCACACGGGGCGTGAGTAGTGAGGCGTGTTGTGGAAGAAGGACGGGAAACGGACAGCCGCGTCATCCGGAACGGGATCGGATGGGCGCCGGCGCGAGTCAGTCCCGGAATTGATATACCCACTCAGCGTCGAAAAGAATCGCATAGTCGCATAGGCGATCGGATAGGCGATCGGATGGCAAGGGCGACGGTCGATACCGAAGCCACGAGAAGCTTCATGAGTGAGAAATTTTTCAGAGAAATTGAGACAAAGGGGGAAGTGTTGGCAATAACCGCGAACACACACTTAGCGGACGGTTCGAAGGTAGTCGTAGATAAGTTATTGCGGACGAAGGTGGGGCTAATTAGCGAAGAAAGATTGATGGACATGTTCGTAATGCCATCCATGTTAGATGATATAATTCTGGGAATGGACTTTCTATGCAAGATGGGTACGACCATACAGTGTGGTCAGGCAAAATTAGTCCTGCAAAGCATTGACGCTCCGGCCGAGCCGAGTTACGGAGCCGAAGTGAAGCCTGAGGTGGAAAAGACACGCGGTACGAGAGGCGGAAAGCGAGGAAATGTCCTGGGGACACATCGTAAGGAAAACGCTACGCCAGCCAAGCGAGAGGGCGACCGAGGCGCAGTTACAGTCGTCAAGGAGCCATCACTGAGCCAGTTGGGAAGTACAGGAGTCAAGGAACCCCAAGAAGGAGACCCCAAGGCAGAATCACGGTCGGAAGACGACGCCGCGGAGGAGTCGGAATGGCCGACGGATTTGGAGCCAGATACGCAGGAATTTTTGGTTCGGAATTGCAACTCTTCGAGGGGCTGCAGGGCGTGTCGCACGTGGCCGAGCATCGGATCATCTTGAGGGATAATAAACCTATAAAGCAGAGGTATTACCCCAAGAACCCAGCAATGCAGCGCGTGATAAACCAGCAGGTGGACGAGCTAATAGCGGCAGGAGCCATAGAGCCATCACGGCGCCCACACAGTGCCCCAATCGTTCTCGTCCGAAAGAAGACAAACGATTGGAGGATGTGCGTGGATTACAGGCAGCTCAACGCACAGTCAATACCAGACGCGTACCCGGTGCCGCGGATCAACCATATCCTGGAGAGACTGAGGCACGCTCGTTACATCTCAACGTTGGATCTGAAACACGGTTACTGGCAGATCCCCATGGCGGCGGACAGTCGAGAATGCACGGCATTTACGGTACCCGGTCGAGGGTTATTCCAATGGCGAGTCATGCCATTCGGACTGCACTCGGCCGGTGCAACTTTCCAGAGAGCATTGGATACGGTAATTGGCCCAGAGATGGAGCCTCACGCGTTCGCCTACCTAGACGATATCATAGTGATAAGCGCAACGAAGGAACAACATTTAGAGAATTTAAAGGAAGTCTTTCGCCGGCTGAGGACAGCAAACTTGAAGCTGAACAGGAAAAAGTGCTCGTTCTTCCGCAGGAAGTTGGTCTACCTAGGGCACTTGGTAAGCGCCGAAAGGATTCAGACGGATCCATCGAAGGTCGAAGCAATAAGCAATCTGAAGGCCCCGACGAACTTAAAGGAGCTCAGACGTTGCCTGGGGATGGCGTCCTGGTACAGGCGCTTCGTGCCCAACTTCACGACGGTGGTACAGCCGATGACACTCCTGCTGAAGAAGACTAAGAGATGGTCGTGGAACGCGGAACAGCAAACGGCATTAGACAGCTTTAAACACTGTCTAACGACCGCTCCCGTTCTCGCATGTCCCGATTTTTCCGAGAAGTTTACATTGCAAACGGATGCCAGCGACTACGGCCTAGGAGCAGTGTTGACGCAGACCATCGACCAGCAATAGTTTGGTCGATTCGGAAGCTGAAATGCTATCTAGAAGGATATCGGTTCGATGTAGTGACGGACCATATGGCACTAAAGTGGTTGGATTCAATAGAGAGCCCGTCGGGAAGAATCGCACGCTGGGCGTTAGAGCTTCAGCAGTACCAATTCGATGTACGGTACAGGAAAGGAAAGCTCAACGTGGTAGCGGATGCATTGTCGCGAGATCCCTTAGAAAAACTCCAGCAAGTCGTATTCCAACAATCCCCAGGGAAGTGGATTCAAGGAATGAGGGACAAAATCGCTAAGGAACCAGCTAAGTATGCAGATTACGTCGAGGAGAATGGACAGCTGTACCGACACCTGGGCCACCGCGCGGACGATGAGGACTACATCCCATGGAAGTTGTGCGTCGACGAAGAACAAAGGAAAAGAGTGTTAAACGAATGCCACGATGCACCGACGGCAGGACACCAAGGGATCCGCAAGACGATAATGAGGCTATCGCAGCGTTACTACTGGCCGGGTATGTTTCGGGACGCAGCCAAATACGTCAAATGCTGCGAGACATGTCAGAGATTCAAGACGGAGCAGAGGAAGCCAGCCGGATACATGCTGACCCGCCAGGTGGCAGAACCAATGGCCATTCTGTGCGCGGATTTTGTGGGCCCCCTACCGCGATCAAAACAAGGCAACACGATGTTGTTGGTGTTTCACGACGCGTTTACGAAGTGGGTAGAATTGGTTCCCCTGAGCAGGCGACAGCGGCCACGTTGCAAAAGGCCTTTCGCGAGCGCATTTTATGCCGGTTCGGGGTACCCAAAAAGTTTGTCTGCGACAACGGAGTGCAGTTTGCAAGTCGGAATTTCAAAGAATTTTTGAGTTCGCTGGGAGTGGAAATGGAACATACCGCCCCGTACTGCCCGCAGGAAAACCCGACTGAGAGGACTAACAGGACAGTGAAGACGATGATTGCCCAATACATCTCTGGAAATCAAAGTTCGTGGGATCAGTTAATTCCAGAAATCTCACTAGCCGTCAACTCAAGCATTGCGGACTCGACTGGATTCTCCCCAGCATTTTTGATGCAAGGAAGGGAACCGCGTCTGCCAGCCACATTATATGAGGAAAAGACACCAGGCACAGGAAATACGCCGCAAACGCCGGAGGAGAAAGCAAATAGGCTGAAGGAAGTGTTCGACATAGCGCGGAGTAACCAGCAGCGAGCATCAAAAGACCAGGGTAGGAGTTATAACCTAAGGAGGAGAGAATGGCGCCCTATCCTTAACGAGCTGGTATTGTTGAGAACACACCAGTTGTCCAAAGCTAGTGATGGATTCGCAGCGAAATTGGCCGCGAAATACGACGGACCCTTCATCGTGAAGAAATTCGTGTCACCCAACGTTGTACGTCTCACAAAAGTCGGAGAACGCAAGAGGAAAACTGCCAGCATCTCACAACTAAAACCCTTCCACCGAGAAAGCGACGACTTCGAAACGAATCAACAACAAGAGAAGGAATCAGGCGAAAGCCACTCAACGACCTAAAAACACTACGAAAATCGTCAGTAGCGGGTTTTTTTTCCTCGTCGCTTTCGCGATTTTTTTTCTCTATAAAAAAAAAAAAAAAAAAAAAAAGTCACTAACAACTAATCTTGCCAAATGTATAAAATTTGTAACAATTTCATCAACATTTCAGATAAAGATGGACGACATCATATCGATTAGTAGCGGAGAAGAGTCGGACACGACAGTCGAGCGTGTCGACGAAACGGGTGCCTACGGACGAAAGTCACGTACGGATGACGACGAGGAAGGAGAAGAGTCGGACACTACAGTCGAGCGTGTCGACGAAACGGGTGCCCACGGACGAAAGTCACGTGCGGAGAGCGGAGAAGAGTCGGACACGACAGTCGAGCGTGTCGACGAAACGGGTGCCCACGGACGAAAGTCACGTGCGGAGAGCGGAGAGGAGTCGACGACAGACGACGACACAAGAACCCACGAGCAAGACGCCCGTGTGGAAGACGTCACCGACGAGGAGTCGGATACCACGGATCGGCGAGAAGCTAAAACGGGTGCCCACGGACACAACGTCCGTGCGGAGGCGGATGAAGAGGGTAGCGAAGCCGAAAGCGACGACCCGAGCGCATACCGGCGTTCGCGAGATCCTCGCAGAAATCACCCGAGATATCAACAGAATAATAGAGAAAACTCGCCTCCCACCTTCTTACACACGATGTACGAGAACGAAGAGGTAGTAGCGTACAGGGTTGACGGTGCGGTCATCCTAAAGATGACGAAAACAACAACAGTCATCATCACGGCGCCGCACGCAAAAGCACCATCTCCATACGTAGAAGAGCCGGCATCACCAGAGCGACCCCAGGCGATCGAAGACGGGAACGCGTACACCGAGAACCTGGCGACACCCAGCACAACAGACAGCCCGACGCCCAACAACGGGAAACGCATGCGGAGCGACACGGACCGGTCAGAGGAACTTTTCGAAGGAGTGTGCGGATGGGAGGA
The DNA here is from genome assembly GCA_018904305.1 of Scaptomyza montana. NCBI lineage: Eukaryota > Metazoa > Arthropoda > Insecta > Diptera > Drosophilidae > Scaptomyza > Scaptomyza montana. Next base: position 1,648,359 of record JAEIGR010000010.1, read on the forward strand.
GGGATTAGAGGCACAAGTCGAGACAGACAACACGCCGTCCAGCAACCATAATTCACGCCCACGAAATGTGTGCCCCGCAATCAGGTGGGAATTCCCGGACGAGTGGGAAGTTCTCCCAAATGAGAACATCCTGTCGGCTATGGCGATACCAGCCATCACGCGGGAATAAGAAAGCCGAAGAAGGAGGGGCAAGCACGGATGGTTCAAGTTAACCGCGGGAGGACAGCATTACATAATAAACCCCCGCAAACCCGGCTGGGTTACAATAACCGAAGAGTGCGCAAAGCCACAGGCCGCAGAAACAAACACCGCAAATGCCAATAGCGGGAAAATAAAGCCCGAATCCCGACAAACAGCGGAAACACCGGATCCACAGCCGCCACACACTTGGCAGGTACTACCGGCGGGCGAAGAGCTGCCGATAGTAGCAATATGGAAGGTCGAAAGATGGCTCATCGGGAAAGGCCCAGGAAGACGAGAGAGGGCGAGTATAAAAGCGGGACAGCAAGTCTACAACGTGACAAAACACCCCGACGGGAAGGTCACAGTCTCGAGGAAAGGGGGGGGTGTGAGGTAGGCCGCCCACGGGCCTCCCCACATTCGGATGCTTCGCACAATAGTATTAATAATATAAGGCAGTCACGAATTACTGTTAAGGGTCAAGGAGACATAATATTATTAATTGTATACATAAACATAAGCTACAAATTTAACATTTAACTCGTAACATAAGTAAGACGATAAAATAACATAGAAGTCCACAACAGTCAACAGAAGGGCCGAGCGGCCAGATCAGCATAAAGAGAACGTAGGTCGTGCGCGCTCTCGCGGCCCACACTCTCAAATGTCGCGATCCACAACTGGCAAAAGGGCAAGCTCAGGTCGAGCGCGAGACCGGCAAATCGGTTGCCCAGTAGCGTGACAAGCAGACGGATGCGCAGTTGCCGAGAACGGTTGAGAAGTTTTTGCGCAAAGTGAAAGAAGGCGCATGAGACGATTTTTGGTGAAAGAGACACTGCACGAGTTACATAAAAATAGAAACTCAGTACATTATTAAAAGAGTAAGTAAGTCTAAGTGAGCCCGATGAAGAGGAAATAAAAGCAACCTAAAACCGAAACGAAACTCAACGTGTTATATTAGTTTTCTGTATAAGACGAGCAGGAACCGCACACATATATATATGCGATCATATATATATACGCGCGTACGGCGTCAGTTCACGATACGTTCTCCCTCTTCCTTTCCCCAGCATTCCTACTAATCGGCGGATCAAGCCCCGATTCGTACGGAGCAACACTAGCGGAGTTAGCGGAGACTGTACGAAAGTACATCAAACCCTGACATCCCTGTCCTTCGACGCGTTTCCCCTTCCTTTCCCCGCATTCCTACTAGTCGGTGGATCGAGCCCCGATTCGTACGGAGCAGCATTAGTGGAGTTAGCGGAGACTGTGCAAAAGTACGTCAACCCCTGACGCCCCCCTCACCTTTTGGGTCGCGCAACCTCGGGGTTGCATCGTTTTCATTGAAACTCGCCTCTAGGATAGCTAACGCGTTTCGGCAATTGATAAATTCCTTGTAACGCGAGCCTTGGCCAGACTGAGATCTGTACCTCGGCATAATTCACTACTTTACAAACTTTATAAATTTTTTTACCTAAACTTACTTTCAGATTTATATAAAACTTTATTTTACTTAATTTTTATTTCAAATTTAAATTTTATATATTAATTTTAATTAATTTGGATTTTAAGTCAGCCGATTATAGTTGACAATAATAATAAAGTTCAAACTGGAGGTGGAAGTACCGGAAAATTTTGGTGCCACGAACATTTTGAACTTGAATATTCGCCTGATATTGTTACTTTCAGTAAAGAATTGCAACTAGGAGGATATTTCCATGCAGAAGATTTCTTACTGAAACAACCATACCGAATTCTTAATACTTGGATGGGTGATCCAGGAAAAGTAATTCTTTTGGAGGAAATATTGAAAGTTATTAAGGACGAGCAACTTATGGCTAATGTCGAAGATTCTGGAAAAGTTTTAAAACAGGGCCTATTAAACTTGGAGAGGGAATTTCCCCAACTTTTAAATTCCACTAGAGCACGTGGTACATTCTTAGCAGTTAATTGTCCAAACACTAAACTGAGGGATTCAATAGTGTAATAGGCGTACTTGTTTCGTTTATTGTTAAATATTATAATTTCTTTATGTTTTAGTACTTATTTTATGTATGACCGGTGTCTCTGCGTGTTACTTAGCAATTGCCTCCGTCTTAACCATTTTTACATTGTTGCACTTAACATCTATATCGATCATATTATATGATAATACATCGTTGCACTTAACAACTATACATCGATAACAACATCTGTGTATACTTCCTACCACAATAGTCAGCACTTTAATGCTGAACGGTATTCAAACAGGTGGCTGTGGAGAAATGTCGATTCGACTCTGACCAGCTCTAGTATTCAAAGAAGAACATGCCAATATCGTTTTGGATCGATTTAGAAAAGTTTTGCGGCAAATGTACATATATGTAATGCAAACTGACAGGCAACATCAAAATTTATCAAAAAATTTTTTTTTTTTTTTTTTTAATTCAGAACAAATAAATTTGTTTTATTTTCTGTGTGCAGTGATTTCACATTCTAAGTCTTTGGATACTGTCTCGTACAGTGTCGGCAGTTGGAAAACAACAAAATATATCTGTAGTGCGGACAGACTTGTTTCTTTGCCCGTCTGGGCAGCACATCACCTTAGTGCGCAAAATGAACTCTCAGTTCAGAAATAAGCAGATTGCTCGCGGAAAAATATTCTCAATAGCAGGTAAATCACCTTATGAAATTAAGCGCATTTCATGCAATACGACCGAAAGCAGTAGCCCCACCACAACAACTGCAACAACAACTAAGATTAAGAACAAAGCGATTCTTGGCGAGGCACTAAGCAAAGCCGTCAATGAACCCACAGCTAGTGAGATGAACGGTGCAGCTGGAATTGCCGCAACCACATCGACATTTGCAACAGGTGCCTTCTCAAGCGTCAACGGAGCCTCAGCTGAGACCCCCACAAGCAACCAAAACTCTGCCTCAGGTGACGTAGCTTTGCGTTTTCAAAAAATTAAAATTAAGCGCAAGATGGGCTTAGCCGCTTCTCCGAAGCTATTGAGGAAAAAATCGAACCTTGTCCAGAATGGTGGTAACTTTCCCTCACTACAAGCTAGTTACAACGGCAGCTCAAACCGCTTCGGATCACTTGCGCAAACTCCTGCTGACATGGACGCCGAAAATGAAATTGAAGCGCTGTGCGAGCAGCCAAGCACCAGCCACCAAGCTGCTACTGCTGACATAGCTGGGAGCTCTGATACTCCCGTCAAAACACAGCCCAAGCCACCACCAATAGTGATGGAGGGAATAAATGACGTAAATTTGCTAATGGAAAGCATTAAAAGAATTACTGACGTGAGCAAGGTAGAGGCAAGGGCTTCTCTGGGTGGTGTCATGAGGCTTTACACGGCCGATGCTGCCACATTCCGCAGTATTGTCAACTGGCTCGAGTCTGAGCAGTATGAGTTTCACTGCTACCAGCTAAAAGAAGACAGACCATACAGAGTCTGCGTAAAAGGCTTGCACCACAGCACGTTGCTTAGCCAGATCAAAGCCGAACTGGAGAAAATTGGCCACAAGGTGATCGATGCCCATACGCCCAAGAGGCGCAGCGAGCCAGGCACCCCAAAAGACAATCCAGTCAATATGTTTTTCCTGAATATTGCTGCAGCGGCCAACAACAAGGCGATCCTGGCTGTCAAAACATTATGCCATATGAGAGTTGTTATTGAACCACTCCGCAAGCGCACTGCTATCGTGCAATGCCATAGATGCCAGCAGTTTGGTCACACTGCTAAATATTGTCGCAAGGCGCACATTTGTGTTAAATGTGCCGGAGAACACCCTGCCAGAGATTGTACTCGACCACGCAACGAGCTATGCACTTGCTATAACTGTGGTGAACAGCACCCTGCCAACTACTCAGGCTGCAATAAATATCAAGCGTTCCTACAACGCTCCAGGCCCAGAAGCGGACTGGGCGGTAGAAGCATGAGCAACGAGCGCTCTATGCTACGGAGTACCTCTGGTGGTAGGCCGATTGCCACTCTTCGAAGCGGCGTCTCCTATGCGGATGTAGCAAAGCAGCAACAGCAGCAGGACCAACAACAACACCAACATCAGCAACAGTCTAACAACAGGAGCCGCAGCCGTCAAAGGACGACGAGGGATCCACATCAGCAGTCGATGGGAGCCAGCAGCACCATCGAAACAATTCTGCAATCGCTTAGTGAAAGCATTAACTCTCTGCGCTCGTTCCAAGAGAAGCAGATTGAATTAATGATGATGATGCTGAAGCAGCAACAACAACAGACACAGCAGCAGGGGCAGATTCTTAATCTGCTCACTGCTCTCCAAGTGCAGAAGACACCATAATGATGCCGCTGCGCATCCTTGTGTGGAACGCCGACGGCGTTTCCACGAAGCTGCCCGAAGTAGAGTGCTTTGTGCGGCGACATGATATAGATGTCTTGCTTCTCAGCGAGACACACTGCAAAGGGTCAGAGGCACCCAAACTATTTGGGTATGAGGCCTATACTGCCAATGATCCCAGCGCTGGCAACGCTAAAGGTGGTGCAGCGATCATGATCAGGTCAAGCCTGGTCCACTTCCCGCTAGTGCCAACAGCCACTAACAAAGTGCAACTAGCGTCAGCAGCTATCGAGACGGCACTCGGATATATAAATTTTGGAGCGGTATACTGTCCCCCGAGGTTTATATGGACAACGGATGAATTTAAGTCGATTTTGGAACAGCATCGTTCCAAATTCATCGTTGCGGGTGACTGGAATGCGTCCCACTGGCTATGGGGAGCAGGAAGGTGCAACCAAAGAGGTCATGCGCTTGCAAATCTCGTCCTGTATTCGGAGATAAACTCGCTAGCAACAGGAGGCCCAACGAGATACCCGTACGGCAGCAGAGGCTCACCAGGCTATATTGATTTTGCGTTGACTAGGGGGATCATGGGCATTCATGCTGATATACGGCCGGTTGTTGAGCTCAGCTCCGACCATCTACCCCTTGTCATTACGCTGAATGCGTCAGCAATATCTTACCCCAAGACGGAGCGGCTAATCACCAGGCGTACTAACTTGGAATGGTTCCAAGAGCACCTCGAATCCTCACTGCAACTTAACTCTGCGATTCACACCGAAAAGGACATCGATGACGCTATCGACTCGTTCACCCACTCAGTCCAGGCAGCAGCTAGAATGGCTACTCGCACTGCATCTCGGAGGCCCGCAGCAGATAGGATACCGTTAACCGGGGAGATTCTTCTTCTCATCACTGAGAAGAGGCGCTTACGCGCGAGGTGGATGAGGTCTCGCCATCCGTTGGACAAAGCCGATTGGAACAGAGCGCAGAGTAGGCTCCGTCGTGCACTAGTGGAGCACAAATCTGCATGGTTTGACGAAAGGCTAGCCAACACTGGGGTTGCAAGCGAAGCGACGCACTCACTCTGGAAAGCCACGCGCGCTATTAAAAGGCGTTGCGCAAAAAAAGCGCCACTGGTGGACATTAACGGGACATGGTGTCGTACTGACTTGGAGCAAGCGGAGGTGTTTGCTGTGCACCTTGCCGAGCGCTTTCAGCCGTTTAATCTTGCAAGTCTGCAGCATGTTGAGGAGACACACGACCAGCTGACTCAAGCTCTTCAATTGGACCTGCCTATCAAGCCATTTGCCCCTAGTGAGATAGCTGATGTCATTGCAAGCCAGAACATAAAAAGAGCGCCAGGTCATGACGCCATCTGCAATGCTACTTTGAAGGCACTGCCCAGCCGTGCGATTCGCTACATAGCGCTGGTGTTCAACGCTATTGTGAGGCTGCAATACTTCCCTCCTCAGTGGAAGCTCGGGATAATCTCCATGATCCACAAATCAGGCAAACCGGAAAGGGAACCCGCTTCCTACAGGCCGATAAGCCTCCTCCCTTCGATCTCAAAAGTGTTTGAAAGACTGATTGCCGCCCGGATGGCCAGGATCATGGAAGCTAAGGGGATTATTCCTGAGCATCAGTTCGGGTTCCGCGCTGGCCATAGTACTGTCGAACAGCTTCATCGGGTTGTCGAGCAAATTCTGACGGCCTACGACAATAAGGAATACTGCAACGCCCTCTATCTGGATATCCGGGAAGCGTTTGACCGAGTTTGGCACACCGGAATTCTGCTAAAAATTAAGCATACGCTGCCTGCGCCATATTTCGGCCTACTTAAGTCATACCTCGAGGGAAGGAGATTCGCGGTCCGTTTTCATTCGGCACTCTCTACCCAACATGATGTGGCAGCTGGAGTACCACAGGGAAGTGTCCTTGGCCCCCTGCTTTACTGCTTGTATAGCTACGATATGCCGATACCAGATTATAGCCTGTACGGGACATCAATGCTAGCCACATTTGCTGATGATGTGTGCGTCACCTACACGTCCCGATGCGAATACGATGCAGCCGATGGCATCCAGGACTACGCATCAAAGTTTGCGACAAATCGAGCAATGTTTGCTACACCTTCCACCGTCTGTGGAAGGGGCCCCTGTACCGCAGTCGAATACAGCAAAATATCTTGGAGTAATCCTGGATCGCAGATTCACTTTCTCTAAGCAAGTGACTGCCATCAAAACGCGCATACGTGCTTCAGTAAAAAAGCATTATTGGCTTCTCTGCTCGCGAAGTAAATTGTCACTCTCCAATAAAATGACAATTTATAAGCAGATCGTGGCACCAATCTGGAAATACGGGTGCCAAATCTGGGGCCTGGCATGCGACAGCCAAATCCAAAGAGTGCAGGTCGTCCAGAATAAAGCATTGAGGATAGTTACTGGTTGCGAGTGGTTTATCCGGAACACCACGCTACACAGAGACCTGAAACTGACCACTGTCTTCGACACAATCAACCAGCACTCGAGTCGTTACCATGATAGGCTAGAGCGACACCGAAATCGGCTAGCAAACGGACTCACCAGATATCGCCCACCTAGGAGGCTCAACCGGCGACAACCGAGGGACCTAATACTTCGATCTCCTGTGACGAAGGTCAGAAGAAGCTGACGCATCTTTGCAGCATTTGTATATCTGTGATATTTGTTATTTTATTGTTATTGTTATTATATTGTTACTGTTATTATAATTGTTACAGCTAACTTATGTTAGCCGGCGCGCCCAAATGGGCTGAATGAATAGACACCAAGGACATAAAGGGGCTCCTGGATTGCCCTGTATGCCTTAATAAATAACAAGAAAAAAAAAAAAAAAAAAAAAAAAAAAAAAAACTAATGTGCTCTGAAAAATAAATAAATACTTTTAGCTCTCCATCTATTAAAGGTGTTAATGGGCTAACTACTTTATTTCAATGTTGCGGTATGTCATTAGAAAGGTGATTACCGGTTTTTAGCTAAGTGAAATTATTGTTTGATTGAGATTTTGTCCACTCTACTATTCAAAACAGCTATATGGCTTATTAAGTCGCTCTCTATGAAGTTTTGAAGATTTTACAATATATAAGTTATCCCATAACAAATACCCACTGTTTGGATACACCGCGCCAAGCGACTGCCTGCTGATAAAATGCTGATCTAGGCAAATTATCGGTCAGCAACAACGAGCGCAGCGCATGATCACGCCAGCCACACAGGATGTAACCGGACACCATGCGCGACTGCAACTATGTAGCCGACTGCGCGGCCAGATTATTGTAGGGACAGCTTAAGCTTATTCATATATGTCAAATTAGTTCTAAATTGTATTTCGTTGAGGCACATCGGCCCAGCGCGTAATTATAGCAAACTCACTCATGAAGCTTCAAGCACATGTTTTAAATTTATAAAATTCAATTATAAAATAAACATTTAAACTAACAATTAATAAGTGTATTTACTAATTGATTGATTGGCGCCCAACTAATGGTCAAACACACTCCCGAAATAAGGAGTTTAGCTATCGCAAAACTAAGCAATGTCTCAAAATTATTTGAGCGTGTAGTTGCAAAGCGACTTACATTTCTTTTAAGTCTTATATTTCTTTTAACCAGCATGGTTTTATGAATGGCAGATCTACTGTGACGAATTTATCAGTTTTTAGCAATTTCTGCATTAACTCTCTTGAAAATCGGTTACAAGTTGACACCATCTATACAGATTTTGCTAAAGCCTTTGATAAGGTTTGTCATAATGCGCTTTTGGCAAAGCTATCCCAAGCAGGGATTCACTCATCCCTTCTGGTTTGGTTTCGATCATACCTTGATTCGCGTTCTTATCGTGTGGTAGTTAATGGAAAATTTTCAAGGCCCTACATTGCACCTTCTGGCCTTCCACAAGGTAGTGTCCTTGGACCCATCTTGTTTACATTTTTTATAAATGATATTTCCTCCTGCCTTAAGCACACATGTCATCTCTTATATGCTGATGATCTTAAATTGTTTAAAATTATTAAATCGTCAGCTGACTGTGTTGACCTCCAGGAGGATTTACACAGAGTTTGCTCATGGTGCCTGCAAAACCTTCTTCCACTCAATGTCTCAAAATGCTTTTTTGTACGCTATTCTAGAGCTCATAACCCAATAACATTTTCCTATTCGTTAGGTGGTTCGCTTCTATCTAGCAGAGGTGAATCGCTTGACCTTGGAGTCCTCTTTGATTCTAAATTCAGTTTTGTAAAACATATTGATTACATTCTGCCGAAAGCATATGCTATGTTGGCTTTCGTTAGACGCAATTCGGCCCAATTTACTAATCCGTATACAAGGATATGTTTGTATTCAGCATTTGTGCGCTCTAAACTTGAATATGGCTCTGTAATCTGGAGTCCATACACCTCAATTCATATAAATAGACTTGAACGTGTACAAAAAAAATTTTAAAATTTGCTTTGCATCCTCTTGGGTTTCGTGAACCGTCACCTAGTTATACTGATAGATGTCGCCTTGTGCGGCTTTCATCTTTAGAGGATAGACGTACGATAGCGGCATTGTCGTTTTTGAACGATATTATTGTTGGAAGGATTGATTGTCCTGACCTGCTTTCTTTAATAACGTTTTTCACCCCATCAAGGTGTCTCAGGGTTGTTAATACATTCTTTTTAAGCACTCACCGCACCAACTATGGTGTAAATGAGCCTATTTCTAGGTCATTAAGTATTTATAATTCGTTGCCAGTCGAGTTGCGCTTCGATTTTATTCATAATTCTAAATCTATTAAGCATCTACTTAAGCAGTATTTTTTAAGATGATGTTTTGAGTTCTTATTGTTTGTTGTTTAGTGTTAATTAGTTATAAGTTAATATACCAGAACGGAGAACTGTGTTGCTCTTTGGTAGTTTGGAGTAAATAAATAATAAAAGTTAAAGTGCGGAAGTAAAAGATAGTCGACAGACATCATTGTGCGTACGTGAACAACAAACAACTGCTAAATGCCAAAATAGTTCTTGTGAAACAAATTTAAAATTTTTTCTAATAAATTACTTGCAAAAAAAAAAAAAAAGTACACACAATTACAAACGCAACAAGTTAATGAAGGCAAGCAGAATCAGTGCTCTAAAAGTATGCTGCACATTTCTTACGAACCTTAGTGAAACCAAGATAAGAAACCCAAGTTCCAAACCCAAATCAAAAGCGAGACACGAACCTCAGTGAAACCAAGATAAGGAACCCAAGTTCCAAGCCCAAATCATAAGCGAGACACAAACCTCAGTGCGAGTCCAAAACAGGATCACCCGAGTCGCAAACCGGCGACTACTCACAGCAACGAACAACAGAGGAAGCTATCACCGCCAACCTACACCAACTTCAAGCCCACGGGGATAATTGTTAAGGAAATGTTTTTCATGTGAGTAATTTGATTATTGAGAATAAAAAAAAACATAAAACAAAGAAAAAGAAAAAATAAAAAGCACAAATCATTTCCAAGGTGTAGATTAGGCAAAAGATAGTTATTTTGAGTATCAGTTTTAAAAAAAAAAAAAAAAATTTTCATTTTTTTTTCCCCCTCGCACCACATGACGTGCGGTATTGTTTGAAAATTTTGTTTACGGTCGAATGAGTGACTGCGACGTAACGGAGGACGAGCCAGAACACTACGACAGCGACGATAGTGTGCTAAGGGGCTTAATAGGGAGCTTTGACGTTTTGCAAGTCTCACAGCAAGAAATTCGAACCGAACCAATAATGGGTCCGGACCAATTACGCGATGCGATACAAGCCGCCGTACAGTCCGCGCTCGCGTTACAGGCACAAGAGTTTGTCGTAAGAGAGGGCATTCTCAAGTCAGAATTAGAGAAACAAATCTCACAAATTTCTTCGAAGCTCAAAAATACTCAGCTTACGGTACCTGAGTTGAAGGTATACGAAGACGCACAGATCAACGATGATACAGTGTGCAATGAGCCCCTTGATGTAATAAAATGCATGCCTGAGTTCAATGGGACTCAGGAGACGTACGTGTCGTGGAGACAAGCCGCGCACGCGTCTTACAAAATTTTTAAAAGATACGATGGCAGTTCTCGCCACTATCAAGCCATAGTAATCTTGAGAAGCAAGATCCGAGGCCCGGCAGATGCAGTCTTAGCATCGTTTAACACCCCTCTTAACTTCGACGCTATTATAGCTAGGCTGGACTTCACGTACAGCGACAAGAGGCCGATGCACGTCATCGAGCAGGAGATGGGAACACTAAGGCAGGGTAGCTTGTCTATTTTGCAGTATTACGATGAAGTGGAGAAAAAGCTCACACTTCTGACCAACAAGGCCCATATGACCTATGACAATAGTCTGGCCATGGGCATGTGTGAAAAATTCAGGGGTGACGCACTTCGTGTGTTCGTCTCAGGATTAAAGCGCAACTTGACCGATGTACTGTTTGCAGCCCTTCCCCCAGATTTGCCTTCGGCACTTGCGTTGGCCCAGGAGATTGAGGCAAACCACGAGAGGTATGCTTTCGCGGCAAGTTTCGCAAAAGGGCAAGAGGAAAAAAAGAATGCGGACCAACGTCAGCAGGGCAAACAGCAGCAGTCTCACCAGGTCCCTCAGGGCGGTCAAGGAAAAAACCCGCATTTTAAAAGACAGAACGGCCAATGGTCGGACAAACAGCAACAAAAGGCCGGAGCTCAGAGTGCTTCGGAACCCATGGAGGTTGATCCGTCTTCCTCCAAGTTCAGGCAGCCAACGAACTTTCAGCAAGCCCAAAGCTCCGCGAAATATAATAACGGCCAGGGTCAGGGCAACAAACGCCCTGCGAACTCGGATAGACAAACAGGTCAGCGTCGCCAAAGAGTCAACCATGTCCAAGCACGCGCAGAAGAAAGCGCAAATTACGAAGAACTGGTGAACACAGCAGTAGCGGAGATAGAAGAAGAGAATGGCGTAGACTACGAGAGCGATAGCGCCAATTTTTTAGGAGTAGGTCCCTACTGCCGTTCATTCGGCGGAAAGTAGCGGGGATAGACATGAAGTTTTTAATCGACACGGGATCGGCAAAAAACTACATCAAGCCACTCAAACGCCTAAAAGGCGTAATCCCGGTCGAATCCCCTTTCGTTGTCCACTCCATCCACGGGTCCAACAACATTGTTGAGAAATGCAAGTTACCCATGTTTGGATGCGGCACATTCTTCTTCCTCCTTGATTCCCTTTCCACGTTTGATGGAATCATAGGGCTGGACCTACTCAAACAAGTGGGTGCAGTCTTATGCCTTAAAGAGGGAAAAATAAAAATCGGTGCAACTTCGGAGACATTGCAGTACTATACTTGTACCAATGTCAACCACACGAACAATAAAGAAATCGACGCACCACCTGCGGTGAAGGCAGACTTTCTGCAAATGCTTCACCGAAACAACAAGGCTTTTGCGGACTCTAACGAGTCGCTGCCTTACAACACGGCCGTCGTTGCAACAATACGAACGACCGACGAAAATGCCATTTACTCCAAATGGTACCCTTATAATAGGGGAGTTGAGGATTTTGTCAATACGGAGATTAAAGACCTCCTAAAAAATGGCATAATCCAAAAGTCACGATCGCCTTACAATAGTCCGTTGTGGGTGGTAGACAAAAAAGGCGTAGACAGCTTGGGCAATAGAAATAAACGTCTGGTAATTGACTTTAGGAAGCTCAACGCTAAAACTATTGCCGACAAATACCCGATGCCGAACATCTCAATGATTTTGGCAAATCTGGGTAAAGCTAAATTTTTCACAACACTCGACCTGAAAGCAGGCTATCACCAGATCGTTCTGGCAGAGCGAGACCGTGAAAAAACGGCTTTTTCCATTAATGGCGGGAAGTACGAATTCTCTCGGCTTCCATTCGGTTTGAAAAACGCCGCCAGCATATTCCAGAGAGCAATTGACGATGTTCTTCGGGAGCAGATCGGAAAGTCATGCTTCGTGTATGTAGATGACGTGATCATCTTTTCCGAAAGCGAATCGGAACACGTTAAGCACGTAGACTGGGTTTTGAAGAACTTGTACGACGCAAATATGCGCGTGGCTTACGAAAAGTCACAGTTCTTTAAAGAGAGTGTAGGTTACCTCGGTTTCATCGTGTCCAAAGACGGTGCGAGAACCGACCCAGAAAAAGTCAGAGCAATCCAGCAATATGCTGAACCGACCTCTGTATTTGGCGTCAGGTCCTTCATGGGATTGGCGAATTACTACCGATGTTTCATCAAAGACTTTGCTGCAACAGCAAAGCCAGTCTCTGACATCCTTAAAGGGGAAAACGGTTCTATCAGCAAATACAAGTCGAAGAAAGTCCCAGTAAGCTTTGACGAAACTCAGCGCAACGCGTTCGAGAACTTAAGAAATATTTTAGCGTCCGAAGACGTTATTTTAATGTACCCAGATTTTCACAAGCCATTTGACCTGACGACAGACGCATCAGCATATGGCATTGGCGCGGTTTTGTCACAGAACGGCCGCCCAATAACCATGATTTCCAGGGGTCTGAAAGATAGGGAGGTTAATTACGCGACCAATGAGCGCGAATTGCTTGCCATAGTCTGGGCCCTTGGAAAATTACGGCATTACCTGTATGGCGTCCGTGACATCAACATATTCACGGACCACCAACCGCTTACGTTCTCAGTATCCGAGAGTAACCCCAATGCGAAAATCAAGCGCTGGAAGGCGCGCATTGATGAGATGGGGGCTAAACTTTTTTACAAACCCGGAAAAGAGAATTACGTTGCGGACGCGCTTTCGCGACAGAATGTGAACGCCCTCGAAGGTAACCACAACGAGCCAGAATCTGACGCGGCTACGATTCATAGCGAGTTGTCCCTTACCTACACGGTCGATTCCTCGGACAAGCCTTTGAACTGCTTCCGGAATCAGATCGTGTTAGAGGAAGCACGTTTTCCATTAAAAAGGTGCTCGATTCTTTTTAAGGAAAAGACTCGGCATCAAATACACTTCACCGATAAGGATATACTTGTGGGAATAGTTAAGTCAGTCGTTAACCCGAACGTCGTTAACGCAATTCACTGTAGCCTCCCGGCATTAGCTAGTTTCCAGCATGAGCTGATAAAAGCATTTCCAACCACCAAGTTTTGGCATTGCAAAAATTTCGTGGCCGATGTGTTCATCATCAGTGACCGAAGAGAAATCGTCACTAAGGAACATAATCGGGCCCATAGGGCAGCGCAGGAGAACGTCAAACAGGTATTGACGGAGTACTATTTCCCACAAATGACCAAACTTGCGAACGAGGTAGTCTTAAATTGTAAAATCTGCTCACAAGCAAATACGATAGACACCCGAAAAAACAAGAGCTCGGACAAACACCTCTCCCTGCGCAAACAGGAGAAATGTTACACATTGACATTTTCTCCACTGACAAAAAGCACTTCCTCACTTGCATCGACAAGTTTTCCAAATTCGCAGTGGTCCAGCCGATTGCGTCTCGGACAATAGAGGACACGAAGCCACCTCTATTAGTGCTAATGAACATATTTCCGCGGGCAAAACAAGTGTACTGTGACAATGAACTCGCGTTCAAGTCAGAGACCATCAAGTCTTTACTGTTGAACAATTATGGCGTTAGCGTTGTAAACGCGCCTCCCCTCCACAGCACGTCCAATGGACAAGTAGAGCGCTTTCATAGCACCCTTTTGGAGATATCCAGGTGCTTGAAACTGCAAAGAGGAATAATTGACACGGTCGACTTGATTTTACAGGCAACGATTTAGTATAATGGTTCTATCCATTCAATCGTTAAAGAAAGGCCAAAGGACATTGTGGTCTCCGCTTCGCCAGAGCGCATCCGCAATGTTGGGAAAAAGTTGGAGAAAGCACAACTCCAGCAAAATGAAAGGGAAAACAAAAATCGACAAAACAGGGTCTTTGAGGTAGGCGAAAAGATCTTGGTAAAAACAAACCGCAGACTAGGGAACAAACTGACGCCGCTCTGCGTAGAGAAGAAAGTCGAAGCGGACTTGGGGACAACGGTCCTCGTTGAGGGGAGGGTGGTCCACAAGGACAACCTCCGTTGAAAATTTTGACTACATATTTTTTAATCAAATTTAATACTTTTACCTTTTTAGAATTATATTGCACGTACTTTTAATACTGGTAACGACGACTGCACGAGTGACTGACTATACGCACGCGGACTACATACCTATTGAGGACGGAGACATCTTGCTTTGGGACAAATACGGGTACTTGAGACACACTACCAACCTAACGGACTACAGAACAATGTTGGACGAGGCAGGGAGACTGACGAATCTGTTTCCGCAATCCCATATGAGGAAATTGCTGGAAATCGACACCGGACACGCACTAGACATGTTGTCCGCTCTCGATGTGCATCATCGCAAGGTAAGAAGCCTTGAATTCTTGGGAACAGCCCTTAAGGCCATTGCGGGCACCTCGGACGCAGACGACTTTAGGAGAATGGACGTAACGCAAACGCAGTTGATCACTGCAAGCAATAGGCAAATTGAAATCAACTCAAAGCTACAAGAGAAAATAAACCAGCTCACCGACACCGTAAACGAAATTCTAAAATCCACTAACGTTAAACAGGCTGACACTGGTCGCCTTTTTGAAACACTCACTACACGAAATAGAATGCTGATAACCGAAATAGGAAATTTAATGCTTGCCTTAACTTTGGAAAAAATTAACGTAATAAACCCAGCAATTATGGATCATTCGGATCTATTAAATATTCTCACTGATCAAATTACAGGGACTACAGTTACCGATATTTTAGAAGTATCTAGCATTAAAGTAGATCGTAAGGATAATATAATTAGCTTTATAATTCGTTTCCCTGTAGTAAGCAAGCTCTGCAGGAAAATCACAATATTCCCGGTTGCTCACAATGGCACAGCTTTACAGCTGGACGACAACCTGGTAGCTGATTGCGATGGCCAAATTCTGGCTGTGACAAGCTGCTCACTAACTGCGACGGCTACGTTCTGCAAGCAGGCGAAAAACAACAGCTGCGCGCAAGGTCTTCACTCAGGAGGCACAGCCCATTGCCTGACACAACCGAGTCACCTCGACCCCGTCACCATAGTGGATGATGGTATCGTGATCATAAACGATCGCAGTGCAGTGGTTGCGTACGACGATATAGCTGCATCTGAAGTTGAAGGAACGAGCCTGGTCACCTTTAAGACGTACGCTGTCGTTAACGGCACGCGTTATTTCAACCGCAACAGTGTGCAATGTTGAACATCAGCGGACACAGCACAGTGCTCAGCCTTCCGTACATCCATCGTCTAAGCGAAGACAACCTCAATTACATCGGAGAGGTTAGAGACAGCGTCAAGGCGGGAAGCATAACATCGTTTTCCATGGGTGCTATACTGTTGGGTTGCATCGTCGGAGCAGGGGTTTACTGGGTCTACAAGCTAACTACGGCCCGTCGCAACGCGAGAAGAATCTCGGAGATGATCAAGGATCTAAAAACGACCGAGGACGATCTGACTTCGAGAGGGGGAGTAGTTATCCCATAACAAATACCCACTGTTTGGATACACCGCGCCAAGCGACTGCCTGCTGATAAAATGCTGATCTAGGCAAATTATCGGTCAGCAACAACGAGCGCAGCGCATGATCACGCCAGCCACACAGGATGTAACCGGACACCATGCGCGACTGCAACTATGTAGCCGACTGCGCGGCCAGATTATTGTAGGGACAGCTTAAGCTTATTCATATATGTCAAATTAGTTCTAAATTGTATTTCGTTGAGGCACATCGGCCCAGCGCGTAATTATAGCAAACTCACTCATGAAGCTTCAAGCACATGTTTTAAATTTATAAAATTCAATTATAAAATAAACATTTAAACTAACAATTAATAAGTGTATTTACTAATTGATTGATTTATATAAATGGACTCTCACGGCTTGTGAGTATTTTATAAACATAGAATTTCAATGTCATTCGCAAAACTTTTTCAGACAACTTGCATATTTTGTAATTATACTCGTTACCGAAGGTAAAGAGTATATAAGTTTTGTGCAATGTCCGTCATGGTGTCCGTCCGTCTGTCCATCCGTCCGTCTGTATGTTCGCAACTTTTTTCCACACCCTTCAAGCCAGAGCCTTAAAACTCTCCAATTCTCTTTATCTATGTGATAGTAAATTAAAGTGTCAAGATTGGGGTTCTACGATAACTGGGGGGCTGGCAAATCGATAAATTCGATAACCCAAAACCGACAAATCCATATATTTCGCACATCCTTACAACTAGCACTACCAAATTTGGTAAGCTGATAG
This sequence comes from Scaptomyza montana, assembly GCA_018904305.1. Taxonomy (NCBI): domain Eukaryota; kingdom Metazoa; phylum Arthropoda; class Insecta; order Diptera; family Drosophilidae; genus Scaptomyza; species Scaptomyza montana. The sequence goes on from JAEIGR010000010.1 coordinate 1,665,198, forward strand.
CTACTAGCAAAAAACTCATCATACTCCCAAAAAACTGCATCAAAAACTTTGGAGCCACGCCCACCAATTCCGCCCCCAACCCCCCCGCATTTTGAAATCAGAAAAGCCTATATCTCCCACAGATTTTGAGCTATAGCCACCAAATTTGGTGCCAAGATAAGTGATGACGACCCCACAAAAGCTGCATCAAAAGTTTGGATGCCACGCCCAGCGATTACTGCCCTAGCCGCCCCCAGCTGCTCCAACACTTCGTCAAAAACGGGAATGCGTGTGTCTTCCAGAGATGTGGAGCTAGAGCCACCAAATATGGTAGGAAGATAGCTGGCTACGACCCCCAAAAATCTGCATCAAAGTTTTAGAGCTACGCCCACCCATTCTACCCCCAGCCCCCCTTTCGCCACTTTTTACAAACTTTGAGCTAGAAACACCAAATGTGGTATGAAGATAGCAATTGACATCCCACATGGATCCGCAGAAAAATTTGGATGCCACGTCCACCCATACCGCCTCCAGCCCCCCTTTACCCTACCTTTTACAAACTTTGAGCTAGAGTCTTCCAAATTTGTTATGAAGATAGCAATTGACATCCTACATGGATCCGCAGCAAAAATTTGGATGCCACGTCCACCCATACCGCCCCCAGCCCCCCTTTTCCTACCTTTTACAAACTTTGAGCTAGAGTCACCAAATTTGGTATGTAGATAGCAAAAGATCTGCATCAAAAATTTGGATGCCAAACCCACCCATACCGCCCCCAGCCCGCCCTTTCCCCACTTTTACAAACTTTGAGCTAGAGTCACCCAATTTGGTATGAAGATAGCAAATGACATTCCATAAAGATCTGAATCAAATATTTGGATGCCACTCCCACCCATACCGCCCCAGCCCCCTTTTCTCCACTTTTACAAACTTTGTGCTAAACTCTCCAAATTTGGTATGTAGATAGCAATTGACATTCCACAAAGATCTGTATCAAAAATTTGGATGCCAAACCCACGCATACCGCCCCCAGCTCTCCTTTCCCCAAATTTTACAAACTTTGAGCTAGAGTCACCAAATTTGGTATGTAGATAGCAAAAGATCTGCATCAAAAATTTGGATGCCAAACCCACCCATACCGCCCCAGCCCCCTTTTCCCCACATTTACAAACTTTGTGCTAAACTCACCAAATTTGGTATGTAGATAGCAATTGACATTCCATAAAGATGTGCATCAAAAATTTGAATGCCACTCCCTCCCATACCGCCCCAGCCCCCCTTTCCCCACCTTTTACCAACTTTGAGCTAAAGTCACCACATTTGGAAGGAAGATAGCTGGTGGCATCCCCATCTGCATCGGATAATCTTTAAGGCAGCGTACACCCCTGCCACAGCCGTACCCTTTTTCAATCAGGCCTCTTTTTACCGGGTTTAATACTGGTAACGAGTATACCGCAGTCGGTTGCGTCCGACTGCAACGATTCCACTTGTTAATGCTTGGATGGGTGATCCAGGAAAAGTGATTCTTTTGGATTAAATATTGACAGTTATTAAGGACGAGCAACTTATGGCTAATGTCGAAGCTTCTGGAAAAGTTTTTAAACAGGGCCTATTAAACTTGGAAAGGGAATTTCCCCAACTTTTAAATTCCACTAGAGGACGTGGTACATTCTTAGCAGTTAATTGTCCAAACACTAAACTGAGGGATTCAATAGTCAGCACTTTAAGGCTGAACGGTATTCAAACAGGTGGCTGTGGAGAAATGTCGATTCGATTCCGACCAGCTCTAGTATTCAAAGAAGAACATGCCAATATCGTTTTGGATCGATTTAGAAAAGTCTTGCGGCAAATGTAGATGTAATGCAAAGTAATGTGCTCTGAAAAATAAATAAATACTTTAAGCTCTTCATCTATTAAAGGTGTTGATGGGCTAACTACTTTATTTCAATGTTGCGGTATGTCATTAGAAAGGTGATTACCGGTTTTTAGCTAAGTGAAATTATTGTTTGATTGAGATTTTGTCCACTCTACTATTCAAAACAGCTATATGGCTTATTAAGTCGCTCTCTATGAAGTTTTGAAGATTTTACAATATATATAAATGGACTCACACGGCTTGTGAGTATTTTATAGACATGGAATTTTAATGTCATTCGCAAAACTTTTTCAGACAACTTGCAAATTTTGTAATTATACTTTTTACCGAAGGTAAAGAGAATATTAGTTTTGTGCAATGTCCGTAATGGTGTCCGTCCGTCTGTCCATCCGTCCGTCTGTATGTTCGCAACTTTTTTCCACACCCTTCAAGCCAGAGACTTGAAACTTTCCATTCTCTTTATCTATGTGATAGTAAATTAAAGTGTCAAGATGGGGGTTCTACGATAACTGAGGGGCTGGCAAATCGATAAATTCGATAACCCAAAACCGATAAATCCATATATTAAGCAGATAGCTATATTAAGCAGATAGCTACTAGCAAAAAAATCATCATACTCCCAAAAAACTGCATCAAAAATTTTGGAGCCACGCCCACCAATTCCGCCCCCAACCCCCCGCATTTTGAAATCAGAAAAGCCTATATCTCCCACAGATTTTGAGCTATAGCCACCAAATTTGGTGCCAAGATAAGTGATGACGACCCCACAAAAGCTGCATCAAAAGTTTGGATGCCACGCCCAGCGATTACTGCCCTAGCCGCCCCCAGCTGCTCCAACACTTCGTCAAAAACGGGAATGCGTGTGTCTTCCAGAGATGTGGAGCTAGAGCCACCAAATATGGTAGGAAGAAAGCTGGCTACGACCCCCAAAAATCTGCATCAAAGTTTTAGAGCTACGCCCACCCATTCTACCCCCAGCCCCCCTTTCCCTACTTTTTACAAACTTTGAGCTAGAAACACACAATTTAGCCATGAAGATAGCAATTGAAATCCCACATGGATCCGCAGCAAAAATTTGGATGCCACGTCCACCCATACCGCCCCCAGCCCGCCCTATCCCCACTTTTACAAACTTCGAGCTAGAGTCACCCAATTTGGTATGAAGATAGCAAATGACATTCCATAAAGATCTGCATCAAAAATGTCGATGCCACTCCCACCCATACCTCCCCCAGCCCCCCTTTCACCACTTTTACAAACTTTGAGCTAAATTCATCGAATTCGGTATGTAGATAGCAATTGACATTCCACAAAGATCTGCATCAAAAATTTGGATGCCACTGCCACCCATACCGCCCCAGCCCCCCTTTCCCCACCTTTTACAAAAATTGAGCTAAAGTCACCACATTTGGAGGGAAGATAGCTGGTGGCATCCCCATCTGCATCGGATAATCTTTAAGGCAGCGTACACCCCTGCCACGCCCGTACCCTTTTTCAATCAGGCCTCTTTTTACCGGTTTTAATACCGGTAACGGTTGCGTCCGACTGCAACGTTTCCACTTGTTAATACTTGGATGGGTGATCCAGGAAAAAAAATTCTTTTGGATTAAATATTGAAAGTAATTAAGGACGAGCAACTTATGGCTAATGTGGATGCCACAACCACCAATACTGCCCAAGCCGCCCCCATCCACCCCAACGCTTCGTCAAAAACAGAAATGCGTGTGTCTTCCAGAGTTGTAGAGCTAGAGCCACCAAATTTGGCAGAAAGATAGCTGGCAACGACCCCCAAAAATCTACATCAAAGTTTTGGATGCCACGTCCACCCATACCGCCCCCAGCCTCCCTTTCCACAGCATTTACGAACTTTGAGCTTGAGTCACCAAATTTTGTATGAAGATAGCAATTGACATCCCACACAGATCTGCAGCAAAAATTTTGATGCCACGCCCACCCATACCACCCCCACCCCGCCCTTTCCTCACCTTTTACAAACTTCGAGCTAGAGTCACCAAATTTGGTATGGAGATAGCAATTGACATTCCACATAGATCTCATAACAAATTTGGATGCCAAGCCCACCCAATCCGCCTCCAGCCCCCCTTTCCCACCTCTTACAAACTTTGAACTAGAGTGTTATGAAGATAGCAATTGACATTCCACATAGATCTGCATCAATAATTTGGTTGCCACGCCCACCCATACCGCCCCCAGCCCCCCTTTCCACTTTTTTAACAAACTTCGAGCTAGAGCCACCAAATTTGGTATGAAGATAGCAATTGACATCCCATATAGATCTGCAGCAAAAATTTTGATGCCACGCCTACCCATACCGCCCCCAGCCCCCCTTTTCACACCTGTTACAAACTTTGAGCTAGAGTCACCAAATTTGGTATGAAGATAGCAATTGACATTCCACATAGATCTGCATCACAAATTTGGATGCCTCGCCCACCCTTACCGCCCCCAGCCCCCCCTTTCCCCACCTTTTACAAACTTTGAGCTAGAGTCACCAAATTTGCAACGAAGACAGCTGGTGGCATCCCCATCTGCATCGGAGAATCTTTAAGGCAGCGTACACCCCTGCCGCATCCGTACCCCTTTGCAATCAGGCCTCTTTTTACCGGTTTTAAAACTGGTATCGAGTATACCGCAGTCGGTTGCGTCCGACTGCAACGTTTCTACTTGTTGGTTGATATGTATGCTAAAATTGAAACAGAAAGGTTAAATTATATTCGCTACAATCAAGCGAAACTCAGAGCAGATAGCTATATACATCTACAAGATGCATTAGGCCAACAAGATGTTGTCGCAGCTCAACTTGGTCAGATGGTAGTTTTACCATCTTCTTTTACAAGCTCTGCACGATATATGCATGAAAAGACTCAAGATGCTATGACATATGTTCGCCATTATGGGCGACCAGATCTTTTCATAACACTCACATGTAATCCACAATGGTATGACATAAAAAGGTTTTTTATTACCGGGTCAACAACCGCATGATCATCACTATATTATAGCTCGAGTTTTTCATTTAAAAGTTAAAGCTTTAATGTCACTATTGACAAAAGGTTCTTTGTTTGGAAGCGTGCAATGTTTCATGTACTCTGTGGAATGACAAAAGCGGGGTTTACCACATATACATATTCTACTTTGGTTAGATAATAAAATAAGACCAGATAAAATCGATCAAATTATCTGTGCCGAAATACCAAACGCAGATGAGGATCCTTTGTTATTTAACATTGTTAAGTCAAATATGATTCATGGTCCTTGCGGTGCATTTAATAATAAATCGCCATGCATGAAAAATGGAAAATGTACCAAAAGGTTTCCTCGACAATTACTTAAAGAAACTGTGACTGGAAAAGATAGTTACCCTCTATATCGTAGAAGAGCGATAGAAGATGGTGGTAATGCAATTAATATAAATGGTAATTGCATAGATAATCGTTGGGTTGTGCCTTGTAACTGTGTACTATTGACAACATTTGAAGCTCACATAAATGTTGAGTATTGTAGTTCTGTAAAGTCTATTAAATACATTTGTAAATATGTTAACAAGGGCAGTGATCAAGCATCATTTACTCTTGAAGACCAACGTAATGAAATTAATATGTACGAAAGTGGCCGTTATATAAGCAGCTCAGAAGCGGTATGGAGAATCTTGCATTTCCCATACTGTAGCGTAGGGGAAACGTCAAAAACTTGTAGCGTCAGAAAATTTTCTTTCGCCAGGGTCGACAATTATAGGGAATTTTTTTGTTTTTGTCGGGTCCTCCCTTTTGTCAACCACCAAGTCAGACTCGTCGTTCATTAATCAGACAGCGGAGCGGGACTCACTGATTCCTAGCTCTAGCGGGAGATGTGGGGGGGTTTTTGCTGCTGACTAATGATGGCTACACCAAGGTTTTATTATAGAGTCCCTCCTGAAACTAAAACTGAGATGAGACGATCCTCATCCGAAGACCACATGGCCAAAGTGCGAACACTCTCAATAAACAACTAAAAGAAAACATAAAAAAAAAAATGAGAAAAGTGAAGCACGGAATAGTTGTTAAGCTAGAAGGATGGGCTTAGGTGTTGTTTGCCAATTCCCTCTATCATTACCCTCCCAACCATAGTCTCCTAACTAAAATATTTGCACAGAAGACCCCATATGTAATTAAATATTCATCATTTAATTATGCTCCCATGTCATCAGAAATAATAAGACTTAAACTTCCATATCCAATAATTCCATTTTTAATATTTCTAAATTTTTATACCTCCTTTCATTTTTCAATTCTTATTTGAGTACTTAAAATTAACCAAAGCTATCTTAATTTTTTATTCATTATAATTCTTAATTTTTATTTTTGTAGAAATTTTGCTTTTCTTTTATTTTTCTAAAATAGTTGTTTTCATTTTTATTCTCCAAAACAAATATTTTGTTTCCTAAAATATATTTTGCATTTAATTTATTTCATTAAAATTTTCAACTCAAAACTATGTAAAATAAGTCACTAATTATTATTAAATCGTTTTAATAATTATTTGCGTTAACTAACATAACTACTTGTAACCCTCTAATGATGGGTAAGTCTCTTTATTCACTATTTTCAACTAACTAAAAACTTGATTAACCACTCGACACAATTACACTTGCTGGAAATAATATTCATGGTTAGAGATATATAAAAAATATATATGTATAAATGTGTATAATACATTTTAATACAAGTAGCAAGTGTACTACCAGAAAACTACAAGAATACTTGTATATAATTCATTTTTTTATTGATGGGAAATTACTTTACTTTTATTTTTTTAAAAACATTTTAAATCAATTCTTTTTTTTTATTTTATTTATTTATTGTTAATAATTACTTTACTTTTAGTTGAAATAAACTTTTCTTTTATTTCTTTATAATTAATTAAAAATGTGTGCAAAAAATAAACAAACAAATAAAATTGTGCACTTAAGGGTGGGTTTTGCCGGCAATTGCAAAGAGAGAGCGTATCACTTACATGCGTGTTCCATCGACGAAAGATCTTTCTGAAGAGAACGACGTTTAAGAGAGCCTTAGGTGTTGATCACCTTTTTTGTTTTGTTTAAGAGAGTCTTGTGCGTGAGCTTAAAAGCTCCGCATATTACACGCGTAATTTGTGCCTATTGTAGGTTATGCAATAGCTTTTATTTTGTCTCTTTTTTCTTTGCACTTTCACTTTCAACTTTACAACAACAATTAAGCCATATGATTTGTCTATTCAGACTGCTGGGGCTTATTGTTGTTGTTTTTACTTTTATTTCTTTTAGCTTTTTATTGCAGCCAATAAAAATTGTTCTGCATTTTTAACCACTGCACTGTGTACTAAATATATATACATTTTAACTAACTTTTTTACAGCTGCGGTGTAATTGTGTCGTGAGGTTTTAACCTTATATATAAAGATTTGCCTATGCTTTAATTTTTTATACTCGATACCGAAGGTAAAGAGTATATTGGTTTTGTGCAATGTCCGTCATGGTGTCTGTCCGTCTGTCCGTCCGTATGGTTGCAAGTTTTTTCCACACCCTTCAAGCTAGAGACTTGAAACTTTCCAATTCTCTTTATCTATGGGATAGTAAATTAAAGTGTCAAGATGGGGGTTCTACGATAACTGGGGGGCTGGCAAATCGATAAATTCGATAACCCAAAACCGATAAATCCACATATTTCGCACATTCTTACAGCTAGAAGTACCAAATTTGGTAAGAAGATAGCTATTAGCAACCCCCAAAAAACTGCATCAAAAATTTTGGAGCCACGCCCCCCATTACGCCCCCAGCCCCCCCCCCCCGCATTTTGAAATCAAAAAAGACTATATCTCCCACAGTTTTTGAGCTATAGCCACCAAATTTGGTGCCAAGATAGGTGATGATGACCCCCTAAAAACTGCATCAAAAGTTTGGATGCCACGCCCACTAATACTGCCCTAGCCGCCCCCATCCACCCCAACGCTTCGTCAAAAACGGGAATGCGTGTATCTTCCAGAGTTGTGGAGCTAGAGCCTCCAAATTTGGTGGGAAGATAGCTGGCAACGACCCCCAAAAATCTGCATCAAAGTTTTGGAGCCACGCCCTCCATTTCGCCCCCCTTTTTCCACTTTTTACAATTTTCGAGCTAGAGTCACCAAATTTGGTATGAAGATAGCAATTGACATTTCACAAAGATCTGCAACAAAAATTTTGATGCCACAACTACCCATACCGACCTTACGACGAGATTATCTTGGAGTTATCTGGATGCTTAGCCAGCGAGTAATATTACTGCTGCTAAACATAAAAAAAGGCCAATAAATTCGTATTAGATAAATAAAACGCTTGTTATTGGCATAAGTCAATAAGAATAATTTTTCAGCGTATTCTTACCCAAAAAATCAGCTAAAATCACGATATGTGATTATGAAATTTTTTCTTCGCTCCAGTCAGAGCGATGTTAGCGGCTTAAAAAGGCAATTAAATCACTTTAAATGCGCCGCTGCTGCTCGATGTCGAATTAAAATATGAATCAAAAATTCACAAAATTAACCCAAAAAATGGTTTGGGGTAACTTAGAAAAATCAGATTTAAATTTTTCTTCTGCACAAGACAAGTGCTTCCTTCAGCTGCCAAAATCGAAAAGGCAGAGCTGAGAGGAGCAATGCGTTATTACACCTCGGTATAACCTTAATCCAAAAAATGCATTTCCGATCAAATGACAAGGCAAAAAGAATTGCCGTTGACATTAGAGCCGAGATGCCGTATCTTTTAGTCGCTTTCGACCAATAGGTGGCGCTTTAGCTTTTATGTTGTTGATGCAACACGCAAGCTAAATGATTTTATACCCCGCTTAATGAATATAAATTTATTATTTTGTTTATATGGGGACATTACAACCACAGATAACTCTGACAACTTTTAGGCGGAAGGTTAGCTGGAATTAGCGTTTTATATCTTTGGCATGATAAGTTCCTAGTTCACGTCCCTGCAGAGTTTCTAAAATATAAAAGGAACTTCCCACTTTCTTTTTCACTCTACATTTGGAAAATTGTGGACTTAACTTTTTATTGTAGCTTTGATTAAAGTTGCTGAGATTAAAATTCCTTTTGAAGACTTCTTGTCCTTCCTTGAAGGAGACTGGTTTCGCTCGCAAATTATATTGTTTTGCATTCATCTCGTAGGCCTTACGACTGTTAATCTGGATGTCTTTTCTCAACAATGATAGATAATCAGGCCGGTCAATTGGAATTGAATCCTCCAGCAGAGATAATTGTTTCAAAACTTTATAATCTTCTCCATGCAAAATCATGTTGAAGCCAAACAACGCTTTATATGGTGAACAACCTATTGCCTGATGGAGAGATGATCTGAGCGCACAAGAAATTTTAGTCAGATGTAAATCCCAATCAGTTTGATCTTGGCAAATATACGCACGAATAGCGGATAGCAAGGAGCGATTCACTCTTTCAGCAGCATTACTCTGTGGCGAATACAATGCTGTGAACACATGCTTTATTCCAAACTGAGTTAAAGAAGCCTTAAAATCATTGGCTTTAAACTGGGCACCATTATCACTAACTATTGTTTCTGGCACTCCATAGCAATGAAATATGTTTTTCTCTAAGAAATCAATAATCAAATTAGTTGTGAACTTTTTCAGTGGACACAACCAATGATACCGACTAAAATGGTCTAATACAATTAAAAGTCCAATATTTCCACGTTTACTTCGAGGATAGGGGCCTAATATATCGATATACAACTTCTGGAATGGTCTATCTGATGTGCTTTGCACTCCCATGGGCGTAATGTACCATTCGGAGCTTTCGTCTCTTTACACACATCGCATTCCCGAACGTATTCTCGAACTTGCTTAGACAACCCTGGCCAATACAAATGTCTACGTAACCGCTCGATAGTTTTCTGCATTCCACCGTGTGCGGATACCACACTATCATGTGCTTGGCGAATCGCAGTTTCGCGTAAGGCCTCAGGCACCCACAGCTTCCAACAATTTGAATCTTGGACTGCATTTCCAGAGGGATGTTCGGTGCGTATGTAAACATATCGGTCTGCTGTTTGCAGGTCAGGGAACTTTTCTTTATTTGCATCAATGAATTCTTTGAGTTGAATGTAATCAGCGTCAAGGAATGCTGATGACTCTAAATCAATTTCTGGACCTATCATTTCAAAATTCTTGATAAAGCATCCGGGACAATATGATCTTTACCTTTGCGGTGAGAAATCGTGAACTTGAAAGCTTGTAATCGAAATATCCAACGTGCCAATCTACCAGATACATTTTGCTGCCGCATTAGCCAGAGAAGACTTGAATGATCTGTCACGACTTCAAAAGGCTGCAATTAAAGATAGCACCTAAACTTATCGATCGCTAAAATCATCGCAAGGCATTCGCGTTCGGTAACACTATAGTTCCGTTGCGATTTGGATAATTTTTTTGACATGAATGCCAAGGGTCTTTCTTCTCCTAAATCGGATAGTTGCACAAGCACCGCGCCAACGCCATAGTCGCTTGCATCGCAATGTAGGAAGAATTTACGTGAAAAATCTGCGTTTTGCAAAACAGGAGCTGAAGTGAGCAATGATTTCAGTTCCTGAGACTCCTGAGCTTCCGGACCCCACTGAAAACATTTCTTTGATTTCACAACGTCTGTAATGGGACAAGTTATGTCGGCAAAGTCTTTTATAAATCGCCTATACCAGCCACAGACTCCTAAGAAGCCTCGTACTTGCTTCAAGTTCTTGGGTGTAGGCCAGTTGAGCACACAGGATATTTTATCCGGGTCTGTGGCTACTCCACCACTTCCTATCACATAGCCTAAATAATTCACCTTAGTAACACAAAAGTGACTTTTCGAAACGTTTAATGTAAGATTAGCCTTTTTAAATTGTTCTGCTAGGCGAACTAAAACTGCTAAGTGAGATGCAAACTGTTCGGACACGATGCATAGATCATCGAGGTAACCAAAAACACAATGACGTAAGTCCGGCGGAATTAAATCATCCATGAGGCGGGACATCGTCGAGGGAGCATTGCAAAGTCCAAAGGGCATGACTCTAAACTGATATAGTGCTCGCCCTGGGACGGTAAAAGCAGTCAACGGTTTCGCTTCTTCCGTTAGCTCAATCTGCCAATAGGCATCTTTAAGGTCCAACTTAGAAATTAAATTTGCCTTCGGGAGACGAGCAAATATGCCATCGATGCTTTGCAACGGATACGCATCTTTCTTCGTAACTTCATTGAGTTTTCGAGCATCTAAACACAAACGAACTTTATTTGGCTTCACTACTAAACGCATTGGAGAACTCCAAGCACTTTGTGATGGCTCGATCACACCTAGATCAAGCATTCGGTCAATTTCCGAAAACATAAGCTTTTCTACAGCAGGACTCACAGGATAGTATCTCTGTTTGACAGGCTTACTATCACCGATGTCAATCTCATGCTTGATTAGAGCCGTGCGACCTAACCCTTGCTTTTGAAAATTCGGAAACAGTTCAATTACAGCATCTAGGTGCTGTCTTTCAATATCTGTTAATGGGTATAGAACTTCATTTTGGTCAACTTCTATATCTTCAGTTAAAATGGAGCTAATGATTCCGGGCGCTAACTCAAAAGCACGCCAGAAATCTATGCCTAGTATTAACCTCTGGGCTATTGAAGGGATAATGTAAAGGTCTATATGTTTTTCTTTTTCCTGGTATTTTATTTTCACTCTGAGTATTCCACGGACCTGGTGTTCCCTGGCATCAGCTGTTCGTACTTGCGATACAATTTGCTTAAAGTTGGGATATTCAGAAAAATCTGTAAGCGCTAATGAACTTCCGATACAACTTATATTGGCTCCAGTGTCTAGCAAACCAAGTTCTGAGAAATTCAAGAATGATACGCCAGCATAGATACGACGGTCGACATTGTTTTGAAAAACTGTTGACACTATCATAGTTCTCTTCTTTCTCAACGAACGAAAATATTTTCGCATCCGAAATGTGTTTCGACGACTTTTTTTTACAAGTCCAGCGAAAATTCGCTCGCGCACTAAATAATAATCTTTTAATCATCATCAAGTTTTTTACTTGTCTGCATTCAGCACTTTGAATTGGGAACTGAAACGTTAAGCTGTGCAATCCAATCGATAATCGAAGTCAGCAGACGCTTTTATTTTGAGCTCCGTGTTTTTTTCGCTTTATTTTGCCTAAAAAGTTGTTTTTAAAAAACAGAAAGGAACATTTAGTTGTGATTTACACAGTGGCATATTATCTGATTAAAAGTTGTGCTAAATCAATACACAATTAACGAAAACAATCATTTAAACTCTGCTTGACGCGGGAAACATAAATTACAATAACAAACAATTAAAGAAACAAACAAGAATTTTGGTAGCGAATGTGAGCAGAAAACACAAAGTAAAAGCTCACTTTAACAAAAACATACACACTCAGTGACTTCGCCGCAAACACATAAAAACCCATCAAACGAACTCAATGGCACCGGTACAAAAGAGACTGCGTGAAAACTCAATTGAAGAGATTAAGCAGACCAAGGCGCCAGACATGGGATCTATTTTGCAGCTCATCGACCAGCGTCTTCAGGAGCATGCTGATATGATAGCTCGAAAAATGAGTGAATCTGAAGCGCGCATACTTTCTGTGCTTCATGAGCGGCTAGACGGCATGAGTGCAGAAATGCAGAAAATGAGTGAGCGTGTTGAAAAACTGGAGAGAGATGCGGCTGCGTTGGACTCGCTAAAGGCACAGGTGGGCTTGCTTGAGTCAAAAATGTTGACACTTGCAACAGCAGAAGTGGCGAATGACCTCCGCATGCATGGGGTCCTGTTCTGTGAGGGGGAGTCACTCAAAACTGTTTTCAACACCTTATGTTTTTCTTTGGGATTGACACCGGCACCGAGACTTAAAGACATTTTTAGGGTCAAACAGGCAAAAAATTTAAACACAGTTGTCGACCCTGCAATAATTATTAAATTTGAAAACGCACGTGATAAGATTGCTCTCATGCGGGCAGCGGGAGAGTATCGGCGGACGGCAAAGCAACTACTAAACTTGCAGTTGTTGGGATTTGACTCGTCCACGCCTTTCTACATCAACGAACAGTTGACAAGAGAGAACCACGCTGTGTTTAAAGAGGCTATGCGGATGAAGCGACAGAAAGTTTTATCTGCCGTTTTCTGCCGTCGCTCATGCGTTTATGTAAAGAGAAGTGAGAGGGCAGAGCCAGTGTGTGTGGAGAGCTTTCAAAAGCTATTACAATTTCAAGCCGAAAGCTCTACAATTTCGGCTAATGCTTCGCCTGAATGAGCGTCAATTTGATTCTGTTTAAATGTTTTGCCTTTGTCACAATTTTCGTATATATTTTTATTTTTACTTGTATTTTACTTTAATTTACCCGCCTATTATTATTGTTGTTATTATTGTTGAAACATATTTAGTGTTAAGTATTGTAAAATATTCTGATGTCTATAACACAGATTAATTCCAGAGCGAGCAGCCATGCCATGGTTAGAGTTTTATGTAAGCAGACTAGCGGTTTAAAAATTTGCCACTTAAATGCTCAAAGCCTTGTTAAGAAGATGGATGAATTTCGTTATATCTTTGTAAATTCTAATGTTGATATTGTCTGTGTCTCTGAAACGTGGTTTGTCCCAGAATTAAGTGACTTGTCTATTATTTGTGATGGCTTCAATGTTTTTCGTTCTGATCGTGTAAGTCATGCAGGTGGCGTAGCAGTGTACGTAACAAAAAGATTTAGGTGTAAGGTTGTATTAACTCATCCCCTTGACAGCCAAATTGAATATTTATTTCTTGATCTTTATGGTGTTAATAAAGATATAAAGATGCTTCTCGGGTGTGTGTATAGGGCAAATAAGAACTTAGATTATTCAGGCATGATTAATTCAATTGAAAACGTATCGGTAAATTATACTGATGTAATTATACTTGGTGACCTAAATAGTAATATGATCCAAGAAAAAAATTTATTATTAGATTTCAACGCACAGGGTCTTAACCTTGTTAACGCATCAACACCAACGCATTTTTCACGAACTATTAATACACTACTTGATGTCATTTTTGTAAATGATATGGATAAAGATATGTTGTATGACCAATTATCAGTACCTGAATTCTCTAAACATGATCTCATTTTTTTGTCCTATAACACACAACCTGACTATAGTAACCAGACTATTCAATATAGAGATTTTAAGAATGTAGATAGTAGTATGTTATACAGTGACTGTAGCTCGTGTGATTGGGACCGTATATACTCTCTTCCCTCGGTGGACACCCAGCTAGGCCTGCTACAAAGAAATATAGACTATCTGTACAATAAGCATGTACCGATTAGAACCATAGTTGTTAAGCCGAAGCTAAATTCATGGTTTAGTAGTAATATTACAAGTGCAATAAAATACAGGGACATGCTTTATGAGAAATGGAAACGATACAAGACTGATCATTTGCTTCAACTATTTAAGACTGCTAGGCGTAAGGTTAATGACTTGATTAATAGTGCTAAGCGTAGGTTTTATGGTAGTAAGTTCAATAGAATAAATTCGTCGCAAAAACTATGGAAAGAGCTGAAGAGCGTAGGAATAGGAAAGGGTAAATCTGTGATAAATGACGACTTGGACGTAAATGTTCTTAATCGTAGTTTTGTCAACATTAATGTTCGTCCAGCTACATGTAATCCGTATGTTTATTCTGTGTCGTTAAATAATTGTTCTAGCTGTTTTAATTTTGTGGGTGTGAGTCAATGTGATGTACTTAATGCAATACTTAGAATCAAGTCAAATGCAAGTGGAAGAGATGGAATAAGTCCAAAGTTTGTAAAAATGTTACTACCATTTATTCTAGGGCACATTACACACATTTTAAATAATGCTATAACCACATCCACATTCCCAGAGATGTGGAAATTTGCGAAAATCACACCCATCCCTAAAAATAAAAATGAATATAGACCTATAGCTATACTACCATTTTTATCCAAAGCCTTTGAAAAATTGTTGGCAACACAAATCTTAACATTCATGGACACAAACAACTTTCTTAGTAACAAACAATCCGGATTTATGAAAAAGAAAAGCTGTACAACCGCGGTTTTAAAAATTGTTGAGGACATAAGAAGCCGTATGGACAATAGCGAAGTTACTTTTCTAACGCTTCTTGACTTTAGTAAAGCTTTTGACACGGTAAGCCACGAAATTTTGACAACAAAGTTAAGCAATCTTTATAACTTTTCCAACACGGCAGTTAAGCTTATGTCTTCATATTTGTACAATAGAAAACAGGCCGTCGTTGTACAACACTCCACCTCCGACCTCATAGCAACAACCCGTGGTGTTCCACAGGGATCAATTCTTGGTCCTCTTCTCTTTGCAATTTATGTTAATGATCTTCCAAATGTTTTGTCTATGTGTGAAACTCATATGTACGCTGATGATGTCCAATTATATGTGAGTCGTCCTGTAAGTCAGATTAACCAGTGTGTCATGTTTTGTAATAATGATCTGTTACGTGTATGTCGATGGGCAAGTAACAATGGTCTTTGTTTGAACCCTTCTAAGTGTAAATGTATTGTTATTTATAAGAAAAAACTAAATGTTGGCAATTTAAGTAAACTGTATATTGATAATGTAGAAATAAAGTATGTGGATAAGGCTGATAATCTAGGAATAACAGTTAATAATACACTGACATGGAAAGACCAAGTCAATAAGGCTGTGGGGAAGACTTATGGCGTTCTTCGGCAACTTGCGCAAACACAACCCTGGCTGCCGGTTAAAACAAGAATAACCATCGCCAAAACCCTTGTTACCCCCATACTATTTTATGGTATAGAAATATTTGCAAATTGTGATATTGCTAGTCAGCATAAGCTTAAAGTAGCATTTAATAGTATAGCACGTTACGCGTGTGGACTTAATAAGTATGTTCATGTTACATGCTTTGCAAATCGTATTTTTGACTTAGACTTAAGAAACTGGACGAAGTACAAGACTTTAATTCTGCTTCAGCAAATAATATACACAAGAACGCCTGATTATTTATATTACAAATTACGCTTTGCGGTATCATTAAGGACCTGTAATGTTGTATGTCCAAGAACTAAGCTTGCGTCCTCCGACAGGCAATTCTTTGTATGGGCTGCCCGACTTTGGAATCAGCTGCCATTTGAAATTAAGACCGTAAGGCTTCGGCCACGCACTGCGCGATTAGCGACTGAGCGACGCTCTCTCGAGCGACGTTAAAAATTAAAACATATGAAACTCCATACGAGCGGCCACGCAGCTGTTGAGCGACGTGCGAAAATCGCGAGCGACTAAGCGACGTCGCTCAGCGCTAGAATCGGTTCTAATTTTTAGTGCGTCGCTGAGCGATTATATGAACGCAGTGCAGAAAATCTCTGCTGAAAGTTTAATTTCGGCTGCTCAAGGCATTTTAATAAGTAAACAACCTGAGCGACGCACAGTGGGGCCTTTTCTCGGATAGCTTATCAAAAATCATTTTTTTCATGAACGCGTTTGGCAAAAGTGAAATATGTAATCGATAGAGAATACTTCAAAGATTATGGATCCAAAAGATTTTTTAAATCGGTTAATAATTATGGGTGGTAGAGCTCCTCAAAGTGGAGTAATTTTACGTGAGTACGAAAAAATGACAATTTTTACAGAAATTTACCACTTTCGAACTGAATATTGGGCGACGTACACAACCGATCTTCGATCTTTTTTCTTTATCTGAAAAGTATGTTCAATCTCAGTGTTTTTCTATATACAGTTTAAATATAGCTGAAATACTTATTAAATTAGAATCGTTTAAAAAATACACTAAATTTTGGCATTTTTTGAACTTTCGTGGACTATAACAAAAAAGTATCTCTCAGAGTCACGGTGGGACCACAAGCATTTGAAAGCTATAATATATACCTTTCATATGTATATAGTCACAATCTGCGAAAATCTGCATTTTGGAAACGCGAGCCAAAAAACTAGGGATACCTCGAGTTAAAAACACGCGGCAGGTATAAGGAAGAAGAAGAGCGCATACAAATTTGGCTGTAGCGTGTGTGCTGTTTATTGACAACATTTCTAAATGTTGTATTATAAGTACTACCTGTCTATATATATCCCTTCTAATCCTTTTTTCCTTCCTATCCTTTCTAATTACCTGAATGGAAAAGGTCTGAGGAGGCAGGTAAATATAATTGTAGTTGATGGAAAGTTGCGGTACTACAGGTTATTTTTTTTTTAATTTCTGTATTTCCCCGTTTACCTATTTTTAATGTAAATCAATACCTTAGGTATATATTGTTTTTTACCTAGCTAATTGGAAAAGGGTTATACCAATTTTGCTTGCTTACCTAGCTAACTCAAAAATATGGTATAAAGTGCAAAATATGTCACTTGATGGCAACAGTTATTTCATAACTTCATAAGAGGAAACACTTGTTGTTTATTGCTGCGAACAATAAGAAATTTTCAGATTGAATAGTATTTTTCAATATAATTCACGAAATTTTGATAAATAAGCGCAATAATGGATTTAACAAATTCAAAGATTTTTGAACTTTTTCGTGCTTCTGAAAATATTAACGATTTTCAAGTGGCATTGCTTAAAGAGATTGGCGTACTCGAAAACGCCAGTTGTGCGCTTCAGACACAAATTAAATTCATTCACGCTAACTTGAAGCGAAAATGGAACTTGGTCCATAGAACCATGTCGGCTTTCATAAAAAAGCATGAAAATTGGTTGGAGGAATGTACAACATTCGGATATTCAGAACAGGAAGAAGTTTACCCATCGACTAGCCGAGGAAGAGGAAGGCCGCAAAAAAGTATGGAGGAGTGTTCATGTGTTACAAGGAAACGTAAGCTTGAGGATGCTACGGATAGCTTAACAGCTGAACATCTGTCGGAAGCACTTTCATCCAAGTATATGAAGGAACAAGAAAGGACAAGAGCGACAATTACGAAAGCTGTGCAGGTCGCCAGTCCTTTACGGCTGAATAGGATTAAAGAAAGTATTCCAACGCCACCAAACTCAGTCGCCATTAAGTACACTGATGAAGAAGCGTTTTCCCTATTTATGGACTTGGGACTGACTAAGGAGAAGTATGATATTTTACGCAGCTCCTTAAAAAAACATAACGTCAACGTTCTTCCCGGATACAAAAAAATTTGGATTTGGAAGATAGCAACTAGAGTTCCGAAATGTTGAGTTTATTAGATGTTAACCTTACTAGCATTAATGTTGATGATTATATGGTTGAAAATCAGCCATCGATAGCAAATATTAAAAATTAACCTCAAAAAATCACCCAAAAATAAGAATTTAAATTTTATGTATTTTAGTTAGAAAATCGAATAAAAACAACAAAAAATGCGAAATAGTCATTGAAGTTATAGAAAATTTTCAGTTATGATTAAAAACAAACGTTTTTAATTGGAATTTTACAGGTAAAATGTGCTGGAAATATTTCTTGACTTTGACCTTGAATATTTAGGCACCACGGATACCTAGCACTTTTGGCGAACATTCATTTTAAAGCTTGAAAAGTCATCTATTAATTGGTTTTTAAATTTTTGATTTGATATGATTTTTGATAAGCTAAATGAGCAAAGGCCCCACTGTGCGGCGTTGCGATCAGGCGAGCTAAAATTTCGGACTGAGCGGTGCTTGGCCACCGGCTCAGTGTCAATGCTCTTAAATTCTCTGCCCAGATGTTCGGGGGGCCGAGAGAGATTATCTTGGAGTTGTCTGGATGCTTAGCCAGCGAGTAATAATACTGCTACTAAACATAAAAAAAGGTCAATAAATTCGTATTAGATAAATAAAACGCTTGTTATTGACATAAGTCAATAAGAATAATTTTTCAGCGTATTCTTACCCAAAAATCAGCTAAAATCACGATATGTGATTATGAAATTTTTTCTTCGCTCCAGTCAGAGCGATGTTAGCGGCTTAAAAAGGCAATTAAATCACTTTAAATGCGCCGCTGCTGCTCGATGTCGAATTAAAATATGAATCAAAAATTCACAAAATTAACCCAAAAAATGGTTTGGGGTAACTTAGAAAAATCAGATTTAAATTTTTCTTCTGCACAAGACAAGTGCTTCCTTCAGCTGCCAAAATCGAAAAGGCAGAGCTGAGAGGAGCAATGCGTTATTACACCTCGGTATAACCTTAATCCAAAAAATGCATTTCCGATCCAATGACAAGGCAAAAAGAATTGCCGTTGACATTAGAGCCGAGATGCCGTATCTTTTAGTCGCTTTCGACCAATAGGTGGCGCTTTAGCTTTTATGTTGTTGATGCAACACTCAAGCTAAATGATTTTATACCCCGCTTAATAAATATAAATTTATTATTTTGTTTATATGGGGACATTACACATGTACCAGAAGACCTTGTCATAGAAGAACATAACACAAATAACCTGATTATTAATTATTTCCAATCTATTCATTCTCCAAAGGAAAATGACCCAGATAATCTTACACACAACATGGTTGAATTCTTTTTCCATAATTTTTCCGAAATGAAAAACCAATTCGAAACAGTACAGACCAGAAAAACCAACTTTAGTAACCAGAAAAAATCAAATTCACTGAGTAGCGATCAATGCGATGAATTTTTTGTACAATATAACGAACTAAGTTATACATTTAAAAACCTAAGAAGCAAATTATCATCAGGGTTCGACGAAGTTCCCAATATAGTACTTAAGAATCTTTCAAACTCTGCAAGATTAAAATATTGTACATTATTCAATAATATGCTAAATAATGCATACTTCCCTAATAAGTGGAAAACATCCAAAATGGTTCGGCTGCCAAAAAAAGGTAATGACATCCATAAAATAATCAATCTTCGCCCCATCAGCTTACTCCCAAATATAAGTTTGGTTTTAGAGATATGTGTAAACATCAACATTAATAAGCACACCTCAAATTTGAATATAATTAATCATAAACAATGTGGATTTAAGCACAAGCATTTCACAATACACGCCATAAATTGCCTGGTGTCTGATGTCCATTGGAGCTGGAATCAAAAAAAATGCGTGGGAGCTTGTCTCATAGATTTGTAAAAAGCATTTGAAGGAATATGGATCCAAGGGCTTATATGTAAACTTATTCAGTATACGTTTCCACAACACTTGATAATGTTGATACATAATATGATTATAAATAAAAAATGTATTGTCCACAACACCGATCAAACAAAGTACAAGAACATTTGAAATGTTTAACGGACTTCAGCAAGGCACCGTGAACTCACCAACACTTTTAAACATTTACATAAACGCACTATTAAGCACAATTGAGAAAATTATTGCATTCGCTGATGACTTAGTAATATATCACAGTGGCAAGACAGTTGAAGAAATAAACCACAATGTTCAAGAAATGTTTAACAAAGTATCGCAATATGCAAAGGACTGTCACCTTAAAATAAATACGAATAAATGCGAATCAATACTTTTTAGACCTCCTGTCAAAAAGTGCAACAATAATATAAGATACAATTGGAAGAAGTTTAAAATAACTGACCAAAACAACAACACGGACATAGAAATCGTAAATACAGTAAAATACCTAGGAGTTTACTTAGACAAATTTCTGTATTTTAATAAGCACGTAAACATTCAAATAACAAAAGCAAAAAAAGCATGCTTTCTGTACAAAAATCTCTTTCATACAAAGCACTTAAAAGGCAGAGTAAAAACCATAATGTATCAAGCTTTAATACGTCCAGTCCTAACATACGCATGTCCGATATGGTATAATATATCCCCTTCTTATATGGAGCGACTCAGAATTTTTGAGAGAAAATGCATAAGATCATGTACATCCATGCATAGAACACCAGATAGCGAATATACCAAATTCTACACAAACAGACAGGTCTACAACGCGGCTAAACTAATTAGAATAGACAACTTTATAATCAGTTTAATACGTAATCATATAGCAAACTGCCTTACAAACGAGAATAATAATCTTATATTGGCTCCTTTCTACACGGCTGAAACCTATTTTAAATCTGCTGTATAAAACGGTTATGTTCCCCCTGAAGCATTTATATATCTAGAAGATAAACTCGGATTAGTCCAAAATCATGAAGGCATACCAATACTTTACAATAGATTTAGGAAACGTCAAATAAATCTATTAATCTAAGTAACGACATAACGGCTCATGAATTACGTTTTAATCAGCAAATATCTAGTAGAGATAGTTTAGAATCAGCAAACATGCGCGCTCAGCTGTGGTGGCTGTCAGAAAACTAATATAGAAGAATATATCTCACTTTTCACTTAGCTTTACTTTTCTTTTTTCTATTTTTTATTAGCTTTACTTTTCTTTTTCCTCTAGATTTAATTTTATACTAATCAAAATCAAATATTGAATGGTAATGTTTTGTTTGCTTTTTTTCATTAAAAAAAAAATTTTCGCTTCACATCTATTTAAGTTGTAAAAATATAAATCAATCGGAAAAGGATCCATTAATTACTATAATTAAACTCTAGAGAGCCCATTTGGGACTATTAGAGTAAGACTATGGAAATAATTAGACTAAGGTTTATAAAAGTAAGTTATTATAATAAATTAGCAAAAATAAACAAAACAAGTGGAAACGTTGCAGTCGGACGCAACCGACTGCGGCATACTCGATACCAGTATTAAAACCGGTAAAAAGAGGCCTGATTGCAAAGGGGTACGGATGCAGCAGGGGTGTACGCTGCCTTAAAGATTCTCCGATGAAGATGGGGATGCCACCAGCTGTCTTCGGTGCAAATTTGGTGACTCTAGCTCAAAGTTTGTAAAAGGTGGGGAAAGAGGGGGGCTGGGGGCGGTATGGGTGGGCGAGGCATCCAAATTTTGTGGTGCAGATATTTGTGGCATGTCAATTGCTATCTTCATACCAAATTTTGTGATAGCTCGGAGTTTGGGGGGGGGGGGGAAAGGGGGGGGGGGGTTCAAATTTTGTGGATTTTGTAAAATGTCAATTGCTATATTCATACCAAATTTGGTGACTCTAGCCAAAAGTTTGTAAATGGTGGGGAAAGGGAGGCGAAATGGGTGGGCGTGGCTCCAAAACTTTGATGCAGATTGTTGGGGGTCGTTGCCAGCTATCTTCCTACCAAATTTGGTGGCTCTAGCTCCACAACTCTGGATGATAAACGCATTCCCGTTTTTGACGGAGCGTTGGGGCAGCTGGGGGGGGGCTAGGGCAGTATTGGTAGGCGTGGCATCCAAACTTTTGATGCAGTTTGTGAAGGTCATAATCACCTATCTTGGCACCAAATTTGGAGGCTCTAGCTCAAAAACTGTGGGAGATATAGCCATTTCTGATATCAAAATGCGGGGGGGCTGGGGGACGGAATGGGTGGGCGTGGCTCCAAAATTTTTGATGCAGTTTTTTGGGGGTTGCTAGTAGCTATCTTCTTACCAAATTTGGTAGTTCTAGCTGTAAGGATGTGCGAAATATGTGGATTTATCGGTTTCGAGTTATCGAATTTATCTATTTGCCAGCCCCCCAGTTATCGTAGATCCCCAATCTTGACACTTTAATTTACTATCCCATAGATAAAGAGAATTGGAAAGTTTCAAGTCTCTAGCTTGAAGGGTGTGGAAAAAACTTGCAACCATACGGACGACAGACGGACAGACACCATGACGGACATTGCACAAAACCAATATACTCTTTACCTTCGGTATCGAGTATAAAAAAGGAAAAAAATGTGTGCATATATGCATGCTAGTCATCTGCATGAATGGAATCAAAACGGCAAATTAAACATTCGTGCTGAAACTACATGCACGTTTCTTGGTATAATGATATAGTGAATGCCAATTTTTATGCATTCATTGAAATAGGAACAGCAATGTTCTCATTTTAGATTCCCAAAACTCCACAGATAAGTGCTCTTTCTGCAATTAAATCTGCACTCCAATCAGCGTCTGAAAAAATGAAAGCCAGAGACTTGAAACTTTCCAATTCTCTTTATCTATGGGAAAGTAAATTAAATTGTCAAGATGGGGGTTCTACGATAACTGGGAGGCTGGCAAATCGATAAATTCGATGACTGAAAACCGATAAATCCACATTATTCACACATCCTTACAGCTAGAACTACCAAATTTGGTAAGCAGATAGCTACTAGCAACCCCCAAACAACTGCATCAAAGTTTTGGAGCCACGCCCACCCACTCTACCCCCCTTTCCCCCCCATTTACAAACTTTGAGCTTCAACCACCAAATTTGGTATGAAGATAGCAATTGACATCCCACAAAGATCTGCACCAAAAATTTGGATGCCACGCCCACCCATACCGCCCCCAGCCCCCCTTTCCACACTTTTTACAAACTTCGAGCTAGAGTCACCAAATTTGGTATCAAGATAGCAATTGACATGCCAAAAAGATCTGCATCAAAAATTTGGATGCCACACCCACCCATTCCGCCCCAGCCCCCCTTTCCCCACCTTTTACATCCCCATCTGCATCGGAGAATCTTTAAGGCAGCGTACACCCCTGCCGCATCCGTACACCTTTGCAATCAGGCCTCTTTTTACCGGTTTTAATACTGGTAACGAGTGTACCGCAGTCGGTTGCGTCCGGTTGCAACGTTTCCACTTGATTTATTTATTTATTGTCAGCAAAGAGCAGCGGACATTAAAATGAAATCAAAGTTAATTTAAATTAAAAAATTTGTTAAAATAATTAAATTAATTATACAGGGGTGCCACAGAAAACGCTTCCGCCCGAATTTCATGCCTTTTTTATTTCACGGTGCCACAGACTAAAACTCTCTGACATTTCCAACGATTTGAAATCGTCCGTAAAAAGGCTAGAATCTAATACTGCCACCTAGTCCGAAGCAAATTTTTTGCAGTCAATGCAGTAATGCCACATTTCTGAAGCATAAATTCGGAGTAATGTGTTTAATAAAAATATATGTGGAACCATCCTGTTTTTTTATTTAAGCATTAAAAATAGCTCTTTGAAGTAAACACAAACTTGACTTAAATTGTTTTACTTGTTGTGCAATTTGTGAAACATTTGTGGTCAGCTGTATTGTGCCAGGTGGCAACGCCTTAAAAGCGGCATCATCTGGAAAATGGCAGAGCCAAAACTAACAAGAAAGAAGAAGAAAACGCGCTCAACATGTAGTAAATTTGATTTGTTTTTTTATAAATATTTTACAATGCAATTATTTTAAGGGGAAAACATCGAAACGCTCGCAAGACGGCCATGTTTAGCTTTATGAAGAAGCACCCGGACATTGCCAAGAACTTTACGAAAGGGGACAGGGTGGCTGTTGCGGCAGCTTGGGAGGACTTAACGCTTCGTTGAACACGCTTGGTTAATGGCGCAAGTGTGCTTATCTTGTTGATAGTAAATTGCAGGCAACAATTATGGCCATTGTTTATTTCGGTTTGGAAGACTGGAAAGGCAAAAAAAAATTACACACAACAGGAAGGAGACCAGGGCCACAGGCGGCGGGCCCTTCAATATGTTGCAGCTCCCAGCGATTGAAGTGGAAATTGCTGAACTGTGCCATCTTTATGAGGCGGTTGATGGGGTGACGGGCGCCATAACATTTGGCATCTTGCAGCCAACAGATGAAACAATTGAAGATAAATACGATGGTACGTTCTTAATTAATTGATTATTTAAAAGTTATCGAATTAATTTGCAATTTACTTTAAGAAACTACCCCAAAAAGGCAGAAGATGGATGTTGCAAGTTCCAGCAAAAAGGAAGCTGCAACAGAAAACCGGCTGGCTGCAATGGTGGCGGAAGAACAAATTTTGTTCAGCCAAATGAAAAACGAGCTGGAAGTAATTAAAAAGTCTAATCAAGAGATTCTGGAGGAGCAAAAAAAAACCAACTCAATTTTAGAAAGATTAGTGTTAGCAATGGAAACAAAATTTAAATAAAATTATTAAGAAACAACAAAATAAAGCATATTTTTTAATCAAAATTCCAAAGTACATAAATAAAATAAACCTGTTCGGCACTGCTGGGCTTCATTATCTTGAAGTGGGTGCCATCGATGCAGCCAACTACTCCAGGAATGCTATACTTTTGGTAGAAATGCTGTTTGCATTTCGTTAGCATTTCCTCCGATCTATTCAATTGAATAAATCGCGGGCAAAGTTTTTTTTCCAGCAATGGAAGTATAATCCAAAGGGTTTTTCCAACAGATTGCCTCGACATTGACAAATCCGTGTCCTTCCCTATCGCTCGTTGAAACGACCCAACTCCTAGAAAACGCAATGCAGTCGCCAATTGCAGGATTGGTGAAATCGAAGAAGATGGGATATCTCCCTCGATTATATTGAGGATCTTTCGGAAGGTCCTCTTGTCAACACGATAATTATACCGGAAACTATTGAAATTAAATTAATTAGCATAAGATAATGAAGAAATGCAGAAAAACCACATACGTATCGTCAGATTGCGAAAACGGATCAGATGCGCATCTGATAAGCCTTCGCTGCATGGTTTCTTTCCTAATTGTCTGCTGCCGGAGCTCTTCTATGGCCAATAATCTCGCTAACGGCATATTCAATTTAAAACAACTTCTGTTTAAAACAATTTGGGGATGATTTATGAACAGCTGATTGCTGTCAGGCGGAAATTGTTGCCAGACAGTTGGCAAGTAGCTTCTAGAGTTGCCGAATATCTTTTAATTGTTTTCCCGCCCAAATTTAAATGTTTTCTTGTGTGTTTATTTGCTAAAAACAATCAACTTCTGTACAAAAACATTAAAAAATGTTAATAAAATATGAAACCAGTTGAAAGCCCCTTATTCTGATATGTTTAGACTACAAAAGGTGCTAAACAAACACTTGGCTAATTTAATCTGTCGTGGTGTCAACCCTTAGCAGCCAAGTCCGATAAGGTTTGTGCACACACTAAGTAAATGAAATCACTCGGAGTTCTGTGGCACCGTGAAAATTTTAAGACGATTTTGCTTCTGGCGGAATCAAATTTCACTGACGTTTTCTGTGGCACCCCTGATAATATAGAAATATGTACATATGTATATCTATATCTAAAAATAAATTTTGGTAAAAAACTTAAAAGTTAACGTTAAGGCTCAGGGAAATTCAATAAAAAATTTAGTAGACCAACATTTGTTGCGTGGATTGGGAAAAGCCCAGAAAAACCCAATCAGACCAGCGTTAGATTAGTAGTTGGTGGTTACGATTAAATAATGCAAAAAGAATCGATCTTTTTATACTCGATACCGAAGGTAAAGAGTATATTGGTTTTGTGCAATGTCCGTCATGGTGTCTGTCCGTCTGTCCGTCTGTCCGTCCGTCCGTCTGTCCGTCTGTCCGTCCGTATGTATGCAAGTTTTTTCCACACCCTTCAAGCTAGAGACTTGAAACTTTCCAATTCTCTTTATCTATGGGATAGTAAATTAAAGTGTCAAGATGGGGGTTCTACGATAACTGGGGGGCTGGCAAATCGATAAATTCGATAACTCAAAACCGATAAATCCAGATTTTTCGCACATCCTTACAGCTAGAACAACCAAATTTAGTAAGAAGATAGCTACTAGCAACCCCCAAAAAACTGCATCAGAAATTTTGGAGCCACGCCCCCCCTTTCCGCCCCCAGCCCACCCGCATTTTAAAGTAAAAAAATCATATATCTCCCACAGTTTTTGAGCTATAGCCACCAAATTTGGTGCCAAGAAAGGTGATGATGACCCCCCAAAAACTGCATCAAAAGCTTGGATGCCACGCCCACCAATACTGCCTTAGCCGCCCCCATCCACCCTAACGCTTCTTCAAAAACGGGAACGCGTGTATTATCCAGAGTTATGGAGCTAGAACCAGCAAATTTGGTAGGAAGATAGCTGGCAACGACCCCCAAAAATCTGCATCAAAGTTCTGGAGCCACGCCCACCCATTTCGCCCCCCTTTCCCCACCTATTACAAACTTTTAGCTAGAGTCACCTAATTTGGTATGAAGATAGCAATTGACATTCCACAAAGATCTGCGTCAAAAATATGGATGCCACGCCCACAATCTGCATCGGAAAATCTTTAAGGCAGCGTACACCCCTGCCACATCCGTACCCCTATGCAATCAGGCCTCTTTTTACCGGTTTTAATACTGGTATCGAATATGCCGCAGTCGGTTGCGTCCGACTGCAACGTTTCCACTTGTTAGTACTGGAATTGAGGCCTCCAAGGAGACAAGATCAAGTTTGTTATAGTCCGAACATATAACACGAAATGGTTCATGTACTAAATAGTTGCTCAAGCAACGATCAAGGCTAAGGGGTAAAAAGTTACGTGAAGATCTAATTGGGACATTAAATTAAATTCGACTCGAAAGAACATATGAGTCGATTTCACCATTAAGTAGGTTAGTAATAAATAATACTCCATGCATAATTCTACGGTTTAACAGGGAGGGAAGATTAATTAAAAGGAGTCTACTTGAATACGGGGGTAAGTCTACTCCAGGAACCCAGTTGAAACTTCTAAGGGCAAATAGAAGAAATTTCTTCTGCACAGATTCAATTCTATCCTGGGGGGGACCACATACAAGATCCATACTCCAGGATGGGACGAACTAGGGATGTATAAAGCGTTTTAGTGGTGTAAGGATCGTTAAACTCTTTCGACCACCGCTTGATGAAGCCAATAACATTAATGGCCTTATTGACCATCGACGAAATATGAGAGTCAAACTTTAATTTAGGATCAAGAATAATGCCTAAATCTTTAATTTCAAACACGTGGTCAAGTGGTGAAGCATCAAGCAAGTAGTGAGCAGTATGAGGGGTACTTCTACAAAAAGACATGACTTTACATTTTGAACAATTTAAATTTAGTAAGTTAGTACGGCACCAGGCTGACAAAGCACCCAAATCCGACTGTAGTAAATTACACAGGGAAGCGTCATCAAAGGTGAAACATAGCTTTACATCATCAGCAAACATATACACAAAAGAGTTAGTAATAACAGCTGGGAGATCGTTAATAAACAAATTAAATAGCAAAGGACCAAGATGACTACCCTGGGGAACGCCAGAGGTAACAAAAATAGGTTTAGATACAGACGATTTAAAAACAACTTTTTGTGTTCGGCCACACAAGTACTCCGAAAGCCACAATAATAGTTTTGATGGAAATCCAATAATATTTAATTTATGAAGCAACAGAGAATGACTTACAGAATCAAATGCCTTACTAAGATCGGTGTAAACAACGTCAGTTTCCATTTTTTCCTGAAACCCTTTGATAACAAGCGAAGTGAATTCAAAAAGGTTAGTGGTAGTAGATCTACGCCTAACAAAACCGTGTTGATAAGGCGATATAATCGAACTACATTCGTGTTGCAGTTGAGAACATATAATTTTTTCAAAGACTTTTGGTATGGCAGACAACTTGGATATGCCCCTATAATTTTTAACGTTTGATTTTGAAGAATTTTTATGGAGTGGAATTATAAAGGATTCCTTCCATATATCAGGGAACACGTTTGAATCAACAGACAAGTTAAATAATTTATTTAATGGCGCACAAAGAGAAACTGCGCAGTATCTAAGAATACAACCTGGCACTCCATCAGGACCAGGCAAGAAAAGGATAAGAATTACTACTACTATACATATTCGATGAGTATACTGATTGAAAATACTCAGCAGATAGATCGGCTACTGCCTGATCAGAACTTGCTTTTGTATCATCTAGGTATACTGAGGATGGCAAGCAAGAAGACTTACGTTTAGAGTTAACAAATTTATAAAACTGTTTAGGGTCACTTGAAAGTTTAGTCTAAAACAATTAAGAGAATTATTATAACAAAATGTGTTAACAGAAAGAAAACTAGATTTTGCTACTACATACGAAAATAAATCAATAAAAAGGTCGAAAAAAACGAAGTCTCGCTCGTGAATTAACGAACGCTGTGTTTGTTGCTTTGCAATCGCTTTTTATACCCTTAACCCATAAAATGGGTAAATAAGGGTATAATGGTTTTGTGTAAAAGTATGTAACAGGCAGAAGGAAGCATTATTATTATTATTATTTATTGAATATATTCCTAGTGCTACAAGTATTGCTACTTTTATCTTAATGCACTAGTCACAATTAGCTTTTTTAAGTTAACATTGATTAGACATGTCCATAGTAGAGTACTTAATCCTAGTATAAATTTATTAGAAACTAGTACAATTTCATTAAATTTTTGTTATCTAATATATATACTTTTAATTATTATTTTGTATTTTCATCTCAATTTTCATATTATTATAATTGTTTATTTTAATAGCTATTAATATGTAGTTATGATCTAAGGTGTGCTTTTAACTTCTCTTTGAAATGAGGTGTGCTTCTGGTATTTTTTAAATCGGGTGGCAACTGGTTCCAAAGTCGAACAGCAAAGACATAAAACTGTCTATCAGAACTAGCGAGTTTTGTTCTTAGACTAACAAGGTTGTTTACTCTCTGAGACGCAGTAAATCTTAAGAGGTCATACAAATAGTCAGGATTTTTACTGTAAATTATTTTATGGAGAAACACAAGAATTTTAAGGTTAATTATATCTACGAGATCTAGGTCAAATAACTTATGCGCGAAGTTCGATACGTGGATCTGTCCATCTCCGACCCCATAAAGTATATATATTCTTGATCCGCATCAACAGCGACGATATAGCCATGTCCGTCTGTCCGTCCTTCTGTCCGTCTGTATGAACGCGTGGATCTCAGAGACTACAAGAGCTAGAGACTTCAGATTTGGGATATAAGTTCTCCTATACCATGAGCAGAACAAGTTTGCTTCAAATTATCGATAACTATTCTGGTTTCCGTTATACACATGGAACCGATAACAAAAAAATATCGAATTTGGAAAATGTAAAAATGAGGGTTGAAAGAATGGGTAACGATAGATCTTTTCTGAAAATTTCGTCCAAATCGGTTAAGAAACACCGGAGATATCGAATTTAATCGATTGAAGTTAAGTCAGTATACCAAAGTCTTATATAAATTTAATTTATTTATGGACACTGGGTTCAGGGTATCTTCTAGTCGGGCTGTCCCGACTAGAGCCTTCTTACTTGTTTTTGTTTGTGCTTAGTTGCAGAGAAGCAGCCGACTGAGACGGTCGAGAACCGCGTGGTTCTGCTGTTTATGTTATTTGTAGGAGCAGGGTTTCTGGGTTGGCAATTATTAATATATTTAGTTATAATAGAGAATAATGGGTTGGCAATAATTAAATTTAGCTAGAATAAAAAGTGTGAGTTTGTGTGCATTCACAAAAAAAGCAAAACAGAAATGCACTAGACGAATGATGAATGTTGGATACTCTAATAAAGTATAAGTGCTATTGTGGATATATAGTTATAGAATATATTTGCAATAATTGCATATTTTGATTATTTTGATAAGCAAAGGTTGGCGTTAGCACATAATTGAGAAATAACTAAAAACAGTTTAATAACATATCATCTTCCATCTTCTTGGTGTGCGGCCAGCCATAAGAAGCAATGGATTCATGTTCGGTTCGACACAAAAAAAAGTCTAAAGACGTTTTGTTGGCTCCGGTGTGCGGCCGGCCTTAAGCTGAACTTTTTTTCCATATATTCTAACCAAAATCTTTATTGAATAATAAAAATAATCTATAAATTCCTTTAGATTTTGGCATTGCCACCGCATGTAATAAAATATTAATTTTGATAATTCATTCGTTAATGACGGTCGTGTTTTTGCGTGCTCTTGATTATTTATTGTTCTCTTGTGTTTGTGAACGGTGTTTTTACTCTGTTTAATCTGGTAAATAGTTTTAGCAGTGATTGCAAATATATGTTGTATATATTTACGTTTGCATAAAAGAGTTTGCCGAGCTTATACTCACTTTAATTTGCAGTTTAACTGAGACTGCTCTGTCTCAACATAAAGAAAACATAAAGTAAACATACGTACATACTTACATACATATATTTACATTTGCATATTTGCATATTCTGTGTGATTACTAACAACAAACAGCTTGTCAGTTTTTTTGCTCTCGCTTTACAGCTCTCCCGCTCTTATCCGCTATTATCCGTGGCACTTGCGGTTCTATCTGCCTACGCGCTTACGCTCTCTCATTTAAGCGCTCATTTGATATTTACTGTTTTATATTGCTTTTGCAGTGATACGGTTTACTTATACTTACCTGCGCCTTACTTTGTTTTGTGCTAGCATATTAGTTGCCAGATAAAACCTTAAAACAATTTGAAAATGTTTGCATTCTGTAGCACCAATTGCAAAGTGGTTGGAACCACCAACCAAGATTTTATTCTGTGTGGATTGTGTGACAACACGATCCACATGAAATGTGCTGGCTTTACTGCCAAAATCAGGGACTGCTTAATCGCAGATACAGGCCTTAAATGGTACTGCGAGCCCTGCAATTTAGCTGTTAAAGATTCGACCAAATTCATGAGGCAGACTCATGCTGGCTTTAAAGCTATGCATGTAGCTTTTAATAATCTGCAAGCTTCGTTCAACGAGCTTGAGCTTAACTTCAAAAATGGCAAGGTGATTACCGAATCTCCGAAGCGTAAAAAGACTTCGGGTCCTAATCCACTCATTGCCCCACCTGTTCTGCCAACCAAACACCTTCTAGTGCCTAACACTAATCCTTCAATTGGTTCCAATGCTAACTCACTAATGTTATTTAACTCCCCTGCTAGAAATCCTATCATCAACCTAGCCACTTTATCTTCCGAACCTTTGCATGAGCCCTCTGGTTCAGCAGCTCGTGTGCCTATTAATCCTAATATAGGTACAACTGGGGCTCACAAGCCTCTGGTTGTTGTACCACTCAATAAATTTGTTTTTGTTTCTAGGCTGGCATCCGATACGTCATCGGATGATGTTGCAGCATATGTAAAGAGTCAAATCGATTCCCCACTTATTGTTGTTGAAAAGTTTAAATTTAAACATGCCAGAAGTATATCTTCTTTCAAGTTGGGTGTACCGCCTGAACTTTTCTCGACAATTTGCTCTGAAAAGTTTTGGCCGCCGCAGCTTGTCGTTAAGGAGAATACAAATAGGCGAATTAACAACAATAATGGTATAAGGATTAATAGCACACCGCCTGTTAGCCAACCTGTTGGCTCCACCTCGGCGGCAAAAAACTAACAGAAGTAATTAGCTTGGCCTATCAAAATGTTAGAGGCCTTAACACTAAACTGGCTAAATTATATATTAACAGCTTATCTTTTGATTCTCAAATAGTTGCACTCACTGAAACCTGGTTAAAACCTGATATTTCTGATTATTCCATTTTTCCTTCTAAATATAACTTGTACAGATGCGATCGCACTTCCCGCAAGGGGGGTGGTGTTCTCATTGCTGTTGACTCCTGTATTTCCTCTGAACAGATTCTTTCTCAGCATCTTCCGGACATAGAGTTTTTATGTGTTAAAATATTACTAAACGGCCGTTCACTTTATTTTACTTGCTCTTATATTCCTCCTCAATCTGATATTAACATTTACTCATCCCATCTGAGTGCCCTGCAACTTGTTTCGTCATTTTTGACAGATATGGATAATCTGATAGTGGTTGGTGATTTTAATCTGCCACATGTTGTATGGTCTGCAAATGACACATCTTCGGCAGCATTACCAGTCAATTCTGATGATTTTATCGATGGACTACTGGAGTTAGGCCTATCGCAAGTTAACAGGGTGCATAACTGTAGTGGTAGAATGTTGGACTTAATATTTGTTTCTGACTCCGATTGCATTAATACTAGTAGAATACCCCCTCTAGTGCTTCCGGAAGATACCTACCATCCAACCTTAGAACTATCCATTGAAATTCTTAACCCTATTTCAGTATCTAAAAATACTTTAAAAACCCGTTGCTTTCGTAAAACTAACTTTACTAAATTAAGTTATCTTCTTCAACATACTAATTGGTCGCGCCTTTATTCTTGTAGTGATATAGAAACTGCCATAGCCATAATTTATAGGACCTTGAATTCGCTTTTGGATATTTGTGTTCCCCTCACTTGTTCTTCAAGTGATAATAAACCACCTTGGTTTACGAGAGAACTATCGAAATTGAAAAACGCAAAGACAAGAGCATATAAAAAATTTAAAAAATCGGGAACTACTTTAGATTTATCTTCGTATTTAGTAGCAAAATCTAGTTTCATTTCCGTTAACACATCTTGCTATAATAATTATCTTAATCGTTGTAGACTAAACTTTTCACGTGACCCTAAACAGTTTTATAAATTTGTTAACTCTAAACGTAAGACTTCTTGCTTGCCATCCTCAGTATACCTAGATGATACAAAAGCAAGTTCTGATCAGGCAGTAGCCGATCTATCTGCTGAGTATTTTCAATCAGTATACTCATCGAATATGTATAGTAGTAGTAATTCTTATCCTTTTCAAGTTCAAACGTCAAATTGCATATATGTCCCAGTAGTTACTGAGTCTACGCTCCTGAGTGAATTTAACTCTATTAAACCTGGTTACTTGCCTGGTCCTGATGGAGTGCCAGGTTGTATTCTTAGATACTGCGCAGATTCTCTTTGTGCGCCATTAAATAAATTATTTAACTTGTCTGTTGATTCAAACGTGTTCCCTGATATATGGAAGGAATCCTTTATAATTCCACTCCATAAAAATTCTTCAAAATCAAACGTTAAAAATTATAGGGGCATATCCAAGTTGTCTGCCATACCAAAAGTCTTTGAAAAAATTATATGTTCTCAACTGCAACACGAACGTAGTTCGATTATATCGCCTTATCAACACGGTTTTGTTAGGCGTAGATCTACTACCACTAACCTTTTTGAATTCACTTCGCTTGTTATCAAAGGGTTTCAGGAAAAAATGCAAACTGACGTTGTTTACACCGATTTTAGTAAGGCATTTGATTCTGTAAGTCATTCTCTGTTGCTTCATAAATTAAATATTATTGGATTTCCATCAAAACTATTATTGTGGCTTTCGGAGTACTTGTGTTGCCGAACACAAAAAGTTGTTTTTAAATCGTCTGTATCTAAACCTATTTTTGTTACCTCTGGCGTTCCCCAGGGTAGTCATCTTGGTCCTTTGCTATTTAATTTGTTTATTAACGATCTCCCAGCTGTTATTACTAACTCTTTTGTGTATATGTTTGCTGATGATGTAAAGCTATGTTTCACCTTTGATGACGCTTCCCTGTGTAATTTACTACAGTCGGATTTGGGTGCTTTGTCAGCCTGGTGCCGTACTAACTTACTAAATTTAAATTGTTCAAAATGTAAAGTCATGTCTTTTTGTGGAAGTACCCCTCATACTGCTCACTACTTGCTTGATGCTTCACCACTTGACCACGTGTTTGAAATTAAAGATTTAGGCATTATTCTTGATCCTAAATTAAAGTTTGACGCTCATATTTCGTATATGGTCAATAAGGCCATTAATGTCCTTGGCTTCATCAAGCGGTGGTCGAAAATGTTTAATGATCCTTACACCACTAAAACGCTTTATACATCCTTAGTTCGTCCCATTCTGGAGTATGGATCTTGTGTGTGGTCCCCACAATACTCGATTCACCAGGATAGAATTGAATCTGTGCAGAAGAAATTTCTTCTATTTGCCCTTAGAAGTTTTAACTGGGTTGCTGGAGTTGACTTACCCCCGTATTCTAGTAGACTCCTTTTAATAAATCTTCCCTCACTGTTAAACCGTAGAACTATGCATGGAGTATTATTTATTACTAACCTACTTAATGGTGAAATCGACTCATCAGTTCTTTTGAGTCGAATTAAATTTAATGTCCCAATTAGATCTTTACGTAACTTTTTACCCCTTAGCCTTGATCGTTGCTTCAGCAACTATTTAATTCATGAACCATTTCGTGTTATATGTTCTGACTATAACAAACTTTATTCTCTTGTCTCCTTGGAGGTCTCAACTCCAGTACTAAAAAGATCGATTCTTTTTGCTTTATATAATCGTAACCACTAATTACTAATCTATCGCTGGTCTGATTGGGTTTTTCTGGGTTTTTCCCAATCCCCGCAACAAATGTTGGACTGCTCAATTTTATATTGAATTTCCCAGAGCTTTAACGTTAACTTTTAAATATATTTTCCGATTTATATATTATTCTATATTTTACTTAATTTAATTATTTTAACTATTTTTAATTTAAATTAAATTTTGATTCATTTTAATGTCCGCTGCTCTTAGCTGACTATAAATAAATAAATAAATAAAAATAAATAACAATTTCATGCAAGCCGTGCAAATGAATTCACATAATTATAACTAAAGAATAATATAAACTGAGAGAGAGAGGTAGTGTTGAAAAACACACATAAGTTGTTTTATTTACACAACCGTCTTCTTTTAGAGTGCTCATTACCACTCGTTTTCAAAACGATCCAGTTTTACTCATTATCGAAATGTATAACACCAAATCGTTCGGAATGGGGTCGGTTCACCAACAAAAATCTGCAAAATCTAAGAGACTGCGGTGGTCTGTTACTTCATATGTTTCGTTGGAACCAATCATTTTAATTGGTATAACAACTTATGATTTTCAAATTAACTGTATGGCTAGTGCAGTCAACTTTATTTGCATATAGGAGAACTTATATTCAATCTGAAGTCTCTAGGTCTTGTAGTCTCTGAGATCCACGTGTTCATACAGACGGACGGACAGACGGACATGGCTATATCGTCTCGGCTGTTGATGCTGATCAAGAATATATATACTTTATGGGGTCGGAGATGCTTCCTCCTGCCTGTTACATACTTTTGCACAAAACCATTATACCTTTTTTACCCATTTTATGGGTTAAGGGTATGCATTGCATCGATTGCTTTTGACCAAGAGCAACCAAACTCCGATAGTCCAACCACTAGTTGGAACCTGCTAGCGTGGCTACCACTCGCTCTGAGAGCGCATTTCGTGCGTTTCTCGTGTAATTGGAAGCCGTAGCGTGGCTCTCAATCACTCTGAGAACGCATTTCGTGCGTCATTTGCAGAAGCAGAAGCAACACAAGAAAACGCTCGGTAAAGCCAAATTTAACAAGTGGAAACGTTGCAGTCGGACGCAACCGACTGCGACATACTCGATACCAGTATTAAAATCGGTAAAAAGAGGCCTGATTGCAAAGGGGTACGGATGCGGCAGGGGTGTACGCTACCTTAAAGATTCTCCGATGCAGATGGGGCTGCCACCAGCTGTCTTCGTTGCAAATTTGGTGACTCTAGCTCAAAGTTTGAAAAGGTGGGGAAAGCTGTGGCTGGGGGCGGTAAGGGTGGGCGAGGCATCCAAATTTAAGATGCAGATCTATGTGAAATGTCAATTGCTATCTTCATACCAAATTTGGTGACTCTAGCTCAAAGTTGGTAAGAGGTGTGAAAAGGGTGGCTGGGGGCGGTATGGGTGGGCGTGGCATCAAAATTTTTGCTGCAGATCTTTGTGGAATGTCAATTGCTATCTTCATACAAAATTTGGTGGCTCTAGCTCGAAGTTTGTTAAAAAAAGGGACAGGGGGGCTGGGGGCGGTATGGGTGGGCGAGGCATCAAAATTTGTGATGCAGATCTATGTGGAATGTCAATTGCTATCTTCATACCAAATTTGGTGACTCTAGCTCGAAGTTTGTAAAAAGTGGGGAAAGGGCGGGCTGGGGGCGGTATGGGTGGGCGAGGCATCCAAATTTTTGATGCAGATCTATGTGGAATGTCAATTGCTATCTTCATACCAAATTTGGTGACTCTAGCTCAAAGTTGGTAAGAGGTGTGAAAAGGGGGGCTGTTGGCGGTATGGGTGGGCGTGGCATCAAAATTTTTGCTGCAGATCTATGTGGGATGTCAATTGCTATCTTCATACCAAATTTGGTGGCTCTAGCTCGAAGTTTGTTAAAAAAGGGGAAAGGGGGGCTGGGGGCGGTATGGGTGGGCGTGGCATCCAAATTTTTGATGCAGATTTATGTGGGATGTCAATTGCTATTTTCATACCAAATTTGGTGACTCTAGCTCGAAGTTTGTAAAAAGTGGTGAAACGGGGGGCTGGGGGTGGTATGGGTGGGCGTGGCATCCAAATTATTGATGCAGATCTATGTGGAATGTCAATTGCTATCTTCATAACACTCTAGTTCAAAGTTTGTAAGAGGTGTGGAAAGGGGGGCTGGAGGCGGATTGGGTGGGCTTGGCATCCAAATTTGTTATGCAGATCTATGTGGAATGTCAATTGCTATCTTCATACCAAATTTGGTGACTCTAGCTCGAAGTTTGTAAAAGGTGGAGAAAGGGTTGGCTGGGGGCGGTATGGGTGGGTGTGGCATCCAAATTTTTATGCAGATCTTTGTGGAATGTCAATTGCTATCTTCATACCAAATTTGGTGACTCAAGCTCAAAGTTTGTATAACTGAAGAAAGGGGGGCTGGTGGCGGTATGGGTGGGCGTGGCATCTAAGTTTTTGCTGCAGATCTATGTGGGATGTCAATTGAAATTTTCATACTAAATTTGGTGACTCTAGCTCAAAGTTTGTAAATGTTAGGGAAAGGGGGGCGGAATGGGTTGGCGTGGCTCCAAAACTTTGATGCACATTTTTGGGGGTCGCTGCCAGCTATCTTTTACCAAATTTGGTAACTTTAGCTCCACAACTCTGGAAGATACACGCTTTCCCGTTTTTGACGAAGCGTTGGGGAGGATAGGGGCGGCTAGGGCAGTATTGAAGGGCGTGACATCCAAACTTTTGATGCAGTTTTTGGGGGGTCATCATCACCTATCTTGCCACCAAATTTGATGGCTATAGCTCAAAAACTGTGGGAGATATAGCCATTTCTGATTTCAAAATGCGGTTAGGCTGGGGGCGGAATGGGTGGGCGTGGCTCCAAAACTTTGATGCAGTTGTTTGGGGGTTGCTAGTAACTATCTGCTTACCAAATTTGGTAGTTCTAGCTGTAAGGATGTGCGAAATATGTGGATTTATCGGTTTTGAGTTATCGAATTTATCGATTTGCCAGCCTACCAGTTATCGTAGAACCCCCATCTTGAAACTTTAATTTACTTTCACATAGATAAAGAGAATTGGAAAATTTCAAGTCTCTGGCTTGTAGGTTGTGGAAAAAAGTTGCGAACATACAGACGGACAGACGGACGGACATTGCACAAAACCAATATACTCTTTATCTTCGGTAATGAGTATAAACATTTGTTGGGCTTTGCTTTATGCTGTTTTGCTTGTTTGATTCAGTGGACACAGCTCCATAAGCAACCGTGTAATATTCGTCACGAACACTTGTAGGCCACCAGCTATCATCCTTCCAAATTTGGTGACTGAGGGCTGGGGGCGGATTGGGTGGGTGGTGGAATCCAAATTTTTGATGCAGATCTTTGTGGAATGTCAATTGCTATCTTCATACCATTCTTGCTCAAAGTTTGTAAGAGGTGGGGAAAGGAGGGCTGGGGGCGGATTGGGTGGGTGTGGCATCCAAATTTTTGCTGCAGATCTTTGTGGAATGTCAATTGCTATCTTCATACCAAATTTGGTGACTCTAGATGGGTGGGCGTGGCTTTACCTTCGGTAACGAGTATAAAAACGGCTTTCGACAATGTTCGCTCCCAACGAATGCTATGTTTTTTTTGGTTTGTCGGTCTTGGTCGGTCTTGGTAAGCGGCCGGCCATAAGAAGCAATGGATTCATGTTCGGTTCGACATAAAAAAACATCTAAAGACGTTTTGTTGGCTCCGGTGTGCGGCCGGCCTAAGGCTACCTAGTAAAATATGCCTTGGTATGGGTCAAGATATACTAAACTAGGTAGTCGTATGTGCACTGCAGCACTCTTGATGACTTGATTTAAAGTTTTCACATTTTATTTTTTAACAAGGACGGTGCGCTCTTTGTTACTTCGTTTCTTCAGACGGCAGCGAAAATCACTGTTTGCTCTATCTGGCGGCACCTTGCACAAAATTTTACTTAGCAAATTTATAGATACAAAATTAAGTATGTAAATTAAAAGATGGCTCTTTAATATTCTGTTAAAGAAATATCTTTATTATAATTCGTTTTTACTTCATGTCCGTTAGGACTATAGGAGAACAAATTCTAAACTAAACTCTAGGGCAAGCTGCATCGAACCATGAAGCCGCCGCTGCCGGCTGGAATGCCGGCTGAATGCTGAGTCGGCGTCTCCAGCGGGCGATCAGGCTGCCGCAACAGCGTTGTCAGCAAACTCAAGCTGGCGCGTGTTAACTTCTAGGTTGAAACACGTCCTCGGGCTTCTTCTTTTTCATTCTGCGCTGGTATAATTTCCTGGCGACCACGAGGAGTAGGAATAGGGCGATGAGTGTCAAGCAGCCATATGATCGTGAAGATAATACCGATTTAAGATCCCCGATATGGCGGAGATTCTTCATGGTTAGGTCATGTAAGAATGGTAGGCTCAGATGTTCTCTGAAGAGGGTGACGTTGACCACGGCTGATGTGGATACAGCAGGTTTCTTCTTAAGGATGCCTCGGTGGTTCACGTAACGGGTGCCATTTAGTGAGACGTGATCGTCGTAAGTCGCGAGGAAGGTTCCCGCGACTATCTGGCTGTTCCCAGTGCTATCCACTACATTCATGGTCGCGCTGTTTATTACTGCAATGCCCTCGCCGATTACTACCACGGGCGCCAGGTGTCCGGGGCGCGTGGCTCATTGAGCGACGGTTCCAGATACCAGTTGTTGCGCGCATGAAGTATTTTGTTGTCTTCTGCAAAAGTGGCTGCGCAGTCACGTACAGCGAAGGTCTTTGTTACGCAGTCGGCCACCGTATTACCTTCTTCTAGATCAAATATTATGTTATTATGCTGAACAGGAAGAATATCTATTTTTTTTTTACAATTTAACAAAGGTTTGGGATATTTGATCAGAAAGTACAATAATTCAGAATGAGAGACTTCTAAAAGGTCGGTTATACTAGTATTAGTGAGTTGTTCATTTAATAATTTTTTTATGTCGATGCTGTCTAGTATAAGGGGGCTGATTAAATTTATTTTAGCAAGTGTAACAGTGAGGATTAAGTCCTCAAGGTTTGTAATTATCATCCTATTCTTTGCCAAAATTGTTGCATAAAAATGTTCGACCTCTGCATCTGGTTTATAAATTTCATTGAGGGTCCTTGAAACGTCATTAAGTCTGGCCTGGAATTTACTGTTGATCTCTATCTGCTTGCTTTCGGATTCTATTAACTGACTTTGTTTGAATTTTATTTGTTCCCAGTCATCGTAATCTGGGGTTCCTGCAATTGCCTTAAGGGCACTACCCATCATGTTAATGCTACGTGTCTGTCGGTGGTGAACGGTCAAGGAAGCTATCAAGGTGGCTATGTGTTGTACGTCAGTTTTCAGTACCTGTTTCATGTGGTCCTTGGGTAGTTTATCTATCAATTTCCATGTCTCGTCGATGTAAGTTTCAAAAGATGTCAAGTTCGTCGTGTGTCCCATGTAAGTGTACGAGTCCCAACTATAGGTATGTAGTCCGCGTGGGAGTAGTCGTTGAGTCTCAATGTCGCTTCGGTCAAGGTCATGGTTGCTATTGTTAAGCTGAAAAGATATCTTAACCTACAAAAATGTAATTTGTTAAAAAAAATAGTTGTTATGATTTTTCAAATGTCAAAAACCTACTTAAGATTGTCCTTATGGACCACCCTCCCTTTAATAAGAACCGTAGTACCTAGGTCTGCTTCCACTATAGCTTCTGTGAATAGGGGTGATAGTTTATTTTCTAATCTCTTATTGTTTTTTATCCAAACCCTATCGCCTACCAAATACGACTAATAGACCCTGTTTTTATTCATTTGGTCAAGTGTCTTTTGCTGTGCTGATGCGATATTTTCCTTAATCTGCACTGTAGTGTCTTTGGAGGCTGCGTGAATTACGTCTATGGGTCTCTCGTTTGTCACCGAATGGATTGACCTGTTGTACTTTATGGTTGCAATGAGAATGTTTTCGACAGTGTCCTCTACCTGTGTTTCCAACTTATAAGAGCGTGCTATATCCCCAAGAGTGCCATGGAACCGCTCGACTTGTCTATTAGAGGAGCTATGCAAGGGTGGAGCGTTTGAAATCTCAATGCCAAAGCTATTGCTGAGCATTGATTAAATGGTTTCTGAGTTCAGGGATTTCTCGTTGTCGCAGTAAATCGCTTTTGTTTTGGGAAACATGTTCAGAAGTTGCAAAAGTGGAGCTTTTATATCAACGATTGCACGAGACCGTATAGGCTGTACTACTGCAAACTTCGAAAACTTTTCGATGCAAGTTAGAAAATATTTACTGGCAGTGGAGTAAACATCTATATGCAACATCTCTCCGGCATACGATGGTATCGGGGTTTCCCCTATTTCTTGTTTTTTTGGGAGCCGATCATGTTTACTCATAACACAAATTCTACAGTTTGCAGCTATTTCCGACGTTACTTAGTCCCTAAGTATCTGTTTCGCCTTTTCTTGCGCTGCTCTGTGTGCGCGCTTTTGTTCAGCTGTCGCAATTTCCCTCTGTTCCGTTGGGTTTACAATATCTGTAACCAAGTTTTTGCAATATCTAAAGGTGGTAGAAGGGAATGCCTCAACTAGTCCGTGTTGGATAAAAGCAAGTATGGGTAGCTCGCAATGAATTGCGTTGGCTACGTCAGTGTTTACTGCATCGTTAATGCTTTGCAATAATGTGCTGCGATCGGAAAAATTAATTATGTGACGGGTCTTTGTCTTCAACAAAATATACGTCTTTTGTTGGGGGATAGTCCCTTCTTCCAGAATAATCTGGTTCCGAAAGCAATTCACCGGTTTGTCTGTGCCTTCAATGGTATATGTAAGGGATTCTTCACTGTGGATAGTGGCAGCATCCGAGTCTGCTGAATCCTCTAATGCATTGACATTTTGGCGAGACAGAGCGTCTGCTACCAAATTCTCTTTTCCGGGTTTATAAATTATGTTTGCGTTGTGCTCATCAATGAAGGCTTTCCAACGCTTTATTTCGGCATTCGGGTTTTTATCCGATACCGAAAAGGTTAATGGCTGGTGATCTGTATGAATGTTAAGATTCTTAACACCATACAAGTAATTTCTTAGGTTTTTGAGTGCCCATACAATGGCGAGAAGCTCACGCTCATTTTTGGCAAAATTTACCTCGTTACCTCGCAATAATCGCGAGATCATTGTTATCCGGCGGCCGCCTTGAGACAGTACCGCTCCCAGTCCATAGCCAGACGCGTCTGTTGTGAGGTCAAAAGGCTTTTTGTAATTTGGGTAGGACAACATGACATCTTCAGAGGCCAGTATATTTTTAAGCCTATCGAAGGCTTCATTTTGCTCCGGTGACAATTCGATTATCACCTTTCTTGAGTAATTGGCACTTACTTTGCCATTTTCGCCTTTCAAGATATCTGTTAGGGGCCTTGCGATGCTGGCAAAACCCGTTATGAAGCAGCTATAGTAGCGTGCTAGACCTAAAAATGACCTAAGAGCGAATAGGGTTTTCGGTGGGGGAAAGTCCTTAATAGCTTTCACTTTATCGGGCGAGGACTGAATCCCGCCTCTGCACACTGTAAATCCCAAATATTCCACGCTTTTTTTGAAAAACTTGGATTTTTCTTGAGACACTTGCATGCCTGCGTCCCTAAGGTTTTTCAAGACCCACTCAATGTCTCTGATATGGTCTTCTTTGGACTTGGAGAATATTATTTCGTCATCAACGTAAACATAACATATCCTACCAATTTGTTCGCGGAGCACATCATCAATGGCTCGTTGGAAGATACTTGGGGCATTTTTCAGCCCGAAAGGGAGTCTACAAAACTCATACTTCCCGTTGTTGACAAAGAACGCTGTCTCTTTCCTGTCTCTTTCAGCCAATTAAATTTGGTGAAACCCTGACTTGAGGTCCAGCGTAGTGAAATACTGGGCCTCGCCCAAGTTTGACAATATCGTCGAAATGGATGGGATAGGGTATTTGTCATCGGTTGTTTTAAGATTTAGTTTCCTAAAATCAATAACCAGACGCTTTTTTTTGTGTCCCGCTTCGTCGATG
The DNA here is from genome assembly GCA_018904305.1 of Scaptomyza montana. Taxonomy (NCBI): domain Eukaryota; kingdom Metazoa; phylum Arthropoda; class Insecta; order Diptera; family Drosophilidae; genus Scaptomyza; species Scaptomyza montana. Next base: position 1,708,172 of record JAEIGR010000010.1, read on the forward strand.
CTTTTTTTGTCGACGACCCATATCGGGTTATTATAAGGGGACTTTGACGGTCGTATTATGCCATTCGCTAAAAGTTGTTTAACCTCTGCATTGACAAAGTCAGACACGCCCTTTGGATACGGATAAAGTTTTGAGTAAACTGGTTCATCGTCCGTTGGTATAGTGGCAACTGTATTTATGTTGTACGGTAGGGACTCGTTAACGTCCGCAAATGCTTTTACCATTTTGTTGGGGATGGACTTTATAATATCTAGGGGCTCGTCGCAATGGGCCCCTGGCACGATTACTATTTCGCGGAAAATTTCTATCTGTGGTGTAGAAACTCTTGTTGTATTAAGCTGGTTTGTCAGAGAGGCTATCTTTTCTTCAAATAAGAGGGCTTGTTGGTCAAGGGCTGCCTGAACCTTTGCCTCTATCTGGGCAACTTGTTCCGCATTCATTTTTGGTTTTGTGCAATGTCCGTCATGGTGTCTGTCCGTCCGTATGGTTGCAAGTTTTTTCCACACCCTTCAAGCTAGAGACTTGAAACTTTCCAATTCTCTTTATCTATGTGAAAGTGAATTAAAGTGTCAAAATGGGGGTCTACGATAACTGGGGGGCTGGCAAATCGATAAATTCGATAACTCAAAACCGATAAATCCACATATTTCGCACATCCTTACAGCTAGAACTACCAAATTTGGTAAGCAGATAGCTACTAGCAACCCCCAAAAAACTGCATTAAAAATTTTGGAGTCCCCTCTCATTTTTAAGTCAAAAAAGCCTATATCTTCCACAGTTTTTGAGTTCGAGTCACCAAATTTGGTGCCAAGATAGGTGATGATGACCCCCCAAAAACTGCATCAAAAGTTTGGATGCCACGCCCACCAATACTGCCCTAGCCGCCCCCAGCTGCCCCAACGCTTCGTCAAAAAAGGGAGTGCGTGTATCTCCCAGAGTTGTGGAGCTAGAGCCACCAAATTTGGTAGAAAGATAGCTGGCAACGACCGCCAAAAATCTGCATCAAAGTTTTGGAGCCACGCCCAACCATTCCGCCCCCTTTCCTCACTTTTACAAACTTTGAGCTAGAGTCACCAAATTTGGTATGAAGATATCAATTGACATTCCACAAAGATTTGAATCACAAATTTGGATGCCACGCCTGCCCATACCGCCCCCAGCCCCCCTTTCACCACTTTTTACAAATTTCGAGCTAGAGTCACCAAATTTTGTATGAAGATAGCAATTGCCATTTCACAAAGATCTGCATCACAAATTTGGATGCCACGCCCACCCATACCGCCCCCAGCCCTCCGTTTCCCCACTTTTTACAAACTTCGAGCTAAAGTTACCAAATTTGGTATGAAGATAGCAATTGACATTCCACATACATCTGCATCACAAATTTGGATGCCACGCCCACCCATACCGCCCCCAGCCCTCCGTTTCCCCACTTTTTACAAACTTCGAGCTAGAGTCACCAAATTTGGTATGAAGATAGCAATTGACATTCCACAAAGATCTGCATCACAAATTTGGATGCCTCGCCCACCCATACCGCCCCCAGCCCCCCGTTACCCCACTTTTTACAAACTTCGAGCTAGAGTCACCAAATTTGGTATGAAGATAGCAAATGACATTCCACATAGATCTGCATCAAAAATTTGGATGCCACGCCTACCCATACCGCCCCCAGCCACCCTTTCCCCATTTTTTACAAACTTCGAGCCTTCAGGCCTCTTTTTACCGGTTTTAATACTGGTATCGAGTATGCCGCAGTCGGTTGCGTCCGACTGCAACGTTTCCACTTCTTTTGTTTCTCGCAAAGACTGCTGCTCTAAGTACGAAGTTATCAGTTCGTCGCCACTACTGTCGTCCGCTTTGGTTTGGTATTGCAATGGGCGCAACATAAAAAATCAGACCGTTTCGGAATTAATATTAATTTTGACTTATAAAGGTTCTTTAACACTTTATTGCAACAGGCAGAATTTAGTTTAAGTTTGTTTTGTAAACAATGAAATCTCACACTAAACAGCTCTGAGTATTTTTTTATTAAATTTATTCGAATTGTAAACAAATGAACATCTCACTTACATTTTGAAATATGGAATATGAGCTTCAATTAAATGGTGTGGTGGCTGCGGTATGCTATTTTCCAGTTAAACTCCGCCGGCCGCTCGTATTTGTTGATTTGTTTTAGTAACTCTCTCAGCTCTCTTGGCTGGGGTTTTATTTTCATACTCGTTACCGAAGGTCAAGAGTATATTGGGTTTGTGCAATGTCCGTCATGGTGTCCGTCCGTCCGTCCGTCCTTCCGTCCTTCCGTCCGTCTGTAGGTTCAAAACTTTTTTCCACACCCTTCAAGCTAGAGACTTGAAACTTTCCAATTCTCTTTATCTATGAGATAGTAAATTAAAGTGCCAAGATGGGGGTTCTACGATAACTTGGGGGCTGGCAAATCGATAAATTCGATAGCTCAAAACCGATAAATCCACATATTTCGCACACCCTTACAGCTAGAACTACCAAATTTAGTAAGCAGATAGCTACTAGCAACCCCCAAAAAACTGCATCAAATTTTGGAGCCACGCCCACCCATTCCGCCCCCAGCCCCCCCACAAATTAAAATAAAAAGAATCTTGTTGCCAAGATAGGTGATGATGACCCCCCAAAAACTGCATCAAAAGTTTGGATGCCACGCCTTCCAATAATGCCCTAGCCGCCCCCATCCGCCCCAACGCTTCGTCAAAAACGGCAATGCGTGTATCTTCCAGAGTTGTGGAGCTAGAGCCACCAAATTTGGTAGGAAGATAGCTGGCAAGGACCCCCAAAAATCTGCATCAAAGTTTTGGAGCCAAGCCCTCCCATTCCGCCCCCAGCCCCCCCCACATTTTGAAATCAGAAAAGCCTATATCTTCCACAGGTTTTGAGCTATAGCCACCAAATTTGGTGCTAAGATAGGCACTGATGACCCCCAAAAAACTGCTTTAAAAGTTTGGATGCCACATCTTCCAGTACTGCCCTAGCCGCCAACATCCGCCCCAACGCTGCGTCAAAAACGGGAATGCGTGTATCTTCCAGTGTTGTGGAGCTAGAGCCACCAAATTCGGTAGGAAGATAGCTGGCAACGACCCCCAAAAATCTGCATCAAACTTTTGGAGCCAAGCCCTCCCATTCCGCCCCAGCCCCCCCAAATTTTGAAATCAGAAAAGCCTATATCTCCCACAGTTTTTGAGCTATAGCCACCAAAGATAAGTGATAACTACCCTCCAAAAGCTGCATCAACAGTTTGGATGCCACGCCCACCGATACTGCCCTAGCCCCCCCCCCCATCCGTCCAAACGCTTCGTCAAAAACAGCAATGCGTGTTTCTTCCAGAGTTGTGGAGATAGAGCCACCAAACTTGGTAAGAAGATAGCTGGCAGCGACCCCAAAAAATCTGCATCAAAGTTTTGGATCCACACCAACCCATTCCGCCCCCCTTTCCACACTTTTTACAAACTTTGAGCTAGAGTCACCAAATTTAGTATGAAGATAGCAATTGAAAATCCACAAAGATCTACAGAAAAAAGTTGGATGCCACACCCACCCATACCACCCCCAACCCCCTTTCCCCACCTTTTAAAAGCTTTGAGCTAGAGTCACCCAATTTGATATGAAGATCGCAATTGACATTGCACAAAGGTCTGCAACAAAAATTTGGATGCCACACCAACCCATTCTGCCCCCAGCCCCCCATTCCCCACCTTCTACAAACTTTGATCTAGAGTCACCAAATTTGGTATGAAGATAGCAATTGACATTTCACATAGATCTGCATCAAAAACTTGGATGCCACGTCCACCCATACCACCCCAGCCCCCTATTCCCCACCTTTTACAAACTTTGAGCTAGAGTCACCAAATTTGGTATGAAGATAGCAATTGACATGTCACAAAGATTTGCAGCAAAAATTTGGATGCCACACCCACCCAATCCACCCCCAGCCCCCCTTTCCTCACTAGAGTCATCAAATTTGGAAGGAAGATAGCTAGTGGCATCCCCATCTGCATCGGAGAATATTTAAGGTACAGCGTACACCCCTGCCGCATCCGTACACCTTTGCAATCAGGCCTGTTTTTACCGGTTTTAATACTGGTAACGAGTATACCGCAGTCGGTTGCATCCGACTGCAACGTTTCCACTTGTTTGTTTTAAGTTTTGTTGTGCTTTAGTCACTTCGTTTTGTTACTGTTTTGTTGTGTGTGTGTGTATTTTTTATTTTTCCACTCTTTTTGTTGTCTTTGTTGTAACACTTCATTTATTGCTGTGTATTTTTCACTGCGTTTTTGTGTTTTTTGTTGCTGTTTAAGTCACAAAATTCGTTCTTGTTGAGTTTGTGTGTTTTATTCACTGTTGATTTTGTTTTTATAACATTCACTTCATTGTTTAATATCGCGACTCTTGGCGTTTGCTCATAGAGTTATTGCGTTTTGTTTTGTTTGCTGCTGTTTAAGACACAAAATTCGTTCTTGTTGAGTTTGTGGTTTTTATTCACTGCTGTTTTTTGTTGTTCACTTTACTGTTCAATACCGCGACTCTTGGCGTTAGCTCAAAGAGTTATTTCGGTTGGATAATACGTAGGCGATTGTATGATCGCTTATGGAATAACTGGGTTATTTCCCGTTTGGGCGCCAATTAAAAGAAGTCTCTTTAATATTCTGTTAAAGAAGTAGCTTTATTATAATACGTTTTTACTTCATGTCCGTTAGGACTATAGGAGAACAAATTCTAAACTAAACTCTAGGGCAAGCTGCATCGAACCATGAAGCCGCCGCTGCCGGCTGGAATGCCGGCTGAATGCTGAGTCGGCGTCTCCAGCGGGCGATCAGGCTGCTTGCGCGTGCGAGTTTCGGATTTCGGCTGCAACTTTGTCGCGACGGCATCCGGCGCAACAGCGTTGTCAGCAAACTCAAGCTTGCGCGTGTTAACTTGTATAGCTAATTCTAGCATCTGTATCCTATTGTTTTTGCTGTTCCGTTACTTTTTTGTCTGTCTGCCTGTTTATACTCGTTACCGAAGGTAAAGATTATATTGGGTTTGTGCAATGTACGTCATGGTGTCCGTCCGGCTGTCCGACTGTCCGTCCGTATGGTTGCAACTTTTTTCCACACCCTTCAAGCCAGAGACTTGAAACTTTCCAATTCTCTTTATCTATGGGATAGTAAATTAAAGTGTCAAGATTGGGGCTCTACGATAACTGGGGGGCTGGCAAATCGATAAATTCGATAACTCGAAACCGATAAATCCACATATTTCGCACATCCTTACAGCTAGAACTACCAAATTTGGTAAGAAGATAGCTACTAGCAACCCCAAAAAAACTGCATCAGTTTTGGAGCCACGCCCACCCATTTCGCCCCCAGCCCCGCCCCCAGCCCCACCCCCCATTGTAAAGTCAAAAAGCCTATATCTCCCACAGTTTTTGAGCTATAGCCACCAAATTTATTGCCAAGATAGGTGATGATAACCCCCCAAAAACAAAAGTTTGGATGCCACGCCCACCAATGCCGCCCTAGCCGCCCTTATCCGCCCCAACGCTTCGTCAAAAACGGGAATGCGTGTATCTTCCAGAGTTGTGGAGCTAGAGCCACCGAATTTGGTAGGAATATAGTTGGCAACGAACCCCAAAAATCTGCATCAAAGTTTTGGAGCCACGCCCACCCATTCCGCCCCCCTTTCCCCACTTATTACAAATTTCAAGAGATGTCACCAAATTTAGTATGAAGACAGCAATTGACATCCCACATAGATCAGCAGCATAAATTTGGATGACACGCCCACCCATACCGCACCCCAGCCTCCTTTTCTCCACCATTTACAAACTTTGAGCTAGAGTCACCTTATTTGGTATGAAGATAGCATTTGACATCCCACATAGATCTGCAGCAAATATTTGGATGCCACACCCACCCAATCCGCCCCCAGCCCCCCTTTCCCCACCTTTTACAAACTTTCAAACGACACAAGGCCGACAATGCACCCATATACGACTGTAGCAAGTTACAAAGAGAAGCATCATTATAGGGGAAACATAGCTTCACATCATCAGCAAACAGTTAGTAATAACGGGTGGAAGCTCGTTAATAAACAGATTAAATAGCAAAGGTCCAAGATGACTCCCCTGAGGAACACCAAAGGTAACAAAAATAGGTTTAGATACAGATGATTTAAAAACAACTTTTTGTGTTCGGCCACACAAGTACTCCGAAAGGCAGAATAAAAGCTTTACTGGAAATCAAATAATATTTAATTTTAAAAGCAACAGAGAATGACTTACAGATTCAAATGCCTTACTAAAATCGGTGTATTCCTGAAATCCTTTGATAACAAGCGAAGTGAATTTCAAATAGGTTAGTGGTAGTAGATCTACGTCTAACAAAACCGTGTTGATAAGGCGATATAACTGAACTACATGTGTGTTGCAGTTGAGAACATATAATTTTTTCAAAGACTTTAGGAATGGCAGACAACTTGGATAACGTTAGACTTAGAAAAATTTGTATGGAGTGGAATGATAAAAGATTCCTTCCATATATCAGGAAACACAGTTAAGTCAACAGACAAGTTAAATAGTTTATTTAAGGGCTTACAAAGAGAATCCGCGCAGTATCCATCAGGACCAAGCAAGTAGCTAGGTTTGATAAAGTTAAATTCACTCAGGATCGTAGACTCAGTAATTACTGGGACATATATGCAATTTGACGTTTGAATTTGAAAAGGATAGGAATTACTGCAACTACATAAACTCGTTGAGTATACTGATTGAAAATACTCAGCAAATTGATCTGCTACTGCCTGATCAGAACTTGCTTTTGTATCATCAAGGTATACTGAGGATGGCAAACAACAAGACTTACGTTCAGAGTTAACAAATTTATAAAACTGTTTAGGGTCACGTGAAAAGTTTAGTCTACAACGATTAAGATAATTATTATAACAAGATGTGTTAACAGAAAGAAAACTAGATTTAGCTACTAAATAAGAAGATAAATCTTAAGTCGTTCCCGATTTTTTATATGATCTTGTCTTCACGTTTTTCAATTTCGATAGTTCCCTCGTAAACCAAGGTTGTTTATCATCACTTGAAGAACAAGTGAGGGGAACACAAATATCCAAAAGCGAATTCAAGGTCCCTATAAAATATGGCATTTGCAGTTTCTATATCACTACAAGAATAAAGGCGAGACCAATTTGAATGTTGAATAAGATAATTTAATTTATTAAAGTTAGTTTTACGAAAGCAACGGGTTTTTAAAGTATTATTAGATACTGAACTAGGGCTAAGAATTTCGATGGATAGTTCTAAGGTTGGATGATAGGTATCTTCCGGAAGCACTAGAGGGCGTATTCTACAAGCATTACTGCAATCTGAGTCAGAAACAAATATTAAGTCCAACATTCTACCACTACAGTTATGCACCCTTTTAACTTGCGATAGGCCTAACTCCAGTAGGCCATCGATAAAATCATCAGAAGTGGCTGGTAATACCGCCGAAGATGTGTCATTCACAGACCATACAACATGTGGCAGATTAAAATCACCAACTACTATCAGATTATCCATATCTGTCAACAATGACGAAACAAGTTGCAGGGCACTTAGATGGGATGAGTAGATGTTAATATCAGAATGAGGAGGAATATAAGAACAAGTAACATAAAGTGAACGGCCGTTAAGTAATATTTTAACACATAAAAACTCTATGTCCGGAAGATCATGAGAATGAATCTGTTCAGAGGAATAACAAGAGTCAACAGCAGTTAGAACACCACCCCCCTTGCGGGAGGCACGATCGCATCTGTACAAGTTAAATTTTTAAGGAAAAACTGAATAATCAGAAATATCGGGTTTTAACCAGATTTCCGTGAGTGCAACTATATGTGAATCAAATGAAAAGCTGTTAACATATAATTTAGAAAGCTTATTGTTAAGGCCTCTAACATTTTGATAAGACAAACTAAGTAGTTTTATTAGATTTTTGCCACCGAGGTGGAGGCAACTGGGTGGCTAACAGGCGGTGCACTACTAATCCTAATACCCCTATTATTATTAATTCGCCTATTCTCATACTCCTTTACAACAAGCAGCTGCGGCCAGGACTTTTCCGAACAAATTGTCGAAAAAAGTTCAGGCGGCACGCTCAACTTGAAAGAAGATATACTTCGGGCGTGATTAAATATAAACTTCTCAACAATAATAAGAGGAGAATCAATTTTACTTTAAACATAAGCTGAAACATCATCCGATGAAGTATCGGATGCCAGCCTGGAAACAAATATAAATTTATTAAATGGCACAACAACAAGAGGCCAACAATAACTAAATATATAAATAATTGCCAACCCAGAAACCCTGCACCTACATATTAATAAGTTTGTACGTAATAATATTTGTGGGTATAACATTAACAGCAGAACCGCGTGACTCGACCGTCTCAGTCGGCTGCTTCTCTACAATTAAGCACAAACAAAACAAAGCGAATGCATTGCAAAAGACAGCGTTCGTTAATTCACGAGCGAGACTTCGTCTTTTATAACCACTTTTCTCTGCCGCAACACCAATTCCATTATATTCGTTTACAAGCAGAGACAATTGTTGTACAACAACCACATAGTATTTCAATTTTGGACTGCCTATCTGTGAGAGTTAGGGCAGTGACTGACGACAGCAAACTAACGCAGCGAATAGACTTTGTGGTTTTACGCTACCCGTGCGTATAGATGTTAACACATCAACAAAACGAGTGCAAAGCAACAGACAGCGTTCGTTAATTCACGAGCGAGACTTCGTCTTTGACGACCACTTTTCTCTGCCGCAACACCAATACCATCATATTCGTTTACAAGCAGAGACAATTGTTGTACAAAAACCACATACTATTTCAATTTTTGACTGCCTATCTGTGTTAGTTACGGCAGCGAGTTACAGCAGCGAATTAACGTAGCAAATTAACGCAGCGAGGTATGCATTTGAGTTACGGCAGAGAAGTTTGATAGTGTGTGACTTTTAATAGTCACGCTTCCGCATGTATAGATGTTAACACATCAAAAAAGTCAATGTTGGAACTCACGGGCGATGTGTTAACACCTGTGTTGGTGTGTTTGTACCTGTATTATTGCTATGAACCGTTTTTCTTGAACAATAATATTTTATTGAATTTGGGTTTATCATTCATCAGTTCATTCTCTTCTTAAAGAAGTCCGCTATGTTAGTCTGTAAGTTTGTGTGTTACGGCAGAGAAGTTTGATAGTGTGTGACTTTTAATAGTTACGCTACCGCCCGTATAGATGTTAAACATTGTGACGAGTCACATTTTTAAGTATAAGTATAAGTTAAGTTAAGTGGTAATGGGTAGGCATAAGTATACATAGCCCTAGAAGGGCCCATAGGCAAGTTAAGTTTGAATGTAATATATATCACTAGTTGACCACGGTAAGCGAAACAGTAGCATTTATGACAGGTCATTTGATCAACAGGGACGGCGAGAACAACGATAGCGGCGACGGCGTAACAGTGGCGGCAGCAGAGGATACGACACGGAGGAAGGAAGGAGACAAAGAGAGGAACAACGACAGCAGCAGAATGGCACGAGCCACAAACATCGCCGACAGCGAAGCCACTTACAGCGGCAGAATGTCACGAGCCACAAACAACGCCGACAGCGAAGCCACTTACAGCGGCAGAATGGCACGAGCCGCGAGACGCCGGCAACGCGATTGGCAGCGGAAGCCGAACGGCGCGAGCCACGCGACATGTAGCAGCGATAGCGTGGGAGGCAGGTCAGCAAACAGACAGGGACGAAGCCAATGGCAGTGGTGACGGCAGAATGGCACGAGCCTCTGACGCCAACCGCGCAGCAGCCGGAGACAGATCATAAGCAGCGGCAGCGACAGAAAAGGGTAGAAGGCGACCGCCTTGACCGCGGACGAGTTAGTTACGCCAGGCAGGGCTCGTGATAAGTCGCAAGTGCGCAACAATCAAAAGTGTCACAGTTACAGAAAAACACCAAGGCAGGATCCACGGCCAAGAACCCCCACTACCTGAGCGGCCAGCGCAAGACAGAGCAACGACAAACAGCAACCACACACACGCCGCTGGATCATCCAAGCCCGGGTAAGCGAGCGAACAGCCTTCTCGCTTTCTCTCTCGATCTTTCCAATGTTCCACGTAGTTTGGTGCGATTAGGCAGGGCTAGTGAGACATAACCATGATGAAAAGACATTAAATGATTTATAAAGTGCGACGGTGATTTATTATTGTAGATGATTAGTGAAACTTTCGGACCCCTGCGTTTTCCAAGACGCCATTAAAAATAGCGCGCATGGCTAACCAACCGCTGTGAGACTGCCGTCAACTATACCTTGGCAATACCAAGGCCTAGTTGAACGGGGCTCCAGAGCGGCATTTGCCCACTCTTCCTAACTTGGTGCGGCCTTTTGGTTTCTCACCGGGAGCAGTCAAGTTAGAAGAGAGCAAAGGGGTAGTCATGCGGCGGTTTGACTCTTTGGCCGAAAACCAGTAGACACCGGATCACCGGTGAACTTTTTTTTGTCATCATCCCCGCCACACTATTAACTATTTTCAAGCACGGCATTATACTTTTTCCAGCCTTACGGTCCCGGCATTAATTACAAATTTCTTTGTAAGGTGGCCCTGGAGAGGCTGATCTACCCCAGCCTTAGAAACGCTACCTTACAGGTGGCGCCCGAGCAGGGACCCCGGGGTTGCAATTATCTTTTTATATTTTGTTTAAAATAGATTGTTGGAAAGTTTAACGTTGAAATAGTGTAAAAAGCTAGAGCAAGGAAAAGGGAAGTAGTGAAATCAGGAGTAGTGGTCCTGCAGGGGTTTGTGCTAAGTAACAAAAAGAAGAAGGTCCGACAGGGGTGTTGAAAAAGCGTGGTCGCGAATACACACACGCACATGTTTTTATGCAAAGCGCCGTTAGGTTATGTCTGCTGTCGCTGCCGCGTGGGCGCGGCTGTACCCGCACTGCATAGGCGAGCATAGAAGCATAAGACAAATGCGTAATAAAGTACAGGGTGTGCAATTTAGATTTCTTTTTTGCGCGTCGCCGCATTATTATTCTTTAACATCTTAGTACAGTCTGCATAACCAATAATAGTCGCACGAGAGCACAGTTTATAGGCATTTACATGTTCCGAGCATGCGACCAAGGCTGCACACGTAAAAGTCATACCTAAGAGATTTATAATATTCGTAATTAAACAGTAAAAAAAAAAAAAAAACAGTGGTATGATAATCACTTGGGGACAGAAACTAGGGAAATATCGGTGGGCGTGGCATCCAAACTTTTGATGCAGTTTATGGGGGGTCATCATCACCTATCTTGGCATCAAATTTGGTGGCTATAGCTCAAAAACTGTGGGAGATAGAGGCTTTTTTGACTTTTAAATGCGTGGGGCTGGGGGCGGAATGGGTGGGCGTGGCTCCAACATTTTTGATGCAGTTTTTTGGGGGTTGCTAGTAGCTATCTGCTTACTAAATTTGGTAGTTCTAGCTGTAAGGATGTGCGAATTATGTGGATTTATCGGTTTTGAGTTATCGAATTTATCGATTTGCCATCCCTTCAGTAATCGTAGAACCCCCATCTTGACACTTTAATTTACTATCCCATAGATAAAGAGAATTGGAAAGTTTAAAGTCTCTAGCTTGAAGGGTGTGGAAAAAAGTTTTGAACATACAGACGGACAGACGGACGGACACCATGACGAACATTGCACAAACTCAATATACTCTTTACCTTCGGTATCGAGTATAAAAACTAATTTTATTTTGTATAATTATTTTCTTACATTTATGTGTTTTTTTTTGTGTTTATGCTTTTTGCTATATATTTCACATATATAATAATCTGTTACAAGTTGGAATGTTAGAAAAAGTAATGCAATGAATAATGAAAAGTAATATAAAATAAATTTTATTCAACTTATTGGTTTACACTTTATTATTGGTTTGTGATAACTGAAATATGATGTATACATTTGTGATTGTAAGGAATCCAAATATCTTTGGAAGACAGCATCAATAGTTGTTCCTGATCTTGTAGTGGCCAATGATACATCGAGATTTAATTATAATGAAAACTTATCCCTTAAAAATTCTATCAAAGGGGTTGCTGCTTCAGAACTAAAATGTATATTGAAATCCCCACAAAAAATCATCGGAATATTTTTATACTGTTTGTTCAGCAAATCTGAACCAGCAATTGAATATGGAAGTAACATAAAGTGGATGAAATCTATTATTTCTTGCGCAGTATGATTGGGTGAAATATAGATTACTGACAGAAGGATTTCTTGTCCATTACGAAGTTGGCAATGTGTTGAGCATATATCTCCTATTGAACTTGAGTTCACAGTAACGCTGCTGTTTTGATGCGAAGATATGTTTATTAACAATTCGGGACTATTGGATGAGTGTCTATATATAGCAACTCCTCCAGAACGAATATTTTCTCTTTTATACTTAATAATGCAATCGGAATTAGGAATATTTATGTGTTCATCAGAATGAAGCCAAGTTTCAGATAGCAACAAAAACCCGAATTGTGGGCAAACTATCATTTTTGACAATATTAATATTATCTATGCATGTAGTTTCTCCTTGTTGTTGTTGTTGATTTTGTTGTTCTAATTTCTTCTTGTTTCTATGCATGTTGCTTCCTCTTGTTGTTGTTGTTGATTTTGTTGATGCTGGGTTTGTTTTACAGCATTTGCATTTTGATCCATTAACACTTTGTAGCCGCTCTTTTAATATATGTATTTTAATAGTTTCTCTTGCGTCGATCTGCTCGCGTCACATTTACAAATTCAAGTGAAGCTGGCTGCGCTATTTCATTATCGCGTCGCTTACATCTAATCGATAGTCCAATCAATACACCGCCACATTCATCGGTAGTGTATCGATCTATGGTACTACCACCTACCAATATCAGCCTACTACAACTTAAAATTTAAATTTTTGCTAAAGTGCTAATTGTCGGCCGTTTGTATAGTAGTGATGTCAAGTACTTTAATTCGGTGGCTGCAATAGCGCCCGCGGTAATAACGCCCGCGGGCGTTATTTCACTCTAAAAAGTGTTAGAACGCCCGCGGGCGTTATTACAAAAAAAAAATGAAATAAGGCCCACGAAAATTGTGAAATAAAGTCCGCGTATGCTATTACACAAAAAGAGTGCAATAACGCCCGCGGGCGTTGCTTGTCTTACTCTGGTTGCTCGAGCGCCTTGTTGCTCTGGTCTTCTTCGTCGTCTGTTTGTTGGAACTTCTTAAGGTCTGCTACTCCGGCGTTGCGTCGTTGCCCGCTCTCCTGGTGTCGAACTCGCACTATGTTGGGAGAAATGAACTTGATTACCTTGTAAGGCCGCTCGTAACGTGGTGCCAATTTCGCCGCGAAGCCGTCGGTGCCCTTAAAAAGCACGTGTTGTTTGACCTCGTCTCCTCAGATTGTAATGCCGTCCTTGTTCCGCCGATGCTCGAAGCGTATTATCCCTCGCTGCCTGAAATATTTCCAAAAGTTGTTTTGCTCTGGTGTCGGGATCAGCGACGACTATCCCGGACCCTGGCGTGACCTCGTCGTACAATGCTCCTGGTAGTCGCGGCTCTCGTCCTTGGACCAAGAATGCCGGACTAAATCCTGTAGTTTCAGACACACTACTGTTGATTGCCAGCGAGATCTCCGGTAGTAACGTGTCCCAGGTGCTATGTGGTCCCTCGATGTACTGTGCGATCATGGTTTTGATCGTACGATTTGCCCTCTCCGTCGGGTTTTGTTGTGGATTGTAAGGTGCAGTATGCTCCAGTGTCATACCTGCCTTCTTACAAAACGCCTTGAACGACCGACTGGTGAATTGGGTCCCGTTGTCGCAAATGAATTGGCGAGGTACTCCGAAGCGACTGAGGATCCGATCCCGAAATGCCCTCTCCAAGTATGCCGTTGTGGCTCGACGCAGCGGTATCAGTTCAACCCATTTTGAAAACATTTTCAAGAACACGAGTAATACCGTGTTTCTTTGCTTAGACCTTGGCAGCGGTCCCACGAAGTCGGCGCAAATGGTTGCGAACGGCTCGGTTGCCTGTCGCGTTAACATCTTCCCTGCTGGCTTAGCTTGTTGTGCCTTAAACTTTTGACATACCTCGCATTTCCTCACGTAGCGTGCGACATCCCTGAAGATCCCTGGCCAGTAATACCGCTGACACACCCTCGTCGTAGTCTTGCGTATTCCTAAGTGTCCTGCGCTCGGTTGATCGTGACATTCTTGCAACACACGTTGCCGTTGTTCTTTGCCTATGCAAAGCTTCCATGGTATAAAGCAGTGGTGTCCAAAATTTTAAAAGGCAGCCACGCGTGGTTGGCAAGAAAAATTCTGCCGGCGTAGCAGCCGACACATGTATAGAGAGAGAGAATATGTGTATTCTATAAATGGAACGCTCGGGAGCTTGTTCTCTTACGATGCGCGTGTTCGGCTGCATTTGCTCTCTCGACTCATGTGTTCGGCTGAAGCTCAAAAGTCAAACGCGCACTCATTCGCTATGCTGCATTGCAAAAAAATGTTTGATGTCAATTGGGAAAATGAATTATTTTTCATTGAGAATATGGATGGTAAAAAGCTCAATGTTTATTGTGCCATTACGATGCATGTCGCTTTATCTTTGATGTTATAAATTTTTTTATGCTTGGATCGCACGCATTTTATTTTTTCAGTGTAAAGCAGTAAAACGTCACGTTGCCTTCGTGTTTCGCTGCTTCGCACACAAGCGCAACGCTTTCATTGTGTGAGTTTGGACACCACTGGTATAAAGTCCTCCTCCAGAGGTCGTTGTCCTAGGTTCCTATACAGTTGTCCGTTCTCCAGCGTATAATCGGGGTATTTCTCGGGTTGCTCACGTGTCTCCTGCATGCATCGTTGTAGCCAAGTACATATGCTCTGCTCCTCTACTGCTGTTTGCAACGTCTCAATGGGCTGCCGTGACAAAGTGTCAGCCACCACGTTCTGCCGCCCTTTTCGATAATGGATATCGAACTGGAACTGTTGGAGCTCCAACGCCCAGCGTGCCACTCGTCCCGTGGGATTGTCGATCGTGTTTAGCCACTTGGAGCTAAATGATCCGTCACAACGTCGAATCTATATCCTTCCAAGTAACAACGTAGCTTCCGAATGGCCCGACGATTGCCAAGCATTCCTTCTCAGTAGTGGAGTAGTTTTCCCCAGCCCGTTGTAATCTCCGTCTGACGTATGCTATAACCCTCTCGCTGTCGTCGCTCTGCTGTGTTAGTACTCCTCCTCGCGCGATTTTTGTTAAAAAAAATTTTTCCCTGCGGCGCTTATTTTCTACCACGTCTAATTCTTTTCCGCGCTCATTTTTTCCCTACATACACATTCTTCGAAAACACCATTAATGATTTCGTTAATCAAAACAAGTTGTTAAAAAAAAACCAACAATATTGGCACTCTTAACGCCACCCACTTTAATTGAACTTTATTTATTTTATTTATGTCATTTATGTAAATATTTTAATCACTAGCACAGTTCACACTACCAGCTGTATAAAAGACCTGACAATTATCAAAACTTAGCAAAAACTTAGCAAAAAAGAACTTAGTATTGTATTTGTGTATTTGTGTTTATGCTTTGTGCTTTATTTTTCACATATATCGCGCTATCGCGCTCACATATTTATGAACACATATTGTATTGTAGTATTGTATTTGTGTATTTGTGTTTATGCTTTGTGAAATATTCTTTCACATATATCGCGCTATCGCACTCACATATTTATAAACACGTATTGTATTGTAGAATTGTATTTGTGTATTTGTGTTTTGTGTATATGCTTTGTGCTTTCGTTTACACTAAAGCATGCGTGACGCTTAAGCGTCACGTTTCTTTGGTTTGTCGTTCTGTAAATTTTTACCCCCATACAAAACGCTCAATAAAGAAGTATAACTTCAAAAAAAAAAAAAAAAAAGGGGTATGATAATCACGTGGGGACAGCAACTAATTTGTGGTTAAGGCGGTACATGTAAGGGGAGAGTAGCGAGGATTTTGTGGCTAGCAAAATCAGAGCAACAGCAGAGAAGCAGAGCAACAGCAGAGAAAATCAGAGCAACAGCAGAGTAGCAGAGCAACAGCAGAGAAAAGCAGAGCAACGGCAGGGAAAAGCAGAGCAACGGCAGAGTAGCAGCCGGGTACGCTCGAAAACACTATAAAGTGAGCGTGTACGACCTAGCAGGAGGCAGTCGTCCCAGCGCTCGCAAGCTGATCACATCGTTTAACTTAAAGTTTAGAAAAAAAAAAAACACAGCAAGGGTACCAACCAAGGTATCAAATAATTCAGCAGAAACACCGAAAAAGGCGAGGACACCAACCGTACTACAAGATCAAGCGAGGACTCCAACCGTGATACCATCAGCAAAGACACCAACCGTTATACCACAGCAGAGGCACCAACAGTTATAAAGCTCAGCAAGGACACCAACGAGTATACGAGGATCGCAGCTAAGACACTGAACATAAAGCAAGGCGCAACCTAGCGAGGACAACCACCGACATACCAAGCCTTCCCTAGCCAGGAACCAACAAAATTTAAAAAAAAAAAAAAAGAACAACATGGTTGGCGTGGCATGGACTCCATACCGGCGCAAGGCAGAGCTGGAGGCTTTTGCAGACGAGTTCGGATTTGAACGTGATGGCACAGTGGAGGAGCTACGAGGCCGCATAGCAGCATTTGTGAAGCGTGGGGGTCATTCAGCTACCACCCAGGCTCGGCTAGAGGAACTGGAGAATTTCTTCGGGAAGGCGCGGACTGTTGATACCAAAGCAGGTATGCAACCGCGATCTCGAAGTTTGTCTCCAACTACGAGTGGAAACGAAGGCCAGGAGGACAAAGCAACGCCAAGCGTAACCGACGTTCTTCACAGCCCGGCACTACGAGACACAGGCAGCGCCGGTATGCAGTACCTTAGCGTACCGGTGCCTGGCCAGCAGCAGCGCATGTCACGTGGCAACGAAGAGGGGAGCAACACAAATCGATACGACGCTTCTTGGGACCATGGGAGTGGAACGCATGCAACGCTGGGGAGTGACGTTCGACGGCACTTCTGACCCGTTGCGTTTCATCGAACGACTGGAAGAGCGAGCAGTGTCACACCGCGTCGACATCCGCAGCTTGGCACAAGGTGTATCCGAGCTACTAAAGGGCTCCGCAGAAGATTGGTACAGGACGAGTCATCTGCAAGGCGAAGCGTGGAACGTGTTTCGCAAGGAGTTTTTGGATTTCTTTCTTCCTCCGCGATATTTCCAGCGGTTGGAGGATGAAATCCGGATGCGCTACCAAAGAGAAAACGAGGGATACAAGCAGTACTTGGTGGACTTAAGGCTGATGATGCATCGGGCCGGATACTCGGAAGCACAAGAACTGGAGCGAGTCTACGAGAACCTTCTACCGGAGTACCAGTTATACGTTCGTCACATGGATTTCCGTACGTTTAAGCAGCTGATGCAGCTAGTGGTGTACTTTGAAGTTACCAAGGGACGCGAACAGCATCGCCAAGACAGTCAGACAGAACCACCAGTAGATACGCGCACGGCGTGTCGCAACTGCGGGTTGAATGGACACTTCGCCCGAGAATGCCGCGGAACACGCATTATGTTTTGTTGGAGTTGCGGTCGCCCAGAAGTAAGGTCGATCGACTGCTGCCAGACACGAGCGCCGGGAAACGCACAGCGCTCCTCACCAAACCCAGGACAGGTGAGAGGGCAGACGAGCGAGTCTTGGGACTAGCAAGTACCATACGGACGCAGGATGGCAGGCTTGTCGCCGAGACAAGTATCGAGGCTGAGGCGATGATAGCGACGCTGGACACAGGGGCCACGCGGAGCTTCCTCAGCGAACAGAAGGCACGGCTAATCGAGACCCCGACCAACAGGCGAACGGTGAAAACAGTGATAGCTTTGGCGATTGGAACCAGGATGGAATTCACGCAGGCAATCCAGGCGAAGGTACGACTCGGCCAGGCACAGGCTAGCTTGCTGATGTTGGTCATACCATCGGCGCTCGATGACGTCTTACTAGGGTTGGACTTCTTCAGCGCTATCAAAGCCAAGTTGCAGGTGGGTGGCATGCTCATCCCGTTGAGCATACCGAGCTCAAATATCACCGGACACCAGTGCCCAACCAACGCGAAGCCTCGCTCAGTTCGCAGTAGCAGTAACCAACGAGAGTTACCTGCGCACATACAAGAGGTCGTTACACACGCACGGGAGGCAACGAAGGATACCGAGAGCGACGCCTGCATCCGCGAGGCGTTCGCCACACACACACGGGAGGCACCGAGGCATACCAAGAGCGACGCCTGCATCCGCGAGGCGGTCGCTACCAACATACGAGAGACGACGAACTACACACGAGAGACAACCAAAGAACCGGAGAGGACAAAGCCTAGCGAGGACTACACTCACATTCGCGAGGCGGATGTCAAGACGACAGCAACAGGAACACGTGATCGGACATGGGGCGGCGCGCTTGGCCCTACACACTGGAAAGCCATCCAGCGAAACGCATTCCGCACCAGGGCAGAGAAACAAGAGGCCAAGGAGGCGACAGTGACACACGGAGTACTAGCCAGAGTAAACTAGACGGATTCGACGAGCAACTCGTACCAAGCGCAGTCGAGGCAATAGCACCATGGGCACAGGCCTTTCTGGAGGAGGAACTGGAAAAATTTGACGGAATGACCGGCGTGACAAACATCGCAGAGCATGTGATCGTTATGCGGGACGATCGCCCGATAAAACAACTATACTACCCACGGAACCCAGCGATGCAAGGAATAATTCATGCGCAAGTCGACGAATTGCTACGGGACGGATGCATCGAACCTTCCAAAAGCCCGCACAGTGCACCCATTGTGCTGGTGGGTAAGAAGACTGGCGAAACGCGCATGTGCGTAGACTTTCGCCAACTAAATGCACGCTCCATACCGGACGCATATCCGTTACCAAGGATAAATTCTATCTTGGAGAGGCTGCGGAATGCTAAGTACATCAGCACATTAGATTTGAAGAGTGGGTATTGGCAGATACCTATGGCCAAAGCAAAGCCGTGAATGCATGGCATTCACAGTACCAGGACGAGGGCTTTTTCAATGGCGGGTCATGCCATTTGGATTGCATTCGGCTCCGGCCACATTCCAACAGGCCCTAGACAGCGTCATAGGGGTGGACATGGAACCACATGCCTTTGCGTATCTTGACGACATAATCATCATCAGGACAACGTTGGAGGAACACGTCGAGAATCTACGAGAAGTACTGAGGCGCTTACGACAAGCAAACCTGTGGCTAAATAGAAAGAAGTGCGTCTTTTTCAAACGCAGACTGGTGTAACTAGGACATGTCGTCAGCCAGGAGGGAATCCACACAGATCCGGAGAAAATCGCCGCGGTACAGCAGCTAGCAGCACCGACCAATGTACGAGAACTTCGCCGATGCCTGGGCCTTGCGTCTTGGTACCGGCGATTTGTCCCGAACTTCGCAGCAGTGTTACAACCAATGTCACAGTTACTACGGAAAGGCAAGGCATGGACCTGGGAGGCACCGCAGTACCAGGCGTTCACAAAACTCAAGGAGCTGTTGACCGAGGCACCTGTTCTTGCGTGTCCGGACTTTACGAGGAAGTTCTCTCTACAGACCGAAGCCAGTGACTACGGGCTCGGAGGAGTACTAACACAGCAGAGCGACGACAGCGAGAGGGTTATAGCATACGTCAGCCGGAGATTACAACGGGCTGGGGAAAACTACTCCACTACTGAGAAGGAATGCTTGGCAATCGTCGGGCCATTCGGAAGCTACGTTGTTACTTGGAAGGATATAGATTCGACGTTGTGACGGATCATTTAGCTCCAAGTGGCTAAACACGATCGACAATCCCACGGGACGAGTGGCACGCTGGGCGTTGGAGCTCCAACAGTTCCAGTTCGATATCCATTATCGAAAAGGGCGGCAGAACGTGGTGGCTGACACTTTGTCACGGCAGCCCATTGAGACGTTGCAAACAGCAGTAGAGGAGCAGAGCATATGTACTTGGCTACAACGACGCATGCAGGAGACACGTGAGCAACCCGAGAAATACCCCGATTATACGCTGGAGAACGGACAACTGTATAGGAACCTAGGACAACGACCTCTGGAGGAGGACTTTATACCAGTGGTGTCCAAACTCACACAATGAAAGCGTTGCGCTTGTGTGCGAAGCAGCGAAACACGAAGGCAACGTGACGTTTTACTGCTTTACACTGAAAAAATAAAATGCGTGCGATCCAAGCATAAAAAAATTTATAACATCAAAGATAAAGCGACATGCATCGTAATGGCACAATAAACATTGAGCTTTTTACCATCCATATTCTCAATGAAAAATAATTCATTTTCCCAATTGACATCAAACATTTTTTTGCAATGCAGCATAGCGAATGAGTGCGCGTTTGACTTTTGAGCTTCAGCCGAACACATGAGTCGAGAGAGCAAATGCAGCCGAACACGCGCATCGTAAGAGAACAAGCTCCCGAGCATTCCATTTATAGAATACACATATTCTCTCTCTCTATACATGTGTCGGCTGCTAGGCCGGCAGAATTTTTCTTGCCAACCACGCGTGGCTGCCTTTTAAAATTTTGGACACCACTGATTTATACCATGGAAGCTTTGCATAGGCAAAGAACAACGGCAACGTGTGTTGCAAGAATGTCACGATCAACCGAGCGCAGGACACTTAGGAATACGCAAGACTACGACGAGGGTGTGTCAGCGGTATTACTGGCCAGGGATCTTCAGGGATGTCGCACGCTACGTGAGGAAATGCGAGGTATGTCAAAAGTTTAAGGCACAACAAGCTAAGCCAGCAGGGAAGATGTTAACGCGACAGGCAACCGAGCCGTTCGCAACCATTTGCGCCGACTTCGTGGGACCGCTGCCAAGGTCTAAGCAAGGAAACACGGTATTACTCGTGTTCTTGAAAATGTTTTCAAAATGGGTTGAACTGATACCGCTGCGTCGAGCCACAACGGCATACTTGGAGCATTTCGGGATCGGATCCTCAGTCGCTTCGGAGTACCTCGCCAATTCATTTGCGACAACGGGACCCAATTCACCAGTCGGTCGTTCAAGGCGTTTTGTAAGAAGGCAGGTATGACACTGGAGCATACTGCACCTTACAATCCACAACAAAACCCGACGGAGAGGGCAAATCGTACGATCAAAACCATGATCGCACAGTACATCGAGGGACCACATAGCACCTGGGACACGTTACTACCGGAGATCTCGCTGGCAATCAACAGTAGTGTGTCTGACACTACAGGATTTAGTCCGGCATTCTTGGTCCAAGGACGAGAGCCGCGACTACCAGGAGCATTGTACGACGAGGTCACGCCAGGGTCCGGGATAGTCGTCGCTGATCCCGAGACCAGAGCAAAACAACTTTTGGAAATATTTCAGGCAGCGAGGGATAATACGCTTCGAGCATCGGCGGAACAACAACATTACAATCTGAGGAGACGAGGTCAAACAACACGTGCTTTTTAAGGGCACCGACGGCTTCGCGGCGAAATTGGCACCACGTTACGAGCGGCCTTACAAGGTAATCAAGTTCATTTCTCCCAACATAGTGCGAGTTCGACACCAGGAGAGCGGGCAACGACGCACAGTGGCGCCCGTAGAACAAGTCAAGTGTCAAAAATCAAAAATTGCATGTGCCTCTAAAAAATATTGAATGAACCTACTTTATAGGAAATTTTCCAGCGATTTCAAATCTGCAATCCATAATGTAACCGGATTTTTTGTTTAGAAGATATAGCTTTTCAAAGTTGTCTGATTTTTTGTGTTACATAAAAATCACAATTTTAAGGTAATTTGGTCGGCTTTGAGATACAATATCTCAAAAACTAAGTTACGGATCGTCATCATTTTTGGTTCTATTGATAGATCTATTTATTAAGAAAAGAATAAAAAAATATTATACTGTTTGCTTTGCGTTTGGCCAGGCAATTCAATATTTACCAACTATCCACTTTTTCACTATTTCTCAACTTTGATGGAAAATAAAAAAAAATTATATCACATTATATCGGCTATTTTTTTAAATTAATTTCTTTGATTATTCCTCTATTAAATGCAAAAAGTTTCATGTACCCGTTTTTGCCCCTTTTTTTTTAAATGTAAAAAAAGTGAAAAAAGTCATAGGAAAAAAATGTGTTGCATGCATTTTTGGGCAATTTATGACATATAACCGTGAAAACCCATTTTTGTTGTTGTTGTTACGTTCGTTATTGTGAAGATACTTGACTTTTGTTTTTCATTCTGTAATGCTTACCTGAGATGATTCTTTACACTGGAAAATGAACGGCCGTCATCTGTACATTATTGCCGACCAATAATGTTTCAGTATGCAAGGGAATCGCCGGAACTCATACGCAACACAGTAAAGGATATTGAAGACCAAATAAGCAAGATTAAGCCAACAAAGTTCGAAATCAGTGAAGGAAAATACATTGAATGTAGTTACGAGTTCCACCTGACCATGGTTGACGGAAAAGTGGTCAACGAACTGACAAGCACAAGGTCAACTTTGTCATGCCCAATTTGCAAAAAGACGCAAAAAAACTTCGACGATTTAAATGATTCTACAAATGAAGAGAATTATGAATTTGGGATCTCACCATTGCACGCAAGAATAAGATGTATGGAGTTCTTGTTAAAATTAGCGTATACGCTTCCACAAGAGGTTGAAAACTTTGACGAAAACACATCAAACAAATATAAGGAAAATATCAGAAAGAAGCGAATACAGGATGCGTTTTTCAAACAAGTTGGACTTAAAGTAGACTGCCCCAAGTACGGATACGGAAACTCAAACGATGGAAACACTTCAAGGAGATTTTTGAGAATGATGAAGCTGTAACTCAAATCACAGGGATAAACAACCAAATCGTTAAGAGATTGGGAACTATCTTAAATGTTTTGAACTGCAAGGAAAAAGTTGATTCTGCCAAATATGGAGAATATGCTTCAAAAACAGCATCACTTTTAGCAGAATTATATCCGCAGAAAAAGTTGACCCCGACAGTCCATAAAATATTGGCGCATGGCAAGGATATAATTGAGTATCAGTCTTTGCCAATTGGAGAGCTCTCTGAAGAAGCACAAGAGTCCCTTAATAAGTTTTATAAAAAAAAAAGATTGCTAAACACTTTCAAAGCTTCAAGGGTGAGACAAAATGAGGACCTCTTCAACATGTTAGCAGCATCTTCAGATCCACTTATTTCATCACTGAGGCATGTTAAGTCACGAAAAGAATTGGAAAATACTTATAGTTCAGAGATGATTTCTCTTTTAGATATACCATCTTTTACGGATTGTGATGAATATTTTACAAAAAATTAATAAAAAAAAAAAAAAAAAAAAAATTATTTTTAATTATCATAATATTAATTTTAGATTATAAAAACCATTAAAACGAAACAATAAAAATCAAAAAAATTTTAAAAATATTTTTTTTCCTTCCCGTAAAGTTGATTTTTCCACAAATTTCAACTTTGCATACCCATAAATAGGCACAGAAAAATCGTAGAATTCATTTCAAACGCTCATTTTATAGGTTGATTAATTATCTATCATATGCTTTTTAAATTGTTCGATTATCTCATTTGGTTCAAAAGTTATGATTTTTGATATGAAAAAACTCAAATGGCCCCACTGTGCGACGCAACGCCGGAGTAGCAGACCTTAAGAAGTTCCAACAAACAGACGACGAAGAAGACCAGAGCAACAAGGCGCTCGAGCAACCAGCGTAAGACAAGCAACACGAGCGGAAGATAGGTAACTTAGGAACCGCCCACCTGGTGGAGTAGTGTAAGGTATCTTAAGAAACATTGTAACTAGGTTAACCAGATAGGAAGTTTGAAATTTGAATATCGCACCAGACTATTGTCCTGTAGAGCATAGTTTGTACAAAGGTTCAGGGATATAACCTTGTTTATACCCCACAGGGAGTTAAGCATGGAAGACAACGAGGAAGTACCTGAGCCGCGATGAGAATGGGCAGCCGAGCGACAGCTGGATTAGGGCTGGGTTCCCTAATACCAACGCCGGTTCGAGGAGATCGAGGAGGACAACGAGGCTGACCTTCTCCGAGGAGGGTCTTGGCAGGATGACTTGAGCACAGAAATGTTCCCGAGCTCGCCCGAAGCGTTGCGGCGTTTGTTGGCCCCCTCACCCGACTCGTGGCTACTACCGGACCCAGTAGAGGCAGTGATACCGGTGGCCCGGATAGCAGTTGTAAGCGACGAGGTGGGCGTTTCCACGACCCAAA
Source organism: Scaptomyza montana (assembly GCA_018904305.1). Classification (NCBI taxonomy): domain Eukaryota; kingdom Metazoa; phylum Arthropoda; class Insecta; order Diptera; family Drosophilidae; genus Scaptomyza; species Scaptomyza montana. The sequence continues at coordinate 1,732,587 of JAEIGR010000010.1, forward strand.
GGGCAGTCAACCCGGACAACCCGATACCGGCGGTGGAACCAGCGTCACCGGCGAATTCCAGCGAGACATTGAATCTGTCGTTCGGGAGCAGCGACATCCAAGCGTTGCTGGGACCAGCGGTGAACGTGGAGCAGCTGACGAAGGAACTGTTGCAAGAGGAGGGCCGATGGGTCGAGGCACCATTCCGTTGGCGCACCTTTACCCTAGGGCGTCTCATCCCCCTGGTGGTGGCTAACCTGATACGAGGGCACCAGGCACAGAGAAACTGGAGACGGCGGTTCAAGATGGACTTAGAGGAGGGCCAGTTTCGGGTTAGTCTCACTTCGGCTGGCGGCGTGATTATCCGCTATTCCCCCGTGAAGTAAGGGGGGGGGGGTGTGTGACGAGTCACATTTTTAAGTATAAGTATAAGTTAAGTTAAGTGGTAATGGGTAGGCATAAGTATACATAGCCCTAGAAGGGCCCATAGGCAAGTTAAGTTTGAATGTAATATATATCACTAGTTGACCACGGTAAGCGAAACAGTAGCATTTATGACAGGTCATTTGATCAACAGGGACGGCGAGAACAACGATAGCGGCGACGGCGTAACAGTGGCGGCAGCAGAGGATACGACACGGAGGAAGGAAGGAGACAAAGAGAGGAACAACGACAGCAGCAGAATGGCACGAGCCACAAACAACGCCGACAGCGAAGCCACTTACAGCGGCAGAATGGCACGAGCCACAAACAACGCCGACAGCGAAGCCACCTACAGCGGCAGAATGGCACGAGCCGCGAGACGCCGGCAACGCGATTGGCAGCGGAAGCCGAACGGCGCGAGCCACGCGACATGTAGCAGCGATAGCGTGGGAGGCAGGTCAGCAAACAGACAGGGACGAAGCCAATGGCAGTGGTGACGGCAGAATGGCACGAGCCTCTGACGCCAACCGCGCAGCAGCCGGCGACAGATCATAAGCAGCGGCAGCGACGGAAAAGGGTAGAAGGCGACCGCCTTGACCGCGGACGAGTTAGTTACGCCAGGCAGGGCTCGTGATAAGTCGCAAGTGCGCAACAATCAAAAGTGTCACAGTTACAGAAAAACACCAAGGCAGGATCCACGGCCAAGAACCCCCACTACCTGAGCGGCCAGCGCAAGACAGAGCAACGACAAACAGCAACCACACACACGCCGCTGGATCATCCAAGCCCGGGTAAGCGAGCGAACAGCCTTCTCGCTTTCTCTCTCGATCTTTCCAATGTTCCACGTAGTTTGGTGCGATTAGGCAGGGCTAGTGAGACATAACCATGATGAAAAGACATTGAATGATTTATAAAGTGCGACGGTGATTTATTATTGTAGATGATTAGTGAAACTTTCGGACCCCTGCGTTTTCCAAGACGCCATTAAAAATAGCGCGCATGGCTAACCAACCGCTGTGGGACTGCCGTCAACTATACCTTGGCAATACCAAGGCCTAGTTGAACGGGGCTCCAGAGCGGCATTTGCCCACTCTTCCTAACTTGGTGCGGCCTTTTGGTTTCTCACCGGGAGCAGTCAAGTTAGAAGAGAGCAAAGGGGTAGTCATGCGGCGGTTTGACTCTTTGGCCGAAAACCAGTAGACACCGGATCACCGGTGAACTTTTTTTTTTCTTACAGCATCAAAAAATTAAAAAGTAATGATCTGAGTTCGGCAAATACAATTTCTTTAGATTATATGCTTATATGCCAAACATATCGAATATATATATGTATGTGCTTAATAAATTGTATTCTACTTTGAAGTACTTTTGTACCATATTTTATTTATAATTTATTTCTAACTTTCTTGTTCAATTCCTCAAAACATTATCTTTCGAAATTGTATTCCTTAATTTTAAATTACCTTTCAGATTCTAATTTAATTTTATATATTTAATGAAATTTTATAATTTGAGCTGAATTTTATGTCGACTGTTCGATGTTGACCATAAATAAATACATAAACTCTGCTTTTCAGCTTTGATCAATAGACCGGCACTTGGCGTGTTTCCTGGAAGAGAATGGCCCGAAAAACTCAACGCCATATTAATGAATATTGCTCCCAAAGGCTTGAACAAAATCACAACGATGATGTGTGGATCATGTTCAAACGAAAATGCATTTAAGAGTATTTTCCTTTGGTACGTTTTGCTTTAAAGTTCAAACTAATAGCTTAAACACTTAAATTATGTCTGTCGAGTTAAATTTTATGAAAAACAATAGTTTCCTTACCTAAGCAAAAATAAAAGAAAATGCGATCGATTAAAGTAAAGTCAATGAAATTTACACAACAACTCACATTATTTTCAATAAATTTATCGACATAATTATGTCATTATTGCGGTCAAACGACTACTCTCTCTGGATAGTCGTATGCGTTTGGTGCCTTTAATAATCAGTGGCTTACCTGCCACTTAATCTCAACTCCACTTAATCACAAAACAACTTCTTAGCTCTGGCTGTTCGACTTTCATACAACTTTTAATGCAATGTTTTACTTAGTTAAAGGTATCAAAACAAAATGCGAGGAAATACTGAGTTTACTGCCGATGAAATGAACTCATATATGAACAATATGCCGCCAGGTGCCCCAAATCTAAGTATTCTCTCGTTTAAAGGAGCTTTCCACGGTCGCACACTTGGAGCGTTATCGACGACTCACTGTAAATATATTCATAAGATTGACGTTCCATCTTTCGACTGGCCTATAGCACCGTTTCCGTAATACAAATATCTGTTAGAAGAGAATGTAAAGGAAAATAAAAAGGAAGACGAAATAAGCTTGAGTGAAGTACAAAGCCTTATTGAAGTTTATAAGAATAACAAGTGGAAACGTTGCAGTCGGACGCAACCGACTGCAGTATACTCGTTACTAGTATTAAACCCGGTAAAAAGTGGCCTGATTGAAAAAGGGTACGGCTGTGGCAGGGGTGTACGCCGTTGCAGCTGAGGATGCCACCAGCTATCTTCCTTCCAAATTTGGTGACTTAAGCTCAAAGTTTGTAAGAGGTGGGGAAAAGAGGGCTGCGGGAGGTATGGGTGGGAGTGGCATCCAAATTTGTGATGCAGATCTTTATGGAATGTCAATTGCTATCTTCATACCAAATTGGGTGACTCTAGCTCAAAATTTGTAAGAGTGGGGAAAGGGCGGGCTGGGGGCGGTATGGGTGGGTGTGGCATACAAATTTTTGATGCAGATCCTTGTGGAGTGTCAACTGCTATCTACATACCAAATTTGGTGAATTAAGCTCAAAGTTTGTAAAAGTGGGGAAAGGGGGGCTGGGGGCGGTATGGGTGGACGTGGCATCCAAAATTTTGCTGCCGATCCATGTGGGATTACAATTGCTATCTTCATACCAAATTTGGTGACTTAAGCTCAAAGTTTGTAAATGGTGGGGAAAGGGGGGCGGAATGGGTGGACGTGGCTCCAAACTTTGATACAGATTTTTATTGCTCGTTGCCAGCTATCTTCCCACCAAATTTGGTGGCTCTAGCTCTACAACTCTGGAAGATACACGCAAAAAATTTTGATGCAGTTTTTTGGGGGTTGCTGGTAGCTACCTTCTAACCAAATTTGGTAGTTCTAGCTGTGAGGATGTTCGAAATATGTGGATTTATCGGTTTTGAGTTATCGAATTTATCGATTTGCCAGCCCCCCAGTTATCGTAGAACCCCTATCTTGACACTTTAATTTACTATCCCATAGATAAAGAGAATTTGAAAGTTTCGAGTCTCTAGCTTGAAGGGTGTGGAAAAAAGTTCCGAACATACAGACGGACAGACGGACTGCCGGACGGACACCATGACGGACATTGCACAAACCCAATATACTCTTTACCGAAGGTAAAGAGTATAAAAACAAACCAGTCGGTGGTGTCATCGTAGAGCCAATACAAATTGACGGTGACAATGAAGCCTCGCCAGAATTTTTTAGGGCTATACAAAATATTTGCAAGACAAGCGGAATTGCACTTTTAATTGATGAAGTTCAAACTGGAGGAGGAAGTACCGGAAAATTTTGATGCCACGAAAAATTTGAACTTGAATATTCGCCTGATATTGTTACTTTCACTAAAAAATTGCAACTAGGAGGATATTTCCATGCAGAAGATTTCTTACCGAAACAACCTTACCGAACTTTTATTACTTGGATGGGTGATCCAGGAAAAGTAATTCTTTTGGAGGAAATATTGAAAGTTATTAAGGACGAGCAACTTATGGCTAATGTCGAAGCTTCTGGAAAAGTTTTAAAACAGGGCCTATTAAACTTGGAAAGAGAATTTCCCCAACTTTTAAATTCCACTAGAGGACGTGGTACATTCTTAGCAGTTAATTGTCCAAACACTAAACTGAGGGATTCAATAGTCAGCACTTTAAGGCTGAACGGTATTCAAACAGGTGGCTGTGGAGAAATGTCGATTCGATTCCCACCAGCTCTAGTATTCAAAGAAGAACATGCCAATATCGTTTTGGATCGATTTAGAAAAGTTTTGCGGCAAATGTAGATGTAATGCAAACTAATGTGCTCTGAAAAATAAATAAATACTTTAAGCTCTCCATCTATTAAAGGTGTTGATGGGCTAACTACTTTATTTCAATATTGCGGTATGTCATTAGAAAGGTGATTACCGGTTTTTAGCTAAGTGAAATTATTGTTTGATTGAGATTTTGTCCACTCTACTTTTTAAAACAGCTATATGGCTAATTCCGCCCCCAGCCCCCCGCATTTTGAAAGCAGAAAAGCCTATATCTCCCACAGTTTTTGAACTATAGCCACCAAAGATAAGTGATAACTACCCTCTAAAAGCTGTTTTGATGCCACCCTAGCCGCCCCAACGCTTCGCCATAAACGGGAATGCGTGTGTCTTCCAGAGTTGTGGAGCTAGAGCCACCAAATTTGGTAGGAAGATAGTTGGCAACGACCTCAAAAAATCTGCATCAAAGTTTTGGAGCCACGCTCACCCATTCTACAACCCTTTCGCCACTTTTACAAACTTTGAGCACGATTCACAAAATTTGGCATGAAGTTAGCATTTGACATTCCACAAAGATCTGCAGCAAACATTTGGATACCACACCCACCCATACCACAGAGAGAGATCTCAGTTTGAGTGTGATTGACGTGTTTTACTTAAGCTCCGAACAACTTATTAATTTTGCGCCGTTTTTCAGGCTTTTTATTTATTTTTTGCAGTCTACTGTTCGTAAAACATAGGCTTACCTAAGCTGTGCAAAGTGCTTCTTGTTGTGCGTCGTTTAATTTGCTAATTATTATATTTTAACAATTGCGGCGTCAGTTCTGTGTGGTTGTTAGTGTCTGTTTCTGTTATTCTGCAAATCTGCCGGTTATTCGTGCACTCATTTGTTTGTGTGTTTGTTCGCTGCGTTTACACTTGTTTGTGTGTTTATTCGCTGCGCATACACTTCTTTCTGTGTTTGTTCGTTTAAGCGTTATCTGCCTTGCTTGTCGTGCTTTAATACATATTTTGTTGTTGCTTATCGCTCCAAACAAGAAGTATTTGTGTTACGATTCCTCTTAATTTGTGCGATTGCTCTTAGGTTTTCTGGCGCCGTTTTGTCTGTTCTGTGCTCTCGCAACCGATTTTCGTTAGTTTGACCCCAGTGGTAAATATGTCGTGCTGCAAAAAGTCATGTACATTTAAGCAGTCTGACGATTCTGCACGGCCTCAATTTGTTCATTGCTGGTTGTGTGAGAGTTTTATGCATGCTAAATGTGCAGGTCTTACTGGGCGTGAGTGTGACAAGATCACTGCTGTAGCCAAGCCCGGCTGTGGTGGTGTGCGTTGGTCATGCCCTATGTGCATTGATAAGCAAATTGATTTCTCTAGAATGTATAACTCTGTGAGAAATCAGTTTTCAAAACTAAAAAAGACGGCAAGCATGCTAGTGACTGACATTGATTCGAGTTTGGAATTTCTCAATAATTTTAAATTTGAGTCATTGTCTACTCGCCGGTTGGAGTCTGAATTTTTGAATGTTCCGTTAATGTTTGCCCCTTCACCCTCGTCGCTTTCACCCGTGCCTAGTAACGTAGAATTGTCGCCAGTTCTATCATTATCTCCAACTCCAAGCGATTTTTTTTTTTTTTTTTTTTTTTTTTAAATTGCTGGGTTTATTTATTGAATCTTTTCTAGTGAATAAGAAAACTAACAATAAGTATACAAATCTTATTAACAAATCTTAGCTAACAGTACATTTTTTTTTTGACTGTATTCTGAGTGTGCGTCCCTAAAAAATCATCGCTGGGTTGGTAAGTCGTTACGACGAAGACGGGATCAGCTGCTCAGCCTTGTGAGACCTCTCGCGAGATGATTTGTGTGCGATGAGAGCTTGCTAAAATATTTTACTGTTTGTTTCGCTATTTCCTCCTTGACTGTTAAGATGTTTAAATCTTTGTGAATGTTTTCGTTCCGAACATACCACGGTGCCCCGGTGATGGTTCTTAAGATTTTTGACTGGGCTCTCTGGACAATGTCAATGCTGCTGTTGCAAGCGTTCCCCCATAACTGGGAACCATAGGTCCAGATTGGTTTTAGAACAGAGTTGTAAAGCAGGACCTTGTAGTCCAAACTAAGGGGAGAGCGAGCATTGATGAGCCAATGGAGGCTATTGGCTTTCAGTTTGAGATGTGTCCTTTTAGCTTCAATGTGTCGCCGCCATGTAAGTCTTCTGTCTAAGTGTACGCCCAGATACGTTACATCGTTTGCTTTTGGAAGTGTGGTGTTGTTTAACGTGAGCGGTGGACAATCTTGCCTGTTAAGGGTGAAAGTTACTTGCTTACATTTTTGTTCGTTTACCTTAATTCGCCAATCTGATAACCATTTTTCCACGTTGACCAGATGAAGGGCTAGTTGCGCTGTTGCTTGTATTGGGCATCTGGAGCGGCTGAGAATAGCTGTATCATCAGCAAAGGTAGATGTTGTCAATCGGCTGCTTATTGGGATGTCTGCTGTGAATAGCACGTACAGTGTTGGTCCAAGTACGCTGCCCTGTGGAACACCAGCTTCGATATTGTGTTCGTTAGACATTGCAGTGTTGCATCTTACTGTGAACTTCCTGTCGTAGAGGTACGACTTAAGCAGCTTATGTGTGTTGTTTGGGAGCATTGTTTTGATCTTATGCATCAGACCTTCCAACCAAACTTTGTCGAACGCCTGGGAAACATCCAGAAATATTGCAGTGCATTATTCTCTATTTTCGAACGCGCTTCGTATCTCTGATGTTATTCTGTTAACCTGCTCAATTGTTCCGTGCTTTTCACGAAAGCCAAATTGGTGTGATGGGATTATGTTATGAAGATTCAGGAATTGATTTATCCGGGACAGCAAACATTTTTCAAAAAGTTTTGATAGACACGATAATAAGCTTATAGGTCTATACGACGTGGGAACTGTGTGATCTTTTCCAGGCTTTGGTATCATAATGATGATTGACTTTTTCCATCTGTCTGGATAGTGGCCAAGTTTGGTGATAGCATTGAAGAGCTGGGCAATTAGGCAGATCGCACAGTAAGGAAGCTCAATAATCATCTTTGGGGTTATTTGGTCACCTCCTGGAGATTTTTTTGGGTTCAATTGCTCTTTAATGATTCTATCGATTCCATTCGGGCGAAACTTGATTGGATCATGTTGAAGCTGAGAGCCGTTTGAAGCAGTCGGTAGTGCAAACGTATTTGTTGCAGGGTAAGGTTGGAACACTTTTTGAAGATGAGTAGCAAATGTATTAGCTCTTTCTTCATCGCTGCGGGCCCAGCCGCCTGCGAAGTTTCTTATAGGCATTACTGTTTCTGTAGGTGAGCTTAGAGTTGGGTGAGCTTTCCACAATGAGTTTTTCGTACTGGTGGTTGATAATTGCTTGATGTAACGGCGTTGAGCGCGCTCGTCCTCGATTTTTAACGCTTTGGTGAGATTACGTGTGGCGTCTTTTAGTTTTTGCTTTGCCGATGGCGATCTGTTCGATTGCCAGTCACGTCGTAAGCGCCGCTTTTCAAGAACGAGCTGTTCAATTTGTAGATTTGTTGTCCTTTGGTTGTGTATTGTATTTGGTGTTTGAGGCGTAGCGGTAGCAGAGTGTTAACAAAACTATCAATGTCAGCTTCACCTACGAGACGTGGCTTAAGCTCAATGTGTGAGCTTATATATTTTTTGTATCTGAGCCAGTTAGTTTTATGTGAAGTTAACTTACCGGGTAGATTTATGAATTCAGGGTGTCCTAGCAGATTTATTAGGACTGGCGAGTGATCGGATGATAGATCCGAAAGGCACTCTGCACTTATCAGTCTACGCGTAATGTTTTTGGTAACTGCAAAGTCAATCAGATCGGGTAGTTTTTTGGGATCTGTCGGCCAGTATGTTGGTCTGCCAGGAGAAACGTGGTCGAGTTTGTTGTTAGCTTTTATAATTGCATTGTAGAGCGGCTTTCCTTTAGGATTCACGAGACGAGAACCCTAGTGTGTGTGCTTGGCATTGTAGTCTCCTGCTGCTATAAAGCATTCTCCTAGTGAGTTTAAAAATTCCATAAATTGGTCTTCAGATATGGTATAACGCGGGGGGCAGTATACAGCGGCTAGAGTAAGTTGGTTCCCACTGTCCAAATGTATTTTAAGAGATGTGGCCTGTAGAAAGCTTTCAGCAAACTCTTTATAGTAGTGGTGCTTGAGGCGGCTTCTGATCAAAATACCAATTCCACCGTGTGCCTTACCATCGGGATGATTTGTACCGTAGAATAAGTATCCACTTATGTTAAAGTTATATTTGTTTGTAAGGTGTGTTTCGGAAAGTAGCAGTACGTCGATGTGCTTATCTAGTAGGAATTGAGATAATTCATGTTTATGCTGTGAGACGCCTATAGCGTTCCACGTAGATACTCGTATCGCAGCCATTGATTATTTTGACTTTTGTGATACAAGCATTTGTATCAAAAGATTTTGATTACGCATTAGTTCTTGCATAGTTGTTTTCATGAATGACATAAACTCGTTCATGCTCTGCTGCAAGGTACATATGAGTACTTCGAGATTGCTTTGTTGCTGTTCCTGTGCAGTGTTTGTGCTCGCTTGTTTTGGTTGTAAATACGGTGTGTTAGAGGCAGGAAGAGCCAGTCCAGATTTTAGGGCGCTTGCATAGGTTGCGTTATTGGTTGAGAATTCGGGGCCAACTGAGGATCTGGCTGCAGAGGAAAAGAAGACGTCTGGGTTGTGCTTCGATAGAGTGAAGGTAATCGATCCGTGTTGCGAGCGTACAGTGGTAACGCGCTGATAGATACGGTTTTTAAGTTCCTTGTAGACTTGGCAGCCTCTGTAGTTGGCTGTATGCTTGCCTTCGCAGTTGTTGCAAAATTTTTTGCTAGAGTCTTCTTTACTTGCTGGGCAACTTGCGGAGTTATGCAGTTCCCCACAGTATACGCATACCGAGCGCAGTGTACAGTAAGCTTTTGTATGGCCGTACTCTTGGCAGTTCATACATTGTACCGAACCGTTTCGTTTGCGCGGTTCTTCTACGGTGATTCTTCGGTGAAGAAAAATCTGAAGTTTGTATATTGGGTGCACCTCGTTTTTTTTAAGCATCTTCGTTTCTGGTTCAAGTTCTATTTTAAAAAGTGGTTGCGGCGTCCTGTTCCTGTTTAAGATGTTAATGACTGTTTTTGCTCGAAATCCTTTCTCCTGCAGCTCTTGTTTTATTTATCCTGGTGTTACATCAGGTTCTATGCCTTTTATTACGACTTGCAGGCCCTTGCAGCTTTTTAATTGATACGTATAATTATTCATTTTTTTTTTCGTTTAGATGCTTTATCAGAACTCTGTAATTATCTTCCGACTTTGTCTGGACTTTAATTTCTTGAATTTTACCCTGTACGAGAGGAACTATGTAGAAATTATCTTTGCCTATGAGCTCGATAACTTTGTTAACAAAAGCACTGGAGCTTTTCTCGCGTATATATATTGGGGGTGGCTTTGGCTTTTTCGTGACAACCCCAACGGCTTCAGAAGGCAGATCATCAGTGTTTTCTGCCAAGATGTGAAATCTATTGCTATTGATTGTAGTATCATTCGAGGGTATATTTAAATTGCTACGGGTAATTTTTGGTTTATTCGTAGAGTTTTGCGGACTTAGCTTTCTTTTGATATAAATGTAGCGATCCATACCAGTCTGCGTAGCCGGCTTGTGCTTGTTGAACGGGAAGTAGGTATCGGTGCAGTTGTTGTTGGAGTCGCTGTTGCGGTACCTAGAGAGGGCGCAGCACTTGCAGTCGTTGCTAAGAGAGACGGGGAGCACGAAAACTTTCGGTCGCGGTAAACGCGGTAAATAATGATCTATCTGTCCCCATACCTCAGCCACCTCCTATTTTAACAGTAGTGGCTCCTCGCAAGCAAGTTTTTGTTTCGCGACTTTCCGCTGAAACTACTTGTGATTCTGTTGCTGCCTATATTGCTAGCAAAACTAAAGTTAGCGTCTCTATTACGAAATTTAACTTTTCTTCCCCTCGCGAAATATCATCTTTTAAAATTATATCTCTCTCTAGAATCGTTTTCAATCATATGTGATCCCAAATTTTGGCCCCCTCATACGGTTGTTCATGAGTTTTTGCAAAAAAAAAAGAACTCGGCCTTTACCTGTCAACCTTCCAGCTGCAACCTTCTCAAATAATAACTCTGTCGTTTCAAAAAACTAAATTCTTATGAAATATCTATTATTTATCAGAATGTTAGGGGTCTGGTCTCAAAACTTAAAAACTTGTTTTTGAATAGCTTTTCGTTCCATGCTGATATAATTTCTTTTACTGAAACTTGGTTAAATCCAAGTATATCTAATTGTGAACTTTTTTCAAATAATTTTATCGTCTATAGAGCTGATCGACCGACTCGCCGAGGTGGTGGGGTATTAATTGCTGTTAAAGCTACTCTCCAGTCGGAAACTTTCTGTTTTTCTGCCGTTAATGATGCTGAGATTATTTCTGTTAAAATAACTCTCCCTTCACATGTTGTTTATATCACTTGCTCTTATATCCCTCCTTCTTCTGACATTCAAGTTTATCTTCAACACCTAACTTGTATTAAAGAAGTTTCTGCTCATATCCGTGATAATGATACTTTTATCGTACTTGGTGACTTTAATTTACCAACCATCCCCTGGTCTTCATCCGACACCATAAATTATCTTGTACCGTCTGCCCAGCATGACTTCTTAGAAGAAATGCTTGATCTTCCATTGTTTCAGATCAATTCAATTTCTAATCATTTGATTAGAACACTCGATCTTGTATTTATTAACAACTACTGTATTGCCAATGTATGTCATCCCCTCTGTCTGTCCCTGAGGATTCATATCATCCTACTTTAGAAGTTACATTGTCTGTTAGCAATCCTGTTATGTCTTCTCCACCAGTGTTTAACCTGCCTCGCCGTTGCTTTCGCAAAGGAAATTACTCATTATTAAATCAACGTATTCTGGCAACTGATTGGTCTTTTATATATGATTCGGTTGATATAAATATTGCCCTAAAATCTTTTTATAGCACCTTAAATTCTCTATTGGACGAATGTATCCCTTACTCTGCTCCGTTGTCCGTTTCTTCTAAGCCCCCTTGGTTCACTACAAGATAGAGGTGGGCACGGGTAACCGTGGGTACGGGCTGAAAAATCATATTTCCGGCTGGGTGCGGGCGGGTGTGGGTTTGTCCGTTCAACCCGCTTTACCCGAAATAAAGTTAGTAAATATTTTGGTTAATATTATGGTTCGAAAAACTTAAAAAACATTGCAAAGTAGAATTATATGATTTCCATGTAATGGAACAATTAAAGGAGGAACCCTTAAATTCTTTAGAAAAACGTTTTTAGCCAACTTCAGTTAATTTAGTTGGATTACTTTTAAACCCTCCGTTTGAAGAGTTAAGTTTTTTATCAGAATAAAGAAAAAATCATGCGTTAGAAACAGTGAAATGCATGATGATTGAATATCGCGAAACGTTAAAAGACAATCTTGAAAACTGAACGCAAACTGAAAACTCTTCGCCAAACACGAGTCACGAGTTTCAAGAGTTTTTTGACACGCATCAACCAAAAAAACTAAAACTTGACAAAAATGCCATTGATTTAAAAATTGAAAAATGTTATGCCAAAACTTCTCATTCAAACTTGCCAATTCTAGAATTATGGAAACAAGCAACTGACCTCTAAATATTGCAAGTTGTGGCTAAAAATATATTATGCATTCCTGATAGCTCTGCGACAAGCGAGCGAGTTTTTTCTTCATCTGGTAAAATTCTCAATGAAAGACGCACAAAACATTCAAGTGGGAATTTGGACAAGCTTCATTTTTAGTACAAAAATATGTAATTTTATTTAACAAAAATAAAAAATTAAGTTTTTGAAAAAAGTTCAAAATTTTTCGGGCGGGCGGGTTGGGTTCGTGTATGATATTTTTTATTGCCATCGGGTACGGGTAAAGATTGGCGCTGCGGCCCATGGGCTGGATCGGGTCGGGCGCGAAAAATTAGGCCCATGCCCATCTCTACTCCAAGACTATCTACTTTACAAAATAATAAATTTAAATATTATAAACAATTTAGCAGGTCTGGCTTGAGTGCTGACTTGTCTAAATAAATTATAGCAAAATCAAACTTTCTTCTCCTGAATTCACAGTGCTATGAGAATTACCTTATTTGTTGCAAACGGCAATTTACGCTAAATCCCAAACAATTTTATAGTTTTGTCAATTTTAAGCGTAAATCTTCCACTTTACCGTCATCTTTCATGTTTGGGATGGATAAATCTAGCATCGATAGCGAATCCGCTAATATTTTTGCCAATTTCTTCCAATCAACTTACTCTTCTGCATCCCCTATTAACATACCTTACCCTTATAGTATTGCTTCTACAAATTATATTCCTGTTCCTACCATCTCTCAGTCCACTCTGCTATCAGCTTTAAATTCGTTAAAGTCTTCTTACTCTCCTGGACCTGACAATATACCTAGTTGTCTTCTTAAAGAGTGCAGTGCTTCTCTTCTTCGCCCATTGCTTAAGCTTTTTAACCTATCCCTTAAATCTTCTGTCTTTCCATCTCTTTGGAAAGAATCTTTTATTACCCCTCTTCACAAAAAAGGTGGGAAGTCCAATATTGAAAATTATAGGGGCATTGCAAAATTGTCCGCTATCCCTAAATTATTTGAAAAAATTTCTTCATCTCAGCAACATTTCTGCAAATCAGTCTTATCCCCTGCTCAACATGGCTTCATAAAAAATCGGTCAACCATGACCAATCTATTAGAATTCACAACTTTAGTAAATGATGCTTTCCTTTCGAAAATGCAAACTGACGTCATTTACACAGACTTCAGTAAAGCTTTCGACACTGTACACCACGACCTATTACTTCTCAAGCTTGTCCGTATTGGTTTCCCTCCCTCACTTATATCTTGGATTTCTTCTTATTTAAAGGGTCGGACACAAAGAGTACTCCTAAGATTGGCTACCTCGAAATAAGTTCATTTTACTTCTGGAGTACCTCAGGGTAGTCATCTTGGTCCTTTACTCTTCACTCTTTTTATAAATGATCTTCCCTCTGTTTTATCTCATTCTCGCATTCTCATGTACGCAGACGACGTGAAGCTTATTTTCTCCTACTGTAGTTCTCTAAATCATACTTGCTTACAAGATGATTTAAATTCAATGCATCTTTGGTGTAAGACTAATCATTTGCTTCTCAATTGTTCTAAATGTATGTTTATGACTTTCTGCCGAAATAACCCCTTAATTTCCAACTACTTAATTGACAGTACCCCGTTGCAACGTATTTTTACAGTCAAGGACCTTGGTGTTCTTTTTGACTCCAAACTCTCATTCGGCCTTCATATTTCTACTATTGTTAATGAGGCCAAAGGTGTTCTTGGTTTCATTAAACGTTGGTATAAAGAGTTTAACGATCCTTACGTTACGAAAACTCTGTACACTTCCCTTGTTCGCCCTATCCTAGAGTACTGCTCTTGTATATGGAGCCACCAGTATAGAAATAACCAGGATCGTATCGAATCTGTTCAGAAGCAGTTTTTGCTTTTTGCCTTACGAGGCTTAAATTGGGATAAAAACCTTCGCTTGCCTTCATATTCCAGAAGGCTTCTTCTCCTTAACCTCCCGTCGTTGAACAATCGTAGGATAGTCCTTGGTGTTGCCTTCCAGCACAAGTTGATTAATGGTGATATAGATTCTTCTTTTCTGTTAGGTCATCTCCATTTCTCTATTCCCTCCAGACCTACTAGAAACTTTCGCCCGTTATTTTTGAAAACGTGCACAACAGATTACGCTATGCACAGTCCATTTCGTGTTTTATGCGTCCAATTTAATAATCTATACCACGTGTTCTCTAATGAGACCTCTCTCTCCTTAATCAAACCATTGCTTTCAGTTTATCTTCGCGAAGTTAATGACCGCTCTCAGCTATGAAACGGGGCTGAGCCTGCTGGACTGGCTAAATTCTTTTCCTTCATCGGGTCATATATATATAAATATTTTTTATTCTATTTATTTATTTTTATTATTTTTATTTTTATTTTATTTATATGGGATATAAAAAAGTGTAAGATGGGGTAAGGAAAAATTACAGCTAAGTACCAAATTTGGTAAGAGATAGTATGCAACCCCCAAAACTGCATCAAATTTGGAGCCCGCCCCCTTCGCCCCCAGCCCCATTTAAAGTAAAAGCCTATATCTCCCCAGTTTGGCTATGCACAATTTGGTGCCAGATAGGTGATGTGACCTCAAAACTGATCAAAGTTGGATGCCACGCCCCATCCGCCCTGCCCCCCTGTGCCCAGCTTGTAAAGGATGGTGTTTTGAGTTGTGGGCTGGCTCATTTGGTGGGAGTAGCTGGTACGACCCAAATCTGCAGTTTTGGCGCCCCCTCCGCCCGCCGTTTGAAATAGAATGGCTTTCTCCAGTTTTGGCTGGCTTGGTGCAGATAGGTGTGTGACCCTAAACTGTCAGTTTGGTGCGCCCCATCTGCCCTGCCGCCCCCCCCCAGCTGCAAAGGGATTGGTGTTTTCGGTTGTGGGTGGCATTTGGTAGGAGTGGACGACCCAAACTGTATTTGGGGCCTCTCCCCCATTAATTTTAGGTGAGATGATGTTTATTTGTTATTATTATTATTACTATTTTTTATTTTTTTTTTTTTTTTATCATTTATTTTTAGTTTTCACATTTAAGTTTTTCTTTTATATTTTCTACTAATATCTCTGTTTTAAGTATAGAGTCTATAATATCACTGACATTTTTGTCAGTGGAAAGGGGTATAGCTGGCCGGACTGGCAAATAAAACACCCCCATCGGTCGGTGATGTTATTAGACATTTTTGTTCTCAACCTAGGCTTTTTACTACTACTATTTTATTGTAACTTATTTTTTTAAAAGTTGACTCTAGAAATGTCAACAACTTTCAATAAAAATAAAAAAATTTAACAAAAATACCGCCCTCCAGCCCCCCTTTCCCCACTTTCTACAAACTTCGAGCTTGAGTCACCAAATTTTGTATGAAGATATTAATTGACATCCCAAATGGATCTGCAGCAAAAGTTTTGAAGCCACGCCCACCCATACCGCCCCCAGCCCCCCTTTCCACACCTTTTACATACTTTGAGCTAGAGTCACAAAATTTGGTATCAAGATAGCAATTGACATGCCAAAAAGATCTGCATCAAAAATTTGGATGCCACACTCACCCACACCGCCCCAGCCCCCCTTTCCACGCCTTTTACAAACTTTGAGCTAGAGTCAGCAAATTTGAAAAGAAGATAGCCGGTGGCATCCCCACCTGTCATTCTGTTAAAGAAAGTGAAAAACTGTGAAAGCAACAAAAATGTATACAGATAGAGCGTCCAAACAGCGAAATTCCAACCTTCAATTGGAAGCCGTAGCGAAGCTACCACTCGCTTTGAGAGCGCATTTCGTGCTTTTCTCGTGTTTCTGCCGTTTTTTTTTGTTTAAATTTGGCTATGCCCAGCGTTTTCTTGTGTTGCTTCTGCTTCTGCAAATGACGCACGAAATGCGTTCTCAGAGTGATTGAGAGCCACGCTACGGCTTCCAATTACACGAGAAACGCACGCAATGCGCTCTCAGAGCGAGTGGTAGCCACGCTAGCAGGTTCCAACTAGTGGTTGGACTATCGGTGTTTGGTTGCTCTTGGTCAAAAGCAATCGATGCAATGCATACCCTTAACCCATAAAATGGGTAAAAAGGGTATAATGGTTTTGTGCAAAAGTATGTAACAGGCAGAAGGAAGCATCTCCGACCCCATAAAGTATATATATTCTTGATCAGCATCAACAGCCGAGACGATATAGCCATGTCCGTCTGTCAGTCCGTCGATTATGAGTTTCATCTTTCATGTTTGGGATGGATAAATCTAGCATCGATAGCGAATCCGCTAATATTTTTGCCAATTTCTTCCAATCAACTTACTCTTCTGCATCCCCTATTAACATACCTTACCCTTATAGTATTGCTTCTACAAATTATATTCCTGTTCCTACCATCTCTCAGTCCACTCTGCTATCAGCTTTAAATTCGTTAAAGTCTTCTTACTCTCCTGGACCTGACAATATACCTAGTTGTCTTCTTAAAGAGTGCAGTGCTTCTCTTCTTCGCCCATTGCTTAAGCTTTTTAACCTATCCCTTAAATCTTCTGTCTTTCCATCTCTTTGGAAAGAATCTTTTATTACCCCTCTTCACAAAAAAGGTGGGAAGTCCAATATTGAAAATTATAGGGGCATTGCAAAATTGTCCGCTATCCCTAAATTATTTGAAAAAATTATCACTTCATCTCTGCAACATTTCTGCAAATCAGTCTTATCCCCTGCTCAACATGGCTTCATAAAAAATCGGTCAACCATGACCAATCTATTAGAATTCACAACTTTAGTAAATGATGCTTTCCTTTCGAAAATGCAAACTGACGTCATTTACACAGACTTCAGTAAAGCTTTCGACACTGTACACCACGACCTATTACTTCTCAAGCTTGTCCGTATTGGTTTCCCTCCCTCACTTATATCTTGGATTTCTTCTTATTTAAAGGGTCGGACACAAAGAGTACTCCAAGATTGGCTACCTCGAAATAAGTTCATGTTACTTCTGGAGTACCTCAGGGTAGTCATCTTGGTCCTTTACTCTTCACTCTTTTTATAAATGATCTTCCCTCTGTTTTATCTCATTCTCGCATTCTCATGTACGCAGACGACGTGAAGCTTATTTTCTCCTACTGTAGTTCTCTAAATCATACTTGCTTACAAGATGATTTAAATTCAATGCATCTTTGGTGTAAGACTAATCAGTTGCTTCTCAATTGTTCTAAATGTATGTTTATGACTTTCTGCCGAAATAACCCCTTAATTTCCAACTACTTAATTGACAGTACCCCGTTGCAACGTATTTTTACAGTCAAGGACCTTGGTGTTCTTTTTGACTCCAAACTCTCATTCGGCCTTCATATTTCTACTATTGTTAATGAGGCCAAAGGTGTTCTTGGTTTCATTAAACGTTGGTATAAAGAGTTTAACGATCCTTACGTTACGAAAACTCTGTACACTTCCCTTGTTCGCCCTATCCTAGAGTACTGCTCTTGTATATGGAGCCACCAGTATAGAAATAACCAGGATCGTATCGAATCTGTTCAGAAGCAGTTTTTGCTTTTTGCCTTACGAGGCTTAAATTGGGATAAAAACCTTCGCTTGCCTTCATATTCCAGAAGGCTTCTTCTCCTTAACCTCCCGTCGTTGAACAATCGTAGGATAGTCCTTGGTGTTGCCTTCCAGCACAAGTTGATTAATGGTGATATAGATTCTTCTTTTCTGTTAGGTCATCTCCATTTCTCTATTCCCTCCAGACCTACTAGAAACTTTCGCCCGTTATTTTTGAAAACGTGCACAACAGATTACGCTATGCACAGTCCATTTCGTGTTTTATGCGTCCAATTTAATAATCTATACCACGTGTTCTCTAATGAGACCTCTCTCTCCTTAATCAAACCATTGCTTTCAGTTTATCTTCGCGAAGTTAATGACCGCTCTCAGCTATGAAACGGGGCTGAGCCTGCTGGACTGGCTAAATTCTTTTCCTTCATCGGGTCATATATATATAAATATTTTTTATTCTATTTATTTATTTTTATTATTTATTTTTATTATTATTATTACTATTTTTTATTTTTTTTCTTTTTTTATCATTTATTTTTAGTTTTCACATTTAAGTTTTTCTTTTATATTTTCTACTAATATCTCTGTTTTAAGTATAGAGTCTATAATATCACTGACATTTTTGTCAGTGGAAAGGGGTATAGCTGGCCGGACTGGCAAATAAAACACCCCCATCGGTCGGTGATGTTATTAGACATTTTTGTTCTCAACCTAGGCTTTTTACTACTACTATTTTATTGTAACTTATTTTTTTAAAAGTTGACTCTAGAAATGTCAACAACTTTCAATAAAAATAAAACAAGTGGAAACGTTGCAGTCGGACGCAACCGACTGCGGCATACTCGATACCAGAATTAAAACCGGTAAAAAGAGGCCTGAATGCAAAGGGGTACGGATGCGGCAGGGGTGTACGCTGCCTTAAAGATTCTCCGATGCAGATGGGGATGCCACCGGCTATCTTCATACCAAATTTGGTGACTCTAGCTCAAAGTTTGTAAAAGGTGGGGAAAGGGGGGGGGCTGGGGGCGGTATGGGTAGTTGTGGCATCAAAATTTTTGTTGCAGATCTTTCTGAAATGTCAATTGCTATCTTCATATCAATTTTGTTGACTCTAGCTCAAAATTTGTAAAAGGTGGGGAAAGGGGGGCTGGGGGCGGTTTGGGTGGGCGTGGCATCAAAGTTTTTGTGGCAGATCTTTGTGGAATGTCAATTGCTATCTTCATACCAAATTTGGTGACTCTAGCTCGAAGTTTGTAAAAGGTGGGGAAAGGGGGGCTGGGGGCGGTAAGGGTGGGCGTGGCATCCAAATTTTTGATGCAGATCTTTGTAAAATGTCAATTGCTATCTTCATACCAAATTTGGTGACTCTAGCTCGAAGTTTGTAAAAGGTGGGGAAAGGGGGGCTGGGGGCGGTATGGGTGGGCGTGGAATCCAAATTTTTGATGCAGATCTTTCTGAAATGTCAATTGCTATCTTCATACCAAATTTGGTGACTCTAGCTCGAAAATTGTAAAAATTGGGGAAAGGGGGGTGAAATGGAGGGCGTGGCTCCAAAACTTTGATGCAGATTTTTGGGGGTCGTTGCAAGCTATCTTCCTACCAAATTTGGTGGCTCTAGCTCCACAACTCCGGAAGATACACGCAATCCCGTTTTTGACGAAGCGTTGGGGTGGATGGGGGCGGCTAGGGCAGTATTGGTGGGCGTGGCATCCAAACTTTTGATGCAGTTTTTAGGGGGTCATCATCACCTATCTTGGCACCAAATTTGGTGGCTCTAGCTCAAAAACTGTGGGAGATATAGCCATTTCTGATTTCAAAATGCGGGGGGGCTGGGGGCGGAATGGGTGGGCGTGGCTCCAAAACTTTGATGCAGATTTTTGGGGGTCGTTACCAGCTATCTTCCCACCAAATTTGGAGGCTCTAGCTCCACAACTCTGGAAGATACACGCATTCCCGTTTTTGACGAAGCGTTGGGGCACATGGGGGTGGCTAGGGCGGTATTGGTGGGCGTGGCATCCAATCTTTTGATGCAGTTTTTGAGGGGTCATCATCACCTATCTTGGCACCAAATTTGGTGGCTATAGCTCAAAAACTGTGGGAGATATAGGCTTTTTTGACTTTAAAATTCGGGGGGGCTGGGGGCGGAATGGGGGGCGTGGCTCCAAAATTTTTGATGCAGTTTTTTGGGGGTTGCTAGTAGCTATCTTCTTACCAAATTTGGTACTTCTAGCTGTAAGGATGTGCGAAATATGTGGATTTATCGGTTTTGAGTTATCGAATTTATCGATTTGCCAGCCCCCCAGTTATCGTAGAACCCCCATCTTGACACTTTAATTTACTATCCCATAGATAAAGAGATTTGGAAAGTTTCAAGTCTCTAGCTTGAAGGGTGTGGAAAAAAGTTGCGTTCATACAGACGGACAGACGGACAGACGGACAGACACCATGACGGACATTGCACAAACTCAATATACTCTTTACCTTCGGTATCGAGTATAAAAATTTAACAAAAATACCGCCCTCCAGCCCCCCTTTCCCCACTTTCTACAAACTTCGAGCTTGAGTCACCAAATTTTGTATGAAGATATTAATTGACATCCCAAATGGATCTGCAGCAAAAGTTTTGAAGCCACGCCCACCCATACCGCCCCCAGCCCCCCTTTCCACACCTTTTACATACTTTGAGCTAGAGTCACAAAATTTGGTATCAAGATAGCAATTGACATTCCAAAAAGATCTGCATCAAAAATTTGGATGCCACACTCACCCACACCGCCCCAGCCCCCCTTTCCACGCCTTTTACAAACTTTGAGCTAGAGTCAGCAAATTTGAAAAGAAGATAGCCGGTGGCATCCCCACCTGTCATTCTGTTAAAGAAAGTGAAAAACTGTGAAAGCAACAAAAATGTATACAGATAGAGCGTCCAAACAGCGAAATTCCAACCTTCAATTGGAAGCCGTAGCGAAGCTACCACTCGCTTTGAGAGCGCATTTCGTGCTTTTCTCGTGTTTCTGCCGTTTTCTTTTGTTTAAATTTGGCTATGCCCAGCGTTTTCTTGTGTTGCTTCTGCTTCTGCAAATGACGCACGAAATGCGTTCTCAGAGTGATTGAGAGCCACGCTACGGCTTCCAATTACACGAGAAACGCACGCAATGCGCTCTCAGAGCGAGTGGTAGCCACGCTAGCAGGTTCCAACTAGTGGTTGGACTATCGGTGTTTGGTTGCTCTTGGTCAAAAGCAATCGATGCAATGCATACCCTTAACCCATAAAATGGGTAAAAAGGGTATAATGGTTTTGTGCAAAAGTATGTAACAGGCAGAAGGAAGCATCTCCGACCCCATAAAGTATATATATTCTTGATCAGCATCAACAGCCGAGACGATATAGCCATGTCCGTCTGTCAGTCCGTCTGTATGAACGCGTGGATCTCAGAGACTACAAGACCTAGAGACTTCAGATTTTGAATATAAGTTCTCCTATATGCAAATAAAGTTGACTGCACTAGCCATACAGTTAATTTGAAAATCATAAGTTGTTATACCAATTAAAATGATTGGTTCCAACGAAACATATGAAGTAACAGAACACCGCAGTCTCTTAGATTTTGCAGATTTTTGTTGGTGAATCGTCCCCATTCCGAACGATTTGATGTTATACATTTCGATTATGAGTAAAACTGGATCGTTTTGAAAACGAGTGGTAATGAGCACTCTAAAAGAAGACGGTTGTGTAATTAAAACAACTTATGTGTGTTTTTCAACACTACCTAATTTTCTCCCAATTTATATTATTCTTTAGTTATAATTATGTGAATTCATTTGCACGGCTTGCATGAAATTGTTATGTCAAATTTAATATTTTTTTACATGCATACATTTAAGGAATTTATATAGATTATTTTTATTATTCAATAAAGATTTTGGTTAGAATATATGGAAAAAAGTTAAGCTTAAGGCCGGCCGCACACGTCTTTAGACTTTTTTTTATGTCGAACCGAACATGAATCCATTGCTTCTTATGGCCGGCCGCACACCAAGAAGATGGAAGATGATATGTTATTAAACTGTTTTTAGATATTTCTCAATTATGTGCTAACGCCAACCTTTGCTTATCAAAATAATCAAAATATGCAATTATTGCAAATATATTCTATAACTATATATCCACAATAGCACTTATACTTTATTAGAGTATCCAACATTCATCATTCGTCTAGTGCATTTCTGTTTTGCTTCTTTTGTGAATGCACGCAAACTCACACTTTTTATTATAGCTAAATTTAATTATTGCCAACCCATTATTCTCTATTATAACTAAATATATTAATAATTGCCAACCCAGAAACCCTGCTCCTACAAATAACATAAACAGCAGAACCGCGTGACTCGACCGTCTCAGTCGGCTGCCACTCTGCAACTAAGCACAAACAAAAAAAAAGCGATTGCAAAGCAACAAACACAGCGTTCGTTAATTCACGAGCGAGACTTCGTTTTTTTCGACCACTTTATTGATTTATCTTCGTATGTAGTAGCAAAATCTAGTTTTCTTTCTGTTAACACATTTTGTTATAATATTCTCTTAATTGTTTTAGACTTAACTTTTCACGTGACCCTAAACAGTTTTATAAATTTGTTAACTCTAAACGTAAGTCTTCATGCTTGCCATCCTCAGTATACCTTGATAATACAAAAGCAAATTCTGATCAGTTAGAAGCCGATCTATTTGCTGAGTATTTTCAATCAGTATACTCAACGATTTTATATACTGACAGTAATTCCTATCCTTTTCAAGTTCAATCGTCAAATTGCATATATATGCCAGTTATAGCTGAGTGTACGCTTCTAAGTGACCTTAACTCTATCAAACCTGGCTACTTGCCTGTTCCTGATGGAGTGCCAGGTTGTATACTTAGATACTTAGCGTATTCGCTTTGTAAGCCCTTATATAAATTATTTAACTTGTCGGTTGAATCAGCTGTGTTTCCTGCTATATGGAAGGAATCTTTTGTTATTCCACTCCATAAAAATTCTACTAAGTCCAACGTTAAAAATTCAAGGGGTATATCCAAATTCTCTGCTATTCCTAAAGTCTTTGAGAAAATAATATGTTCCCAACTGCAACACACATGTAGTTCAATTATATCGTCTTCTCAACACGGTTTTGTTAACTAACTAACTTCTAACCTTCTTGAATTCACTTCGCTTGTTATCAAAGGGTTTCAGGAAAAAATGCAAACTGACGTTGTTTACACCGATTTTAGTAAGGCATTTGATTCTGTAAGTCATTCTCTGTTGCTTCACAAATTGAACATTATTGCATTTCCATCAAAACTTTTATTCTGGCTTTCGGAGTACTTGTGTGGCCGAACACAAAAAGTTGTTTTTAAATCATCTGTATCTAAACCTATTTTTGTTACCTCTGGGGTTCCCCAGGGTAGTCACCTTGGTCCTTTGCTATTTAATCTGTTTATTAACGACCTTCCACCTGTTATTACTTCATCCTTACACCACTAAAACGCTTTATACATCCCTAGTTCGTCCCATCCTGGAGTATGGATCTTGTATGTGGTCCCCCCCAGGATAGAATTGAATCTGTGCAGAAGAAATGTATTCTATTTGCCCTTAGAAGTTTCAACTGGGTTCCTGGAGTTGACTTACCCCCATATTCAAGTAGACTCCTTTTAATAAATCTTCCGTCCCTGTTAAACCGTAGAACGATGCATGGAGTATTATTTATTACTAACCTACTTAATGGTGAAATCGACTCATCAGTTCTTTTGAGTCGAATTTAATTTAATGTCTCAATTAGATCTTCACGTAACTTTTTACCCCTTAGCCTTGATCGTTGCTTGAGCAACTATTTAACTCATGAACCATTTCGTGTTATATGTTCGGACTATAACAAACTTGATTCTCTGGTCTCCTTGTAGGCCTCAATTCCAGTACTAAAAAGATCGATTCTTTTTGCATTATTTAATCGTAACCACCAACTACTAATCTAACGCTGGACTGATTGGGTTTTCTGGAATTTTCCCAATCCACGCAATAAATGTTGGTCTACTAAATTTTTTATTGAATTTCCCAGAGCCTTAACGTTAATTTCTAAGTTTGTACCTAAATTTATTTTCAGATATATATACATATATTTATATCTACTTCTATATTATAATTAATTAAATTATTTTAACAATTTTTATACCCTTCACACATGTGAAACAGGGTATATTGAGTTTGTTATGGATCTGTAACGCCTTATAGGAATGATGGGAGACCCCATAAACTATATATTAAAATGATCAGGACGAGCTCAGGAATTGATTTCCGTCCGTCCGTCCGTCTGTCTGTTTCAACACGATTTCCGGCAAAACTGCTGAACCGATCTGGATGAAACTTTCACAGATTGCTTAGATCATGTCGGGTTTGTTCACTATGAAATTTCATCCCGCTCGGACCATTCTTCGACATAGCCACCATACAAATTGACCATATCGTACTATCAATTGTTGTTGCTGTCGTGCACTTTCAAGTACCTACATAAAGCTCATTTGCTTCAAAAGTGGTATAACGCAAAATATTGTCAAATTGTTGTTGTTGTTGTCGCACACGAACAAGTTAATGACGCTCAAGAGTAAAAATAGGAGCGAAAAATAAAAAAAAAATTTATCCATGTGTGAAGGGTATCATAGTCTTGGCATAGCCAAAATTAACAATGCCGCACTTGTTTTAATTTAAATTAACCTTGATTTCATTTTTATGTCCGCTGCTCTTAGCTGACAATAAATAAATAAAACAAGTGGAATCGTTGCAGTCGGACGCAACCGACTGCGGTATACTCGTTACCAGTATTAAAACCGGTAAAAAGAGGCCTGATTGCAAAGGGGTACGGATGCGGCAGTGGTGTACGCTGCCCTAAAGATTCTCCGATGCAGATGGGGATGTCACCGAATATCTTCTTTCCAAATTTTCTGACTCTAGCTCAAAGTTTGTAAGTTTGTTGGGAAAGGGGGCTGGGGTGGAATGGGTGGGTGTGGCATCCAAATTTTTGATGCAGATCTTTGTGGCATGTCAATTGCTATCTTAATACCAAACTTGGTGACTCTAGCTCGAAGTTTGTAAAAGGTGGAGAAAGGGGGGCTGGGAGGCGGTATGGGTGGGCGTGGCATCAAAATTTTTGCTGCAAATCTATGTGGGATGTCAATTGCTATCTTCATACCAAATTTGGTGACTCTAGCTCGAAGTTTGTAAAAACTGTGGAAAGGGGGACTGGGGGCGGTATGGGTGGGCGTGGCATCCAAATTTTTGCTGCAGATCTATGTAGGATGTCAATCGCTATCTTCATACCAAATTTTGTGACTCGTGCTCAAAGTTTGTAAATGGTGGGCAGAATGGGTGGGCGTGGCTCCAAAACTTTGATGCAGATTTTTGGGGGTCGTTGTCAGCTATCTTCCTACCAAATTTGGTGGCTATAGCTCCAAAACTGTGGGAGATATAGGCTTTTCTGATTTCAAAATGCGGGGAGGCTGGGGGCGGAATGGGTGGGCGTGGCTCCCAAACTTTGATGCAGTTTTTTGGGGGTTGCTAGTAGCTATCTGCTTACCAAATTTGGTAGTTTTAGCTGTAAGGATGTACGAAATATGTGGATTTATCGATTTTGAGTTATCGAATTTATCGATTTGCCAGCCCCCCAGTTATCGTAGAACCCCAATCTTGACACTTTAATTTACTTTCTCATAGATAAAGAGAATTGGAAAGTTTCAAGTCTCTGGCTTGTAGGTTGTGGAAAAAAGTTGCGAACATACAGACGGACAGACGGACGGACATTGCACAAAACCAATATACTCTTTATCTTCGGTAATGAGTATAAACATTTGTTGGGCTTTGCTTTATGCTGTTTTGCTTGTTTGATTCAGTGGACACAGCTCCATAAGCAACCGTGTAATATTCGACACGAACACTTGTATAAAGATGTTTGTTGGGTTTGGTGTACGCAGCCCGCATGAAACTCTATTAAACAAGTGGAAACGTTGCAGTCGGATTTATCTTCTTACCAAATTTGGTAGTTTAAGCTGTAAGGATGTGCGATATTTATGTATTTATCGGTTTTGAATTATCGAATTTATCGATTTGCCAGCCTCCCAGCTATCGTAGAATCCCCATCTTGACACTTTAATTCTCTATCACATAGATAAAGAGAATTGAAAATTTCAAGTCTCTGGCTTGAAGGGTGTGGAAAAATGTTGCGAACATACAGACGGACGGACATTGCACATAACCAATATACTCTTTACCTTCGGTAACGAGTATAAACATTTGTTGGGCTTTGCTTTATGCTGTTTTGCTTGTTTGATTCAGTGGACACAGCTCCATAAGCAACCGTGTAATATTCGACACGAACACTTGTATAAAGATGTTGGTTGGGTTTGGTGTGCGCAGCCCGCATGAAACTCTATTAAACAAGTGGAAACGTTGCAGTCGGAAGCAACCGACTGCGGTATACTCGTTACCAGTATTAAAACCGATAAAAGAGGCCTGATTGCAAAGGAGTATGGATACAGCAGGGGTAAACGCTGCCTTAGAGATTCTCCGATGCAGATGGGGATGCCACCAGCTATCATCCTTCCAAATTTGGCGACTCTAGCTCAAAGTTTGTAAAAGGTGGAGAAAGGGGGGCTGGGGGTGGATTGGGTGGGCGTGGCATCCAAATTTTTCCTGCAGATCTATGTGGAATGTCAATTGCTATCTTCATACCACTCTAGCTCAATGTTTGTAAAAGGTGTTGAAAGGGGGGCTGGGAGCGGATTGGGTGGGCGTTGCATCAAAATTTTTGCTGCAGATCTATGTGGGATGTCAATTGCTATCTTCATACTAAATCTGGTGACCCTAGCTCGAAAGTTTGTTAAAAGTGGTGAAAAGGGGGTGGAACGGGTTGGCGTGGCTCCAAAAATTTTATGCAGATTTTTTGGGGTCGCTGCCAGCTATCTTTCTACCAAATATGGTGGCTCTAGCTCCACAACTCTGGAAGATACACGCATTGCCGTTTTTGACGAAGGATTGGGGCGGCTAGGGTAGTATTGGTGGGCGTGACATCCGAACTCTTGATGCCGGTTTTGGGGGATCATCATCACTTATCTTGGCACCAAATTTTGTGGCTATGGCTCAAAAACTGTGGGAGATATAGGCTTTTTTACTTTAAATTTCGGGGGGGCTGGGGGCGGAATAGGTGGTCGTGGCTCCAAAATTAATGCAGTTTTTTGGGGGTTGCTAGTAGCTATCTTCTTACCAAATTTGGTAGTTCTAGCTGAAAGGATGTGCGAAATGTATGGATTTATCAGTTTTGAGTTATCGAATTTATCGATTTGCCAGCCCCTCAGTTATCGTAGAGCCCCCATCTTGACACTTTAATTTACTATCCCATTGATAAAGAGAATTGGAATGTTTCAATTCTCTGGTTTGAAGGGTGTGGAAAAAAGCTGCGATCATACAGACGGACAGACACCATGACGGACATTGCACAAAACCAATATACTCTTAACCTTCGGTAACGAGTATAAAAACGGCTTTCGACAATGTTCGCTACCAACGAATGTTATGTATTTTTTGGTTTGTCGGTCTTGGTCGGTCTTGGTAAGCGGCCGGCCATAAGGCTACCTAGTAAAATATGCCTTGGTCTGGGTCAAGATATACTAAACTAGGTAGTCGTATGTGCACTGCAGCACTCTTGATGACTTGATAAAAAGTTTTCACATTTTACTTTACCTTGCACAAAATTTTACTTAGCAAATTTATAGATACAAAATTAAGTATGTAAATTAAAAGATGGCTCTTTAATATTCTGTTAAAGAAATATCTTTATTATAATTCGTTTTTACTTCATGTCCGTTAGGACTATAGGAGAACAAATTCTAAACTAAACTCTAGGGCAAGCTGCATCGAACCATTAAGCCGCCGCTGCCGGCTGGAAGCTCCAGCGGGCGATCAGGCTGCTTGCGCGTGCGAGTTTCGGCTGAACTTTGTCGCGACGGCATCCGGTGCAACAGCGTTGTCAGCAAACTCAAGCTTGCGCGTGTTAACTCCTCCCCTACTAGGTTGAAACACGTCCTCGGGTTTCTTCTTTTTCATTCTGCGCTGGTATAATTTCCAGGCGCCCACGAGGAGTAGGAATAGGGCGATGAGTGTCAAGCAGCCATATGATCGTGAAGATAATCTCGATTTAAGATCCCCGATATGGCGGAGATTCTTCATGGTTAGGTCATGTAAGAATGGTAGGCTCAGATGTTCTCTGAAGAGGGTGACGTTGACCACGGCTGACGTGGGTACAGCAGGTTTCTTCTTCAGGATGCCTCGGTGGTTCACGTAACGGGTGCCATTTAGTGAGACGTGATCGTCGTAAGTCGCGAGGAAGGTTCCCGCGACTATCTGGCTGTTCCCAGTGCTATCCACTACATTCATGGTCGCGCTGTTTATTACTGCAATTCCCTCGCCGATTACTACCACGGGCGCCAGGTGTCCAGGTGTCCGCAGTCGGCCACCTTATTACCTTCTTCTAGATCTAATATTATGTTATTATGCTGAACAGGAAGAATATCTATTTTTTTTTAAAATTTAACAAAGGTTTGGGATATTTGATCAGAAAGTACAATAATTCAGAATGAGAGACTTCTAAAAGGTCGGTTATACTAGTATTAGTGAGTTGTTCATTTAATAATTCTTTTATGTTGATGCATTCTAGTATAAGGGGGCTGATTAAATTTATTTTAGCAAGTGTAACAGTGAGGATTAAGTCCTCAAGGTTTGTAATTATCATCCTACTCTTTGCCAAAATTGTTGCATAAAAATGTTCGACCTCTGCATCTGGTTTCAAAATTTTATTGAGGGCCCTTGAAACGTCATTAAGTCTTGCCTGGAATTTACTGTTGATCTCTATCTGCTTGCTTTCGGATTCTATTAACTGACTTTGTTTGAATTTTATTTGTTCCCAGTCATCGAAATCTGGGGTTCCTGCAATTGCCTTAAGGGCACTACCTATCATGTTAATGCTTTGGAGGTTGCGTGAATTACGTCTATGGGTCTCTCGTTTGTCGCCGAATGAATTGACCTGTTGTTCTTTATGGTTGCAAGGAGAATGTTTTCGACAGTGTCCTCTACCTGTCTTTCCAACTTATAAGAGAGTGATATATCCCCAAGAGTGCCATGGAACCGCTCGACTTGTCCATTAGAGGAGCTATGCAAGGGTGGAGCGTTTGAAATCTCAATGCCAAAGCTATTGCTGAGTATTAATTTAATCGTTTCTGAGTTCAGGGATTTCTCGTTGTCGCAGTAAATCGCTTTTGTTTTGGGAAACATGTTCAGAAGTTGCAAAAGTGGAGCTTTTATATCCACGATTGCGCGAGACCGTATAGGCTGTACTACTGCAAACTTCGAAAACTTTTCGATGCAAGTTAGAAAATATTTACTGGCAGTGGAGTTAACATCTATATGCAACATCTCTCTGGCATACGATGGTTTCGGGGTTTCCCCTATTTCTTGTTTTTTTGGGTGCCGATCATGCGACCTATTTTTGGAAAAAATAGTCCCTAAGTATCTGTTTCGCATTCGGCATTCGGGTTTTTATCCGATACCGAAAAAGTTAATGGCTGGTGGTCTGTATGAATGTTAAGATTTTTAACACCATACAAGTAATTTCTTAGGTTTTTGAGTGCCCATACAATGGCGAGAAGCTCACGCTCATTTGTGGCAAAATTTACCTCGTTACCTCGCAATGTTCGCGAGATCATTGTTGTCCGGCGGCCGCCTTGAGACAGTACCGCTCCCAGTCCATAGCAAAACGCGTCTGTTGTGAGGTCAAAAGGCTTTTTGTAATTTGGGTAGGACAACATGACATCTTCAGAGGCCAGTATATTTTTAAGCGTATCGAAGGCTTCACTTTGCTCCGGTGACAATTCGATTATCACCTTTCTTGAGTAATTGGCACTTACTTTGCCATTTTCGCCTTTCAAGATATCTGTTAGGGGCCTTGCGATGCTGGCAAAACCCGTTATGAAGCAGCTATAGTAGCGTGCTAGACCTAAAAATGACCTAAGAGCGAATAGGGTTTTCGGTGGGGGAAAGTCCTTAATAGCTTTCACTTTATCGGGCGAGGACTGAATCCCGCCTCTGCACACTGTAAATCCCAAATATTCCACGCTTTTTTTGAAAAACTTGGATTTTTCTTGAGACACTCGCATGCCTGCGTCCCTAAGGTTTTTCAAGACCCACTCAATGTCTCTGATATGGTCTTCTTTGGACTTGGAGAATATTATTACGTCATCAACGTAAACATAACATATCCTACCAATTTGTTCGCGGAGCACATCATCAATGGCTCGTTGGAAGATACTTGGGGCATTTTTCAGCCCGAAAGGGAGGCTACAAAACTCATACTTCCCGTTGTTGACGGAGAACGCTGTCTTTTTCCTGTCTCTTTCAGCCAATTTAATTTGGTGAAACCCTGACTTGAGTTCCAGCGTAGTGATGTACTGGGCCTCGCCCAAGTTTGAGAATATCGTCGAAATGGATGGGATAGGGTATTTGCTATCGGTTGTTTTAAGATTTAGTTTCCTAAAATTAATAACCAGACGCTTTTTTTTGTGTCCCGCTTCGTCGATGCTTTTTTTGTGGAATATGAGCTTCAATTAAATGGTGTGGTGGTCGCTGCGGTATGCTATTTTCCAGTTAAACTCCGCCGGCCGCTCGTATTTGTTGATTTGTTTTAGTAACTCTCTCAGCTCTCTTGGCTGGGGTTTTATTTTTTGTTTTAAGTTTTGTGGTGTTTTAGTCACTTCGTTTTGTTACTGTTTTGTTGTGTGTGTGTGTATTTTTTATTTTTCCACGGTTTTTGTTGTCTTTGTTGTAACACTTCATTTATTGCTGTGTATTTTTCACTGCGTTTTTGTTTTGTTTGTTGCTGTTTAAGTCACAAAATTCGTTCTTGTTGAGTTTGTGTGTTTTATTCACTGTTGATTTTGTTGTTATAACATTCACTTCATTGTTTTATATCGCGACTCTTTGCGTTTGCTCATAAAGTTATTGCGTTTTGTTTTGTTTGCTGCTGTTTAAAACACAAAATTCGTTCTTGTTGAGTTTGTGTGTTTTATTCACTGCTGTTTTTTGTTGTTCACTTTATTGTTCAATACCGCGACTCTTGGCGTTAGCTCAAAGAGTTATTTCGGTTGGATAATACGTAGGCGATTGTATGATCGCTTATGGAATAACTGGGCTATTTCCCGTTTGGGCGCCAATTAAAAGAAGTCTCTTTAATATTCTGTTAAAGAAGTATCTTTATTATAATTCGTTTTTACTTCATGTCCGTTAGGACTATAGGAGAACAAATTCTAAACTAAACTCTAGGGCAAGCTGCATCGAACCATGAAGCCGCCGCTGCCGGCTGGAATGCCGGCTGAATGCTGAGTCGGCATCTCCAGCGGGCGATCAGGCTGCTTGCGCGTGCGAGTTTCGGATTTCGGCTGCAACTTTGTCGCGACGGCATCCGGCGCAACAGCGTTGTCAGCAAACTCAAGCTTGCGCGTGTTAACTTGTATAGCTAAATGCTAGCATCTGCATCCTATTGCTTTTGCTGTTCCGTTACTTTTTTGTCTGTCTGCCTGTTTATACTCGCTACCGAAGGTAAAGAGTATATTGGGTTTGTGCAATGTCCGTCATGGTGTCTGTCCGTCTGTCCGACTGTCCGTCTGAACGTCTGACCGTCTATCCATCCGTATGGTTGCAACTTTTTTCCACACCCTTCAAGCTAGAGACTTGAAACTTTCCAATTCTCTTTATCTATGGGATAGTAAATGAAAGTGTCAAGATTGGGGTTCTACGATAACTGGGGGGCTGGCAAATCGATAAATTCGATAACTCGAAACCGATAAATCCACATATTTCGCACATCCTTAAAGCTAGAACTACCAAATTTGGTAAGAAGATAGCTACTAGCAATCCCCAAAAAACTGCATAAAAAATTTTGAATCCACTCATAACCATTTCGCCCCCATCCCCCCCCCATTGTAAAGTCAAAAGCCTATATCTCCCACAGTTTTTGAGCTATAGCGACCAAATTTGTTGCCAGTATAGATGATGATGACCTCCAAAACTGCATCAAAATTTGGATGCCTTGCCCCCCAATAATGCCAAGCCGCCCTTATCCGCCACAACGCTTCGTCAAAAACGGGAATGCGTGTATCTTCCAGAGTTGTGGAGCTAGAGCCACCAAATTTGGTAGGAAGATAGTTGGCAACGAACCCCAAAAATCTGCATCAAAGTTTTGGAGCCACGCCCACCCATTCCGCCCCCCTTTCCCCACTTTTACAAATTTCAAGAGATGTCACCAAATTTAGTATGAAGATAGCAATTGACATCCCACATAGATCTGCAGCAAAACTTTGGATGCCACGCCCACCCAATCCGCCCCCCAGCCTCCCTTTCTCCACCATTTACAAGCTTCGAGCTAGAGTCACCAAATTTGGTATGAAGATGGCAATTGACATCCCACATAGATCTGCAGCAAAAATTTGGATGCCACGCCCACCCATACCCCCCTTTCTCCAACATGTACAAATATTGAGCTAGAGTCACCTTATTTGGTATGAAGATAGCAATTGACATCCCACATACATCTGCAGCAAAAATTAGGATACCACACCAACCCATTTCGCCCCCAGCCTCCCTTTCCCCACTTTTTACAAACTTTGAGCTAGAGTCACCAAATTTAGTTTGAAGATAGCAGCTGACATTCCACAAAGATCTGCAGCAAAAATGGATGCCACACCCACCAAATCCGCCCCCAGCCCCCTTTTCCCCTCCTATTACAAACTTTGAGCTAGTCACAAAATTTGGAAGGAAGATAGCTGGTGGCATCTCCATGTGCATCGGAGAACCTTCAAGGCAGCGTACACCCCAGCCGCATCCGTACCCCTTTGCAATCAGGCCTCTTTTTACCGGTTTTATTACTGGTAACAAGTATACCGCAATCGGTTGCGTCAGACTGTAACATTTCCACTTGTTTTTGTTTGTTTTTATGATATTTTGTTTTTGTACAATAAAAATCGCCAGACATACTACCGTTATACAATTTTCAAGAACTTGTTCATTTTTTAAATATCAAACTCTTTTTTTTTTTTTTTTTTTTTGAGAGAAAAAAAAATAAAATAAATTTAAATAAAAAAAAATTAAAAAAAATTTAAAAAAAAAAAAAAAATAATAAAAAAAAAATAAAAAAAAAAAAAAAAAAAAAATAAAAAAAAAAAAAAAAAAAAAAATTTGGGAAGGAAAAAAAAAAAAAAAAAAAAAAAAAAAATAAAAAAAAAAAAAAAAAAAAAAAAAAAAAATTTGATGCATATTTAGTGTGCAGTTGATAGTGGACTGCTGCTGAGTTGAAACTTTGTTTTATTTTGCAAGAATTTTTAATTTTAAAAGTTGATTTTTCTTGGTGGTAAAATTTGTAAGTACACCCAACTCTCTTTTACACTGTTTCTTTTTACACGGATTTGAAGTTACACAGTTAAAAAAAAATTTTTTTGTGAAAAATTATGAATCTGGTACGGTGTCTTGTAATTATGTTTGTTTTTACCACACTTGCCACCTTTGCTGAAATGAACAAACATAGTAGTAACTGGGAAATCCCCTTATTCAATAACTCTTACATACACATTTTGTTCGCATGATATTTACTTGGCACCATTGCTGAAATGAACATACAATTTGTATGCATATCTGAAATTTTATATTTTTCATTATTTTTTACACGATTTTTCGAAGTAAATATAGTTCTTTATTTCATCGTTTTACACGGATTTCTGAGGAACGTATCTACCGTGTAAAAAAAAGAGTTGGGTGTAATTACAATTTTCACCCTCTAGAAAATGGATGAAATCGATTCCGCAAAATATTAACTAATATACATATATGTATGTGGTATTGTAAAAGTAAACAGAAAATTTTTGCCACCAGAAGCAAAACTAAAACAAAAACGTGCTGATTTTGTGGCTCTTAAAAACTCTAAAGGAGTGAAATTTTCAAAATGGACCGACAAAAGTTCAGTCTATATGTTAACGACCTGCAACAATCATACTTGCAATATTGTTTTGGGATCAAAAGGGTAAATTAAAACCTGATGCTATTTTTGATTATAATTTTGCCAAAAAAGGCGTTGATCTATCCGACCAACTTGCCTCATATTACAATTCGTTACGCCAGTAACGACAGTAAAATGGTATAGGAAAATATTTATAGTGGTGATTTGGGCAACATCAACTGTAAATGCATGGCAGTGCTGCCAGTTTAGCAATTTAGTTGCTAGATCTGGCAACTTTTCAAAAAATTTGCAACTATAGTTTTAAAAATGCTATTAGTCACAAATCTAGCAATTTTTAATTATTTTTAAGCAATTTTAGCAACTTTATTATCAAACTACCAATTTTAAGATTTTTGTTTTGGGTTTATGCATTTTGTATACTTTTTTGTCATCGACTGCACAAATTACGATTAATTGTGGTTCACAAATATATCGGAACTTGTATTTAACTCAGTGGATCGATTATATGAACAACTTGATAGTGTTTGATAAATCTTTTAATGTGTTCGGTGATTGAAGCAAGATGCCTTTCGAGATGCCTGGCTTCAAGAGAATGAGTTTAAGCAATGGAATCGCAAGGATTGCACTGATCCAACCCGAGCTTATTGTGCGAATATTTCAACAGGTATGGACTACAAAGACATGGAAAATGTTGCCACAATTATGTAGTATGAGTACTTGACTCAAATTACTGGAAATAATAAGTACGCCGACGAATGCGAAGCTGACGAGCTGGATGATATTTTAAGTATTCTGTAGTTAAATGTTAATATAATTGTTCATGTTCCTTTTAAATTTAAGTGTTTTCAATTTTTATTTTTATGTTCCTGAAAATACATTTGTTATTTGTTGAAAATGAACATTTTAATGGCTTAGCAATTTTTTGGCACTTTTTACAAAATTTTTAGCAACTCTTTTTTTCCAAATTTAGCAAGTTTTGCCTCGGAGATTCTGGCAGCACTGATGCATGGTATGTACATTAGAAGTGGGGTACTAAGCTTTTGGATCTTTTAAAATTTAGAGAATATATTATCGATCAGCACCTGGATGAAATGCCCACAGAACAGCAAGCACATAAAAGAAGTATACATTTTCTTCAAAAGTATACTGGAACTGCCAGAAAATCGCAGAAACGATGCCGTGAATGCTATAAATCAGTGATGGGCAAACACACATATTGTCACAGTTTTCACACGCATACAAGCACAATTTGCGTGCGCTGCAGCGAAAAAACGAAGTTAACGGTTACTCATTGGGCTTATTATTTATTAATAAATAATGCCATCTTGAAAATTATTTAACATTGCGACAAACAATGTTATTGCAAATCAAGCATTGCGCTTTGCCATCTTCATTTTCTTTAAAGAAAAATTCATTCTCCCATTCGGGCATAAACATTTTGGAGCGCACTGTAAAAAATTAGTTTTCTTGCTAATGCGCTGCGTGGTGCCTGCCTGTCAATTAGGGTATTCACTTGCTATGCTATGTGCTAAAGTGTTATTTATAATACAGTGTAGCTAGTGAGTGCACTTTTTACGTTTCTTTTGTCGTATTTGTTCTAAGTCAGCTGTTTGCCAGTTCGATGACAACATAATCGATAGTTAAATTGAATTGAGCAATTGATAAGCTGAAAAAAGTTGTTGTTTTCATAAATAATAATTGAAAAACTTTCTTTATTATTCAGAAAATAAATGTTTTTTTATTTATATCAACACTTAAGCATTCTTATATTTTACTTCTAGCTCTAATTTTTGCATTCTATCCTCTTTTCCCAGCTGCAAATTTTTGAATTGAAAATCATTTCGTATTTTTTCTTCCTTTCCACTGTTAAAAACATCAGTTTAGTCTTTTAAATTAATAAATCATAAAATTTACTTACTTTTACAATCAAAACTCGCCTAGTGTGACCTAATTTCACTAATTCAATAATCTCGAAATCAGCTGTTTTCATAAATAGTCTGGCAACCACAATATAGCACATATAGTACAATAGTAGCAAACATACCCAGGGGCATGTTTTCTGTGTTAAAAATTATTCTGTGTGTTTGTTGTACAGATTTCATATAACACTTTAGTACTTTAGCACATAGCATAGCAAGTGAATACCCTAAATAGTTCGCATTTAAAGGCCTCTACGCAGATGCTAGTACATCGCCCGTACCGTAGAAACTTCATATAAAAAAACAGTCTCGTACATCACCCGTACCGTATTATGAAACTCTGGTATGCAGCTCTGTTAGTCACTAGCAGTAGCTTAGTGTTGAACAATGAAAATGTTAAATAAAAGCTGTGCTGTTGTTACTGTTGGAATCAATATTCAGCAATTGTTTACGGGCCTTAAAAAGTGAAACAAGATGTCGGCAAACAGAAGTAGGTTTGAAAATTTTAATAGTGAATCGGCGCAAATTGCTCTAATAAAGGCAATGGAACGTCGGCCTGTCTTGTGGGACATTAAGAGTGGCAGTGCTGGTGGCTGTTCGCTGAGTGTTCCACATATTGGGGATTCTTTTGAGTGGTTTCAGTTATGTTTAGCATAATCTTTGGTAATCTCAGCTCTGCCCATCAAATATTGGTTCACTAAAATGATTTTTGGTTTTGCAGCCTCCCTTTTTTCACAACCGCCAGCAGCAGAGCGTTAGTTGTACTCAAACACAA
Organism: Scaptomyza montana; assembly: GCA_018904305.1. Lineage (NCBI taxonomy): Eukaryota > Metazoa > Arthropoda > Insecta > Diptera > Drosophilidae > Scaptomyza > Scaptomyza montana. The sequence goes on from JAEIGR010000010.1 coordinate 1,769,057, forward strand.
CAGTAGCGCGCTTTGGTCATGAATCATTATTTTGAATTTAAGTATACAAAACACAGCTGCATTTCCGATTTATTAAAAGAAAGTTATCAACCAACCGCCACAATATGTGAATTTTTTAACACTGCTCGTTAAGGTCCGTAAAACTCATGTATACGGTACGGGCCTTAACTAAAAGTACAATGTTAAGTCTAATGCATGCTTTGGCACGACAACCGACGACGAACGAACAATCGTGTTCTAAAACAGCGATCGGCACACTTAGCGTTTCCTATAGCTGGCTAAAATGCATTCATTTTTCCCTGTTTTTAACAGCAAAACTAACACCCCCCTCCACCAAACTGTTTTTAAACCGGAAATAATAACAGTCAAACAAAAACCTGATTCTTGAAAGCCACGAAAATAACAGCTTAACAGCCCCCGATATTTAAAACCAGAAAAAATAACAGCTCTCTATTTGAAACAGCTAAACAACCACCGGTTCCTAAAACCTAAAAACCTGTTTTTAACAGCTAAACTGCACCCGGTTTTTTTAATCGGAAAAATAACCGCTCTCTGTGTTAAACAGCAAAACAACACCTTGTTACTTAAAAACAACAAAAAAATAACAGCTAATAAACAACCTGTTTCGTAAAAAACACAACTCAATAACAGTTAAACAACAAACAGCCTGTTTTTTGAAAACCACAAAAAATAACATCAAAACAGCCCCTGGTTTTTAAAACCGGAAAAGATAACAGATCCCTGTTTTAAACAGCAAAACAATTACCTGTTCCTAAAAACGAAAAACCTGTTTTTAACTGCAAAACTGCCACCTGTTCTATGTTTTCTTACCTCTTTCAAGGTTATTGATGGGCTCTAGAATTGGAGTTGAAAAAGAAAATATTTGCCTGGGGAACGCCATTTGGCCACCGAAAAAATCAAGAATTGATATTGCTGGCAGATTTAAACTCTATTGTAACCAAAAATCAATAAAAATGAGATAAAAAGTGACAATTTTATTGATAAGCTCGTTTATTAATAAAAAATATATTCGGTAATTAGTAATAGAATGACATGTCTAATTCTTGTAAAAACATTAAACGTTGATGAAGGAACTGGTACCTGAAAGGTCTATTGTGCCACCTCCCTTCTAGCTCTATAACTCTTCCATCAGGCCTAGGTCCTGTACGAAAGCATGTATTTTTTATGGGTCGAGGGTTTCTAAGCCTCTTATATGGTTTATGTGTTGTTCTACAAAAAGAAACTTCGTTTCCTTGCTAATGCCCTGATTCCACTACAAGCAGAATGCAAGTATGTAATTGGAACTCGGGAATGCTGCATTCTTTTGTATTGGATCCCCATTTGTACAATGGGAATCTTGTTCAAATATTCCCCGTTGGTTGGCTACATTCCCAGTTGGTTGTAAACCGACCAAGTGGGAATGTTAGAAGTTAACATTACAGAGCACTGAACAGAACTTTAACATAGTCGATACTATGAAATTTGTAATCGATGATTGGCTTAAACAGTGCCAATTTGAGTAAAACAGCTTGTCTTCAAGTGCATGTCTAAACAAACTGAGATATTCGTTAAACCATTAAAGCAATTATGTTTGTTTTTTTGGCGTCACTAATTTTATTTGTGTTCGAGCTCATATTTGCTTCCAATTAAATATAAACGTTTAATACACAAACAGCTGTCAGCCATCACTTAACAGACCCTGTTAAACCAAGATACAACTATGCAATTGGATATATAGTGGAATCACCTACATCTTCGACTCGCTGTTAATGAAAGATGCAGCCTAATGGAATCGGGGTATTAGAGCTGCAAAATCATCGATAGTAAGTACATCGATGTTTTCGACATCGATGTTTAGAAATATCGCTGAAAACATCGATTTTTAAACATCGAACATTCAAAAAATGGCTGAAATTACCCATAAATTGGTACCAATCAACTAAATATATTAAGAGATAAATTTCCAGAAATGTATTTTAAATAAACAATATATATAAATAAAAAAACAATAAAATAAAATGAAAATAACAAAATGTTTATTCATTCTATGAATTAGTACATTAAAATAACTCATTTTTTTTTTAAATATAAATACAAATTAAATTTCCTTCAATGCACTTAAAACTAAGATAATCAATATAAATCTTTTTCTGTTTTTGTTTGAAACATTTAGTTCGATAGTAATTCAAAATGAGTTTGTTTTTTTTTTTCTTTTAGCCCTATATTAAGAATTGCACTAAAGTTATTTTTAAGTGCAGTAGACTCTTGACCACATTTAGCACAAACGATAAGTCAACTTCGAAGCGAAAATTCAAATGAAACGCTAAAGTTTCTTCTTCCGACTTAGAATAGTCATTTAATTTTACGTACATCGAATTTCGCAAAACAAGATTTGAATTTTTTAGATTCATGGTTAAAATAAAAATGGTTTTAAATTTGTTTTTCAAATGATTGTGTTAATAATACTTAAGTTAGTAAATGTAGCGAAAAATGTTTTTCATTAGAAATGATATTTATAAAAAATTATTATTCTTTAGATTCATATGTTAAAAAGAATAGTAGTTTTATCAAATTGTTTCTCTTAACGTTTTCGTGAGTCAACTGCATATATGAATATTTGTTTGTATACTTAAGGCCTGTACGCATGAGCCCCGTACAGCTCCCGTACAGTATACATGAGTTTTACGGCTGTAACGACAAGTGTTGATAAATTCACATATTGTGGCGGTTGGCTTATTGTTTTTGTAAATAAATCGGAAATGCAACTGTGTTTTGTACACTTGATTTCAAAATAATGATTCACGACCAACGCGCGCTACTTTTGTGTTTGAGTACAGCTAACGCCCTGCTTCTGGCGGTTGCATTTTAGTGAACCCATATTTGATGGGCAGAGCTGAGATTACCAAAGATTATGCTAAACATGACTGAAACCACTCAAAAGACTCAAAGCAAATTCACCTTAATAATCTATACCTTGCAATAGATCAGTGGCAGTACAATCCAGTTAATATGTTATTTAAATTGTTACTTATTAATTAATAAATATATTTTTATTCAATACTTCTTGCGCAGCATTGACTGCCAAAACAATAAGTATGGCTCTATTGGAGCCTGAATTAGGTCAACTTTGTTAATATTATCCGAAAAATGTATAAGCCGGCTCTTGCCCGACATGTTGTTGCATTTTTTACAACCGTAAATAGCTGCTGAAAGCTGTTTACTGCCCGTAGCATTTTAACATAACATTTTAACATTTTCATTGTTCAACACTACCGTACCAGCAGTAGCTAACAGAACTGCAGACCTAAAATGTACGTACTGTACTGAAGCTGCACGGGACCATTTTTTTTATATGAAGTTTTTGCTGTACGGGAGCTGTACAGGCGTCTGCGTACAGGCCTTTATACTTAATGTCTTCAGTCTTGTTCCACTAAACATTGGTTTCTTTCATAAAATAACAATATATTAATATTTTTCAGCTTTAGTGCCGAACGCCTGGTACTTATTAATTCGCCAGCTTTGCTGAACGCTCGTTCCGGTTCTGTTGAAGTAGCCGGAAAACACAAATATTTGGTTGCGCACTGCGCCAGAAGACTAAATTTGTTTTTATTAGTCTGTAAAAAATGTACAATTAGAAGCTTTATTTCAATTTTGCCAATGTTTCTTCATATAAATTTTTAGTGTGAACATGTTGCAGTGTTTTTCTGCTGGGAAATATGTATTTTGGATCAAGTTTGTGTACAAAGTTACGAAATCCCACACCGCTCACAATGTTAATAGGTAGCACATCCAGCGCCACCATTTCAGCAAGACCTTTGTCTAATGAAGATTTCCTGAGCAATGTGGAGGCGTACGCTTCCGAGCGGTCCACAAATTGGTCTATTTTTGGCAAATTGTTTGTACTCACAGCTTTTGTTGAGTGGACACGCTTCAAGTGATCTGCCAAGTTTGTTGTGTTGCCAGATGTCTTATACTGCTTCCCGCAAAGCAGACACTTGGCAAACATTTTAAGCACTTCTTAAAATACGTCCATACGTCAGACTAGGTCTTTCTTGCAAGGGGGCTCAATAGTAGCAGTTCTATACGTTGGATTATCAGTTGTCGGATCACCAGACAAGGAAGCAGCAGACGAAGAAGCAGCAGACGAAAAAACAAAATTGTCTCTATCTAAAACGCAATACAATTATAAAATTAGTTGTATATTCATAAAGCCACAGCCGCTAAAACTCGAACTTGACTTGCACAAAAACTTGTCCATTTTAACTTGAGGAACAGCCAAGATGAAAACTTAAAACGGCTTTTTTTTTTTGTTTAAATATATATAACTTAGCACAATATAATTTGCATTGAGAATTAAGTACGCGCGCTGTTTGGCGTCACAATCATATTAAACATCAATATTCTACGAAACGATCGATATATTGCAAAATTTCTGAAGCATCGATAGCACCGATATTATCGTCGATGTTTTCGCAGCCCTACAACGCATGCATGCACTCCGTTGAATATATGAATGAATGCGTACACCAAACGGCCATCTCACTTTAAATGTTGAGAGAGGTGGTGACTCTCGCCGCTCTTATTTTAAATTCTAGAGAGAATGGGCCAGACTCTGAAAGTGGATGGCCCAGATCCAGTGGTAGTAATGTTATATCTAGAAAATTATTGGTTAGTGGCGAAGGGCAACTCTTATTATCGAAAGCTATCGAACTTTTATGAGTTATCGTTGCGGGGAACAGCTGGTCTGAATCCGAAATTTTAAATGCAAATGCACCGAAAATCATCTTGTGAATATATAATAAGATTTTTTATACATTTAAAGGTGCAAAAGAAACAGATCGCAGAGAAGGAGTATATTCTGATAACATTTATGATCGAAAACTGTTTTAATGCAACTATGTTATATTGGACGTAGATGTACTAACGAACAGTACAGCCAAGTGGCCCAACGATACCAAGCACCGGTGTTAACGCGCGGACCCACGCACAAAGCGACCCACCTCCCGCCATCCGACCGAGGGGCGCTCCGCTTATCGTGCGGTTACGATGATCGCGAACATGTAGACAAATGACACTAAATTAACTTTTTAATAGAGCAAGTCGGAGTGGCACTGTGTATTAAGTTGGAAAGATCGTTATAAATAGAAAACAGAATAATAAAGGGTTATAAAGAGCATAATTAGAATTACAAGTTTGAAGAGATATATGTAGGTACAAAATTTCTAGTAGGAACAGCAAAGTTAATTTGGTTAATTAATTCAGAAGAATCAATTTCACCATTAATAAATTTGTGAAAAAAGGAAAATGCTATTATTCTACTATCATTCAGAGAAGGAAGATCTATTAGTAAAAGTCTACTACGATAAGACGGCAAATTATTGTTAGTGTCCCAGTTAAGACCTCTAAGTGCGAAGAGCAGAAATTGTTTTTGTACCGATTCTATTTTATTCTGATGAATTTCGTGTTTGGGAAACCATATACAAGATCCATATTCCAGAATCGGTCGTACAAGAGAAGTATTTATTTATTTATTTATTTATTGTCAGCTAAGAGCAGCTGACATTAAAATGAGATCAAAATTAATTTAAATTAAAAAATAGTTAAAATAATTAAAATAATTAAATTAAGTTAAATATAGAATAATATATAAATCTGAAAATATATTTAAAAGTTAACGTTAAAGCTCTGGGAAATTCAATAAAAAATTGAGTAGTCCAACATTTGTTGCGAGGATTGGGAAAAACCCAGAAAAACCCAATCAGACCAGCGTTAGATTAGTAATTAGTGGTTACGATTAGATAAAGCGAAAAGGATCGATCTTTTTAGTACTGGAGTTGAGGCCTCCAAGGAGACAAGAGAATAAAGTTTGTTATAGTCAGAACATATAACACGAAATGGTTCATGAATTAAATAGTTACTGAAGCAACGATCAAGGAGGCTAAGGGGTAAAAAGTTACGTGAAGATCTAATTGGGACATTAAATTTAATTCGACTCAAAAGAACTGATGAGTCGATTTCACCATTAAGTACGTTAGTAATAAATAATACTCCATGCATAGTTCTACGGTTTAACAGTGAGGGAAGATTTATTAAAAGGAGTCTACTAGAATACGGGGGTAAGTCAACTCCAGCAACCCAGTTAAAACTTCTAAGGGCAAATAGCAGAAATTTCTTCTGCACAGATTCAATTCTGTCCTGGTAAATCGAGTATTGTGGAGACCACACACAAGATCCATACTCCAGGATGGGACGAACTAGGGATGTATAAAGCGTTTTAGTGGTGTAGGGATCATTAAACTCTTTCGACCACCGCTTGATGAAGCCAAGGACATTAATGGCCTTATTGACCATATACGAAATATGAGCGGCAAACTTTAATTTAGGATCAAGAATAATGCCTAAATCTTTAATTTCAAACACGCGGTCAAGTGGTGAAGCATCAAGCAAGTAGTGAGCAGTATGAGGGGTAATTCTACAAAAAGACATGACTTTACATTTTGAACAGTTTAAATTGAGTAAGTTAAAACGACACCAGGCCGACAGCGCACACAAATCCGACTGTAGTAAGTTGCACATAGAAGCATCATTGTAGGTGAAACATAGTTTTACATCATCAGCAAACATATACACAAAAGAGTTAGTAATAACAGCTGGAAGATCGTTAATAAACAAATTAAATAGCAAAGGTCCAAGGTGACTACCCTGGGGAACGCCAGAGGTAACAAAAATAGGTTTAGATACAGACGATTTAAAAACAACTTTTTGTGTTCGGCCACACAAGTACTCCGAAAGCCACAATAAAAGTTTTGATGGAAATCCAATAATATTCAATTTATGAAGCAACAGAGAATGACTTACAGAATCAAATGCCTTACTAAAATCGGTGTAAACAACGTCAGTTTGCATTTTTTCCTGAAACCCTTTGATAACAAGCGAAGTGAATTCAAGAAGTTTAGTGGTAGTAGATCTACGCCTAACAAAACCATGTTGATAAGGCGATATAATTGAACTACATCCGTGTTGCAGTTGAGAACATATAATTTTTTCAAAGACTTTTGGTATGGCAGACAACTTGGATATACCCCTATAATTTTTAACGTTTGATTTTGAAGAATTTTTATGGAGGGGAATTATAAAAGATTCCTTCCATATATCAGGGAACACAGTTGAATCAACAGACAAGTTAAATAATTTATTTAATGGCGCACAAAGAGAATCCGCGCAGTATCTAAGAAAACAACCTGGCACTCCATCAGGACCAGGCAAGTAACCAGGTTTAATAGAGTTAAATTCACTCAGGAGCGTAGACTCAGTAATTACTGGGACATATATGCAATTTGACGTTTGAACTTGAAAAGGATAGGAATTACTACTACTATACATTTTCGATGAGTATACTGATTGAAAATACTCAGCAAATAGATCGGCTACTGCCTGATCAGAACTTGCTTTTGTATCATCTAGGTATACTGAGGATGGCAAGCAAGAAGACTTACGTTTAGAGTTAACAAATTTATAAAACTGTTTAGGGTCACGTGAAAAGTTTAGTCTACAACGATTAAGATAATTACTATAACAAGATGTGTTAACAGAAAGAAAACTAGATTTTGCTACTAAATACGAAGATAAATCTAAGGTAGTTCCCGATTTTTTAAATTTTTTATATGCTCTTGTCTTCGCGTTTTTCAATTTCGATAGTTCCCTCGTAAACCAAGGTGGTTTATTATCACTTGAAGATCAAGTGAGGGGAACACAAATATCTAAAAGCGAATTCAAGGTCCTATAAAATATGGCAATAGCAGTTTCTATATCACTACAAGAATAAAGACGAGACCAATTAGTATGTTGAAGAAGATAATTTAATTTAGTAAAGTTAGTTTTACGAAAGCAACGGGTTTTTAAAGTATTATAAGATATTGCACTAGGGTTAAAAATTTCTATGGATAGTTCTAAGGTTGGATGGTAAGTATCTTCCGGGAGCACTAGAGGGGTTATTCTACAAGCATTACTGCAATCTGAGTCCGAAACAAATATCAAGTCCAACATTCTACCACTACAGTTATGTACCCTGTTAACTTGCGATAGGCCTAACTCCAGTAGGCCATCGATAAAATCATCAGAAGTGACTGGTAATATCGCCGAAGATGTGTCATACAGAGTTTTTGTTAAGTAGGGATCGTTTAACTCCTTCGACCAGCGCTTAATGAACCCCAATACACCAGATGCTCGATTGGAAATTGAAGAAATATGCTTGTCAAACTTAAGCTTTGGGTCCATAACGATGCCCAAATCGTCAACCCATTCAATTCTGTCTAGTGGTTTGTTGTCGAGAAAATATATATTAAAACATCTAAAAAATGGCATTACTTTACATTTACTGCAACTAAGATTTAAAAAATGTACTTTACACCACATTTGAAAGTTGTCTAAATCTCTTTGAAGCTGTTGAGCAGCAAGGGGAGTTGCAGCCGACGTGCATAATTTTATATCATCAGCGTACATCAAAACCCGAGAGATCTTTATAACTGATGGAAGATCGTTTATAAACAAAATAAATAATAAAGGACCAAGATGACTACCCTGTGGAACACCTGAAGTGACCTGAACCGTCTTGGAAACAGACCCTTTAAATAAGACCCTCTGAGTTCTAAGAGTTAGGTAGTCTCTAATCCAAAGAACTAGAATATTTGAAAAGCCCAAGAGTTCTAGTTTATGTATTAGGAGATGATGATCTATAGAGTCGAAAGCCTTACTAAAATCAGTATAAATAACATCAGTCTGCAATTTGTCCTGAAAACCCTTGATAACAAATGAAGTAAATACTAACAAGTTAGTGGTAGTAGATCTTTGTTTCATAAATCTGTGCTGGCACTTTGAAATAATAGATTTGCAAAGGTGTTGAAGATGGGAGGTTATTAATTTTTCAAAAATCTTAGGAATAGCAGACAACTTGGAGATACCCCTATAATTTTGAACATAAGATTTGTTTCCTTTTTTTATGGAGAGGAATAATAAATGACTTTTTCCAAATTTTTGGAAAAGAGCCTAACTCCAGGGACAAGTTAAACAGTTTGAGCAACGGCTTTAAAAGACCATGAGCGCAGTGTCTAAGCACACAGCTTAGCACTCCGTCAGGTCCTGGGGAAAAAATAGGTTTCAAAACATGTTGATTATTTAAAAGTGAGTTTTCAGTGATTTTCAGTCCAAAGATGCGATTCGAGCCATTAACCTGATAAGGGTAAGGCAAACCGACTTAAAAATGAAATGAGCTATAAGTCTTTTGAAAAAATTGGGCAAATATATTTGCAATGTCCTGATCAGAATTGGCCTTCGTTTCCTCAAAGAATACTTCCGTTGGGAGTGTCGATGACCTACGCTTCGCATTAACAAAATCAAAAACCGCTTGGGATCCTGCTGAAACTGTAAACTACACCGAGCCAGGTAATTCTTATAACATTGGTTATTTAAGATTGCAAAACTGGCACGAGCAATCAAGTATTCAGAATAGGCTACCGATGAGCCTAGAGCTTAGACTTTAGATTTTTAAGAATTGTCAACTCTCGGGTAAGCCACACAGGTTTGTAAGACTTGTTTAGCTTACCAACCGGGAAACATAAATCAAATAAAGAATATAAGGTATAATAAAAAATACTGATTGCCACGTCCAAGTCGTCAGACTCGTAGAGGGGAGACCAGTCAGTTTGGGATAAAAGCAGGGCGAGTCCCTCAAAATCAGTTTTCCGAAATTGACGAACTCGACTCAAAAGTATTTTGGTAGTGCAACACGTCCGGGAAGGTAAATTAATCAACAGCTCCAACGTAGGATAGTCTTCGGGATAAGATATAGGCTGGGAACGGGAAACGGATGAAGATGATAATCCAAAACAAAAACAAGTGGAAACGTTGCAGTCGGACGCAACCGACTGCAATATACTCGTTTCCAGTATTAAAACCGGTTAAAAGAGGCCTGATTGCAAAGGGGTACGGATGCGGCAGGTATGAACGCTGCCTTAAAGATTCTCCGATGCAGATGGGGATGCCACCAGCTTTATTCCTTCCAAATTTGACTCTAGCTCAAAGTTTGTAAAAGGTGGAGAAAAGGGGGCTGGGGGCGGATTGGGTGGGTGTGGCATCAAAATTTTTGATGCAGATCGTTGTGGAATGTCAATTGCTATCTTCATACCAAATTTGGTGACTCTAGCCCAAATTTTGTAAAAGGTGGAGAAAAGGGTGATGGGGGCGGATTGGGTGAGTGTGGCATCCAAATTTTTGATGCAGATCATTGTGGAATGTCAATTGCTATCTTCATACCAAATTTGGTGACTCTAGCTCAAAGTTTGTAAAAGTGTGGAAAGGGGGGCTGGGGGCAGTATGGGTTTTAATGTTTTAATTATATCCTCCACTGAGGCTGGTTTGGAAGACTCAGTTTCGGATAATTGAATATTTGGCTCTTTAGATTTGATAGAGTTTTTTTGTTGATTAACATCAACACTGCTAACCACCAAAGGAACCGAAGGACCGGGATCAGATAACACAATATCCATGGGAGTTATTGGTATATCATCTAAGTTCTCGATAATTTTAATAGGAGGGACATGAAGATTTTTATTTACTTTACTTACTTTACACTGTGGTATCGGAGCGTTTGGAGTATTTTCCGACGTCACAGAGCCCGATAACTGCCCAACGTTGGCCTTTTTACGCTTTGGAGAATCCTGTACGAGATTTTTCTCGTTAAGGTTTCTCTGAACCGATAAGAATTTTTCACACAGTTTATTCAACTGGCAGGAAACGCACTCTAAGCCAAGTTGAGTTTCTATAAAGCTTGCAATGTATTTTTTTTTCTCCAAACATGACCAACACGGCCACTTTAAATTAGTAACCTTCAAGAGGTCTGAGAAACGGCCATTAAAACCAGCATATTGCTCATGAGCAACATTTGTGCACATCCAGCAGCAGACAAAACCCATTTTTGAGTTTGCGCGGACTTGACAATTCGCAAAGCAGCAAACAGACATTTTTATTAAGTTAATTAAAAGAAAATAAAAAAAAAAAAAAAGTTGCTACCGCAGAAAATTGTTACTATTAAAATACAGGTCCACCCTAATGTGCAAACAGTAAAGCTACAAACAAAACTTACTTCACAGCTTCACAGACAATAAGTGGAAACATTGCAGTCGGACGCAACCGACTGCGCTATACTCGTTACCAGTATTAAATCCGGTAAAAAGAGGCCTGATTGCAAAGGAGTACGGATGCGGCAGGGGTGTACGCTGCCTGAAAGATTCTCCGATGCAGATGGGGGTTGCCACCAGCTATCTTCCTTCCAAATTTGGTGACACTAGCTCAAAGTTTGTAAAAGGTGGGGAAAAGGGGGCTGAGGGCGGATTGGGTGGGTGTGGCATCTAAATTTTTGATGCAGATCTTTGGGAGTTGCTAGTAGCTATCTTCTTACTAAAATTGGTAGTTCTAGCTTTAAGGATGTGCGAAATATGCGGATTTATCGTTTTTGAGTTATCGAATTTATCGATATACCGCTTTGGATTCTGCTGAAACTGTAAACTAAACCGAGCCAGGTAATTCTTATAACATTGGTTATTTAAGATTGCAAAACTGGCACGAGCAATCAAGTATTCAGAATAGGCTACCGATGAGCCTAGAGCTTAGATTTTAGATTTTTAAGAATTGTCAACTCTCGGGTAAGCCACACAGGTTTGTAAGACTTGTTTAGCTTACCAACCGGGACACATAAATCAAATAAAGAATATAAGGTATAATAAAAAATACTGATTGCCACGTCCAAGTCGTCAGACTCGTAGAGGGGAGACCAGTCAAATTGGGATAAAAGCAGGGCGAGTCCCTCAAAATCAGTTTTCCGAAATTGACGAACTCGACTCAAAAGTATTTTGGTAGTGCAACACGTCCGGGAAGGTAAATTAATCAACAGCTCCAACGTAGGATGGTCTTCGGGATAAGATATAGGCTGGGAACGGGAAACGGATGAAGATGATAATCCAAAACAAAAACAAGTGGAAACGTTGCAGTCGGACACAACCGACTGCAATATACTCGTTTCCAGTATTAAAACCGGTTAAAAGAGGCCTGATTGCAAAGGGGTACGGATGCGGCAGGTATGAACGCTGCCTTAAAGATTCTCCGATGCAGATGGGGATGCCACCAGCTATCTTCCTTCCAAATTTGACTCTAGCTCAAAGTTTGTAAAAGGTGGAGAAAAGGGGGCTGGGGGCGGATTGGGTGGGTGTGGCATCGAAATTTTTGATGCAGATCTTTGTGGAATGTCAATTGCTATCTTCATACCAAATTTGGTGACTCTAGCTCAAAGTTTGTAAAAGTGGGGAAAGGGGGGCTGGGGGCAGTATGGGTGGGCGTGGCATCAAAATTTTTGCTGCAGATGTATGTGGAATGTCAATTGCTATCTTCATATCAAATTTGGTGACTCTAGCTCGAAGTTTGTAGAATGTGGGGAAAGGGGGTCGGAATGGGTGGGCGTGGCTCCAAAAGTTTGATGCAGTTCTTTGGGGGTCGCTGCCAGCTATCTTCCTACCAAATGTGTTGGCTCTAGCTCCACAACTCTGGAAGACACACGCATTCCCGTTTATGGCGAAGCGTTGGGGCGCCTAGGGCGGTATTGGTGGGCGTGGCTTCCAAACTTTTGATGCAGCTTTTGGAGGGTAGTTATCACTTATCTTTGGTGGTTATAGCTCAAAAACTGTGGGAGATATAGGCTTTTCTGATTTCAAAATGGGGGGGGGGGAAGCTGGGGGCGGAATGGGTGGGCGTGGCCCCAAAATTTTTTATGCAGTTTTTTGGGGGTTGCTAGTAGCTATTTTCTTACCAAATTTGGTGGTTCTAGCTATAAGGATGTGCGAAATATGTGGATTTATCGGTTTTGAGTTATCGAATTTATCGATTTGCCAGCCCCCCAGTTATCGTAGAACCCCAATCTAGACACTTTAATTTACTATCCCATAGGTAAAGATAATTGGAAAGTTTCAAGTCACTTGCAACCATACGGACGGACAGACACCATAACGGACATTGCACAAAAACAATATACTCTTTACCTTCGGTAACGAGTATAATCAGATCAAGCATTTTATTAAGAGAATTTGGGAAAGCATTAATTTGACTCAATGACATCCCAAGTAAGTCGATTTTAAAATTCATTCGGGGCCGTGGGAGTCAGGGCACCAAAGTCAGGACAAGAAATCCAAGTAGCTTCAGCAATGTTGAAATCACCAGAACTACAAGAAAATCGCGATCAGAAAGCAAGGCAGAGACAGAATGAATAGAAGATAGATGTGTCTCATAGATAGAGAGATCAGAGGATGGAGGTAAAAATGTTAATACCGTAAATATTGAGATTTACAGCAATAAACTCTATATCAAAAGAACTATCTAATACAACTGTTTCAGAAGGAAAGTCTACATTCACAGCAATAAGCACTCCATCACCACGCCGAAGAGTACGGTCCTTTCTATAAATAGAGTATGTACTACATAGAATTTCGGAATTGAGAATGTCTTGCCTTAACCACGTTTCAGTAAAGGCAATGACATGGAAAGGGAAAGAAAGACTATTAAGATATAAACTAGTGAGTTTACTACAAAGACCTCTTACATTCTGATAGCCAAGTAAGAAGGAGGATGTTAGTTTTGTGAACTATCAGAACTTGGGAGAGTTACTTTAGAACCAACCACCGGAAGGGTAGATACAATCGGGGGCCCATTTTTTTTTCTTTCACAATTATGTGTTCTGGCCAAATTCTTTCCAGCATATTGTGGAAAAATCTTGATTCGAAATACTGATTTTAAAAGACGAAATGTTCCGATCATAAGCAAATTTAAATTTCTCAACCGTGAAATTGGCATTTGATTTGGCCTTGATATAGACCTTGACATCATCTGATGTTAAATCAGAGGGAAGCCTTGAAACAAATATTTGTTTTTTAGGTGGAACAGCAACAAATTTTTTAATTATATCCTCCACTGAGGCTGGTTTGGAAGACTCAGTCTCGGATATTTTTGATGCAGTTTTTTGTGGGTTGCTAGTAGCTATCTTCTTACTAAAATTGGTAGTTCTTGCTGTAAGGATGTGCGAAATATGTGGATTTATCGTTTTTGAGTGATCGAATTTATCGATTTACCAGCCCCCCAGTTATCGTAGAACCCCCATCTTGACACTTTAATTTACTATTTCATAGATAAAGAAAATTGAAAAGTTTCAAGTCTCTAGCTTGAAGGTTGTGGAAAAAAGTTGCGAACATACAGACGGACAGACGGACGGACACCATGACGGACATTGCACAAAACCAATATACTCTTTACCTTCGATAACGAGTATAAAAATGGCGTGAGCGCGACCACCGAAAGCAACAAGCACCGGAGAAAAGTCTGACCGCGACCAACACCAACACAAAAGAGCGCGTTAGAGTAAACGATCAAGAAACAGTTTAATGCACTGGGAGCGAAGCACTTGAAAAAAATTGAGCGAGAGAGAGAGTGTGCGTAAAAACACAAAAACAAAACAGAAGCAGGCGGCAGCAAGCTGAGCAAATTTTTCAGTATGCTGGACTGCAGTTTGTTGTTGTGCTTGGAAACTCTTTAAAACAAATGCAAATTAAATTGTTAATTTACTGTCCACTTTGGGTTTAGGCAAACCGACAAAACACAAAGTCACAAAACTATTAGTTTGTACAAAGACGCGAAATTAATAGCAGAAATAAAACGCACAATAGTAAAAAAAGCGAAGCGCATAAAAAAACACGTCCGTTGCGATGCAAAGCAAGAGCGATGATTGTCGGCAAAAATCTGCATGCTTATATACATATATTATTCACATGGACAGATTCGACCCAGCAAGCATTTTGAATCACAAGCGAGTCTTTTTCGATTAAAATTAAACATTTTGGCTCTCTTTTTCCGATCAAAAATGAAACTTTCGTCGGGAGAAAACGGTTCCCGAAGGCGACTCTTCTTGAGGGGTCGCTTGTGACCGCAGTTTCGACTCATTTTCGATTCGTATTTCGAATCATAAGCGGGTCTTTTTCGATTCAGAAACTAGTCATATTTCATATCGATTTCGACTCGCATTTCAAATCAAAAGTGTGTCTTCTTCGAGTCAGAAACTAGTCATATCTCATATAATTTCGACTCGCATTTCGAATCTAAAGCGAGTCTTTTTCGAGTCGAATTTTTTGCTTGCTAAAAAATAAAAAATAAAATTTTTTATTGTTTATTATAAGATTAACATTATTATATTATTTTATATTTTAGTCTAATTGATATTTCTTACAATTGAGTATAACAGCATTCCATGTATTATAATTGTGTTAATGTTAATGTAAATGGTAATGTTTATGTTAATGCAAATGCTTATTATAAATTACGCAATTTTTACTTAATTTTTTATCCAACGAGGGTTTGAACCGGGGACGGCGTCTTGTGCGGCGTCTTAGCCCAGCAAACCATATTCTGAGCGCTCATAACAATGAGCTCAAATATGAACTCATTTATGAGCTCTTTTAGCGCTCATAATAATGAGCTCATATATGGTATGTGAAGTAGGCCGCATCGGCCCCTTCACAAAGAGTTATATTTATTAGATTATTGGATTTATTTTTATTTATCATATTAAATTAATAGTTTAAAGTCGCAAGGGGGCGCATTGTTGATTTAATTTATATTCCTTATTTAATTTACATTTTTGGTATTATATTTATAAACCGCAAGAAGCGCATTATAGTTATAAGTTTAAGTCGCAAGAAGCGCATCGGTTGGTTAAGCGATAGTTAGAAGTTTTGTTAGACGCAAGGAGCGCGCAGTAGTTCTATTTAATAAACACCCAACGTTCGAAATATTGTTAGAATTTAAATGTAACCGCCCCAAAACGCAGGGTCGCAAGAGGCAGCGCGCCAGCTGCGATCATCAAATCCACCACGGTCATGAGCAAGTGTGGGGAGTGGGGAAATCTGCAACGCGGGCCGAAGCCGTAGCGTGGGCGAGGGAGTTGTGATTAGCCTCCGCGAGTGAGCAGACGCGTACGCGGCAGAGAGAAAGAAAATGGTTAGGTTATAAGAACAGAAAAGAGAGGCAGCGTGTTCGCAGCAAAGGTATAGGGTTAGAATTTGGAAGAAGGATAAGGTAAGAGGGGATAGTTCGCCATAGTTCATCCATACGAGTTTATATATATGTAATTTGGTTTAGGTTTACTCGTGCATATAATTTTTAATATAATCTGAATAAATTGGTCGCCGGTAAGTCCGCGACTCAGTGGAGTGCAATTGCTGTGTGTTTTCTTTCGTTCTATTTCTCTGCTTTGGGTTTTTTTTGTACACGAGCATACGCGAGTCAAGCTGAGTCGCTTTATACTCTGACCGCTGAGTGTGTCGGCCGTCGCGTTGATGTCGACGCCGGCATTTCCCCTTCCAACTTGTAAAACCGCGCACGTTAAAGTCTCACCAAAAATATATAAATATTCTTGTGAGGTGTACCTGGCCAGACCGAGTTTATACCCTGGCTAAATTACTCCTGTACAAGTGGCGCCCGAGCAGGGACTCTAAAGTGCAAAGGTGTGGTATAAGCTGGAATTAAAGCCCCAGAAATATCACCAACAAGTGTGGAAGGAAAAGTGCGTAAAGTGAAGTGCGGGTATACCCGACGATACCCTGCTTTACAAGTGGCCAACGAGAACGGTTTTCGAGCGTGGTTTTGTGCAGTCGTCGCGGCACAACGAAAGTGACGGCGTAAGGCAAGTGCAGATAAGAATAACTGTTCGCGTTCGAGAAGCATTGCCTTAGCAACATTTGCGGCGCAACGAAATTGACGGTGGAAGAAGACTCACCGATCAAACTAGCGGTTCGCGTTCGAGGCTGTGCATAAGTGAACACCTGCGGCGCAACGAAAGTGTCGGCAAAGTGCGTGAGCGGTCAACGAACGGCGTGACAGTAGCTGGTACAGGCAGCTGCAAAGTCGCGGTCGCTTCGCACAGTGGGCTTCGACCGCGAAAATCAAAATAAAATTAAAATTGACTATGGTGCTGAGTGCGGAGTTGTCCCATCGGTTCTGGTCGACCGTATAAGCGTACAGTGGTGGAAAATAAAGAAGAAAAATGAAATGATTTTTTTTTTTGGGAAAAAATAAAATGAAATAAAAAAAAAAAAAATATAGAGTAACCGTGCTAAACAGTGACTTGCTAACAGAATTTTTTTTTCTTTTTTATACGCCGGAAAAAAAAAATTCGTGATACCGTGGATCAAAAGGAAAAAAAGATTCTTTTTATTTTCGCAATAAAATAAAATAACCGCAATAAACAGTGACCAGTTAACAGGAAAAATTTTATTAAACTGCAAAAAAAAAAATATAAAATTAATTTCGCAATAAAATAAAATAACCGCAATAAACAGTGAAAAAAAAATTTTTTGTTACACTGCAAAAAAAAATATATAAAATTCGTAATACCGTGGACAAAGTTTTTTTTTGTAATAAAAGGAATAACCGCGACAGACAGTGACAAGTTAAAAGTTTTTTTTTACACCGGGAAAAAAAATTCGGGAAATTTTTTTTTTTAATTTCGTAACAAAACGGTTACCGCGAAAAACCGTGGCAGATTAAGAGTGCAAATTTTTGCGAAGCGGGACATACACGGCTCGAGACGGAATTTTTTTTTTGCGTTCGTTATTTTTGGTTAAATGGAGAAACCCAAGACTATCGAGCCCGCCCGAGCGGAGGTCGTAGAAAGCAGCAACCCCGGTGTGGGTGTGCAATGGGTCTACCACTGCCATAAGGAGGATCTAGAGGATATCGTCCGGGAGCTCGGATTGGAAAAGTGTGCCACGGTAACTGACTACCGGAAGCTGGTATGTACTTTCATAAGGCAAGGTGGTCATACCACCGATATATGGGCCCGGTTAGCGGAATGGGAGTTGCGGTTCGCAAAGATCCCAGTGTCGCCTACCCGGATTGCCACTTCTGTTGGAGGAATACGACCTAGGCAGAAATCTGAATCAGATGCGGCAGTCCCATTAATACAGACCGGTGGCACGGAACATTTGCGTCCGCCCTCCAACAGTACGATTTATAAAGAATTTTCCCCACAGAATACAGCATGTGTCCCCGATATACGAGTAGGGTCACCTCTGGCATCCGGGGAAGATACCCCGGTGAGACATCACCCCATCTTAATTCTAGTGATAGCTATAGTACCCCTAGGAACGGGATGATCGTCCCCGAACTAGTCCGCAAGTGGGGTATCCTATTCGATGGGTGCACCGACCCACTAGTTTTCCTGGAGACAATTGAGGACAGGGCGTTGTCATACGACATAGGCTTAGACCGGTTGCCGAGGGCAATGAGCGAGGCTCTAACGGGTAAGGCAGCGCGGTGGCTATCTATAAGTAGGCTAAGGGACGCGACTTGGGCGGCATTTAAAGCCGAGTTCTTGGAGTTCTTTCTACCGCCCCAGTATTTCGACAGGTTAGAAGACGGTATCCGGGCACGACGGCAACATGATAACGAGCCGTTCAAGGACTACTTGCTCGAGCTGCGGGGTATGATGTACCACGCGGGATACAGGGTAGAACAAGAATTGCATAGGGTATACGAGAATTTGGCGCCAGAGTACAGGTTGTACATTCGTAGAAGGGACTTCTCCTTTCTGGCGCAGCTGACTCAGATGGCAGCCGAGTACGAGAACGTGAGACAACAAAGTCGCGAGTGTGCTGTACGGGGTAGGACCGGGGGCGGTAGGTATTCGGACGGATTAGCCGGCGAGGCAACCCCCGCTAAACTTTTTAACCCTTTCCGGACGCAACCACAGTCAGGGTCAAGCGGTAACGTGGGGAGTGCGCCACCGCTCGGGCATACGGGAGTAATTTCAAACGGGATGATCAGCCAAGAGCGGGCGAAGGCTCTAGACGGGAAGAGGCTTTGCTATGACTGTTCGCAAGAGGGTCACTTTGCCAAGGAGTGCCCCAATCCACGGGTACAGTTTTGTCTGCAGTGCGGGACCAAGGGGGTCAGTACCAGCCAGTGTTGTCAGCAGTCAAGGGCGGGAAACGATATGCGGCACCATCTGGGACGGGATCCGATGGTCCCGAACCTAGAGTACCCTTTAAGAGTGGAAGACGGGCGGATAGTCGCTACTGTAAGGGTCGGGGACCAAGTAGCGACTGCGACGGTAGATACAGGGGCGACGAGGAGTTTTATTAGTGAGGAATTTTCCCGTAAGGTGACCAGCGGTGGCGAGATGCTGGCCGCCTGCGCGAAAATTCGCCTAGCCGATGGGTCCACCTTAGAGGTAAAGAAGCTATTAAGGGTAAAAGTTGGTCTAGCGGGGACAGAGGTCACGGTGAGTATGCTCGTGATGCCCTCGATGCTAGACAACATTATACTAGGGATAGACTTTTTGTGCCGGGTGGGGACGACCATCGAGTGTGGCAAGGCTAGGTTAATTTTGGAAGCTGTAGAAGTACCAGATATAGAGGAGGAACAGGTCCTAATGAAACGTGAGCCAGTTGTTGATAAACCGGAGGGGGACAGCAGATCATGGCAGGAGGAGGATGCCCCTGGGGCACCTCAGCCCAGCATCGCCGTAGGAACGGTTCGAGAAGACAGCGTGGACGCGACGACGGCGGCGGGAGTACAACGGTTCGGCGAGGTAGGAGGGTGCGTCATACCCGGCCCCGCAATAACACCGGTGGAAAGCGTCGAAACCAGGGAAAACGAGTGGACAGAGGATTTGGAACCAAAAAAAAGGGAAATATTGAAAGCGAAATTGGCTCTCTTTGATGAGCTGCAAGGGGTGTCCCACGTAGCTGAGCACCGGATCATCATGAAGGACGACAAGCCGATTAAGCAGAGGAACTATAACCTCAGGAGAAGAGAATGGCGACCAGGACTCAATACGTTGGTGTTACTAAGAACACACCAACTCTCTAAAGCCAGTGAAGGGTTCGCGGCGAAACTCGCTCCCAAGTTCGATGGCCCATTCCTCGTGAAAAAGTTTGTATCACCGAATATCGTGCGATTGGTAAAGGAAGGACAAAGAAAGAGCAAACTCGCCAGCATTGCGCAACTGAAGCCATTCTATCAAGAGGGAGAGGAGCACGGAGAAGATGACCAACCCGACCGAGCGCCTGACAAAGAGCAGACTTGTCACAGTTTTAATTAATCTCTTTATGTTTTTTTTATTAACACTAACCAAAGTTGAATTCAGAAGGCTAAGACTAACCGATTGTGTTTATAAATCCCACAGAATACCCAAGATGAGCGACCAATTCCCTTATGTAATCAGCAGCGGCGGCGAGGATGACAGAGCCGCCAACCCAGGGGCAGGTATTACCGCCGAAAATGTGGGCGATACGCCCCGCAAATCGGGCTGGCTTCCCGGACGAGGACGAGCTGACCGACGCCGCGGTCGCGGCCATATCAGAGGCGTTGGAAAATTGTACGTCGAGAGCCCGCCGTTCCAGGTTCAAGGCGGAGGTGGACGGGGAGCTACACGGCGTGACGAGGAACGCGTACGGACACGTAACTGTCACGCTACCCAAGAAAAGGGGGGGTGTGAAGTAGGCCGCATCGGCCCCTTCACAAAGAGTTATATTTATTAGATTATTGGATTTATTTTTATTTATCATATTATATTTATAGTTTAAAGTCGCAAGGGGGCGCATTGTTGATTTAATTTATGTTCCTTATTTAATTTACATTTTTGGTATTATATTTATAAACCGCAAGAAGCGCATTATAGTTATAAGTTTAAGTCGCAAGAAGCGCATCGGTTGGTTAAGCGATAGTTAGAAGTTTTGTTAGACGCAAGGAGCGCGCAGTAGTTCTATTTAATAAACACCCAACGTTCGAAATATTGTTAGAATTTAAATGTAACCGCCCCAAAACGCAGGGTCGCAAGAGGCAGCGCGCCAGCTGCGATCATCAAA
This sequence comes from Scaptomyza montana, assembly GCA_018904305.1. Taxonomy (NCBI): domain Eukaryota; kingdom Metazoa; phylum Arthropoda; class Insecta; order Diptera; family Drosophilidae; genus Scaptomyza; species Scaptomyza montana. The sequence goes on from JAEIGR010000010.1 coordinate 1,790,014, forward strand.
TCCACCACGGTCATGAGCAAGTGTGGGGAGTGGGGAAATCTGCAACGCGGGCCGAAGCCGTAGCGTGGGCGAGGGAGTTGTTATTAGCCTCCGCGAGTGAGCAGACGCGTACGCGGCAGAGAGAAAGAAAATGGTTAGGTTATAAGAACAGAAAAGAGAGGCAGCGTGTTCGCAGCAAAGGTATAGGGTTAGAATTTGGAAGAAGGAGAAGGTAAGAGGGGATAGTTCGCCATAGTTCATCCATACGAGTTTATATATATGTAATTTGGTTTAGGTTTACTCGTGCATATAATTTTTAATATAATCTGAATAAATTGGTCGCCGGTAAGTCCGCGACTCAGTGGAGTGCAATTGCTGTGTGTTTTCTTTCGTTCTATTTCTCTGCTTTGGGTTTTTTTTTGTACACGAGCATACGCGAGTCAAGCTGAGTCGCTTTATACTCTGACCGCTGAGTGTGTCGGCCGTCGCGTTGAAGTCGACGCCGGCATTTCCCCTTCCAACTTGTAAAACCGCGCACGTTAAAGTCTCACCAAAAATATATAAATATTCTTGTGAGGTGTACCTGGCCAGACCGAGTTTATACCCTGGCTAAATTACTCCTTTGCAGGTATATGTTAAATTTATGCGTGTTTTTTGAAATTCCGCTTCTTAATGAATTAGTTCATACACAAATAAGTGAAGAATGCGCTTGAAAATTTAAATTTCATAATTTTATGTACATGTTTCACTTCGCACAGTGCACATTTTTTTTTCAGATTTGTGTGCCTTTGACAATTGATTTACGACCCAAGTAGCCTTTGTTGTTGTTGTCATTGTTGTTATTGGGCCCGCACTGCTACTTTTTGTTAGTGTCATTGATTTTAAAAAAACAACAACAACATAGCAAAACTTGGTGCGTCTAGAAAAATTTCACACACCAGAATATGTTATGGGGGTGGATTCGCCTACTTGCTGCTTATATAACTTAGACAAAACGTAACACACTAACATTATTGATATATTATTGATATACAATTTCGAATAAGCAAAGGGCGTTCACATAAGCGCGCGTGTTGCTCTTATGATAATCAGATAATTTGAAATCTCGCTGCGATCATGCGCCTTTGTTGTTGCTCATTTACGTTCACTTTCTATTTTATGTGCGCGCTTTGCATGTCAATCATAAAGTTTAATAACCCTACCTCCTCCGCACACACTAAATTAAAGCTAAAGGCAATATGCAATTCACTTAACTGCAGCCTCTTAGATATGTTTTGCGTTGATTCAGTGCGTGCGAAGAAGGTAGCGATACTACGCTCTTTGTTTGACTTGCAGAGCGCGCGCATACATAAGAGAGTTAGCCGAAATAGCCAACAACGAAGGCGCATGATCGGAGCGAGAAGAAGGCTTTCGTTGAGAAATCCCGACTAAAAGATACCCTGACCCCGTGTATTAAAATGACTTGCAGAAGTGATTTTTTCTTGACTTCATTTTATTATAAAATATCTCCTGTGTTTCTTAACCGATTTGGATTATTAATTTTCACAGAAGTTATAATGTTACCCATAGTTTTAACTCCTATTTTAACATTTTCTAAATAACAGACATGGCTATGTGGACTCGGCGGTTGAAGCTGATTTATGGGGTCGGAGATGCTTCTTTCTGCCTGTTACAAACTTTTGCACAAAATCATTATACCCTTTTTTACTCATTTCAGGGTATAAAAATAACTGTAAATGCAAAAAATTTGTTGTTGCTGTTTTTGTCTATCGCTCTCGGCTTATCGTAGGTCGCTGTATGCACGCACGAAATTGGTTTTCTATGTTTCGAAGCAATTGCAACTACAAAGGAGGACTAAGAGCAATGCGATTGGCTTAAGAGCATGAAAATGTGATATCGTTCTGTAGATGAGATCAATTCACATAAATAATGGTAACTCTTTCAGCTCTGAGGGAATTTAAAAATTTTTTTTTTAATGTGACATTTGCTTATTGCTTCAATTCATCTTAAAAGTGCAACATAAACGGACAGAATTATTGGGGTGCTTTGCCTGTGGTGGCCCCATTACAGCATTATCAGCTGTATATGCAGCCACAGCAGCAACAGTTTCAGCCACAGCAGCAACCATTTCAGCTACACCAGCAGCTCTACCAGCAGCAGCTACAACAGCAGTTTCAGCCGCAGCAGCAGCAGCAGTTTCAGCCATACCAGCAGCAGCAGTTTCAGCCTCACCAGCGGCAGCATCAGCGTCAGCCACAACAACAACAAAAGCATCGTCAGCAACAACAACAAGAAATGAATTTAAAGCTGCGACAAAACGTGAAAAAGCTGCACAGCCAAGTTTGCAAATTAAATAAATGTTTAAACATCATGATAAAAAAACAAATTGAATCGCAAAATAAAAATAAATTCGAAGCAATGAAATTAGAAATAAAAAATTAATGTAAGGAAGAAATTAGAAACTTGCAATATGAGTTGCAAGCACTTAAAATTACGGAACATTAGAACAAAAAGATACTGTACATACAAAAAAATAAAATACATATTGTAAAATCTTTGAATCTAAACTGCCGCCATTTTACTTTAAAATTTACATTTAAAGTTTAAATCATTATACGTTTACTTTCAGAATGTGGGTTTTCCTAAAGACAAAGATGCTATTATCTTTTGTTGGAACGACAATGACCTTTTCGTTACTGTATGTACAGTATTTTTATACTCGTTACCGAAGGTAATTGGGGGGCTGGCAAATCGATAAATTCGATAACTCAAAACCGATAAGTCCACATATTTCGCACATCCTTACAGCTAGAAATACCAAATTTGGTGAGAATATACCTACTAGCATCCCCAAAAAAACAGCATCAAAAATTTTGGAGCCACGCCCACCAATTCCGCCCCAGCCCCCCCGCATTTTTTTTATTTATTTATTTATTTGTTTATTGTCAACTATGATCAGCTGACATAAAATCCAAATTAATTAAAATGAAAATTAGATTAAAGATTGAAATTAAAATTATGTAAAATAAATTATATATAAATCTGAAAGTAAGTTTAGGTAAAAAAAATTTATAAAGTTAACGGCAAAGCTCTGGGAAATTCAACAATAAAATTAGTGGTCCAACATTTGTTGCGTGGATTGGGAAAAACCCAGAAAACCCAATCAGACCAGCGTTAGATTAGTAGTTAGAGGTTAGTGGTTACGATTAGATAAAGCAAAAAGGATCGATCTTTTTAGTAATGGAATTGAGGACTCCAAGGATATAAGAGAATGAAGCTTGTTATAGTCAGAACATACAACACGGAATGGTTCATGAGTTAAATAGTTGCTCAAGCAACGATCAAGGCTAAGGGGTAAAAAGTTACGTGAAGATCTAAGTGGGACATTAAATTTAATTCGACTTAAAAGAACTGATGAGTCGATTTCACCATTAAGTAGGTTAGTAATAAATAATACTCCATGCATGGTTCTACGGTTTAAGAGGGAGGGAAGATTTATTAAAAGGAGTCTACTTGAATATGGGGGTAAGTCAACTCCAGGAACCCAGTTGAAACTTCTAAGGGCAAATAGAAGACATTTCTTCTGCACAGATTCAATTCTGTCCTGGTGAATCGAGTATTGTGGGGACCACACAAGATCCATACTTAAGGATGGGACGAACTAGGGATGTATAAAGCGTTTTAGTGGTGTAAGGATCGTTAAACTCTTTCGACCACCGCTTGATGAAACCAATGACATTAATGGCCTTATTGACCATCGACGAAATATGGGAGTCAAACTTTAATTTAGGATCAAGAATAATACCTTAATCTTTAATTTCAAATACGCGGTCAAGTGGTGAAGCATCAAGCAAGCAGTATGAGGGGTACTTCTACAAAAAGACATGACTTTACATTTTGAACAATTTAAATTTAGTAAGTTAAAACGACACCAGGCCGACAGCGCACACAAATCCGACTGTAGTAAGTTGCACAGAGAAGCATCATGCTTGTGTTAAAATTTCATCAGCCACTGACTACGTGTTGCGTCGCAGTGTCACTTTAGAATGAAAGACACAAGAATGGAGTAGCAATGAAGCCAAGAAATGAGCAATTGCTTTAATTGTAACGCGAGAGCAATAGTTCCGGATTGTAATTTAAGAAAAAATTTCATATATCATAGAAAACTAAAAATTAATTTAAGGGTTTAGTTGCATATATTAAGCATATTGAAACAGGCAACATTTTTTTCGCTCCTAACCTAAAAACTAACACCAGATCATTTTTGGTTAACTGGTGCGTAAAAAATGGTTTGCTGACCCATGAGCTTGGCTATAGCTGATTTGAAGCGTTTGTGCGGCAACAGTTGCACAACGCAATTACTATTCCATTTTGAAGTTCATAAAATACACTTTTGTTTATCCCAAACAATTTATTTTTAATTCTTATACTTTTGGCTGCCCTAACAGAAAATGACTATGACACTATGTCGTCAGTAGCATTGTAACTATGTATTGATAAAGATATCTAGGATGGCTTCACTGACAATCTGGTTGCAGTTTGGGCACTTTGGCTTGTTGGCATGCTCCGATTTCTCTATGTATTGGTCCAAAATTGTGTTCCAGCACGATCCGCATAAACTTAAATGTTTGCATGGAAGCAACAAGACTGATTTTGCGTTCACATAGCAAACATTACATACATTTGCCTCAACCTTTTCCAAGTTTGCTTGAGCCGATTCAATTGACGATGTTGACCCGCTTAGCGACGCCATTTCGGCCAAATTTCCACTTTCTTCATCCCGTACGCTGTCAAACTGTCACTTTTGGCAAATCGATCATTAAGCGCAACTGTGCGTGCCAAAAAACCTTGGAAGGTTATATCTCCTTTTTCCAAAAGCTCCATTGTGTCCATAATCTTATCAGCACGATCCTTAAAAATTAAATTTTGGTGTAAAATAATAATCAAAATAAAGAATTTATTGTTTTGTTTTTCGTTAACTAAACTAACCTTCAAATGTCGCTTCTGTGTCTGGTTTCCAATGCCGCCGTTTTGAAACAGCAGCGCGAACTCACGACTTTTTTCGTACTCCGCGTCGATGATGCATTTTACAAATTTAAAAAAATTGCCTTAAGCGTGAATTTTGTTGTTCAAATTCAAATTATAGGCCTCCACCGAGCTGGTTGTTCTTGTGGAACGCTTAAAAACGGAAATTTTTTCTGGTCCTTCCTTTTAATTTACAAAAAAATTCAAAATTAAATAAATTATAACTATGTTGAATTGGTTAAACGGTAAGCTATTTAATTGGATTCAACACCTTCTTTTTGAAGCCACTGATGGTGAAAATACTTCACGAACCCATGAAAGAATTTTTTTGTCCACAGTAAATGCCTGAATTTTTAAATGATTAAAAGCATCTACTATTAAAGGCCTAATTACTCCAGCGATAAGACGTAAAACGAACGAGAGACGTAAACAGCTGTAGCGATCAACCTTACGGCAAACAATGTTAGCGCTTACTCCAGACGGAAACGAGAAACGTAAAACGAGAGACGTAAAATTTTTCTGCAGAAAACAGAAAGCAGACTCTCGTCTTACGTTTCTCGTTTCACAGCTGATATCATTTCTGGTTTTGTTTGGCTTGTTCATTATTTGTGCTGCAATTAATAAGTAATAATAATAATAATAAACATGGAAATAAATGACCATGAATTAATAGCCCTAGTTGAGGAAAATCCTTTGCTTTATGACAAAAAGCAAACTCATTTTAAAAATAAATCACAGAAAGCAATATTATGGGATTCCATAGGGAAGCAGCTTAATAGTACTGGTAAGTTTGTAATGGATATTTAATGCAATGTAAATGATATTAATTCCATTCTAGGTCCAATTTGCTCAAAGCGTTTCAACAATCTAAGAGAAAAATTTGGGCCGGAGCTGAAGCGGCAAAATCCAGCGTCTGGTAGTGGCGCGGTTGCGTGCTCAAACTGGCCCTATTTTAAACAATTGCTGTTTTTACGTGGGCACATCGATTACAGCCCACAATCAATGGAAACCTCTTCAGACCAGTTTTCTACGTCGTCGCTCACTGAAATGTGCATCAACATCGAAAACAAAGCAACTACGACCAGAAAAAATAGTACGTCAACGCCGAAAAAGCAGGCGAACACGGATAAGCGTATCGATAGGATGTGCGACCATTTCATTGACACCGCTTCATCGTTCTCCAAAATAGTCAAAGCTTCTCAGAACAGGGAGCCAGTTTCGCATGCCTTCGCTAGATTGGCGGAAGCTCATCTTGCTGCCATGTCACCAAGCGCTCGAACCGAAAAAATTAAAAAATTGTCTTATTATTTGTTTGAAGACGATGATGACTTCGTAATTTGAGCAATATTTCTTTCGATTTTGTTTTTCTTCTTATGTTTTTGCTTTATTTCATTATATTTTGAATTCATTTAAAATATAAATAGATCCAAATAAATTCGTTCACTTCAATTCTTGTTGCCTTTGTTCGCTTTGTTTTAATGTGCACAGCTGTTTACGTATTACGTTGAGAGTACTTGCAAAAAAATTTACGTCTTTCGTCTCTCGTTTTACGTTTCTCGTTTTACGTCTTATCGCTGGAGTAATTAGGCCTTAAGTCGGCAGGAAGAAGAGGAATGTGTAGAAATTTCATAAATAGAGTGTATACACTCTTATTTCCGTGAACTGCACGCTCAAATCCGGCTGTTTTTTTTGCATTTCTTTTGCAAGCCTGAGAAAAGTGAAACCAACATCCATACAAACTGGTTAAGGGGTACAAATTTCGAAGTGCGTTTCGAAGGTCCTGTTCATAGTCTGATGTGAATGACGCACCAGCCAAATTGCATATATTGGCGTCAATATATGTCAGCAAATGTTGGTAGCAGACTTCCGTTTTTCGTGTCATCAAAACAAAAATGAAAGGCGTTATCTGCATTAAGCAAAAATATGTTGTTAACTAAAACCGTTTAATATGGAAATTCTATATATAAAGATTTACCCACCTTTTGCATGTGTTTAATATAAATAATTAAAAGTTGCCTGAACGATCCAAAAGGACAGACCTTAAATATTGACGATCAGCAATTGGAATATTTGCTTCCAATAATGAAACTACTTTATCAGATGAGAAAATGCAGTATGCAAATGCTGACGAAATATGCACTTTTTTAAAAAAGGGCTTTGGCGGGTTTGCCTTCGTCATACCAAAGTTTTTCATGATTTCATCACTGGCGTACGCTTTTTGTACCTCCTCTGCAGTGGTGGGTGACTTGGCAGAAACGGTTGTCTTTTGCGCAGCAGCGTCCGTTTGCAGGAGTCGTAAGCCAATTCAATTTCTGCCTCCCCTGTAGTATGTCTTAAAATGTATAAAAAAAAAATAACGATTTAGTAACTTTATACTTATCGTTCATACGAATTTGCATTTTTGTAAAGTAAATTAAGTAAATCATTCCCAATAAAAAACGAAGTAAAAATATCTTATGTATTTAAAAAAAAATTGTAAATACATACACATACTTGTTATGGTCGGCGATGGGCTATCGATGGTCGTGGTTGTCGAGCGAGGGGTGGAGAGTCGTGCTGGCACCCGATATTCGATTGTTTGACGGCTGAATAGGTGACTGGTAGGTTATGAAGAAGAAGAGGGAATGAATCTGCAGAAAAATTCTTTAGCGGCAGCGAAAAGTGCGCCGGCAGGAATGAAGATTTAAATAAGAAAAAAGTGCCCCAGAATTAAAAAAATTGAAGACCAGTTCATAGTGAGGCGCCTGCAGCATAGAAGGTAGGCGATGAAAATGGTTATTTTAAGGAAAATTGTGCAAATAGTGTTTATTTAGTGATAGCAGCAGGGAGTTGCAGACCGGCAACCAAGTACACACACACGCAACTTCAGCGGCCATAGGAAGCAAACAGACCACCGGACGAGGATTGGCCAACCCGTCTGGGTGGTCATCATCTTCAACTTCCAACAAAAACAAGTTTGTCTATCTTAAGAGCCCCTTAGAAAATTATATCCAGGCGCCTGCGCCCGAGAGCATTATTCAAAGTGCCGGTTGCCAGCCGCACACAGCTGCGCACCAATACGCGCACACACAAGAGCCAACGCAGCTGACACCACCGCCACAGCCACAGTGGGCCGCGAACGGCTGCAAAATAGGATTTAGTTTATTTATTCGCCTTATTTACTTATTTGTTTGCCCTTATTTATTCATTTATTTATCTTCGCCTTAATTATTATTTATTTTCATTATTTATTTAATTTATTATTTATTTATTCTTTCTGTGTTTTTTTGTTTATTGTTTATTTTGTTTGTCGTGTATTAGATATTTGTTTATGTTGTTTATTTATTTAATTATATTCTTTTTATTTTCTTTAGGCCCAATATCTCAATATTCGGTTAAATTTTCGTTTAGCTAACTGCCGCATTATTTTGCTGATCGAGTTAAAACAATTTGGTTTTCTCAAAGCCAAAATAACCTTTCATCGATAAGTAACTATCGCCTTGACAGCGTTGCCACATATATACACAGCGTTGCTATTTATAGCGAGCGGCTCAGCTGTTTTTTGTTTTTGTTTTGGTTGGTGACTGGCAAATTTTGCATATTTTAAATATATAAAATATAAAATTAAAATGAACACGCCTGAATGCAAACGGATTCATTACTATCTCCTCCTAAGCCAATAGTCCGATAGCGTGGGAAACTTTTTTCACTGCACGGCTAGCCGAAGAAACGTTGACTCCACAGAAATCACCAGCAGTGATGAGGAAGCTGCCGCTTGAATAAAAACGCAAAGCCACCAAAAGTTGGGTCTCCGGCAACATTGCATGATTCCTGTTTAAAATCCCACATATGATTAATTTGCGCGCAAAAGAACTTAATTGTTTACCTATTACTATGGCAAGCCAATTGATCTACAATCCTTGCAAGAATGATTTTGCATGTAGATTTTCTTAGCCTGAACCGCTGAACAAATTTGGCATCATCCAGATCAGTGAAATAGTTCACCCTATCCCTATAACTTCTCGAGTTATTAACTCTTGGCTCTGTTTCGTCAAATTGCGTCTCCATTGCATGAATATAAAAAACTCTTCTGTGCGATGCCATTTTTCTTTAATAACAAAATAAATATACAATTCAAGGGACAGCTGTTTGCTTTATCGATGATTCTTATCGATATATCGTGACTTCAACGCGCTTTAAATTTTAACCGAGACCCAGCCTTCCGGTTAGTTTGTTTCTCATATACTCCTAACCGAACATTGAGAGACTCAAATTCGACTAAACTTAGAATAAGTTGACTAACCGGACATTGAGATATTGGGCCTTAGTATGTTTATTTAACGTAAATTTAATTTTAAGAAAAAACAATGTTAAATATAATTATATTTATAAATAAATGAATGTCTGTTTATTGTTAATGTAAAACATGTGTGAGTAGTAGTTTATGTGTGGGTGGGACGATTGTGTGTTGATGTCGGGGTAAGTTGTTGTTGTTGTAAAATGTTTAGGGAGTTGGCACTTAAGTATGAATAGGCCAATTCATAGGTAGGGAGGGCACACATTGGGGGTAAATGTCAACACCTGTTTACCCAGTATATCCGTAAATTGTCCGATTATGTGAAGAATATCTGCTAGTCCGTTTGTTGTTAATTTTTCGTAAAAATATAAATTTTTGTTAACCCGGCTCACGCTATATCGAGGTCGTATCCATCCCTGGGTAACCGATTTGCTAGCTGGCTATCGATACAGTGTTGGGAAAATAAGGCCGGATCATAACATACTGAAACATTTGGTGTACTTTTTTACTTTGGTTTTTTACTTGTTTTTTACAGTTAAATATATCATTTCTGATATTTTCGGTACACATTTTAAATACTTACTTTGCAACCACGTCGTTGAATATATTTTTCGTGTCCGAATTCTCATCCGCTGCGCTGCAAAGATCTTCATTTCACTAGTCACTATCATTTTTTTAATTTCCATGTCCTGAGGGCCATGGTTGTGAATCATTGCTTCTGGTTTTGAAAAAACTTTAGTTTGGTTTGCCGACAAATAAACCCTAGCCTTGCATTTTTTGACGCGGCAGCAATAGGTCGTATCATTATTTTTAAGTGTTTTATTAATGCAATAAATTTGCTGTTCGTCCACCGAAAGCAGCAGCTTTGGGCCTTGGCGCAGTCCTTCTATAAATTGAAATTCAATGTTGTTTACATCCATTGTTTTATTTTATTTTAAGTTTTAGCTGGTAACGATCTGACACTCTCTCTCTAACTGAACATCTTCTGCTGCGCTAAACTGTTGCTTTGAAGCCGAATAGTAAATGTATGTAGCCAAGATCAAGAATTAAGGCCCATTCCCAGCAAAAAACATTTCATTTATGAAAAGTGCTCAATTATTTCGTTAGGTTCCACATAAAGTTAGAGTGACCAGCTGTGCCAAACATTTGTATCTAAAAATGTAAATATTTGTTGGTCACCTTGTTTGATTAAATTGTTCAAATTGAGCGCCTTCTCGCATTGCTCGCTTGGGAAAGCAATTTTGGCAGATAGTCTAAATATTCCGCCAGACAACGTTCTCAATGGAGTTGAAACACCATATTTTATTGTTGCAGACGATGCGTTTCCTCTACACAATTGGAATATGAAGCCATACGGGTCGCGCTCACTCAGCGTACCCGAACGTGTTTTCAATTATAGCTCAGTCGAGGTCGCCGCTGCATTGGAAATGCATTTGGCATTTTGACCGCCAAATGGATGGCTGTGCAAAATTTGTTAGAAATAACATTAAGGAATATGTAAACTCAAGCGAAGGTTCTGTTCCTTAGCAAAATAATATGGCTGGTGTCAACAAGAATTTATACATATTTATAAATATGTATAAATTCTTGTTGCTGCTGTTTAAATTAAAAAAACATTGAATTCATTTATAATTAGATTTGATTGTTTTTCTTTTTCATGCTCATTGATGAATGCGATTTTTATCTTCTCGAAAAAAGCTTTCAAACCGCTTTCGTTTTAAATTTTCTTGTGCGTCCATTTCATATGCTGCCCGAAATAATTGTAAAGCTATTATTCCGTTTTTAAGAACAGCTGATTTTGGAATCCACAATTGTTCCACTATCGGAACTATCGATGAACTTTTCTGATGGTTGCTGGGAATTTAAAAACGGAAAGCATGCACGAAAATTTCTGACAACTGTTTTTTTTATATAGAGTTGCAGCTAAAAATTACGTTTCGCAGCTGCTGGGAATGGGCCTTTACTATGAAACGATTGCGCTATACCGTACACAAAAGTTGTCGCCACTAACGGCATTATGAGAATGTGAAAAATTTGTGACAGTGGGTCAAGTTTATAAAATAGCTATGTTTCATAGAATTTCGTTAATGAATTATTTCATTAAAAGTCATAGCTATTCTTTTTTCGTTTCAAATATAGCAACAAATAGCTAAATAAAGCATTGTGCCCTGTAACGCAAAACAAACACAAATATATGATTGCATATTCCATCATTCTTCATATAATTACAAATTACTCACTTTTTTTGTTGTTGCTTAAATTGCAACCGCCCACTGTGCAAATTATTTTATAGAAATGTTTTTTTTTTTCAGGGCTGCCAAGAGTAAAAAAAAAAACAAGTCAGAAGGTTTAAGTCGAGACATCCCGACTACATGATACCCTGAACCCGTATATTAAAATGACTGCACTACAGCATATTGACTTAACTTCAATTTAAATATCTCCGGACAGATGGACATGGCTATATCGGCATCGTTGCATGTCTAGTGTCGTAGAATTAAAGAAAAGGAAAGAGTATGAATGACCAGCAATTATTAAACTTAAATTTGACTGTTTGTGTACATCTATGCATATACAGCACCCTTAAATGTGAGTGTGGCAATTGTATATCGCTTATTGACACATGCACACATACAGTGACAAAATTTTACCGTTCTTGGTTGCCGCTGGCCTGCCGCAAGGCATACTTAATTTAGTATGCCTTGGCCTGCCGCTTGTCGTAAACTTGACGGGCCGCTGAGACAAATACGGCTGCACATGCTATCTGCTATCGCTCCCTCACACTTATGGCTTATATTCTGTATACCATTTGAAATATTTCTGAAACGAACCCCTGAGACAAAACTTTTCTTACCAATTGCCCACTCTTGAGATTGTACTCTCTTTGGTTCGTGGTATAAAAAAAAGTTTAATGAACCACTGCGCAACAGTAAGCTGACTGATATGGAGCGGGCTATTTTCATATGTCTACAGCAAAAAGCTAAGTGGTAGATGAATTCGTTGCTAACTTTTAACTTTTTTTTAATGATAATGACCCCACATGCACCGTAGGTATGCTAATTGGCAATAATTTTCCAACAAGTTTGCCGTACAAATAAAGAAAATCTATTATTGAGAACATTTGACATTTCATTATTCTTATGAAGAAAAAAAACTAGGTGGCAGCATAATTTATACATAAAGAAATGTAAATAAAATCTTCCAGAGTGATACTAATTGTTGTTATCATTATATGTATTAAGTTAATCAAGACGCACTGTAAATATATTTTATGGCCATTTTAGTTAAAGTTATGTATATTAAAATATTACAGCTTTGTTAAAAAACATAATTTACTCAAAATGTGAATGCATAGTCAAAAACTGACGGCGATCTTATGTCGTTTTTTTCCCAACGACATAAGATCGCGCGAGACTATGACGTTTTGAAACGACATAAGATCGCCGAGAATAAAACGACATAAGATCGCCGAAAAATTGTACTGGCGAGATTGTGGCGGCGAGATTATGTCGTTACCCCATTTAAGACCAGAGTCAGCAACTAAGCAGTCCCTTATTTTGGCAGTAAAGCCAGCACATTTCATGTGGATCGCGTTGTCACACAATCTACATAAAAAAAGTCTTGGTTGGTTGTACCAACCGTTTTACAATTCTTGCTGCAGCAGGTAAACATATTGAAAAATGTAAACAATGAAATAAGCAAATCGAAATGCTAAAACAAAACAATGAAGAGTGCAAGAATATATGTATGTATTAACATTTCAATGTAATGAGTACTTTCAAACGGTAAAAATAAAGAGAGCAAGAGAGCGTGAGCAGATAGAACCGCAATTACGTCGGATAAGAGCGGACGAAAGCGGGAGAGGACTGATGCTGAAAAGCGAGAGTAATAAAATTGACAAGCTGTTTGTTGTTAGTAGACACAGAATATGCAAATGCAAATATATGTATATATATATATGTACGAATGTTTTCTTTAAGTAAGGCGCAGAAGCGTCAGTTCAACTGCATCTTAAAGTATTTAAAAACTTGGCAAAACTCTTTTTTGCAAACGTAAATATGTACACGTATATTTGCAATCCCTGTTAGAATTATTAACCAGATTAAACAAATTTAAACACCGTTCACAAACACAAGAGAACAATAAATACTTTAGAGCACGTAAAAACACGACCGTCACCAACGAAAGACAACTATGTTTTAAGTAAAACAAGTAAGAAGGCTCTAGTCGGGAGAGCCCGACTAGAAGATACCCTGAACCCAGTTGCAAAAAAAAAATTTAATTTATATAAAACTTTGGTATACTGACTTAACTTCAATCGCTTAAGCTCGATATCTCCGGTGTGTCTTAACCGATTTAGACGAAATTTTCAGAAAAGATCTATCGTTACTCATTCTTTCAACCCTCATTTTTACATTTTCCAAATTCGATATTTTTTTGTTATCGATTCCATGTGTATATCGGAAACCAGAATAGTTATCGATAATTTCAAGCAAACTTGTTCTGCTCATGGTATAGGAGAACTTATATCCCAAATCTGAAGTCTCTAGCTCTTGTAGTCTCTGAGATCCACGCGTTCATACAGACGGACAGACGGACGGACAGACGGACATGGCTAAATCGACTCGGCTATTGATGCTGATCAAGAATATATATACTTTATAGGGTCGGAGATGCTTCCTTCTGCCTGTTACATACTTTTGCACAAAACCATTATACCCTTATTTACCCATTTTATGGGTTAATGGTATAAAAAGCTTATATCTCCCAAAGTTTTTGAACTATAGCCACCAAATTTGGTGCCAAAATAGGTGATGATGACCCCCAAAAACTGCATCAAAAGTTAAGATGCCACGCCCACAAATACCGCACTAGCAGCCCCAAGCTGCCCCAACGCTTCGTCAAAAACGGAATGCGTGTATCTTCCAGAATTGTGGAGCTAGAGCCACCAAATTTGGTAGGAAGATAGCTAACAACGACCCCCAAAGAACAGCATCAAAGCTTTGGAGCCAAGCCCACCCATACCGCCCCCAGCCTCCCTTTCCCCCCTTTCCAAACTATTACAAACTTTGAGCTTGAGTCACCACATTTGGTATGTAGATAGCCACATGGATCTGTAGCAAAAATGTGCATGCCACATGGATCTGTAGCAAAAATGTGCATGCCACGCCCACCCATTCCGCCCCCAGCTCCCCTTTCCCAACAAACTTACAAACTTTGAGCTAGAGTCACCAAATTTGGAAGGAAGATAGCTGGTGGCATCCCCATCTGCATTGGAGAATCTTTAAGGCAGCGTACACCCCTGCCGCATCCGTACCCCTTTGCAATCAGGCCTCTTTTTACCGGTTTTGATACTGGTAAAGAGTATACCGCAGTCGGTTGCGTCCAGCTGCAACGTTTCCACTTGTTTTGTTCTAATGTTCTGAAATTTTTAGGGTTTGCATCTCATATTGCAGATTTTGCATTTCTTCTTTGCATTCCTTTTTTTATTTCTAATTTCATTGCTTCGAATTTATTTTTATCTTGCAATTCAATTTGTTTTAGTTATTTTATTATAAAATTTCATTTCTTATTTAATATTAATATTTGACTGTGCGGCGTTTTAATGTTTTGTTGCTGGCGCAACTTTAAATGCTTTAGTTGTTGTTGTTGCTGACAATGCTTTTGTTGTTATGGCTGAAACTGCTGCTGCCGCTGCGGCTGAAACTACTTTAGTGGTTGCTGCTGATATCAAAAAATCATAAAAAATACATGCGAAGAGATTTTTGAAATTTTTTGTTTAAGCCCAGGGAAAAAACTTTCAAAAGTAGACTTTTACTAAAATTTAAATCTTTTAATAGGCACTTAATGCGATAGGAAGAGTATTGTATCATTCAAACGGATGCTGTTGATGCTGATCAAGACAATTAATAAAGTTTTCTTATATTTTGTAGCCACAGTAAGATAACAGAGAGAAGAACAAAGAAGAAGAAATATAACTCTAAATGGTACTCACTTCAAGCAGCATGCACAGCTGAGCGAATATATGCTGCAACACAAAGAGCGGCTTAAAGCTTGATCAGCGCGCGCTTCGCTCTAATGACTGCCGCTAGATATAACATACATATTTTGAATGCAATCATGCGTCTATGTTGTTGCCCATTTACGCTCACTCTTTTGTTTATGCGCGCTTTGCATGTCAAACATAAATCTTAATATCCCTATCCCCTCCGCACTCACTAAGCTAAGCTAACCATAACTAAGAGGCTGCAGTTAAGGGAATGGCATTGCCTAATTTGCACCACCCATACCTAGCTCTTAAGTGCAAGCGTTGTTTGTATGAGCTCGGGATCTGCTGCTTAGAGGAATAACTGTGATGCTCTTTCCAACATTATGTTTTTACATACAATGGTAAGGGAATTGGTTATGCATTTTAGTTCATATTTAATGTGAACAAAGAAAGTTACTTTTCGTTTCAGTGAATTTTTTAATATTGTTTATATTAAGGATAAGGATAATAACAACGAAAGTTTCTTTTTGGATCAGCGAGTTTTTTAATATTCTGATTTTCGTATTATATAAATATACATTCATTTAAAATACGTATGTATATACGATCATTTAAAATTCGAATTTAATGAAAAGTTAAAAAAAATATTTAATTGCTATTATTTAAATATTTAAATAACGATCAACGTATTTTAATTTCTTTTGTTGTTTTTTAAACAAGCATAAACAATTATAATGCATTATTTATAGTTGTCGTCTATTTTGCATTTTATATAATAGTCATACAGACGCTGCTTACGTGCATTTTATTTTATTTTTATTTTATTTTTTTATTTTATTTTTTTATTTTATTTTATTGAAAGTTGTTGACAATTCTAGAGTCAAATTTAAAAAAAAATAAGTTACAATAAAATAGTAGAAGTAAAAAGCCTAGGCTGAGAACAAAAATGTCTAATAACATCACCGACCGATGGGGGTGTTTTATTTGCCAGTCCGGCCAGCTATGCCCCTTTCCACAGCCAAAAATGTCAGTGATATTATAGACTCTATACTTAAAACAGAGATGTTAGTAGAAAATATAAAAGAAAAACTTAAATGTGAAAACTAAAAATAAACGATAAAAAAAAAAAAAAAAAACAATAAAAAAAGTAATAATAATAATAAAAATAAATAATAAAAATAAATAAATAGAATAAAAAATATTTATATATATATGACCCGATGAAGGAAAAGAATTTAGCCAGTCCAGCAGGCTCAGCCCCGTTTCATAGCTGAGAGCGGTCATTAACTTCCCGAAGATAAACTGAAAGCAATGGTTTGATTAAGGAGAGAGAGGTCTCATTAGAGAACACGTGGTATAGATTATTAAATTGGACGCATAAAACACGAAATGGACTGTGCATAGCGTAATCTGTTGTGCACGTTTTCAAAAATAACGGGCGAAAGTTTCTAGTAGGTCTGGAGGGAATAGAGAAATGGAGATGACCTAACAGAAAAGAAGAATCTATATCACCGTTAATCAACTTGTGCTGGAAGGCAACACCAAGTACTATCCTACGATTGTTCAACGACGGGAGGTTAAGGAGAAGAAGCCTACTGGAATATGAAGGCAAGCGAAGGTTATTATCCCAATTTAAGCCTCGTAAGGCAAAAAGCAAAAACTGCTTCTGAACAGATTCGATACGATCCTGGTTATTTCTATACTGGGGGCTCCATATACAAGAGCAGTACTCTAGGATAGGGCGAACCAGGGAAGTGTACAAAGTTTTCGTAACGTAAGGATCGTTAAACTCTTTAGACCAACGTTTAATGAAACCAAGAACACCTTAACAATAGTAGAAATATGAAGGCCGAATGAGAGTTTGGAGTCAAAAAGAACACCAAGGGCCTTGACTGTAAAAATACGTTGCAACGGGGTACTGTCAATTAAGTAGTTGGTAATGCAGGGGCTACTTCGGCTGAAAGTCATAAACATACATTTAGAACAATTGAGAAGCAACTGATTAGTCTTACACCAAAGATGCATTGAATTTAAATCATCTTGTAAGCAAGTATGATTTAGAGAACTACAGTAGGAGAAAATAAGCTTCACATCGTCTGCGTACATGAGAATGCGAGAATGAGATAAAACAGAGGGAAGATCATTTATAAAAAGAGTGAAGAGTAAAGGACCAAGATGACTACCCTGAGGTACTCCAGAAGTAACATGAACTTGTTTCAAGGTAGCCAATCTTAGGAGTACTCTTTGTGTCCGATCCTTTAAATAAGAAGAAATCCAAGATATAAGTGAGGGAGGGAAACCAATACGGACAAGCTTGAGAAGTAAAAGGTCATGGTGTACAGTGTCGAAAGCTTTACTGAAGTCTGTTTGCATTTTCGAGAGGAAAGCATCATTTACTAAAGTTGTAAATTCTAATAAATTGGTCATGGTTGACCGATTTTTTACGAAGCCATGTTGAGCAGGGGATAAGACTGATTTGCAGAAATGTTGCAGAGATGAAGTGATAATTTTTTCAAATAATTTAGGGATAGCGGACAATTTTGCAATGCCCCTATAATTTTCAATATTGGACTTCCCACCTTTTTTGTGCAGAGGGATTATAAAAGATTCTTTCCAAAGAGATGGAAAGACAGAAGATTCAAGGGAGAGATTCAAAAGCTTAAGCAATGGGCGAAGAAGAGAAGCACTGCACTCTTTAAGAAGACAACTAGGTATATTGTCAGGTCCAGGAGAGTAAGAAGACTTTAACGAATTTAAAGCTGATAGCAGAGTGGACTGAGAGATGGTAGGAACAGGAATATAATTTGTAGAAGCAATACTATAAGGGTAAGGTATCTTAATAGGGGATGCAGAAGAGTAAGTTGATTGGAAGAAATTGGCAAAAATATTAGCGGATTCGCTATCGATGCTAGATTTATCCATCCCAAACATGAAAGATGACGGTAAAGTGGAAGATTTACGCTTAGAATTGACAAAATTATAAAATTGTTTGGGATTTAGCGTAAATTGCCGTTTGCAACAAATAAGGTAATTCTCATAGCACTGTGAATTCAGGAGAAGAAAGTTTGATTTGGCTATAATGTATTTAGACAAGTCAGCACTCAAGCCAGACCTGCTAAATTTTTTATAAAATTTAGATTTATTATTTTGTAAAGTTGATAGTCTTGGGGTGAACCAAGGGGGCTTAGAAGAAACGGGCAACGGAGCAGAGTAAGGGATACATTCGTCCAATAGAGAATTTAAGGTGCTATAAAAAGATTTTAGGGCAATATTTATATCAACCGAATCATATATAAAAGACCAATCAGTTGCCAGAATACGTTGATTTAATAATGAGTAATTTCCTTTGCGAAAGCAACGGCGAGGCAGGTTAAACACTGGAGGAGAAGACATAACAGGATTGCTAACAGACAATGTAACTTCTAAAGTAGGATGATATGAATCCTCAGGGACAAACAGAGGGGATGACCTAGAGACATTGGCAATACAGTAGTTGTTAATATATACAAGATCGAGTGTTCTAATCAAATGATTAGAAATTGAATTGATCTGAAACAATGGAAGATCAAGCATGGCTTCTAAGAAGTCATGCTGGGCAGACGGTACAAGATAATTTATGGTGTCGGATGAAGACC
Source organism: Scaptomyza montana (assembly GCA_018904305.1). Taxonomy (NCBI): domain Eukaryota; kingdom Metazoa; phylum Arthropoda; class Insecta; order Diptera; family Drosophilidae; genus Scaptomyza; species Scaptomyza montana. Next base: position 1,808,918 of record JAEIGR010000010.1, read on the forward strand.
AGGGGATGGTTGGTAAATTAAAGTCACCCAGTACGATAAAAATATCATTATCACGGATATGAGCAGAAACTTCTTTAATACAAGTTAGGTGTTGAAGATAAACTTGAATGTCAGAAGAAGGAGGGATATAAGAGCAAGTGATATAAACAACATGTGAAGGGAGAGTTATTTTAACAGAAATAATCTCAGCATCATTAACGGCAGATAAAACAGAAAGGTTCCGACTGGAGAGTAGCTTTAACAGCAATTAATACCCCACCACCTCGGCGAGTCGGTCGATCAGCTCTATAGACGATAAAATTATTTTAAAAAAGTTCACAATTAGATATACTTGGATTTAACCAAGTTTCAACGAAAAGCTATTCAAAAACAAGTTTTTAAGTTTTGAGACCAGACCCCTAACATTCTGATAAATAATAGATATTTCATCAGAATTTAGTTTTTTGAAACGACAGAGTTATTATTTGAGAAGGTTGCAGCTGGAAGGTTGACAGGTAAAGGCAGAGTTTTTTTTTTTTGAAAAACTCATAAACAACCGTACGAGGGGGCCAAAATTTGGGATAACATATGATTGAAAACGATTCTAGAGAGACATTAATTTTAAAAGATGATATTTCGCGAGGGGAAGAAAAGTTAAATTTTGTAATAGATACGCTAGCTTTAGTTTTGCTAGCAATATAGGCAGCAACAGAATCGCAAGTAGTTTCAGCGGAAAGTCGCGACACAAAAACTTGCTTGCGAGGAGCCACTACTGTTAAAATAGGAGGTGGCTGTGGTATGGGGACAGATAGATCATTATTTACCGCGTTTATTTCGGCAGGATCCAAGACGGGCATAATACTACTAATAGCAGGGGATACTGCAGGAGATATATTCGGACAATCGCTTGGAGTTGGAGATAACGATAGAACTGGCGACAATTCTACGTTACTAGGCACGGGTGAACGCGACGAGGGTGAAGGGGCAAACATTAACGGAACATTCAAAAATTCAGACTTCAACCGGCGAGTAGACAATGACTCAAATTTAAAATTATTGAGAAATTTCAAACTCGATCAATGTCAGTCACTAGCATGCTTGCCGTCTTTTTATACTCATTACCGAAGGTCAATAGTATATTGGGTTTGTGCAATGTCCGTCATGGTGTCCGTCCGTCCGTCCGTCCGTCTGTATGTTCGCAACTTATTTCCACACCCTTCAAGCTAGAGACTTGAAACTTTCCAATTCTCTTTATTTATGAGATAGTAAATTAAAGTGTCAAGATGGGGGTTCTACGATAACTGGGGGGCTGGCAAATCGATAAATTCGATAGCTCAAAACCGATAAATCCACATATTTCGCACACCCTTACAGCTAGAACTACCAAATTTAGTAAGCAGATAGCTACTAGCAACCCCCAAAAAACTGCATCAAAAATTTTGGAGCCACGCCCACCCATTCCACCCCCAGCCCCCCCGCAAATTAAAGTAAAAAGAGCCTATATCTCCCACAGTTTTTGAGCTATAGCCACCAATATAGGTGTTGATGACCCCCCAAAAACTGCATCAAAAGTTTGGATGCCACGCCCACCAATAATGCCCTAGCCGCCAACATCCGCCCCAACGCTGCGTCAAAAACGGGAATGCGTGTATCTTCCAGAGTTGTGGAGCTAGAGCCAGCAAATTTGGTAGAAAGATAGCTGGCAACGTCCCCAAAGAACTGCATCAAAGTTTTGGGCCACACCAACCCATTCCGCCCCCCTTTCCCCACTTTTTACAAACTTCGAGCTAGAGTCACCAAATTTAGTATGAAGATAGCAATTGAAATTCCACAAAGATCAACAGAAAAAATTTGGATGCCACACCCATCCATACCACCCCCAGCCCCCCTTTCCACGCCTTTTACAAGCTTTGAGCTAGAGTCACCCAATGTGATATGAAGATCGCAATTGACATTCCACAAAGGTCTGCAACAAAAATTTGGATGCCACACCAACCCAATCTGCCCCCAGCCCCCCATTCCCCACCTTTTACAAACTTTGAGCTAGAGTCACCAAATGTGGTATGAAGATATCAAATGACATTCCACAAAGATCAGCATCAAAAATTTGGATGCCACAGCCACCCAATCTGCCCCCAGCCCCCCATTCCCCACCTTTTACAAACTTTGATCTAGAGTCACCAAATTTGGTATGAAGATAGCAATTGACATTTCACATAGATCTGCATCAAAAACTTGGATGCCACGCCCACCCATACCACCCCAGCTCCCCTTTCCCCACTTTTACGGACTTTGAGCTAAAGTCATCAAATTTGGAAGGAAGATAGCTCGTGGCATCCCCATCTGCATCGGAGAATCTTTAAGGTACAGCGTACACCCCTGCCGCATCCGTACCCCTTTGCAATCAGGCCTGTTGTTACCGGTTTTAATACTGGTAACGAGTATACCGCAGTCGGTTGCGTCCGACTGCAACGTTTCCACTTGTTTAGTTTTGAAAACTGATTTCTCACAGAGTTATACATTCTAGAGAAATCAATTTGCTTATCAATGCACTAAGGGCATGACCAACGCACACCACCACAGCCGGTCTTGGCTACAGCAGTGATCTTGTCACACTCACGCCCAGTAAGACCTGCACATTTAGCATGCATAAAATTCTCACACAACCAGCAATGAACAAATTGAGGCCGTGCAGAATCGTCAGACTGCTTAAATGTACAAGACTTTTTGCAGCACGACATATTTACCACTGGGGTCAAACTAACGAAAATAGGTTGCGAGAGCACAGATCGGACAAAACGGCGCACAGAAAATCTAAGAGCAATCGCGCTAATTAAGGGGAATCGTAACACAAATATTTCTTGTTTGGAGCGATAAGCAACAACAAAAATGTATTAAAGCACGACAAGCGAGGCAGATAACGCTTAAACGAACAAACACACAAACAAGTGTATACGCAGTGAATAAACACACAAACAAGAGTAAACGCAGCGAACAAACACACAAACAAACAAGTGGAAACGTTGCAGTCGGACGCAACCGACTGCGGTATACTCGTTACCAGTATTAAAACCGGTAAAAACAGGCCTGATTGCAAAGGGGTACGGATGCGGCAGGGGTGTACGCTGCCTTAAAGATTCTCCTTAAAGATTCTCCGATGCAGATGGGGATGCCTCCAGCTATCTTCCTTCCAAATTTGGTGACTCTAGCTCAAAGTATGTGCAAGCAGATTTTTGGGGGTCGTTGCCAGCTATCTTACTACCAAATTTGGTGGCCTGAGCTCCACAACTCTAGAAGATTCAGGGGGTCATCATCACCTATCTTGGCACCAAATTTGGTGGCTATAGCTCAAAATCTGTGGGAGATATAGGCTCTTTTTACTTTAATTTGTGGGGGGCTGGGGGCAGAATGGGGGGCGTGGCATGCACATTTTTGCTACAGATCCATGTGGCATGCACATTTTTGCTACAGATCCATGTGGCTATCTACATACCAAATGTGGTGACTCAAGCTCAAAGTTTGTAATAGTTTGGAAAGTGGGGAAAGGGAGGCTGGGGGCGGTATGGGTGGGCTTGGCTCCAAAAATTTGATGCAGTTCTTTGGGGGTCGAAACCAGCTATTTTCCTACCAAATTTGGTGGCTCTAGCTCCAGAAATCTGGAAAATACACGCATTCCCGTTTTTGACGAAGCGTTGGAGCGGATGGGGGCGGCTAGGGCAGTATTGGTGGGCGTGGAATCCAAGCTTTCGATGCAATATTTGGGGGGTCATCATCACCTATCTTGGCATCAAAATTGGTGGCTACAGCTCAAGAACTGTGGGAGATATAGGCTTTTTTGACATTATAATGCTGGGGGGGGGGGGGTGTGGGGCTGGGGGCGGAACGGGGGGGCGTGGCTCCAAAATTTTTGATGCAGTTTTTCTGGAGTTGCTAGTAGTTATCTTCTTACCAAATTTGGTAGTTCTAGCTGTAAGGATGTGCGAATATATGGATTTATCGAATTTATCGATTTGCCAGCCCCCCAGTTATCGTACAACCCCAATCTTGACACTTTAATTTACTATCCCATAGATAAAGATAATTGGAAAGTTTCAAGTTTCTAGCTTGAAGGGTGTGGAAAAAACTTGCACACATACGGACGGACAGACGGTCAGACGGACAGACGGACAGACACCATGACGGACATTGCACAAAACCAATATACTCTTTACCTTCGGTAGCGAGTATTAAAACCGTTAATGGTATAGCATACGCATCATTTCAATTGGCGTGTAAAGATCTAGGATTACCAGAAGATGATAAGCATTGGGATTCAACTATAGCCGAAGCTGTCATTTGTCAAAATCCTACAAAACTGAGAGAACTTTTTGCAATAATGTTAGTATTTTTGTCAAATTTCGGATGCTCTTAAATTTTTGAATACTTAAGGCCCATTCCCAGGAAAAAAAATTTCATTTATGGAAAGTGGTAAATTTTTACGTTAGGTTCCACATAAAGTAAGAGTGACCAGCTGTGCCAAATATTTGTATGGCAAAATGTAAATATTTGATGGTCAACTTATTTGATTAAATTGTTCAAATTGAGCGCCTTCTCGCATTGCTCGCTTGGGAAAGCAATTTTGGCAGATAGTCTAAATATTCCGCCAGACAACGTTCTCAATGGAGTTGAAACACCGTATTTTATTGTTGCAGACGATGCGTTTCCTCTACACAATTGGAATATGAAGCCATACGGGTCGCGCTCACTCAGCGTACCCGAACGTGTTTGCAATTATAGGCTCAGTCGAGGTCGCCGCTGCATTGGAAATGCATTTGGCATTTTGACCGCCAAATGGATGGCTGTGCAAAATTTGTTAGAAATAACATTTAGGAATATGTAAACTCAAGCGAAGGTTCTGTTCCTTAGCAAAATAATATGGCTGGTGTCAACAAGAATTTATACATATTTATAAATATGTATAAATTCTTGTTGCTGCTGTTTAAATTAAAAAAACATTGAATTCATTTATAATTAGATTTAATTGTTTTTCTTTTTCATGCTCATTGTTTAATGCGATTTTATCTTCTCGAAAAAAGCTTTCAAACCGCTTTCGTTTAAAATTTTCTTGTGCGTCCATTTCATATGCTGCCCGAAATAATTGTAAAGCTATTATTCCGTTTTTAAGAACAGCTGATTTTGGAATCCACAATTGTTCCACTATCGGAACTATCGATTTACTTTTCTGATGGTTGCTGGGAATTTAAAAACGGAACACAGACAAGAAAATTTCTGACAACTGTTTTTTTTATATAGAGTTGCACATAAAAATTCCGTTTCGCAGCTGCTAGGAATGGGCCTTTATAAAGAGAGTTTATCAGAAGATATTTTAAGAGCCTTTCATATTTCACAAGACAGAAATATTGATCAAAGTATTGTGAATAATGTATTTAATAAATGTCTTATGTTCATTGAAGATATAGTACTGTCTATTGGTGGTCAAAACTTGACTTACTATAGACTTCCACTGGGGGCTAAGGCTTTGTTAGTGAAGCGTGTGTGCCTGCCGCCGCGCCAAGCTGACTCAGCCAGTGGGGTTTGGCAGTCACATGCCGACTACTGAAGACCGACCATACGTGGTGAAGAGCCACATCCTGCTCGAGGTGCCCCTGCTCTAGACGAAATATGGCGGATCTAGAGAGGACAACTCGAAAAAACCCGTAATCACCGGTGTTACCATACCATGCCCCTGTGATGAATGGCACTACGTTAGTGTGTCTTTTAACGGTGGCTTCCGGATACCTGGCACCTCCGGTCGTATGAGTGCCCGATCCGGGGTATGAGGCTCTGCCCAGGGGGAAACTTCCTTCCTCATTACTCGTGGGACCATATATGGAACTACTAATAGTGAATACCCCTCCCCAAGAAGCAGGGTGCTCAAGCAGCCCCTTATCGAGCAACATCGAACCCAGCCGGGAACCCGAAGAAGCTATGGATATCTGTTCACAAAGCTCCGGAACCGACACCATCACCAAGGAGGAGGAAGAAACCCTTCTTGCCTCCCCCAAGGCTGAAAGACCAAAACGGGTCGCACTATCCGGCGCTGCAAGGAAAAGGTTGCGCAGACACCTTGCGAACGGCATCCCCATGGATGAGGCCAAAAGGCTCGCTCAGAAGCTTATGGACCCTCCTAGGGCGGTGCCCAGCATGAGTGGCGCCACCAACAAGCGAGGTAGATCGGCCAACACGAACCCAGAAGAGGTGTCGACAAAGAGGGCCATGATTAAAACCGCGGCTCCTAGTGCCCTGACGAAGGATGGTCCTGCAAGCGTATTGCTAGCCACGGAGGCTCCAGCAGCCTCCACAGCCGCAGCTGCGGCTGGGCAAACAACACGGGAGCAGCCACCCCAAGTCGGTATCAAGGCCTCCTACAGGGACGTTGACAGCTCGGCGAAGATGGCAATACTCCCTGCCGACTATCCCCAAAATCTGCTCACGACAGAGCAGCTCAGCGCCATTCACGCCCACATTAAGTTAGTCCCGGAGGTGGAGGCTCCACGTGCCGCCGTTTTCATTGGCTACTTCCCGCTTCCAAAAGCGGATATGAAGACGGACGAGATTTTGAAGCTCGTCGAGTTCCAGAACAGCGGCCTGTGCGTGGGAGACTGGCGTATCTTCCACCGCGAGATGAAGCAAAATATGGCCATCATCACCATAGCGCTGGACCCAGTCTCGGCCGACCGGCTGAAGATGATTGGATACCAGCTCAACTTTGCGTGGGGCACGGCTACTCTTAAGCCTAAGGCCAGCACGCAGCCGAAGGAACAGGCGGTGGCTCCTGCTCTGGCAGCGGAGAAGCCCACCTGCTCCAAGGCCATCTTACCGGACACGGCTACAATAACACCACAGGGTGCAGCTCATGCAACCCCTGAGCTGCCTGCGGCCGACAGCATCCGGACATCCAGCGGAAATGGGGCTAGTGGCACTGCAGTTGCCCAAGTACCCGCAGCACCGCGGAAAGTTCTGCGCCTTCCCCTTCACGGGCGCATCACGCGCGGAACTGGGCGCGTGAACAAGGGTGTGAGGCGCACTCCTGAAGAAGAGGCCCTTCTGCGCACTAACCGAGGCCGGAAGATGGCGGCCAGGGGCCGCAAGAGGGCGGACTAATGACTTGTCCTCCTCCCCCCACTCTCACTAACACCCGGAGACACCTAAGATGTCTCCAAGCAAACCTCCATCACGCAAAGGCCGCATCTGACGTACTTTGTGAGAGGTTTGCTACAATGGACATAGCATTTATCCAGGAGCCATGGATAAATGCCGGACGTGTCCTGGGGCTAAGCACCACATCCGGTAAACTGCTATATGCAAACAACCTACCTCGCCCCAGAGCAGCGTTGTTAATTAACAAAAATTTAACATATGTTCCCTTATCGCAGTTCATCACCGAGGACCTGGTGGCAGTTTGGATTAAAATACCCACTGCCCATGGCGAGCAGGAGGCAGTGCTGGCCTCCGCCTATCTGCCCGGCGACTCAGACGTTGTGCCTACGGCGGCTACCTGTGCCCTGATAGAGCACTGACAGAGGAACCGGCTTCGGTGGATAATCGCTTGCGATGCCAATGCGCATCACACGGTCGGGGGGAGCAGTGACATCAACAAAAGAGGTGAGTACCTTCTTGAGTACATTATTAGTAATAACATAGGCTTACTAAATCAAGGCAGCGAGCCTACATTTATCAATGGAATTAGAGAAGAAGTGTCCTCGACTTAACTCTCTTTAGTCTAAACATGTTGTCCGCTGTCTCAAACTGGAACGTTTCGAATGAGATCACTATGTCAGATCACCAGCACATTAGATTTGATATAGGATGCGCCTTGCAATGTAGTCTAGTTACTAGAAATCCCAAAAACACCAACTGGGATCTTTGCTGTTTTGAATTTGAGCAATCCAGAGACTGCTCCACCCGTCCGATAATATCCATAGACGAGCTAGAGCGTGAGGCTACTGTGCTTCATACGAACATTGAATCGGCATATCACGTTAGCTGCGAACAAAAAGTTCGTAAGATCAGAGGGGCTGTTCCCTGGTGGAACAAGAGCCTTGACGATCTTAAAAAGGCTGCGCGAAAGCTCTTCAATAAAGCGAAGAATGGGAAAACCACATGGGATTCCTACAAATCTGCTTTAACGCTCTATAACAAAGAGCTGAGAAGGTCAAAACGGGCTACGTGGCGCCAACACTGCGGGCAGATTTCAAATCTCCCGGAAGCTGTCAGGTTACAAAAAGCCCTTTCCAAGGACCACTCAAACGGCATCTGTACGTTGAAAAAGCCAGATGGAACACACACAAACGACACAAAGGAACGAGAAGCCTACTCCTGGCTACTCACTTTCCTGGGTGCGTGGAGCAGCCCATCTCAGAGAGTGAGGCACCAACCTACCTCTCTTGGATTGGAGAGTGCCCACACCTGCGTGTGGCTATGGTGGCAGACTCCAATGGTGCTGAGGGAAGGGAACCCCCCTATCACTCAGAACGTGTTGGAAACTTGCCCTATAGACTGTTTCATCAAAATAGCGTACAATGGGCTATACAGATTTTCAGTCCATACAAATCCCCTGGACCAGATGGAATATATCCGTCTCTGTTGCAGCGGGGACTGCACCAACTCGCAATCCCCCTGGTCCGTTTATTCCGAGCTAGTCTCGTGTTTGGACACATACCAAGCAAATGGGCTAAAGTAAAAGTTGTGTTTATTCCTAAGGTAGGGAAGAAAGATTCCCAATTGCCTAAGTCCTATAGACCGATTAGTCTTAGCTCCTTCTTCCTTAAAACTATGGTGAAGATATTTGACCAGCACATCAGGGAGGTGTATCTCAAGCATCTTCCCTTACATAAGTACCAATACGCGTACCAAGCTGGTAAGTCAACTGAGACTGCCATTCATTGCCTTACAACAACCATTGAAAAGGCCATTGGCGCTCAACAAATAGCACTTTGTTCCTTTTTAGACATCTCAGGAGCTTTTGACAACACGTCATATGAGGCTATCCGTGCCGCTCTTGTACATAAAAATGTCCCCACATCCATTATTAGATGGATTCTAAAAATGCTTAAATCCAGAATCATAACTGTAGACCTCGGAGGGACCATGACCTCAATCACAGCCACAAGGGGGTGCCCTCAAGGAGGAGTACTCTCTCCTCTCTTGTGGACTCTGGTCATCGATGAGCTACTCTATAAGCTCAACAACTTAGGGTTCTCCACTCAAGGTTACGCTGATGATCTAGTCATCTATATAGTGGGCTGGCATGAACAAACCATCTCGGACCGCATGCAGCAAGCCCTTAAAATAGCCAATAGATGCTGTCAGGACAAAGGTTTGTCCATAAACCCGTCTAAAACTGTTTTGGTTCCTTTAACCAGGAAAAGGTCTCTGTCTCTAACAAGACCATCCCTAAATGAATCCACCATTGACTTTTCGGTTGAAGCCAACTACTTAGGAGTTACACTCGACTCCAAGCTCAACTGGAATGCACACCTTGAAAAGACCATAAATAAAGCCACTCGAGCATACTTCGCTTGTAACAAGCTTTTCGGTAGAACATGGGGCTTAAGCCCCAAAATGATCTACTGGTCTTTTAACACTGTGGTAAAACCGATCCTAACCTATGCATCTCTTGCTTGGTGAACGAAATCTACCCAGAAGACAGCTGCGGCTGCACTTACCAAACTACAACGACTGGTCTGCATAGGCATCACTGGAGCCATCCGAACATGCCCCACTGCAGCACTTGGAGTCATAACTGGCATACCCCCTTTACCCATCACCCTGAAAAAGTAGGCCTGCCTGGGGGCACTTCGCCTTCAAAACATCACCTACATAAAAAGCGGTGATCTTACCGGGCATCTTCGGGTTCTCGAACCCCTAATAAATGAGCCCATTCTGCGCGTAACTGACAAACAGAAACCAAAACTTGTTTTCCACAGAAACTTCTCTGTAGTCTTGCACACCAGACATGACTGGAAAACAAAATCTATAGTGGTATTCATTTAAAGTTGCATTGCTAAAAAAATCGCAAAGTGGCAACATTGCAATAAATATTAAATGAACACCCCGTTGGCAATCATGTTGCATTGATCAGCTGTTTTCCAGTTTGTTTACATTTCAATAGTTTGTGCTTTAATTAAAATGCCACATATAAGTGAAAAAAGAGAACTGCTTAACCTCTTAAAAAATTGTGCATTAAATGATTTAATGATTTTGGAATTCTTTTGTGAAGACGGTATGTATATTTTTGACTTATAAATATATAATGCATAATAATTTATTTCTCTTTGTAGAAGAATTGAAAAAAGAAAAGGAAAATGAGATCTTGAATGATTTGATGATGACTTTGGCTGTCGGCGAAACATGCAGATATAGCGTCCCTTTCCTGCAAAACACTGTACCAAAATCGAAATACTTTTTAACAGATGTATTGGGAAACATGGATGAAAATCGATATAAGAAATTTACGCGCGTAAGCCGCAGTACTTTTCAAGTGCTACTTGATCTAATAAAACATGATGAGAATTTCAACGGTGCTCGATCATGTAAACAACTGGCAATTGAAACTCAATTGATTTTCGTTTTGTACCGTATGGGCTCGAGTGGCGAAGGTGCATCTATTTCCAAAATTGCCAGTTTATTTGGCGTGGGCGACGGTGGAACCATCCAAGTAATAAGTTTTCCATTAATTTGCTTTATCATAAATATTTATCTTTCGATCAATTTTAGAATGTCACTGATAGAGTTTTTGATGCGTTATTGAAGCACAAAGATAAGTATATTTTTTGGCCAAATGCATTTGAACGCCAAGAACTAGTGAAGAAAACATGGATGGAGTTGCCAAATTGCATTGGATACGTTGATGGTACGGAAATTCCATTAGCTGAAAAACCTTCAATAGACCCAGAAGCATATTTCTCTCGCAAGCACGTTTACTCTCTCAAAGTTCAAGCTGTATGTGACCGTACGCTGCAGATAAGGCATCTAGTTTTGGGCTATCCAGGCAGTGTACACGATTCACGCATATACAATAATTGCGAATTGTCAACTCGTTCAGACGAATTTTTCAGTGCTGGCCAATGGATAGCTGGTGATAGCGCGTATAAATTGTCAAAAACAGTTATAACTCCATTCAGAGATAATTCAAAAGATCTAAACGCTGCCGAGCGTACTTTTTTGAATAAAAAATTCAGCCAAAATCGAATAAGGGTTGAACATTGTTTTGGTATGTTAAAAGAGAGATTCAACAGTTTAAAAAGCTTGAAAATTCAAATGAAAAATGAAAATATTCTCAGGAAGATGAATAAATGGATTCTTTGTTGCGCGCTGCTTCACAACATCATAATTCAACAAAATGAAAAGTTTGACTTTGACCTACAAGTACCAGAAGATGATGCGGAATTTGATCAAACATACAGCACTGAAGGTATATCGGAAGGTGACACAGCTCGTCGCGCACTGTGTGCCATTATGCTTGCTATGGATTAAGAACACACATAAATATATACCTAGAAAAATTTAATATCAATTTATAGTAGATGCTACAAAACAAAAACAATTCATTTTAAAATTAAATAAAAAAAAAATAAAAACTCACAATTCATAAAAAATGAGAAAAATTCAAATACAAATTAAGTATTAATTAATTATTATGTGTCCTTGACTTTGTAAGCGTAGTCTCTCCATTTCTCCAACTGCAGTTTCTGCAATTCAAAACGATTATTTTCTTTGGTTTTTTCAAGCTCTAGCTTCTCTTTTTCAATATCCACTTTTTGCTTCTGAATTTCGAACAGCATTGAAAATGGATTGGAGTTGTGCGATCTTTTTAAATTCTTTTTCTGTACACGATTTTGCGGTGATGTAGATAATGGTGTGGACGATGATGACATCTGTTGTGGACTTGCTGAGGCGCTTTGTAATGTGCAAGTTAACGTATCGGAGGGCGAATCTACTATATAATCGATTTCAAAGTCTTTTAAATCCAATAATTCATCTTGAATCGATATTTGAGGAGCCTCCACTGATTGGGTAGATTGGTATATAGCTGGAGGCTGGATATTCAAACGTTGCCCGAATATTACATCGAGAAACTCGAAGAATGGACATAACGTCTTAATGTAATCTTCAACTGTTTTTTCTTCACCATTTTCTCATAGTCCAGCACCAGTTTGCCCTTTCCATTTCAACGCAGCTAAATATGAATTTTTAAGATGCCTCATTTTGGACCGCATCATGTCAAATTTAATACTTGCTATTACCGGCGTACTTGAAGCAATGCGATCATAAAACCTCTGCGCTGTCGGTTTCTACAGAAAATTAGGTGTATAAATAAAAGTAACACCAATATAATATAAAATATTTACTTCGAAGTATTCAGGGTTGCTTTTAACGGCTTCCACAATAGCAGTCAGCAGATTTATGGTTTGTTGCTGACTCCAACGATAGGTGCCATTCGCACGTTTACGTTTTGCCTATATATTATTTATAATAATATGAATAAATAAATGATTTTTTAATTAGTTTAATATATTTATGTACTTACTTCTTCCATGACAAGTTGAATCGTGCTAAAAATCAGCTGGTAATGCAATGCAACAAGTATTGCCACATTTGCAACACAAAATGCTGTGGCATTATTGCCACTTTATTGCAAATGAATTTCTATACAAAACTGAACAGCTGTTTCGCGACATTGCCATATTGCGATAAATGCAACAAATGCAACTAGTTTACAACTTTAAAAGAATACCACTTATATCTCTGCCCAGTGGTTCACAAACATGGTACACCGACGGGTCGAAACTGGAAAACGGCGACACCGGGGCTGGTATTTTCGGACCAAGGTTCAACAAGTCCATAGCCATGGGAAAGTCTCCAACCATTTTCCAAGCAGAGATACACGCCATAGAAATCTGTGCTCGTGAATGCCTTCGCAGGAAAATGCAAGGTGCACGGATTTACATCTTCTCTGACAGTCAGGCGGCGCTCATAGCGCTGAGATCCTTCACGATCTCCTCCAGACTTGTAGAGAACTGTTTCCAACAGCTGAACGCCCTTGCCTCCAAGAACATCTTAACGGTGGGCTGGGTGCCAGGGCATGAAGGCCATATAGGAAACGAGGTAGCAGACTCCCTAGCAAAACGCGGGGCGATGACACCACTAATCGGCCCTGAACCGTTCTGTGGACTTTTGCAAGGACACATAAGAGAACTGGTCAGGAAATGGGAGGAAAAGGAGATAAGCCACCACTGGACCGACAGTGCAGGGCTGAGACAAGCCAAACAATTTCTCGTCCCCCAGATGACGCGATCAAAACGCATCATCAACTTAAAAAAGAACGAAATTCGTACTTTAACAGGCTACCTAACGGGTCATTGCAACCTAAGGTATCACCTTAATAAATTAAAACTTTCAGAAATCGACACATGCAGATTCTGTGAGCTGGAGCTAGAAACATCAGAACATGTTCTATGTGAATGCCCCTCGCTAAGCAGACGTCGGCTTCTGCAACTAGGAGGTGAACTTATCCCCCCCTACAGGATATGGGAACATAAAGACCCTACCAAAGTGCTCTCTTTTATCAGAAGCCTCGGTATAGAGGCTCTACCCTAATTCCTACAGGCCGGCACAAAAGATCTAACATCTGGTCGCAGTGCAACAAGGCCCTAGTAATAATAATAATAATAATAGACTTCCACTACCAATCAGATCCTATGAATTCTTTTAAATAATGAATAGAGAAACAAATTATGAAAATTGCGATAGTTTTGTTGTTAATAATGAGCTACTCCTTACTGCTGAGCAGAAACAAGTATACGAAAAGATACTAAGTAGCGTTGATGCAGAAAAGGGAGAAATCTATTTTTTAGATGCACCTGGTGGAACAGGTAAAACGTATCTTTTAAATTTATTATTGGCAAAGGTACGGCAAAGTAAAAACATTGCATTGGCCGTTGCTTCTTCCGGTATCGCAGCCACTTTACTAAATGGTGGTCGCACAGCGCATTCTACTCTAAAGATTCCATTTAATTTGTTTCATTTAGAAACACCACATTGCTTAATTTCAAAGCAATCTAATATGGCTGCTGTGCTCAAAGATTGCAAGCTTATTGTTTGGGATGAGTGTACTATGGCCCATAAAGGTGCTTTTGAAGCTGTAGATCGATCTTTGAAAGACATTCGAGATAGTGAATACCTAATGGGTGGCATAACTGTTCTCTCAGCTGGTGATTTTCGACAAACTCTCCCAGTGATCCCCAGAGGAACAAGAGCAGATGAAATAAATGCGTGCTTAAAGTCTTCAATTTTGTGGCCCAAAATACTGAAAATTGCATTAATGAAATATATGCGAGTCCACTTAAAAGGTGAAAGCATAGCTGGTGAATTTGCAGAAATGCTTCTTAAAATAATAAATAAAATAAATTCTTAAAATGGATTATTTCAAACCCATGATGGCAAAATAACTTTACCATCAACTTTGTGTCATGTTGTGAAAAGTATTGAAGAACTAACTCTCAAAATATTTCCGGATATTACAAATATCTCTGAAAAATCACTCGAATGGTTTTCAGAACGTGCTATTTTGACTGCGAGAAATGACAATGCATTGGAAATAAACGAGTTTTTATTAAAATCATTTCAAAGTGAAGAAATGACATATAACTCTATTGATTCTGTGACTGAAGTAGAAGATGCAGTTCATTACCCCGTCGAGTTTCTTAATTCATTTAATCCGGTTGGCCTGCCTCAACATAAATTAACTTTAAAGATTGGTTCACCTGTAATGTTGATTCGCAACTTGAAACCGTCAACTGTGCGATGGTACAAGATTGCAAGTTAAAGTCCTTCATAAGAATGTTGTCGAAGCAATGGTCTTTACTGGCAATGGTATAGGGGAAACGGTTTTTATACCGAGAATTCCATTAATACCTTCTGATTCTGAATTGCCAATTCAATTTAAAAGATTGCATTTTCCTTTAAAAGTTTGCTTTGCCATAACAATCAATAAATCACAGGGACAAACTCTGAAATAAGCCAGACTAGACTTAAGACACGATTGTTTTTCTCATGGCCAATTTTATGTAGCCTGCTCAAGAGTCAGTTCACCAAAAAGTTTAGTTGTATTAGCACCGGAAGGAAAAACCACCAATGTCGTTTATAAAGAAGCTCTTAACAGTTGTTAATAATTGCAAATTAAATTCAACAAGTGGATAAGGCCTACTGGGGAAACCACAATAAAAAAATAACGCGCCTGATTCTCTACCTCAATGGTGGCGTGGAAAAGAGAATATTAAATACTTTGTTTTGATATTTTGTGAAATATTTTCTAATTTATTTATTTTATATCTATCTTCTATTGCTAAAATTTATATAAACTATCCGCGCAGCGAAGTAAGCGGGGCACTTACTATGTCGTATATACGGAAATTGTATGATTTCATCAGATGTGCAAGTGATTACACAGGGGTTTCAACACACGATTATTTTCAAACGTTATAATTGCTTGCATTGCACAATCGAGCGAGCAGCGCGAGGGGGGTTGGCGAGCGACGCGAGCAAGGGGGAACCCCCTAGTTAATGAATAACACTATTATTATTATTATTATATTGGGGGTAAATACACTGCGACCAAATAGATCTATTGTGCCCCCTCCTTGGCCTATAGCTCTTCCATCAGGCCCAGGTGTTGCATAAAAGCAAGTACTTTGTTGGGTCGATGGTTTCTAGATCGCTAAGTTGCACAATATGTTTTCCTAGAAAACTACTTATTTTCCATACTAAGGCTACGCATTCTGCTATAATGTGCAAGGAGGATTCTCCTTCCATTTCGCAGAATCTGCAAATCTCGCTGCTGACTATACCTAGCTTTGCCAGGTGACCTCGTAGTCTACAATGTCCTGTCAAAAGACCGGAGAGTATCCTAAGTCTATTTTTACCCATTGATATTACTTGCTTAAACCGTTTGAGGTTATAGCTACCCAAGAGAAGCTTTGCTTGTCTGAGTCTTGGTGTCCTTGCCAAGCTCGTTCTTCGCAGAAGTCTCTCTTCATTCCTAAGCTCTTGCCGTATTGTGCTTCTTCCTATACCACAGTACGGCTTACTAAGTGCTATTATTGCTGCTTGACTATCGGATAGGATGGCTAAATCCCTATTCCGATAGTTACGCTTTAGATTAAAGTCCACACTCTTCCCGATTGCACATACCTCAGCTTGGAATATGCTGGTGTGCATACCTAGGGGCTCGTGGTACATTAGCCGAGGGCCTACCACACCAAGACCGGAGCCTTGTTGCGTAAGGGATCCATCGGTGTACCATTTTATGGTGTGTGGCTTCATGTTGTGGACCTCTTACCAGAGATGTCCACTCCTTTTTTAAAAGAGGTTAAACTTTTGACCGAACATGTGTTCGGCTTTCATTTCGTTGGCTTGCCAGTAGGGGAAGTTCACCCGATAGCATATCTGCCTCTACTCGACTAAGAATGTGTCCTCTCCCAACTCCTTTAACGGACATTTAAGGGTTGCCTTCTTTGAGATAATTGTGTGATGGAGTGGTGTGAACTGATGTGGTCTTAATCTGTATTCTGAACATGTTGAGTGCCTTTCCCTGCAATCACTCGTCTTGAGCATGGGCCTTACTACCATAAGGTATAGCGATTTTATTATCTTTGGCGATGTTCCCCAGACTTCCGGTATGCTAGACACGTATAGCGCTCGCAGACTTTGAATCGATTGAACTGGGCAAAGTTAATTTACTGTCGAAATTGACCCCAAGGTACTTAACTTCCTTGCTTGTTTCTATTGGACTCCCTGCGAGCCTAATCTCCCTCATCTTTTGTAGCTTGTATTTTCTGGTGAACGGAACGATGATTGTTTTAGTAGGGTTTAAGTTGAGACCAACCTCCCTACACCAATCATGCGCAATCCTAAGTCCCAGTTGAACATTATCACAAAGAGTTTCTTCATACTTGCTTCGAGCTATTATCACAATGTCGTCTGCATAGCCTTGACATTGAATACCCCTGTTCGCAAGTCTACTTAATAGTTCGTCTACTAGTATACTCCATAAAAGGGGTAATAAAACCTTCCCTTGAGGACAGCCTCTTGTGGTTGTTACTGTTACGGTACTATCTTGTATAGATGCCGTAGCCTGTCTGGACCCTAATAAGGATGAAATCCATCTTCTAGTTGTACTGTCCAGCCCTCTTCTATTCAAGGTAGCTTTGACAGCATCATGTGATGTGTTGTCGAAAGCACCTTCAATGTCTAAAAATGCACAAACTGCTACTTCTTTGTTTACTACTGCCGCCCGCAGAGTACGGTGCAGCTCATTCAGGGCAGTATCCGTAGATCTGCCTGTTCTGTATGCATGCTGCGTTGCCTGCAGAGTACTCCTAATGTTATAATCCACCAGCTTTTCCAACGTTTTCAACAAAAACGATGTCAAGCTGATGGGTCTGAAGGACTTTGGGTTGGTGGTATCTTTCTCCCCTATCTTGGGGATGAAGACCACCCTAGCTCTACTCCAAGTGCTTGGTATATGAGCAAGTGCTAGGCTACTGACCAGGATTTTCCTTAGAGTGGGTAGGAGTATTCTCCGTCCCTGCTGAAGGAATACCGGTGATATGCAATCCAGACCAGGAGATTTGTAAGCAGAGGCTGCCTTAGCACATGCCCAGTCAATGGCCGTTGGTCTGTATTGACCCTCTGTTTCATGCGATTCGTACTGTTGCCAGGGGATACTTCCTGGGAAGTGCGTCGCAAACAGAACCTTTGCATATCGGTGCTCGTATATGTATTATCTTTACGCTTCAAGGCTAAATTAGCCTCTGGCGCCCGCTTTGATAAAGATCTATGAAGCCGGGCACCTTCACTCGTGCTTGTTATGCTTTCACAGAAGTCCCTATAGTTCTTTCGCTTGGCCTTCCTAATCTCCTTGGTGTAGGAGATGAGGCTTTCGAGGTATGTATCCCATGACCCGTCCCTCTTAGATTTATTGAAGAGGTGACGAGTGGTGGCCCGCAGTCTCTCAAGCCCATCATTCCACCATGGGGCATCCTTTTCTTTACGCGTTTTCCCTAGTGGGCAGCTTTCTTCATATGCATTTTTAATGCTACGATTTAGATTTCTAACAACTCTTTCTAGCTCACCCGTGCATCTGGGTATTCCAGAGTTTTCAGTGGCTAGGTGAAGTTCTAGGGTAGACCTAATTTTTTCCCAGTTCGTTTTCCTGGGGTTACGAGTTGGTATACTACTATCCGTATTAACCTTAAGTTTGAATAGGATAATCCTGTGATCGGACATGGATTCTTCTGAAGAGACATGCCATTCTCTGAAATGTGTCCTAAGAGACCGACTAATCAGAGTAATGTCTAATACCTCTTCTCTAACTCTAGTTACAAATGTCGGTGTCGATCCGACATTACCAATTTCTAAGTTATACTTGAATATAAAGTGCTGCCCCATATGGAGTGGTGCGTATTGGCATCGCAGATTATTATAACCGGCAGCTTCTCTCTCCTGCAGTGGTCCATCAGCTTTTCTATTTCTGGTGGCGGGCAGTCCACATCACCAGCAAAATAAGCAGATGTCACCACAATAGGGGGGGGGCGTTTCCAATTGCCCTTACGGCAATAGGTACGCAGTCCCTAGTGAGGAATTCTGAAAGAATAGTAACATTAATACATTTCCTTACCATAATGCATGCTCTAGGTGTAGGATCTCTTTGATCCCAGATTACCTTCGAGTCAGCGGTGTACAGGCCTTTTATGCCATTGTTCACCAATGGCTCCTGTACTAGGGCTAGCCCAAGATGTTGGGTGATAAACATCCTGGCCAAGACAGCAGAGGCTGCCTTAGCCCGATGGAGGTTTATCTGGGCTAGCCCAGTGACGGTGACGTTTGACGTCATCATCATTCATCCGCCGCTCCAGCTCCTGGTGATGCAGGCTGGGAGCTACCCACATCACCGCTGCCCGTCATGGTGACGTCAGCTTCTGCCGTTTGAAGCTCCTCAGCGAGCTCTTGCGAGGACATCGGCACCTCGTCATCCATCCCTTCCAGCTCTGCTGGACCGAGCGTCATCTCCACCAGGTCCTCATCCTCGGCCAGATCCTCTGATAACTCAGAGACACCTGCCAGATGAGCACTCCGAACAGTGGCGGTGGGAGGTGTGGGGGCCGAGCCTGCAGCTCCCGGGGCTGTCGTTTGGGCGGGGGCAGTCCTTGCGCCAACACTCTTCTTCTTCAGACCGCTAACGGGGATGGTCCCGTAGTGGAATGAAACTTGGTGGCCTCTCGCCACTATCGCGTCCTTGGATGCCTCATCGATGCCTATCACCAATAGCGCAACTCCGCCTTCCGTCCTCCTTGAAAGCACCTTCAGCGAGTCAGAAGATGGTGACATTGTGGGGTGATGGAATATCATCACCCACCTTTCAGTGCAGTGGAACCCCTTTCCACGACTGCAGTCTTGACGCCACGGTCCTCAGCCGCTCCGCTGAGTGATCTTCGGAACATTCAATGATCAGGTAGCCAACCCGGAAATTAATGCCTGCGAACCCGACCACGGTGTCCCATCTTGTGAGGATAACCTCGTCCAGGATGGCCTCCTCCAATGCGGACAAGTCCCCATGGCTGAGCATTACCTGCGGGTATTCCACAGGTAACACGGCCACCTTGACTTTTTTTTCAATCGCTGCATACGATATGCGAGTCTCGGTGGACAATGGAGAGGAAGACCTCGGTGCTGTTGCTACGGCGGCTGCCGACGTGCTAGGACGCTCCTCTGGGCACGCCCTCTTGGGGGTGGCGTCAGATTACTGCTCAGGCGTTTAGGGGCTGGTCCCCGTTCCTGGCTCGCCGAGTCCTTTCCTGCCGTTGCCATGCGCAGTGCCTCAGCTGGGGGTAGTCCCTGCTGAAGATACCTGAGGTACAATTTAGTTTTTGAGCCGTTCAGTGTTTTTCGGTTTGGGTCATCCAAACCGCCCGGGTCTCCCAATTTTGGCAACTGCGCTTTTGTCTGCTGGTGCTGCACGCCATGTCGCCTAACTGCGCTGAGTCTCGGTCGCATCGGCTGGGATGGTCCAGCCTTGCTTCCTCCTCCTGCAGCTGGGGCGACACGGTGACGTGGGGCTTCCCTCCTCGTCGGTTGTGCGTGCGTTGTGTTTATTGCCGCCTGCGGCTTTCTTCTTGGTTGCGCCTGGTTAGGGCGCTGGGGGGGTGGTCCCACATTGGAGGGTCGCTCCCCGTCGAGGAGGTGGTCCTCAAAGTGTCTCGCGACACTGGCAGCAGGGGTATCCTGCTGCACACCTTAATACTTTTAATTATTATTTTTAATTTCTCTCATTTTGTCCCACGATTTGCGGAGAAATATAAGGTCCACCCGGGCAGAGATCCGCAGTACCCGGGTAAGGCTAATTAGAACAGGCGGTCGCCAACTGCCTGAGCTCACCGTTAGCGACTGGGCTAGTTTTTAGTTCGGGCCCCCGGCCAGGCTGACTTTCGGCACGGTTCGAATGATATCCAGCCTGGAGTGAGAAATTGGGGAAGGGATGAAGATGGGTAAGTGTGAGGGAGTTGGGAGTGTGTGAGGCTATGCTTTAAAGACGGCGACACAAGCGTCTTGTCGGTACGGTGAACGGTACCGTACCCGCTGTTTGTCCGGGACTGCTTATTTGCAAGGATTCTCGCTTAGTCGCAGCTAACCGCGACCCGCATGGTGGCCTCAGCTTAGCCCCCTCCGAACTATCCCACAAGTTCTTTAGACCAGGTAATGAATAACATACTACATTTAATTTAATGGTTAAACCATTTGTGCATTTCTTATTATTTTGTCATCAGAAAAGAGTTCTAAACACGTGCAAAAAACAACTCAGAAAAGACTTTTTTGTGAATTGGATTTAGAGCTCTGAATGAGTGCAAAAACAACTCAGAAAAGACTCTTTTATGAATTGGATTTAGAGCTCTTATATGAGCGACCAGTTTAGTAGAAAGTTTGTCTGAAGGTTTATGATTGTTTTATGAGCTCATTATGAGTGTGCACGCTCAGACAAAAGAGTCATATATGAGCTCATTTAGAGTTCTTATGGTTTGCTGGGAGGCAGCATGACCATCAGGCGTCATTGAGTATCATAGCCTAATTGCCCATAAGTTCTATTTATGATACAAAGCATATTTCAATTACCTGCATGTTCATTTTTTGACTTCCTTACATTTCGTGCATGGAATCATTTTTTGAGCATGCAAGCGAGTCGTTTTTGAGTCGCCAAGCTGTTCAAATTAATCGTTTTTACTGACGTCACGACAAAGTAAGCATATTTCAAATGCTGGCATGCTCAATTTTTGATTGCTTCAAATTTAAGGCGATTCATCATATTTAAAGCATACATGCGAGTCGTTTTCGAGTCGCGCTTTAATCGCATTAGCGATTAATCGTTTTTAAAGCATGAAAATGACTCGAATTAGACTCGTAATTGGTTTCCTGATCAAAACAATCATCCATTTGCTTGCAGGGGAGAGCTTGTATAACGAATGGTTGCACTTTGAAAAAGATGCTCCTGCCTTAAGTGATGTTAAAGGTTTTTCCTGCTGCTAACTGATAAGAGCAAGTTGCAAAAAAGTGAAGCGTTCGTAGTTTCCAAAAGCATTGAACTATCTTGGGATTGTAATAGACGATATCATTATTTTATTATTAAATTTCGATAATTTGTGTCGTTATGATATAGGCGGGATCGGCTGCGCAGCATTAAAGCCCTCTCTTATGATGATTAGTGTGCGATAAGAGCTTGCTAAAATATGCACGTATAGGGTTGGACCGAGCATGCTGCCTTGTGGAACACTAGCTTCGATACTGCGTTCGTCAGTGCATTGCATTTTACTGGAAATTTCCTGTCGTAGAGGTACGACATAAGCAGTTTATGTGTGTTGGTTGGGAGCATTGTTTTGATCTTATGCATCAGACCTTCCAACCAAACTTTGTAGAATGCCTGAGAAAGACCAAGAAATATTTCAGTACAGTAGATGAAAATGAAGCTGACATTGACAGGAGGCACGTACAACAAAAATGGCAATCGAACAGATCGCCGTCGGAAAGAAACAAGTGGAAACGTTGCAGTCGGACGCAACCGACTGCGGTATACTCGTTACCAGTATTAAAACCGGTAAAAACAGGCCTGATTGCAAAGGTGTATGGATGCGGCAGGGGTGTACGCTGTACCTTAAAGATTCTCCGATGCAGATGGGGATGCCACCAGCTATCTTCCTTCCAAATTTGATGACTCTAGCTCAAAGTATGTAAAAGTGGGGAAAGGGGGGCTGGGGGCGGATAAGGTGGGAGTGGCATCCAAATTTTTGCTGCAGATCTTTGTGGAATGTCAATTGCTATCTTCATACCAGATTTGATGACTCTAGCTCAAAGTTTGTAAATGGTGGGGAAAGGGGGGCTGTGGTGGTAGGGGTGGACGTGGCATCCAAGTTTTTGATCCAGATCTATGTGAAATGTCAATTGCTATCTTCATACCAAATTTGGTGACTCTAGATCAGCGACCGGCAAACTCACACAACTATACTTTTATTGATCTTTGCTTGTATTGAAAACTGTGTTCGCGGACGAAGAAAACAGTGCACTGAGAAAAATGAATAAGTTGGCAAATCAAATCATTTTTTTCAAGCAATTCATAATTGCTGTGCTTGTTTTGAAAATGCCTTTTTTAAAAATATATATTGTTACAATCTAAAATTTGGTGGCAAATTAATCATTGGGACTCGCCATCCATATTTTCATTAAAAAAAATTCATTCATTTTTTAGTTTTTTTGCAGTGTTTAATATTTGGCATTCAGAAAAATTGTGCAGCGAGGTCTTGCCTTAGTGAATGCTGAACAGCAACTGACTTGATTTGCTTTGCCGAAGTGGGAGCAACACAACTGCCGAAAGCCGAACATCGTGCGCTTGTATTAGTTTTTTTTATAGCGTACAGTGTAAAACGAAAAAATTGCTGCCCTATAGCCAGCTATAGGAAACGCTAAATTTGCCGGTCGCTGCTCTAGATCAAAGTTTGTAAAAGGTGGGGAATGGGGGGCTGGGGGCAGATTGGGTGGGTGTGGCATCCAAATTTTTGATGCAGATCTTTGTGGAATGTCATTTGATATCTTCATACCAAATTTGGTGACTCTAGCTCAAAGTTTGTAAAAGGTGGGGAATGGGGGGCTGGGCGCAGATTGGGTTGGTGTGGCATCCAAATTTTTGTTGCAGACCTTTGCGGAATGTCAATTGCGATCTTCATATCAAATTGGGTGACTCTAGCTCAAAGCTTGTAAAAGGTGGGGAAAGGGGGGGCTGGGGGGTGGTATGGGTGGGTGTGGCATCCAAATTTTTTCTGTAGATCTTTGTGGAATTTCAATTGCTATCTTCATACTAAATTTGGTGACTCTGCTCGAAGTTTGTAAAAAGTGGGGAAAGGGGGCGGAATGGGTTGGTGTGGCTCCAGAACTTTGATGCAGATATTTTGGGGTCGCTGCCAGCTATCTTCCTACCAAGTTTGGTGGCTCTATCTCCACAACTTTGGAAGATACACGCATTCCCGTTTGGGCAGCGTTGGGGCGGATGTTGGCGGCTAGGGCAGTACTGGTGGGCGTGGCATCCAAACTTTTGAAACAGTTTTTTTGGGGTCATCATTACCTATCTTAGCGCCAACTTTGGTGGCTATAGCTCAAAAACTGTGGAAGATATAGGCTTTTCTGATTTCAAAATGTGGTGGGCTGGGGGCGGAATGGGAATGGGTGGGCGTGGCTCCAAAATTTTTGATGCAGTTTTTTGGGGTTGCTAGAAGCTATCTGCTTACTAAATTTGGTAGTTCTAGCTGTAAGGGTGTGCGAAATATGTGGATTTATCGGTTTTGAGTTATCGAATTTATCGATTTGCTAGCCTCCCAGTTATCGTAGAACCCCCATCTTGACACTTTAATTTACTATCTCATAGATAAAGAGAATTGGAAAGTTTCAAGTCTCTAGCTTGAAGGGTGTGGAAAAAAGTTGCGAACATACAGACGGACGGACGGACGGACGGAAACCATGACGGACATTGCACAAACCCAATATACTCTTGACCTTCGGTAACGAGTATAAAAACTAAATGACGCCACTCGTAAATCTACCAAAGCCTGAAAGCACGAAGAAGAGCACGCTTAGCGCCGTTATATTGAGCAATTATCAATTACCAGTACGAAAATCTCACTGTGGAGAGCTTGCTGACAGAAACTTTAATGCCTATAAGAAACATCTCAGGCGGCTGGGCCCGCAGCGATGAAGAAAGAGCTAGCATATTTGCTACTTACCTTCAAAAGGTTTTTCAACCTAATCCTGCATTATATACGTTCGCAACTGCCGCAAACGACTCTCAGCTTCAAGTTTCACCTGAACGAAATCGCAGGAATTATTAAAGAGCAAATGAGCCCAAACAAATCTCCAGGCTGTAGCCTAATAACCCCAAGGTTGATTAATGAGCTTTCTTACTGTACGGCCTACATCATTGCCTAGCTCTTTAATACCATCACCAAACTTGGCAACTTTCCAGACATGGAAAAAGACAACCATCATAATTATACTGTTTCTGGTACCAACGAACTTTGTGAGATGGTTCTGAGGTGGGCTAGCTGAAGCCACCGGACGGGTCGCAGGTTGCGGATAGCGCAAGGCCTCCAGTGGAGGTTAGCTGCGAATAGCGACTTGTCGTAATAAGCAGTCCCGGACACCAGCGGGTACCACACCGTTAGTGGGACCGACAAGGCGCTTGTCTGACCGTCTTTAATACATAGTCTCACACACACCCAATTCCTACACAAGATCCTACCCATTTCCTATCCCCCACATCTCACACGGGCTGTGGTGACGTCCTTAGGCAAGGGTGCCTCTTCACTCCCCTAAGCCAGGGTGTTACGTGGTCCGTGCCCATTGGTTGGTTTGCAGTCAGGGGTTACCGACTGTAATAGAACGGAGCCTCACCGATACCTGGCGGTATCCTGGAGGTATACCTGGCCCCGGCGTGTTAATGGGGGCTATGACACGCCGGTACTACTTTCCCCCACACTCATGGGACCTAATATATGGAAAAAAGTAAAATTTTTAATGATATGCGGGGCTTAACCGCTACACAGCTAGCAGAGCGGATGGAAGAGGCGGCTCTGGACTTGGGTGGCAAGCTGACACCGCGCGGGGGCCAGACCCCCCACTCGAGGAGTGTTGCCAAGCCAAAGGGCTCGTCCCCGAAGCAAAGCACCTCCAGAAGTGCAGAGGCTTTCAAGCCGCGAGTGGTGGACAGTGGGGACACCAAACGGACGAACGTAGGGGCAGGGAGCGCAGTGCCCGGCACTGCCCCAGTGGCTGTCCCGCAAACAAGCAATGTCGGCGGGAAAGACACTGCAACACCCTCTTCTGGTCCGCAGAAGAGGAAGCAGATGCCGCCCATCCCGGCACCAGGCCAACCCGGTGGGGCTGGTGACCCGCTAAGGCATGGCCTAAGCGGAGCCGGCCGCAAATGGTATCTTCGGTACCTGGGTCGTGGCTTGAAGCTGGAGGAGGCGCGCAGGTGAGCGCTGGAGCATCGGGCCCCAACCGTGTCTCCAGGCGAGAGGAAGGGAGAGGAAGCTGGCGTGGGGAAGAAGCGGCAATGGCAACAAACATCGCCTGCTGAGGCCCCCAATGACGCCAATAAGAAACCAAAGCGCAAGGGCAACGCGGCTCCTGAGGGCTCTGGCACCTCGAGGGACACGAAGCATCCGAAGGCAGCCTCGTACGCCAGCGTAGCCAAGGGCACAATCTTGGCTATAATGGCGAGCGAGCACCCGAAGAAGCTTCTGTCCAAAGAGGAGCTGACGGCGGTGGAACTGGCCCTCGTTGAGGAGATGAGGAAGGACTAGACCGCAAGCCTGAATTTCAACGGCATCCACTTTCGCACAGGCCTGGTACTGGTGGAATGTATGGATGATGAGACCAAGAAGTGGCTAGAGCTTAAGGTCCCTAGCATCAGCTCTGCGGTGGGCGTGCAGCTCTGCACCTGCCCAAAGGACGAGATTCCGATGCCCAACATCGTGACCGTCTTTTTGCCACGGACGGCTGGCGAGCCGGTGGCGAAGTCCTTTGGGCTGCTCACGGAAAAAAACAGAGGGCTCAGCACTGACACCTGGAAGCTGCTCAGGTGGAAGGAGGCTGAGGGAGGCAAGATCCTGACGCTAGGCGTGGAGGATGACGCACTTGCTCTCCTAAAGAACTGGGGCATGCTGTTGAGCTTCCGCTTTGGGCAGCTCAAATGCAAGCTTCATGGGAAGAAGGAGGAAGCGGCGGCGGCTGATGCGGAGGCGAAAGCTGACGATGTGCCTGGCACTTCAGCAGCCTCAGCCGTAGCGACACATGAGTGTCCGCCAGATGGAGTAGCGGAAGCAGAGGCGTTGGCGGTAATGGAGGCCGAGCTAGACTCGGTGTCCCTCCAGGGTCTGGACCTGTCCAGACTCAACGTCCGCGGAGATGGTGACATCACCAGTGAGGATGGGCCATCCGATGATGAGCGGACACCCACCGGGGCGCAGTCAGAGGCATATCTGACGCTCTCGGAGGGTGAAGAACAGCTCTAGGGATGGAGACCACCAGCGTTGCACAGATTAACCTGCATCATGCGAGGGCAGCTTCGGCTGTCATCGGCAGGTTGGTCACCAGGTTGGACCTGGGGCTGGTGCTCATCCAGGAGCCATGGGTCGTCAGAGGCAGGATCTGCGGCCTTAACCACGTAAGTGCAAGAGTAATTGCGGATGTGAGAGAGGCATCGCCAAGAGCTTGTATCTTGGTACGGAAGAATACTAACTTTCTATGTCTTTCTAACTTTCTCACCAAAGATTTAGTAGCAGTGCTGATCACTGGAGAGCGTGGAAGTATCGTGGTGGCGTCGGCGTACTTCCCGGGAGATGAGGCGGAGGCTCCTCCATTAGCGGTTCAGGCTCTAGTGGACTACTGCAGCAGCAAGAAGCTGCCATTGCTGCTGGGGTGCGATGCCAACGCACATAGCATCACGTGGGGCAGCACAGATACAAACAGCAGAGGTGAGTGTTTACTTGATTTTCTACTAGTTAAGGATCTCACTGTTTTCAACGTGGGGGCAGAACCTACGTTTGTAACCAAAAGCAGGGCCGAGGTGCTAGATATCACCTTTGGCAATGACGGAGGCTCCAGGTTGGTTCGCAACTGGAGAGTCTCTACTGAACCATCATTGTCGGACCATAGGATTATCCTATTCGACATTTGTAGTAACCTAAGTTTTAGTAAGGACATCAGAAATCCTCGACAGACTGATTGGCAACAATATCGGTCCTGTCTGGGGTTAAATCTGAGCAGACTAAACTACAGTAAAAGAGCTTCCTCACAGGAAGAGATTGAGCAGCTATCTATAGACGTGGGCAAGACTATCTTGGATGCTTATCATTCAAGCTGTCCTATTAAGAGCATTAAATCCAGCAGGGATAATCCATGGTGGACTAAGAAGCTAGGACTACTTCAAGTGGAGGTCAGGAAACTGTTTAACGCAGCTAAAAAGAGTAATGACAAATGGGATTGTTATACCAGGAAGCTTACTGAGTATAACAAGGAGATACGCAATAGCAAACGGGATAATTTCAGGAAGTTTTGTTCCACTCTAGAGCAGGCCACACCCGCTGCAAGGGTGTTCAAAGCCATCTCAAAAGGGAAAGTGCTCTCGGAACTTTGCCTTAAGAGACAGGATGGGACTTTCACGGACAATGAGGTAGAGAAGGCTGAACTTCTCTTACAAACTCATTTCCCGCTTTGTAGGACCATTTCAGATAGTGATAGCAGCTACGTACAGACCTCTGGGAGGAGACCCGAGTGGAGATTAGCTGCAGAAATTGTAACTGAGCATAAGATCAGGTGGGCCATCGGAGCACTCAGTCCCTATAAGGCCCCGGGGGTGGATGGCATCCTTCCCATCCTCTTACAGAAGGGTATGGACCCTCTCTTAGTATTTCTAATCAGAATCTTCCGTGGGAGCATTGCCCTGGGGTACATACCTAGGGAGTGGAGGACGGCGAGGGTGATTTTCATCCCGAAGGCAGGAAAGAAAGACCCGTTTCTTCCCAAATCCTTCAGGCCAATCAGCCTTACCTCATTCCTGCTAAAAACCCTCGAAAAGATAGTAGACAACCACATTAGATCTGTGCACCTAGTGGCCAAGCCACTACATGCCCATCAGCATGCGTATAGGGCAGGGATGTCAACGGAGTCAGCTCTGCTTGACCTAGTGAACACTCTCCAGAAGTCTGTGAAAGCAAAAGAGGTCGCACTCTGCGCCTTTATGGACATAGAAGGTGCTTTTGACAACACGGCGCATGACGTGATGGTCAGAGCTCTTGAGAGTAGAGGAGTTGAATCAGGACTCACGTCCTGGTTAGGCAAACTCCTGGACTCTCGCATAGCAGAAGTAACCGTCAGCAGCTCGACGATTAGAGCACAAACCACCAGAGGCTGTCCTCAAGGAGGTGTCCTATCACCTCTCCTTTGGAGTCTGGTGGTATATGATCTCTTAGCTAAGCTTACGGATAATGGCTTTCGATTTCTAGGCTATGCCGATGACATAACCATAATCTGCAAGGGGAATTTTGAGAGCACATTATGTGATAGAGTCACTCTGGGCCTTCGACTAAGCCTGGACTGGTGTAGGGACGTGGGGCTGAACATCAACCCAGCTAAGACCACGATTGTCGCCTTCACAAATCGGTACAAGCTTAAGTCTATGAGACCCATAGTCGTTGGAGGTACAATTATACCAGTGCCCACGGAGGTCAAATATCTGGGGGTTATACTAGATAAAAGAGTCCTCTGGAAACAGCAGGTGGAGCACGCTGTTCGGAAGGGCACTTTAGCCCTGATGAGCTGCAGAACTCTTGCGGGGAAAAACTGGGGGCTTTCACCTAAGATTCTGAAGTGGATGTATACTGCTATGGTGAGGCCCATGGTGTGCTACGGAGCAGTGGTCTGGGCTGGACGCATGGACCAGGAAGGTACGAGAAAGCAACTGGGTAAACTCCAGAGGCTTGCATGCTCGTGCATGTCGGGCGCAATGCGCACCTGCCCCTCTACGGCTCTAGACGTTCTACTAGGGCTTCCACCGCTGCATATATACAGGGTTGCCCATATTTGACGGACCCATCTGGCAACGCCATAAATTTTGACAGAGATGTCAGATCGCTTAATGACATACCGCGTTTGAAGCGTCAGTCCAAGCAGATTTTGACCATGGAACAATACACGCCACGCGAGCGCTCTGAAATAGTTGAAACTTACACTCAACAGAACAAGTCAATTGTGAAAACTCAAAGTGCTTTTAAAAAATTAAAAAATGTGAAAAGTGCGCCTTCTAAGAACACCATTAAGCGTTTATACGAAAAATTTTCGACTGGTGAGGCTCTTTCTAATCCGAAGAGGCCAAATAAAAGTCGGCCAAGGCGATCGGCCGAGAATATCGCTGCCGTACGAGCCAGTGTTGAGAGGTCCCCAAGAACATCCCAAAAACGCCGTTCTCAGCAGTTGGGCATGGCTCGGTCCACTTTACAACGGATTATTCGCGTTGATTTGCATTTGTTCCCGTACAAAATTCAATTGACGCAAAGATTGTTGCCTGCGGACAAGCCTCGTCGATTGGAATGGGCCCAAAGAGTCATCGAAATGGCCGAAGATGACGAGCAATTTTGGAACAAAATTATCATGTCCGATGAAGCCCATTTCACATTGAATGAGACCGTAAATAAGCAAAATTGCCGTATTTACGCCACTGAAAATCCTCAGGAGATTCAAGAAGTGCCTCTTCATGGCGAAAAAGTCACAGTTTGGTGCGGCGTTAGTGCGAAAACGGTCATTGGGCCGTTTTTCTTCCAAAATGAAAATGGCCATGGTGTTACCATCAACCAGGAGCGTTATCGCGACATGATGACCAATTTTGTGATGCCAATTATTCGTCGAAAGCGTATGACGCAGTTCTGGTTTCAACAAGACGGCGCTCCACCGCACACAAGTCGCATAACAATCGATTTTCTGAAGAAATTGTTTCCGGGCCGTTTGATGTCGAAAAGTGGTGATTTGGACTGGCACCCGCGTTCGCCCGATTTGACGCCGCCTGACTTCTTCTTGTGGGGATATTTGAAGTCAAAGGTTTACGTTAACAAGCCAAGGACCGTAGAAGAGCTCAAGGACAACATTCGTGAAGAAATAGCCGCTATTCCGGCCGAAATGTTGGCGAAAACGATGGAAAATGCTGCAAAAAGGGCACAATACGCCATCAACGCCAGAGGCGGCCATTTGAGAGATATCATATTCAAAAATTGATGTAAACAAATTTACTTGGAAAAAATTAAATGATTAAGATTGCCAACCGCCAAATTTTTATTTTTTTCTTTGATTTTTTAAAAAAAAACATGGGTCCGTCGAATATGGGCAACCCTGTACATAAAACACAACGCAAGCACATGAGGATAACGGGGGCATTAGCAACCGGTTCGGCTGCAGGAGCCACAGGCTCACTGTTAGAATACCCACAGGATGCGCAGATGGCGCAATTTAGCTTCAGTAAGCTCTTTAACATAGAGCTTAGCAATAAGGCAGAATGGACCAATCTGTCAACTACCTATAATGTGAAAACACATGCTATTAGGTGGTACACAGACGGTTCGCTTACAGAGGAGGGGGCCGGGGCCGGAGTCTGCGGACCTCGACTCAATTACCATGAACCCCTTGGCAAGTTCACCAGTATCTTCCAAGCGGAAAAACACGCGATAGAGATGTGCCGCTTTCAACATCGACAGAGGGTACGATCGCAGAGACATAGCCATCTTTTCAGACAGTCAGGCAGCTATAAAAGCACTAGGTGCTTATAAAATAGCTTCCAGGCAGGTTTGGCAATGTATAGAAACATTAAACAGGTTGGGGACTAATAATAGAGTCACCATCTATTGGGTCCCTGGGCACGCGGGAATCCCGGGTAATGAGGTAGCGGACCAAATGGCCAGGAAGGGTGCAAGCACTCTTTTCTGCGGGCCGGAACCCTTCTGTGGGCTGGGCCCTGGGGTCATCGAGCAGAGCAGCCGCTCTGACCTTTGGTCCGATAGTGCGAACTTCTGGTTGTGTTCGCAGGGGGCGAGACAGAGTAAAAGGCTTTTAGGAGGACTGAGGACTGTCTGAAGCTGAGCAAGGTTTCTCTTCGGACTGTCACAGGCTTCTTGACAGGACACTGCAGATTGCGTAGGCATTTACATAGGGTACGCATAGGGAACGAGGCTACATGCAGGCTCTGTCTGGAGGGGGACGAAACTCCAGAACACCTACTAGAGGAGTGCCCTGCCATAGGTCGGCTGAGATTATCTCAGCTCGGGCGGGTCACACTAAACACTGAGGAGATGAGGGCTCTCCGTCCAGGCGACATCATCGCGTTTCTGCGATCGATTGCACTGTACGGGGAGCTGTAGCTCATATACTAGGATGAGGGCACAATAGACCCAGGTGGTCGCAGTGCACTAACCTCCTTTTTCATAATAATAATAAAATAATAATTATACTGTTAAAGCAGCCATAGCCGCTTGACAAGCAAAAATAAGAATTTACATTCTAATTGCCCTGCTCCGCGCACTAATCTCACCGTTGAGTATCACCTTTATAATTGTATTGTTCACTCTAAACAAATTCGGTGTGAACAGTTCGCAAAATCTTATCTTCATATTGTGAGGCTTAGCTGCACAATTCGGTCTTCGCTTTGCCAAATAATTGACAATTGTAAAAAAAAGTTTCGGTTTAATTTGCAATTCAGTCTCTCGATTTTAGTGCTGCAAACATTGGTGACCTCGACGTGAATTCGTTTATTACTTTGTTCTGTCTGCACAACAATATCGGATTTGTGCAAATTTAAACAAATAATACGTCACACATAAACAATAAACATTAACAATAACAAAATCAAAATGTGCATAGTGCATGTGCGCTTGAATATATACATTTCGGCATATTTATATGTATATATTTATGTGTAATCTATTCACAATGATACTAGCATTTTTCGGTTATTATTGTGTTAAGCTTAATTTAAATTTTATTTTTTATATGTTAAGTTCAATGTTTTAAAAAGCGTATTTTTTAGTTTTTTTTAACTATTTTTTTCTATTCTCGTATTAGTTTGTTGTTGGTACTAAAATCTTGAAAGAAGAAATGCAAAACCAGCATTAAAAGTAGCCAAAAATGAGAAAATCATATACATATGACATACGTGACTTTCTGTGCAACTATTTCACAACAAAAACAAAAATATGCTGCAAACTCATTATATATTAATTCAGTTTAAATATTTATTTATTTCAATATACATAAATGAAAAAAACATTTGATTATTAACTTTTAATTTTCGTTAGCTAAGGTGAGCTCTATACCACTCAAAGGCCTCGGCACTGCGTGGGTAAGGGGTAAGAGAGAGATCTCAGTTTGAGTATGATTGACGTGTTTTACTTAAGCTCCGAACAACTTATTAATTTTGTGCCGTTTATCAGGCTTTTTATTTATGTTTTGCAGTCTACTGTTTGTAAAACATAGGCTTACCTAAGCTGTGCAAAGTGATTCTTGTTGTGCGTCGTTTAATTTGCTAATTATTATATTTTAACAATTGCGGCGTCAGTTCCGTGTGGTTGTTAGCAAGGTACAGTGGATAACATTAATATTCGGTTTTTTTTTTTTTAACTTCAAACACGAATAAAATGTTTAAAACCAAGAATAATTAAAATTGCAAAAATGGTAATTTAAAGCTTGTTAAATTAGCTTTTCATAGAGGTATATATATCTAGACTTTATTTTGAACTAATAAAGAAAATATGCATAATAACCAAAAAAAAAGGCCAAAATTTGCGCAACATTAATATTCGGTTTTTTTTTTTGAAAAAATTAACAAATATCTGTTTTATCTAAGAAAAAAACGTAATCTAATAATTCAACCTATTAGGCAGTGGTGGCAATTCCATGGTGCTGCGGAAGCCGGATACTGAGCTGCAGAAGAATTACTTAAGACCAACCGCGAACCACGGCGGGGGTAGTGTATTGGTTTAGGCTCCATTTTCGCAAAAGGACCGGGGAATCTTATTTTCTTTGATGGCAAAATGAACTAAGACCATTATTTGAAAATTTTGAACCAAAATTTGAAGCCTTCGGTGGAGATATTGGGTATTGGCAACTCGTTCAAGTTATATCAGGACAATAGCCCAAAGCATAACGCCTATAAAATGGAGACTGGGTTGTTATACAACTGCCCAAAAATCTTGGAAAAGGCACCCATATCGCCAGATCTCAATCCTGTTGAAAATTTGTGGAGTGAGTTGGTCTGCCGTGTGCACAGAACGCCAATATCGTCCTTATCCGTTTTAGAAGAACAGCTTCAGGAAGAGTGGGCTTAAACTGGGCATGAATTTACCCAAAAAATGCTAAAAACTTTTCCAAAATGCCTGGGCGATACCATATAATATATTGGGTATCATACCAAATATTAGATTAAGTTTTTTTCTTAGATAAAACAGATATTTGTTACTTTTATAAAAAAAAACCCGAATATTAGTGTTGCGCAAATTTTGGCCTTTTTTTTTGTTTATGCATATTTTCTTTATTAGTTCAAAATAAAGTCTAGATATATATACCTCTATGAAAAGCTAATTTAACAAGCTTTTAATTACCATTTTTGCAATTTTCATTATTCTTGGTTTTAAGCATTTTTTTCGTGTTTAAAGTTGAAAAAAAAAAACCGAACATTAATGTTATCCACTGTATACTTAAGAAGTTAGCCGCACTTGCTCGCTCACGACTTCTTACTTACCCAGTGGCGAAAATGCTCATTATTAGTTCGATTACGAGTGGAATACTTCTCGCCTGTTTGCATTCAAAAACCGATTACAAGCTCCATTACTTTCTTAACACAATGGCCGCTTTGTAGTCACCACGCATAGAGTCACCAAATTTAGTATGAAGATAGCAATTGAAATTCCACAAAGATCTACAGAAAAAATTTGGATACCACACCCACCCATACCACCCATACCACCCCCAGCCCCCCTTTCCCCACCTTTTACAAGCTTTGAGCTAGAGTCACCTAATTTGATATGAAGATCGCAATTGACATTCCACAAAGGTCTGCAACAAAAATTTGGATGCCACACCAACCCAATCTGCGCTCAGCCCCCCATTCCCCACCTTTTACAAACTTTGAGCTAGAGTCACCAAATTTGGTATGAAGATATCAAATGACATTCCACAAAGATCTGCATCAAAAATTTGGATGCCACACCCACCCAATCTGCCCCCAGCCCCCCGTTCCCCACCTTTTACAAACTTTGATCTAGAGCAGCGACCGGCAAATTTAGCGTTTCCTATAGCTGGCTATAGGGCAGCAATTTTTTCGTTTTACACTGTACGCTATAAAAAAAAATAATACAAGCGCACGATGTTCGGCTTTCGGCAGTTGTGTTGCTCCCACTTCGGCAAAGCAAATCAAGTCAGTTGCTGTTCAGCATTCACTAAGGCAAGACCTCGCTGCACAATTTTTCTGAATGCCAAATATTAAACACTGCAAATAAACTAAAAAATGAATGAATTTTTTTCAATGAAAATATGTCCCAATGTTTAATTTGCCACCAAATTTTAGATTGTAACAATATATATATTTTTTTAAAAGGCATTTTCAAAAAAAACACAGCAATTATGAATTGCTTGAAAAAAATGATTTGATTTGCCAACTTATTCATTTTTCTCAGTGCACTGTTTTCTTCGTCCGCGAACACAGTTTTCAATACAAGCAAAGAGCAATAAAAGTATAGTTGTGTGAGTTTGCCGGTCGCTGATCTAGAGTCACCAAATTTGGTATGAAGATAGCAATTGACATTTCACATAGATCTGCATCAAAAACTTGGATGCCACACCCACCCAATCCGCCCCCAGCCCCCCTTCCCCACTTTTACAAATTTTGAGCTAGAGTCACCAAATTTGTAAGAAAGATTGCTGGTGGCATGCCCATCTGCATCAGAGAAGGCATCGTACACCCCTGCCGCATCCGTACCCCTTTGCAATCAGGCCTGTTTTTACCGGTTTTAATACTGTCATCGAGTATGCCGCAGTCGGTTGCGTCCGACTGCAACGTTTCCACTTGTTTATTTTGCTATATAAGGAAAATTGCCATATTTTTACCACAAATTAGTGGACTACGGTCACACTATAAAATCTTGTACCCAAACTTCCAAAATATACCACAAATTTCTGACAGGATTTTTTTATTGTGCTGGATACGGACCTTTAATCTGAGAAGCAAACCTTCTATCCTAAATTAAAATGAAAACATTTAAATGAATTGTAAATGTAAAGATGCAGATTTTGGCTGCAGAGCGTACAATTCCTTGTAAGGATTTGAGCGCTTCTTGTATAGCGGTGATTTCTGCCTGGAAAACACTGCAATGGTCAGGTATATTAAAGGAATTATTTATGGACAGTTCTTCGCAGAAGACACCTCCCCCTACCCGGTTTTCTAGCTTTGAACCGTCCGTAAAAATTCTAATTGAGTCTGTCGGCCCTGGTATCCCTTCTCTCCACTCTTCCCTCGATGGGATAATTGAGTGGAAAGAAGTATTAAGAAACTCCTGAGGGCAGCAGTAGTCAGTTGCTGGGGGAAGAAGCGAGTTTCCATTGAGAATACTTGAGTGACCGTGTGTCTGTGCGGTCCACTGGTTTGTTTCTCTCATGCGAAGTGCTGAGAGGGTTGCTACTAGTTTGCCCGTCTGGTCGATAGGCAAAAGATTGAATATATTATCGAGAGCCTCGTTAGGGGTTGTTCTGAGGGCTCCAGTGGCGGTCAGTCCTGCAGCGCGCTGCACCTTGCCTAGCAAGCGAACTGACTTTTTCTTTGAGAGTGTTGGCCACCATACTGATACTCCGTACAGTAGGATTGGCCGAATGATGGCCGTGTACAGCCACAGAGTTATGTGAGGGGCCATGCCCCATTTCAGTCCGATCGACTTTCTGCACGTGTAAAGAGCAACTAGGGCTTTCCTAACACGCTCTTCGGTGTTAAGATTCCAGTCCAGTTTGCTGTCTAAAGTGAGCCCTAAGTATTTGGCTGATTTGCTGAAGGTCAGTTCCACCCCGTCAAGGGTGGGCGGCCTAAGATTCGGGATTTTATATTTCCTAGTAAAGAGGACAAGATCAGTCTTCGCTGGGTTCAGTCCGAGTCCGTTTTTCTTTGCCCAAGTGGACAGAGTGCGAAGCACTACGGTCATGCGTTCGCACAGGGTTTGAGGGAATTTTCCCGAGAAGACAATCGCAACGTCATCCGCATAGGCAATCACCCTGCAGCCACCTCCCTCAATGGAGCGCAGCAGAGAATTTACTGCCACGTTCCAAAGGAGAGGAGAGAGAACTCTACCTTGAGGGGTGCCTCTGCGGACGGACCTGGAGATTGTCGTGGAACCGAGAGTTGACCTGACGATCCTGCGTCTTAGCAGTTGATCGATCAGATGCACAGCACGGTGCCCGACACCCAAACCCGTTAGCGCCTCTGTGATTGCCTCTGGGTTGACGTTGTTGAAAGCACCCTCTATGTCAAGGAAGGCGACTAGAGAATAATCCTTCTGGTGAAGCGATTTTTCCACTGTGGAGATTACAGCATGAAGTGCTGTTTCCGTGGATTTGCCTTTTTGATACGCATGTTGCGCACGGGAGAATTGATGTGTCGGTATCGAATTCCTTAAGTGAAGGCCCAGCACCATTTCAAAGGTCTTGAGTAGAAAGGATGTTAGGCTTATTGGACTGTCTTTTCAGACAGTCAGGCAGCTATAAAAGCACTAGGTGCTTATAAAATAGCTTCCAGGCAGGTTTGGCAATGTATAGAAACATTAAACAGGTTGGGGACTAATAATAGAGTCACCATCTATTGGGTCCCTGGGCACGCGGGAATCCCGGGTAATGAGGTAGCGGACCAAATGGCCAGGAAGGGTGCAAGCACTCTTTTCTGCGGGCCGGAACCCTTCTGTGGGCTGGGCCCTGGGGTCATCGAGCAGAGCAGCCGCTCTGACCTTTGGTCCGATAGTGCGAACTTCTGGTTGTGTTCGCAGGGGGCGAGACAGAGTAAAAGGCTTTTAGGAGGACTGAGGACTGTCTGAAGCTGAGCAAGGTTTCTCTTCGGACTGTCACAGGCTTCTTGACAGGACACTGCAGATTGCGTAGGCATTTACATAGGGTACGCATAGGGAACGAGGCTACATGCAGGCTCTGTCTGGAGGGGGACGAAACTCCAGAACACCTACTAGAGGAGTGCCCTGCCATAGGTCGGCTGAGATTATCTCAGCTCGGGCGGGTCACACTAAACACTGAGGAGATGAGGGCTCTCCGTCCAGGCGACATCATCGCGTTTCTGCGATCGATTGCACTGTACGGGGAGCTGTAGCTCATATACTAGGATGAGGGCACAATAGACCCAGGTGGTCGCAGTGCACTAACCTCCTTTTCATAATAATAATAAAATAATAATTATACTGTTAAAGCAGCCATAGCCGCTTGACAAGCAAAAATAAGAATTTACATTCTAATTGCCCTGCTCCGCGCACTAATCTCACCGTTGAGTATCACCTTTATAATTGTATTGTTCACTCTAAACAAATTCGGTGTGAACAGTTCGCAAAATCTTATCTTCATATTGTGAGGCTTAGCTGCACAATTCGGTCTTCGCTTTGCCAAATAATTGACAATTGTAAAAAAAGTTTCGGTTTAATTTGCAATTCAGTCTCTCGATTTTAGTGCTGCAAACATTGGTGACCTCGACGTGAATTCGTTTATTACTTTGTTCTGTCTGCACAACAATATCGGATTTGTGCAAATTTAAACAAATAATACGTCACACATAAACAATAAACATTAACAATAACAAAATCAAAATGTGCATAGTGCATGTGCGCTTGAATATATACATTTCGGCATATTTATATGTATATATTTATGTGTAATCTATTCACAATGATACTAGCATTTTTCGGTTATTATTGTGTTAAGCTTAATTTAAATTTTATTTTTTATATGTTAAGTTCAATGTTTTAAAAAGCGTATTTTTTAGTTTTTTTTTAACTATATTTTTCTATTCTCGTATTAGTTTGTTGTTGGTACTAAAATCTTGAAAGAAGAAATGCAAAACCAGCATTAAAAGTAGCCAAAAATGAGAAAATCATATACATATGACATACGTGACTTTCTGTGCAACTATTTCACAACAAAAACAAAAATATGCTGCAAACTCATTATATATTAATTCAGTTTAAATATTTATTTATTTCAATATACATAAATGAAAAAAACATTTGATTATTAACTTTTAATTTTCGTTAGCTAAGGTGAGCTCTATACCACTCAAAGGCCTCGGCACTGCGTGGGTAAGGGGTAAGAGAGAGATCTCAGTTTGAGTATGATTGACGTGTTTTACTTAAGCTCCGAACAACTTATTAATTTTGTGCCGTTTATCAGGTTTTTTATTTATGTTTTGCAGTCTACTGTTTGTAAAACATAGGCTTACCTAAGCTGTGCAAAGTGATTCTTGTTGTGCGTCGTTTAATTTGCTAATTATTATATTTTAACAATTGCGGCGTCAGTTCCGTGTGGTTGTTAGCAAGGTACAGTGGATAACATTAATATTCGGTTTTTTTTTTTTAACTTCAAACACGAATAAAATGTTTAAAACCAAGAATAATTAAAATTGCAAAAATGGTAATTTAAAGCTTGTTAAATTAGCTTTTCATAGAGGTATATATATCTAGACTTTATTTTGAACTAATAAAGAAAATATGCATAAACAAAAAAAAAAGGCCAAAATTTGCGCAACATTAATATTCGGTTTTTTTTTTTGAAAAAATTAACAAATATCTGTTTTATCTAAGAAAAAAACGTAATCTAATAATTCAACCTATTAGGCAGTGGTGGCAATTCCATGGTGCTGCGGAAGCCGGATACTGAGCTGCAGAAGAATTACTTAAGACCAACCGCGAACCACGGCGGGGGTAGTGTATTGGTTTAGGCTCCATTTTCGCAAAAGGACCGGGGAATCTTATTTTCTTTGATGGCAAAATGAACTAAGACCATTATTTGAAAATTTTGAACCAAAATTTGAAGCCTTCGGTGGAGATATTGGGTATTGGCAACTCGTTCAAGTTATATCAGGACAATAGCCCAAAGCATAACGCCTATAAAATGGAGACTGGGTTGTTATACAACTGCCCAAAAATCTTGGAAAAGGCACCCATATCGCCAGATCTCAATCCTGTTGAAAATTTGTGGAGTGAGTTGGTCTGCCGTGTGCACAGAACGCCAATATCGTCCTTATCCGTTTTAGAAGAACAGCTTCAGGAAGAGTGGGCTTAAACTGGGCATGAATTTACCCAAAAAATGCTAAAAACTTTTCCAAAATGCCTGGGCGATACCATATAATATATTGGGTATCATACCAAATATTAGATTAAGTTTTTTTCTTAGATAAAACAGATATTTGTTACTTTTATAAAAAAAAACCCGAATATTAGTGTTGCGCAAATTTTGGCCTTTTTTTTTGTTTATGCATATTTTCTTTATTAGTTCAAAATAAAGTCTAGATATATATACCTCTATGAAAAGCTAATTTAACAAGCTTTTAATTACCATTTTTGCAATTTTCATTATTCTTGGTTTTAAACATTTTTTTCGTGTTTAAAGTTGAAAAAAAAAAACCGAACATTAATGTTATCCACTGTATACTTAAGAAGTTAGCCGCACTTGCTCGCTCACGACTTCTTACTTACCCAGTGGCGAAAATGCTCATTATTAGTTCGATTACGAGTGGAATACTTCTCGCCTGTTTGCATTCAAAAACCGATTACAAGCTCCATTACTTTCTTAACACAATGGCCGCTTTGTAGTCACCACGCATAGAGTCACCAAATTTAGTATGAAGATAGCAATTGAAATTCCACAAAGATCTACAGAAAAAATTTGGATGCCACACCCACCCATACCACCCATACCACCCCCAGCCCCCCTTTCCCACCTTTTACAAGCTTTGAGCTAGAGTCACCTAATTTGATATGAAGATCGCAATTGACATTCCACAAAGGTCTGCAACAAAAATTTGGATGCCACACCAACCCAATCTGCGCTCAGCCCCCCCATTCCCCACCTTTTACAAACTTTGAGCTAGAGTCACCAAATTTGGTATGAAGATATCAAATGACATTCCACAAAGATCTGCATCAAAAATTTGGATGCCACACCCACCCAATCTGCCCCCAGCCCCCCGTTCCCCACCTTTTACAAACTTTGATCTAGAGCAGCGACCGGCAAATTTAGCGTTTCCTATAGCTGGCTATAGGGCAGCAATTTTTTCGTTTTACACTGTACGCTATAAAAAAAAATAATACAAGCGCACGATGTTCGGCTTTCGGCAGTTGTGTTGCTCCCACTTCGGCAAAGCAAATCAAGTCAGTTGCTGTTCAGCATTCACTAAGGCAAGACCTCGCTGCACAATTTTTCTGAATGCCAAATATTAAACACTGCAAATAAACTAAAAAATGAATGAATTTTTTTCAATGAAAATATGTCCCAATGTTTAATTTGCCACCAAATTTTAGATTGTAACAATATATATATTTTTTTAAAAGGCATTTTCAAAAAAAACACAGCAATTATGAATTGCTTGAAAAAAATGATTTGATTTGCCAACTTATTCATTTTTCTCAGTGCACTGTTTTCTTCGTCCGCGAACACAGTTTTCAATACAAGCAAAGAGCAATAAAAGTATAGTTGTGTGAGTTTGCCGGTCGCTGATCTAGAGTCACCAAATTTGGTATGAAGATAGCAATTGACATTTCACATAGATCTGCATCAAAAACTTGGATGCCACACCCACCCAATCCGCCCCCAGCCCCCTTCCCCACTTTTACAAATTTTGAGCTAGAGTCACCAAATTTGTAAGAAAGATTGCTGGTGGCATGCCCATCTGCATCAGAGAAGGCATCGTACACCCCTGCCGCATCCGTACCCCTTTGCAATCAGGCCTGTTTTTACCGGTTTTAATACTGTCATCGAGTATGCCGCAGTCGGTTGCGTCCGACTGCAACGTTTCCACTTGTTTATTTTGTGTTTGTGGGTTTGTTTACTTTTTACATTTGATGCCTTAGTGTGACCATATATCTCCTAAGCTATATAAGGAAAATTGCCATATTTTTACCACAAATTAGTGGACTACGGTCACACTATAAAATCTTGTACCCAAACTTCCAAAATATACCACAAATTTCTGACAGGATTTTTTTATTGTGCTGGATACGGACCTTTAATCTGAGAAGCAAACCTTCTATCCTAAATTAAAATGAAAACATTTAAATGAATTGTAAATGTAAAGATGCAGATTTTGGCTGCAGAGCGTACAATTCCTTGTAAGGATTTGAGCGCTTCTTGTATAGCGGTGATTTCTGCCTGGAAAACACTGCAATGGTCAGGTATATTAAAGGAATTATTTATGGACAGTTCTTCGCAGAAGACACCTCCCCCTACCCGGTTTTCTAGCTTTGAACCGTCCGTAAAAATTCTAATTGAGTCTGTCGGCCCTGGTATCCCTTCTCTCCACTCTTCCCTCGATGGGATAATTGAGTGGAAAGAAGTATTAAGAAACTCCTGAGGGCAGCAGTAGTCAGTTGCTGGGGGAAGAAGCGAGTTTCCATTGAGAATACTTGAGTGACCGTGTGTCTGTGCGGTCCACTGGTTTGTTTCTCTCATGCGAAGTGCTGAGAGGGTTGCTACTAGTTTGCCCGTCTGGTCGATAGGCAAA
Source organism: Scaptomyza montana (assembly GCA_018904305.1). NCBI lineage: Eukaryota > Metazoa > Arthropoda > Insecta > Diptera > Drosophilidae > Scaptomyza > Scaptomyza montana. The sequence continues at coordinate 1,850,820 of JAEIGR010000010.1, forward strand.
AGATTGAATATATTATCGAGAGCCTCGTTAGGGGTTGTTCTGAGGGCTCCAGTGGCGGTCAGTCCTGCAGCGCGCTGCACCTTGCCTAGCAAGCGAACTGACTTTTTCTTTGAGAGTGTTGGCCACCATACTGATACTCCGTACAGTAGGATTGGCCGAATGATGGCCGTGTACAGCCACAGAGTTATGTGAGGGGCCATGCCCCATTTCAGTCCGATCGACTTTCTGCACGTGTAAAGAGCAACTAGGGCTTTCCTAACACGCTCTTCGGTGTTAAGATTCCAGTCCAGTTTGCTGTCTAAAGTGAGCCCTAAGTATTTGGCTGATTTGCTGAAGGTCAGTTCCACCCCGTCAAGGGTGGGCGGCCTAAGATTCGGGATTTTATATTTCCTAGTAAAGAGGACAAGATCAGTCTTCGCTGGGTTCAGTCCGAGTCCGTTTTTCTTTGCCCAAGTGGACAGAGTGCGAAGCACTACGGTCATGCGTTCGCACAGGGTTTGAGGGAATTTTCCCGAGAAGACAATCGCAACGTCATCCGCATAGGCAATCACCCTGCAGCCACCTCCCTCAATGGAGCGCAGCAGAGAATTTACTGCCACGTTCCAAAGGAGAGGAGAGAGAACTCTACCTTGAGGGGTGCCTCTGCGGACGGACCTGGAGATTGTCGTGGAACCGAGAGTTGACCTGACGATCCTGCGTCTTAGCAGTTGATCGATCAGATGCACAGCACGGTGCCCGACACCCAAACCCGTTAGCGCCTCTGTGATTGCCTCTGGGTTGACGTTGTTGAAAGCACCCTCTATGTCAAGGAAGGCGACTAGAGAATAATCCTTCTGGTGAAGCGATTTTTCCACTGTGGAGATTACAGCATGAAGTGCTGTTTCCGTGGATTTGCCTTTTTGATACGCATGTTGCGCACGGGAGAATTGATGTGTCGGTATCGAATTCCTTAAGTGAAGGCCCAGCACCCTTTCAAACAAAGAGAATGGAACTTATATAGAGTCGTCATGAGGCCAAATTCTGACTGCCAGTTGGAATATGGAATCGTGGCGACACCTCTCTCTTTCGCTGCTTTTTTCTCTGCCAGCGCATTTCGTGCCCGAATATCAAGCCATTCGGCTGGTCGACTGTGCTACGCTTATTTTCTCTCATAGCACAGCCAGCCAGCCATTCTCTGTGTATACGCCCATAGCCAGCGATTTTGCAGCGCACAGCTGCTTGTTATATTGCCTGTGTATGCATATGAGCGTCATATGATCATATGGTTTGCCTATTCCTTATCGCTTTTTGCGACGTTGCCATAGTGAAGCTATGAACTATACCCACATACATATATGTTTGCAGTTTTGCTGGAATATATGTAGGCTTTCTACACATTTTGTTTGGGCTGGCTAGTGTTAGTGTGTTAGTGATTTTGTATTTCTACATGACATATTTAATTGTATGCGTAGCATTTTTTAGGCAATTCATTGACCTTTCTCTACTATATTATCAATTCAATTTGGTGCAGAATTTGTATTTTGCCTACAAAAACTTAAAACCAAGACCTTCCAAGCAAGTAAAATATCATTTTCGCTGCTGGTCGAGCATTTGAGTAACAGGCAAACAGCAAAAGAAACAAGCGTCAAACAAAATTTGCTTGCCGATCAGCAGCAAAATGTAGAATAGACACTAAGTCTAGGTTTTTGGTGAACATTGGCGATAAGCAGCAAAATGATATAAGTGTATGCAGCAAAATGTATATATATATATGACTATGCAAATGTATGTGAAACATTGGCCGACCCTTTATTTTAGTTCTTAGTTTATTTTCTTTCATTCTTTATTTTCTTATATTCCGAGTTTTCGGCAAATGAAATCGACATATGCACAGCTGAATACACTTACGCAATTTGTGCGCATCGCTGCATAGCTGTGTGATAGTTGCGATGGCAAAATTGTTGGAAAGTGTCATAGAGCTAAAAACATGAAAGAGTATGAATGACCAGCAATGCAAAACTGATATTTGCCTGCCTATTTTACTAGACGCTTGTTTCTTTTGCTGTTTGCCTGTTACTCAAATGCTCGACCAGCAGCGAAAATGATATTTTACTTGCTTGGAAGGTCTTGGTTTTAAGTTTTTGTAGGCAAAATACAAATTCTGCACCAAATTGAATTGATAATATAGTAGAGAAAGGTCAATGAATTGCCTAAAAATGCTACGCATACAATTAAATATGTCATGTAGAAATACAAAAATCACTAACACACTAACACTAGCCAGCCCAAACAAAATGTGTAGAAAGCCTACATATATTCCAGCAAAACTGCAAACATATATGTATGTGGGTATAGTTCATAGCTTCACTATGGCAACGTCGCAAAAAGCGATAAGGAATAGGCAAACCATATGATCATATGACGCTCATATGCATACACAGGCAATATAACAAGCAGCTGTGCGCTGCAAAATCGCTGGCTATGGGCGTATACACAGAGAATGGCTGGCTGGCTGTGCTATGAGAGAAAATAAGCGTAGCACAGTCGACCAGCCGAATGGCTTGATATTCGGGCACGAAATGCGCTGGCAGAGAAAAAAGCAGCGAAAGAGAGAGGTGTCGCCACGATTCCATATTCCAACTGGCAGTCAGAATTTGGCCTCATGACGACTCTATATAAGTTCCATTCTCTTTGCTTTCAAAGGTCTTGAGTAGAAAGGATGTTAGGCTTATTGGACGAAAGTCCTTGGGAGTTGTGTGGGAGGCTTTGCCCGCCTTTGGAATGAAGACGACTTTGGATTCAAGCCAGGGCGTTGGGATGAGTCCCGTCGTCCAGACTCCAGTGAAAATTTGTAGGAGCCAGTTTAAGGCAGTCTCACCTGCATGCTGCAGTTGGGCTGGAAAGATGCCGTCTGGCCCCGGGGATTTGATGGGCATGAAGCTGTTGATAGCCCATGAGATTAATTCTTTAGTCAGGAAGTTTGTGGAAGGTCTATCCATATGAACCCCTGTGTTTGTCTGTGGGATTGCTACTGCTGAGCAGCCCGGAAAATGAGTTTCCATCAAGAGTTCCAAGGACTCAGAGCTGGACGAAGTCCATGAGCCATCTGGTTTTTTAAGAAAACCTACCGATGGGGTGGTTTGAGAAAGAACTTTTCTGAGCCTTGCGGCCTCTGTGGTACTTTCGATATTGGAGCAGAATGTCTGCCATGAGGAGCGTTTAGCTTGTCTGAGTGCCTTCTTATAGGAGGCGAGGCTGGTTTTGTAGAGACTCCATGACTGGTCATCTCCGAGAGACCTAGCTTTATTAAAAAGCTTGCGTGATGTCTTACGCAGCTCACCCAGTTGGGGAGACCACCATGGTGGCTTAGTCTTACCTCTGGGTTTGCTACGGGGGCACGACTCGTTTAGGGCGGACTCGCATGCCTCCGTAAGCTTTTTTATAAGTAGGTCTGTGGTTTCAGTAGTGGGGTTTCCCAGTGGGGGGACTCAGGGACGAGAGTGTTTAAGTGATTTTTGAAAGTGGACCAGTTTGTACGTCTAACATTCTGGTGCCATTTGGGCTTGGGTACGTCGAACGAAAAGACTGTTTCGATATATCTATGGTCTGAGAAGGAGTGCTCGTCTAGCACTCTCCATCTTGTTAGTTTGCTACAGAGGGAGGTTGAGACTAGCGTAATATCTAGTACTTCTTCCCTATTCTTTGTAATGAAGGTTGGGTCGTTGCCCGTATTACAAATCATAAGGTTAGTGGACAGAATGTAGTTAAAAAGCAACTCACCCCGTTCATTTGTGTCAGTGCTTCCCCACTGATGATGATGGGCGTTGGCGTCACACCCAATTATGAGGTCGGTGTGCGTGGTTTCGCTGTCGGTCACCAACCCTTGCAGGAGTGGATGTGGGAAAGGCCCTTGGTGGTCATGGGCCAAGTATGTTGAGCTAACTCTCACATTCCCAGCCTTCAACTCCAGGCAGACAGCTGTGTTGTCTCCATCGCTGTAGTTAGGGAGCAAAAATATATTTAGGTGCTTTTTTGCTAGAATGCAGGTGCGAATTTTACCTTTATTTTGGGCTACTATTAGCTTATAGTCTTTGGTCCCCAGTCCAGTAACCTTGCCACCACAGACCCAAGGTTCCTGGATGAGGACAACGTCTGCTCCACATTGGCTTATGCGGAGCAGCAGAGCGGCCGCCGCCGCTTTGTAGTGGTGGAGGTTAATCTGAAGAAGTCTCAGTGACATCTTCAGGCCGACGCTCCACCACTGTCCTGTTCGCTTCCTCGTCCGTGTCATCCAAGTCAAGGGACTCTTCACGGAAGCTCGCTAGCTTGGCCATGTCATGGGCCAATTCAGAGCCCTCTGAGTGGTAGCTGGCCTCCTTCCCTTCTGCCGACTCCGTACCAGGGTCTTGACGGGGGACACCATTGTCTGTGGTACCCACTGCTGCAGGCCGGTTGACACAATTGTCTGTAGTGTCAACCGGTTTATCAGGGAGCGCCTCGTCTGCTGCCGAGAGCTTGTTGGTGTCGGTTTTATAGACGCGGATAGCTACGGTTTTGAAGCCGTAGTAAGCCGCGCCATCCGAACCCGCTAGTGCCTCCGCCGATCTCTCGTTGGTTATGAGGATCACCTGCCTCGAGTTGCCTTCTGGCTCGTCGACTTTGGTGACCCTCCAATCAGCTGTGTCAAGCGTGGGATTGCTCAACTGGAAGATTTTCAGGACCTTTTCGGGGTCCTCGGGCTTGGCAGAAACCCATACCCTGGCGCGAGGTCTACTGGGCACATCCTTCCAGTCCACCGCCTCCAGTTTCGCGCCAGGGTAGATCTCTCCCAGCATTGCAACCGCCTTCTTATACAGCCCGGCAGATCGCTCATCCTCACAAGCTATTGCTTTGATGTTGCCCTGATGCCAGCCTGCATCAGAGCAACGGGGGGGGGGGACTCATGAACTCTGTCATGAGGTCGACGAACCTGTCCTGCAGCTCATTTTCGATAATCCCCCACCGATTCCTGGGGATATGACCCTCATTGTGGCCCCTGTCAAGGACCCCAATGACAATCTTCTCCCTGGTGGCTTCGGCGAAAGATTTCGTCAACGGCTGCGGACGAGGTGGAGGAGGTCTAATCCACTTTGCTTGCGGGGCCGAATCCTCAACGGACCGCTGGTGTTTCTGCTTGGACTTGGCAGAGGACGCAGGGGGGGCTGGCTTGAAATTCGGGATGATTTTTCTGGCCCACTCCACTAGTCGGCCCTCATCCGGTGATGCGGGCTGAGCGGACAGACTTTTTCCGAGAATATCGGCTGCGCGCCTACGGTCCTGGAAGGACGCTTTGACTCCCTCAGGAGCAACGGACTTTGTGGTGTTGCCCGTTGTCGCTGGGTGCCGAGTTGGCAACCTTTGGTTGCACACCACTTGCACTAGGAGCGGTGCTGGGCAGACCACCGAAGTGGGATGACGGCTGGCTTGCCCGTTTTCCACTTATGCCGCTGGTGGGGGTGTTTCCACCTACAGAGGGATTGGCTTGTCCCCCCGGGTTTGAGAGTGTCCCGGTCACTGTGTTTTTGTTTTCATTAATTTTAATCATGTTTGAATCCCACGAGTAGACGGGAAGGACGGTCACCCGCAACATAGCCCGTGTATCGCGGGAAGCCTAATTTAAACTGGAGGTCGGCAGGTATCCAGAGTTCGCAAAGTAGAGACCGAGCACCCCCTCGGTCACGAATCCCTCGGCACAATGCTGTTCCACCTTGGATTGGGGTAATTTTATAGAGTTTTCTTCTCTCGCCCGACTACAATTGGTCAGCACCCTTGGCAGAGACATGACCGTACCAAGGATCTGCTTCCAGCCGCCCTCGCGTGGAGAGTATAGTCGCACTACCAATTGTGAGCCGCAAGGACGGAGCGCACGGCATCAACGTACACACAAATTGTCAGTATGCATGGACGTGTGATGTCAGTACGCTTTATCCCCTTGTTGCTCCAATCGGCTGACGGCCCTCCAAATACTAATATTATGGGAATTTTTTCCAATTTTGTTGAAAAAGCGCAACCTGTATCACTCTTTACCTTCGGTATCGAGTATAAAAACTTGATACCATAGCTTCCTTTAATTTGCCAAATCCTTCATTTCTCAATATTTCTTTATTTACTGCTACTACGCTGTATTCTTTACTTGATGTTTTTAAACAAATTTCACATGTTGATTCTTTAATTAAGCTTGGAGCTTTTTTAAAAATACTGCTGCAGAGCTCATTAATATTTATTACCGCATTTATGTTAATAATATGTTTTTTGTAACGATTTATATCGAACATTTCGGATTTCATTAAGAACATTACTCTTTCGAAATACAATTTTTTGGTAAGACCCTCTTCTATTATTATTTGCATCAATTTTTGTATGGATATTTCCTGCAATGTTTGGTCGTTTTTATATGCAACGTTGCTGGCTAAAGAACTGGCCACAATTTGGCACAATGAATCTAATGCGCAAGTGTTATTTACAACATAAATGGCATTTTCAAAATGTATATTAGGCAGGAGGTTCGCGTTTTTAATAATTGGCAAACTTATTGAATTTTTAAAATTCAGATTAAATTCTGGATAAGGGTCAATATATTTGACCACCTCTTTTGTGTCATTTTTATTGCGCCAATTTTGTTCTGCCCGCAATTCTTCCAAATGGTCAAACTTTTCTTCTTCAACTAAAATTAATTATCGCTACAAAAAGTTTATTTTTTACTTTAAGTAAAAATCATTAGCGGCACAATCAAGCACAACTCTAGCACAATTCAGCGCAATTTTCAAATTATCCAAATTAAAAAATAGCGGTGCTAACCCCCGCCCCAAATTTTCAAAGTAGCCCCATATCTTCATTTTTGGGGTAATTCAATTTTTGTTAATGGCACAACTCTAGCACAATTCAGCACAGTTTTCAATTTTTAAAAATTCAAAAATAGCGGTGCTAACTTCACAGACATGTAGTTTAGGCTGTTGTGTTTGCTGACCTCGACTTCTATTGTGTTGTTTAGTGATGTTATTTGTATAAGTTTCATTGCTTGGGTAAGGTTTTTTGTTTTTATGAGTGTAGTTCCGTTGCTTAGTTTGGAGCATGATTCTATTGTTCCATCACAAACGGAATCAATAATTTTTTTGATTCGGAATGGTGAGATTCCATTGAGATTGTCATTTCAGTTTGTTCTTTTCATAAGTAGAAATTTGGAGCTGGTTGTTTTGTTATTTAGAGTTTTGGTTTTGTCTATTTCAAATGATAAAGTTTTTCTATCAGGTGGGTCCCTCATGGTGAGGGCAGTTGAAATAACTGTTCTTGCAGATAACAAATTCACACTTTTGTTTTGCTATATGCAGGCGGGCGGTTTTAATGTGTTGTTGTGATTTGTTGTGATTTGCTGATAACGAGCGAAGAATTTGACTAACTGAGCACAGGTCTTATCTCGTTGACGGCTGACTTCGAACTGTTGTTTCAACTAAATCGTTATCATTTACCTTGTTGTCGTTTGTCTTCCTGCAACCCATTAAATTGCACACACGCTTATTTTTGCAAGTAGGCATCGTGTGCCCACGGCGCATACACCCGAAACATACCTCTACTCTCTTTGCTATTGCCCATCTTTCGTTCGAATTAGTTTTCTGGTATTCTTATTTATTTATTTATTTATTTAAAAGCAGCTGACATTAAAATGAAATCAAAATCAATGTAAATTAAAAAATAGTTAAAATAATTAAATTAAGTATAATATAGAATTATATATAAATCTTAAAATAAATTTAGGTATAAAATTTAAAAGTTAACGTTACGGCTCTGGGAAATTCAATAAAAAATGTACTAGTCCAACATTTGTTGCGTGGATTGGGAAAAACCCAGAAAAACCCAATCAGACCAGCGTTAGATTAGTAGTTAGTGGTTACGATTAGATAAACAAAAAAGGATCGATCGTTTTAGTACTGAAATTGAGGCCTCCAAGGAAATAAGAGCATAAAGTTTGGTATAATCAGAACATATAACACGAAATGGGTCATGAGTTAAATAGTTGCTCAAGCAACGATCATGGCTAAGGGGTAAAAAGTTACGCGTAGCTCTAATCGGAACATTTACTTTAATTCGACTCAAAAGAACTGATGAGTCGATTTCACCATTAATGACTACCCTGGGAAAAACTAGAGGTAACATATATAGGTTTAGATACAAACGATTTAAAAACAACTTTTTGTGTTCGACCACACAAGTACTTCGAAAGCCACAATAAGAGTTTGGATGGAAATCCAATAAAATTAAATTTTTGAAGCAACAGAGAATGACTCTCAGAATCAAATGCCTTACTAAAATCGGTCTAAACAACGTCAGTTTGCATTTTTTCCTGAAACCCTTTGATAACAAGCGAAGTGAATTCAAGAAGGTTAGTGGTAGTAGGTATACGCCTAACAAAATCCTGTCGATAAGGCGATATAATTGAACTACATGTGTGTTGCAATTGATAACATATAATTTTTCCAAAAACTTTAGGAATGGCGGACAACTTGGATATACCCCTATAATTTTTACCGTTAGACTTAGAAAAGTTTTTATGGAGTGGAATGATAAAAGAATCCTTCCATATAGCAGGAAACACAGTTGAGTCAACCAACAAGTTAAATAATTTATGTAAGGGTTTACAAAGTGAATCCGCACAGTATCTAAGTATACAACCTGTCACTCCATCAGGACCAGGCAAGTAGCCGGGTTTGATAGAGTTAAGGTCACTTAGGAGCGACCACTCAGTTATAACTGGGACATTTATGCAATTTGACGTTTGAACTTGAAAAGGATAGGAATTACTCCAATATATAAACTCGTTGAGTATACTGATTGAAAATACTCAGCAAATAGATCGGCCACTGCCTGATCAGAAATTGCTTTTGTATTACCAAGGTAAACCGAATATGGCAAGCATGAAGATTTATGTTTTGAATTTACAAATTTTAATTTACAAATTTTTTTTAATCTGCAACGATTAATAATAATAATAATAAATTAATAATAAACTAGATTTTGCTACTAAATACGAAAATAAATCTGTAGTGGTTCACGATTTTTTAAATTTTTTATAAGATTTGTCTTCGCGTTCTTCAATTTCGATAGTTTTCTCGTAAACCAAGGTGGTTTATTATCACTCGAAGAACAAGTCAGGGCAACACAAATATCCAAAAGCGAATTCAAGATCTTATAAAATAAGGCAATGGCAGTTTCTATATCATTACAAGAATAAAGACGAGACCAATTTGTATGTTGAAGAAGACAATTTAATTAAGTAAAGTTAGTTTTACCAAAGCAACGGGTTTTTGAAGAACTTTTAGATGGTGGACAACTACTCAGAATTTCAAAGGATAGCTCTAAGGTTGGATGGTAGGTATCTTCCTGAAGCACTAGAGGGGGTATTCTACTAGCATTACTGCAATCTGAGTCCGAAACAAATATCAAGTCCAACATTCTACCACTACAGTTATGCACCCTGTTAACTTGCGATAGGCCTAATTCCAGTAGGCCATCGATAAAATCATGAAAAGTGTCAAAATTGCGCCGAAGATGTGTCATTCACAGACAATACAACATGTGGCAGATTTAAATCACCAACCACTTGTAACATGTCACGTGTAAGGAGTTGGTATTATTGGTCTCTAAAAAGCATTGGTACGCGCTTGCAGCCGGCCGATGCTCGTCGCTGTTGGGAGTGGGTATAGAAAAATGCTTTGAGACTTGCTCAGGACAGTAATAAATAATTAATTTCGCGTGCCTTATGAGGAGGTTAAGGATAGACGCGGGGATGGAGGAAGTTACAAAATATAGGTCCACTAAACTATAACGACTACCGATCAAAACCAAAAACAAATTTTTTTATTCTTTGTTTTTTCCTAGCTGCTTCTCCGAAGCCGTCGCCCACCCTACCATGATCCTTTATGGCCGAATAAAATCAAGGATCACTAAAAAAAATTTTCGACGACTTCCCTATAGTGCAGCATGATTTTCCCTAAAAAAATTATTTAATTCATATTCATAGTTTACAATATATTAATAATATTCATGCTTGGGCTTGGGATCTTAATTATAGGCATTAGGGCTTCAATATATATTACTAAAAATCTATGGTTATTCTTTCTTTTTATTTTTATGTATTTTTTTTTTTTATGTTTATCAATTTCATTCATGTTCAATGTTTATTCAAATTCTTAGAGTTCGTTTTAGTTGTTTTATTGCTTCAGCTTAAAAATAGGCAATGCTTGAAGAGCGTGCACTACTTGTGCTCTGTAGCTTCTAGCTTTTGCCACTAACAGCCAACCAACAACTGAACACTTCTCAACCATTCGAATTCAACGTCGCGGAAGGCGCTTATACTTTTTAAAATAAAAACATATAATACTTTAGTTAATCTTCAACTCACTCAATTTGTTGCCCCACGCTGAAAGATCTTTCAAGTGTGTTGAGCGGCGGTTGCTGAAACGAGATAAACTTGATCGACAGGTCGACGTCTTGGGGTAGGGTTGGGTGTCTTTGCTATAAAGCTTTTATGCAAAAATAAATAAACGAAAAAAAAATTTTCCATTCTAAAAATGTAACTATCTTAAAGGTAGTATAAATATCATTAAGGCTTCAATAAATTCGGATTTGACTGATTTTTGTCTTAACTATTTAACAATTTGAATTCTTATGAATATCACGCTTTATTTGCGCTGTAGGCACTTTATTTGTGAAGCTGTGCATGCAATTGCTCATGCCTTTAAAGGTTTGGGTATTGGACCGGCACAATGAGGTTAGGTTTACAAAAAACAAAATGTGAGCTTGCCAGAAGGGCATAAGGCGAGACAAAAAGTAGGGGGTAAATATAAAATTAAACTAATTCCCTGCTCCGCGCTCAAAATCCTCCTGTTATGATCACGGAACTCTGTTCGGCAACATTGCATATGCGGCTGCCAAAGCTCGTCTTACTTGGGAGTTCCACCTCTCCAGTGATTGCTACGCTGCAAGCTCCGCTTTCGTTGGTGCTTCGCTGACGAACGAGCGATTATATGTATACGACCATATGCGTGTCCGCACCCAAAATCGTCCAGTCTCGGTCACGGTTAAATGATCGCCTTCTTGTGGCTGCCAATTATCGCCACATCGGGGACTCGAACCCTTATAAGAACGCTCCAGCTCCACTTTCAGGTTAGGATCGCCTGCAGCTCCAATTCGCCTTCACCAACTTTTTTGTTGGGGTCGGGTTGAAATTTTCGTACTCTCAATTTTTTTTTTCTTGTCGTTTTATTTTGAAAAAAACTTGAAATAATGACGTTTGCAAAAAAAAACTTTTTTTTCTTTCGCCACTTGGGCCCGTCGCCTCTCAATCTGCAGCGATCCAAAAACTCAATACTCGAGCTATCTCCCGGAAAACAGTTAGGTGACCAGATTTTGGTCGTCTATCCCTTTGCCCTAAATCTAGTATTTTGATTTTTGTCCCTAAAATCTATCCGGCGATTCCTAACACTTTTATCGTTTACCCGATTTGGTCGCCGCTAGATAGCGCTATCATCAGGTCCTACCCAAAAAAAAATTTTTATTTGTATTTATTATTTATTTTTTATTTTTATTTAAAGTTTGGTTTAAGTTGGTAGTTATTGTCTTAGCCGATTTAATTAACTTCCAACTTGCTTGGCCAAGTAGCTCCGGGATGTAGCTCTCAGATGTTATTTTTGTGGTTTTGGGACAAGATTTAAAACAAAAAAATTGCATACTTTCGGGCTGTCGTCATTTTTTTTTTAATCGACAAGCGGCCCGTCAACAATGACGAAACAAGTGGCAGGGCACTCAGATGGGATGATCAAATGTCAAAATAAGGAGGAATATAATAACAAGTAACATGAGAACACCACCCCCTTTGCGGGAGGCACGATCGCATCTGCACAAGCTATATTTAGAAGGAAAAACGGAATAATCAGAAATATCGGGTTTTAACCAGGTTTCCGTGAGTGCAACTATATGTGAATCAAATGATAAGCTGTTAACATATAATTTAGAAAGTTAAGTGTTAAGGCCTCTAACGTTTTGATAGGCCAAACTAAGTAGTTTTGTTAGTTTTTGGCCGCCGACGTGGAGGCAACAGGATGACTTACAGACGCTGTACTCTTGATCCTAATACCATTATTATTATAATTATCATTATGCCTATTCATATACTCCTTTACCACAAGCTGCGGCGGCCAAAACTTTTCAGAACAAATTGTCGAAAAAAGTTCAGGCGGCACGCTCAACTTGAAAGAAGATATACTTCGGGCGTGATTAAATATAAACTTCTCAACGATAATAAGAGGAGAATCAATTTTACTTTTAACATAAGCTGAAACATCATCCGATGAAGTATCGGATGCCAGCCTGGACACAAATATAAATTTGTTAAATGGCACAACAGCAAGAGGTTTGGGAGCCCCAGTTATACCTGCATTGGGATCAATAGGCGCACAGGCTGTTGAACCGATTTCATGCATAGGATCAGAAGAAAGGTTATTAGTGATGGTTCTTGCCGGCGAATTAAATAACATTAATGGGCTGAACGTAGGTTGATCAATGCTGGGCACCAGAAGGGGCTTTGTGGGGATGATAGGTGGGACAGTAGGCGGGTTAGGACCCGAAGTCTTTTTACGCTTCGGAGATTTGGTAGGAAGATAGCTGGCAGCGACCCCCAAAAATCTGCATCAAAGTTTTGGAGCCACACCCACCCATTCCGCCCCCCTTTCTTCACCTTTTACAAACTTTGAGCTTGAGTCACCAAATTTGGTATGACTATTACAATTGACATCCCACAAAAATCTGCATCAACAATTTGGATACCTCGCCCACCCATACCGCCCCCAGCCTCCTTTTATCCCTAATTTTACAAACTCCGCGCAACAGTCAAATTTGGTATGAATATTGCAATTGACATATGACAAAAATCTGCATGAAAAGTTTGGATACCACGCCCACCCATACCGCTCTCAGCTCCCCTTCCCCCACCTCTTACAAACTTTGACTAGAGTTACCAAACTTGGAAGGAAGAGAGTTGGTGGCATCGCCATCTGCATCGGAGAATCTTTAAGGCAGCGTACACCCCTGCCGCATCCGTACCCCATTGCAATCTGGCATGTTTTTACCGGTTTTTAATACTGGTAACGAGTATACCGCAGTCGGTTGCGTCCGACTGCAACGTTTCCACTTGTTACTTCTTCTTTTATGTTATAAGTTTCCTCCTCATTGGGAAAACTAGCTACGAAGTCATCTACATAATGCTTTTTTTGTATAGCTTTTATGACTTTTTCTCGGTTTTTATCTTATTTGAGAGCATTTAAATTTTTGACGTATTGGGCACAGCAAGCGAAACAAGCCACTCCGAATATCATTACTTTAATTTGGTAAACATCAGTTTCTTTACTTGTATCAGTGCGTCTCCACAAAAAGCGCAATGAATCCTGGTCCTCGTCTATAACGCGTACTTGTAAGAACATCTTTTTATTATCAGCATCGACGGCAATTTTCCCTTCTCGAAACTGATACAGTTTTTGGCATAACGATGGAATTTCATCCAGTCCTTTCAAATGCTTCGTGTTAAGCGAAACTCACTCGACATCAGCAGCAGCATCAGACTTATCTCATTTGGATAGAAAAGGAAGAGCTGAGATTGGTCTGAAATCTCCGTTGCCCTTTGGGAAAGGGATAATCTTAGCAAGTTTAAATTTTTCAGGAAATACGGAAGTAGTGATGCTGCCTTCATAACATGTGTAACGTAATTTAAGATTGATGGAATTATAATTTTGACAAAGGTAGGATTTATATCATCCAGTCCAACTGCATTTGATTAGACATTTAACATAGATTCAAGGACTTCATAATTTCATACACACCTAAAACTAAAGCTTATATCACAGTTAGCAGGATCACAGTTAAGGTATTCATTGGCTAGGGCCTGAGGTACAGCGAAGTTGACGAACTTTTGGTTAAGCTCTTCAGCATTAACTGCGACACTGGCTCTAACTTTTTGCTTTCCCACTCCAATTTCATTTATAATTCTCTATTTATCTCTTGACGAGATGGATTGTTGGAATTTCTGAGAACCGCTTCTTACCATTATTAATCAATTTAACAACTGCACGTCGTAAACTTTTGAAGGTATCATACAAAAAGTCAGTCTTAAATCTCTGCCATTTGTTGTAGGCTTCATATCTTTTTTTGTATATCTCTTCTGACGAAATATGTTAGCCAGGGCTTCTCACTAGGCTGGGGAAGTTTAGATTTCAATGGGACACAAGTATTATACAGATCTATTATTCTACCCTGCAGATATTCAACCTGATCGTCAGCTGTGGTCATGTTATATATATTAAGGTCCAGTCTTAATTATTAAAATTTTTATTTATTTATTTATTGGTTATTCCTAGTGCTACAAGTAAAAGTACTTATAAATTACTGCACTAGTCACATTTTACAATTTCTATTTAAACATTAAAAACATTATTATTAATTTAATTATTTTAAACAAAATGACTTTAATACTACTTTTGTAATAAACATGTAAATATAAATTCAAAAACAAAATATAAACTCAAAAATAAAATGTATCCATTACCCTATTACCCTTATTATTGTTGTCATTAAAACCATCATAAATCACTTCGCTGTAGGTATGTCTTTAACTTAGATTTAAAAATTGATGTGCTTATAACTGTCTTAATCTCTAGTGGCAACTAATTCCAAAGTCGAGCAACCCATACAAAAAAGTGCTTGTCGGAGGATGCAAGCAATTTATACATACAATTTGCAAAACATGTAACATGATCATATCTTTTAAGTCCAAAAACGTAACGTGATACACTATTGAAGGCTACTTTAAGCTTTTGCTGACTAGCTATATCACAGTTTGAGAAAAATTCAATGCAATAAAATAATATGGGGGTTACAAGAGTTTTTGCGATGGTCATTCTTGTTTTAACAGGCAGCCAGGGCTTTGTTACAACAAGTTGCCGAAGAACGCCATAGGTCTTTCCCACAGCCTTATTTACCTGGTCTTTCCATGTAAGTGTAATCCCTAGATTATCAGCCTTTTCTACATATTTAATTTCTAAATTATCAACATACAGTTTACTTAAATTGCTAACATTTAATTTTTTCTTATAAATAACAATACATTTACATTTAGAAGGATTTAAACCAAGACCATTGTTACTTGCCCATTGACACACACGTAACAGATCATTATTACAAAACATGACACACTGGTTAATCTGACTTACAGGACGACTAACATATAATTGGACATCATCAGCATACATATGAGCTTCACACATAGACAAAACATTTGGAAGATCATTAACATATATTACAAAAAGAAGAGGACCAAGAATTGATCCCTGAGGCACACCACGGGTGGTCGCAATAAGGTCGGAGGTGGAGTGCTGTACAACTACGGCCTGTTTTCTATTTTTCAAGTATGGGGCCATTAACTTAACTGCCGTATTGGAGAAGTTATATAAATTGCTTAACTTTGTTATCAAAATTTCGTGGCTAACCGTGTCAAAAGCCTTACTGAAGTCAAGCAGCGTCAAAAGAGTAACTTCATTATTGTCCATATGGTTTCTTATGTCCTCAACAATTTTATACTCGATACCGAAGGTAAAGGGTATATTGGTTTTGTGCAATGTCCGTCATGGTGTCTGTCCGTCTGTCCGTCTGACCGTGTGTCCGTCTGTCCGTCTGTCCGTCCGTATGGTTGCAAGTTTTTTCCACACCCTTCAAGCTAGAGACTTGAAACTTTCCAATTCTCTTTATCTATGGGATAGTAAATTAAAGTGTCAAGATTGGGGTTCTACGATAACTGGGGGGCTGGCAAATCGATAAATTCGATAACTCAAAACCGATAAATCCACATATTTCGCAAATCCTTACAGCTAGAAGTACCAAATTTGGTAAGAAGATAGCTATTAGCAACCCCCAAAATACTGCATCAAAAATTTTGGAGCCACGCCCCCATTCCGCCCCCAGCCCCCCGCATTTTAAAGTCAAAATAGCCCATATCTCCCACAGTTTTTGAGCTATAGCCACCAATTAAAAATTGATGTGCTTATAACTGTCTTAATCTCTAGTGGCAACTAATTCCAAAGTCGAGCAACCCATAAAAAAAAGTGCTTGTCGGAGGATGCAAGCAATTTACACATAGAATTTGCAAAACATGTAACATGATCATTATTACAAAACATGACACGCTGGTTAATCTGACTTACAGGACGACTAACATATAATTGGACATCATCAGCATACATATGAGCTTCACACATAGACAAAACATTTGGAAGATCATTAACATATATTACAAAAGGAAGAGGACCAAGAATTGATCCCTGAGGCACACCACGGGTGGTCGCAATAAGGTCGGAGGTGGAGTGCTGTACAACTACGGCCTGTTTTCTATTTTTCAAGTATGGGGCCATTAACTTAACTGCCGTATTGGAGAAGTTATATAAATTGCTTAACTTTGTTATCAAAATTTCGTGGCTAACCGTGTCAAAAGCCTTACTGAAGTCAAGCAGCGTCAAAAGAGTAACTTCATTATTGTCCATATGGTTTCTTATGTCCTCAACAATTTTTATACTCGATACCGAAGGTAAAGAGTATATTGGTTTTGTGCAATGTCCGTCATGGTCTCTGTCCGTCTGTCCGTCTGACCGTGTGTCCGTCTGTCCGTCTGTCCGTCCGTATGGTTGCAAGTTTTTTCCACACCCTTCAAGCTAGAGACTTGAAACTTTCCAATTCTCTTTATCTATGGGATAGTAAATTAAAGTGTCAAGATTGGGGTTCTACGATAACTGGGGGGCTGGCAAATCGATAAATTCGATAACTCAAAACCGATAAATCCACATATTTCGCAAATCCTTACAGCTAGAAGTACCAAATTTGGTAAGAAGATAGCTATTAGCAACCCCCAAAATACTGCATCAAAAATTTTGGAGCCACGCCCCCCATTCCGCCCCCAGCCCCCCCGCATTTTAAAGTCAAAATAGCCCATATCTCCCACAGTTTTTGAGCTATAGCCACCAATTAAAAATTGATGTGCTTATAACTGTCTTAATCTCTAGTGGCAACTAATTCCAAAGTCGAGCAACCCATACAAAAAAGTGCATGTCGGAGGATGCAAGCAATTTATACATACAATTTGCAAAACATGTAACATGATCATTATTACAAAACATGACACACTGGTTAATCTGACTTACAGGACGACTAACATATAATTGGACATCATCAGCATACATATGAGCTTCACACATAGACAAAACATTTGGAAGATCATTAACATATATTACAAAAGGAAGAGGACCAAGAATTGATCCCTGAGGCACACCACGGGTGGTCGCAATAAGGTCGGAGGTGGAGTGCTGTACAACTACGGCCTGTTTTCTATTTTTCAAGTATGGGGCCATTAACTTAACTGCCGTATTGGAGAAGTTATATAAATTGCTTAACTTTGTTATCAAAATTTCGTGGCTAACCGTGTCAAAAGCCTTACTGAAGTCAAGCAGCGTCAAAAGAGTAACTTCATTATTGTCCATATGGTTTCTTATGTCCTCAACAATTTTTATACTCGATACCGAAGGTAAAGAGTATATTGGTTTTGTGCAATGTCCGTCATGGTCTCTGTCCGTCTGTCCGTCTGACCGTGTGTCCGTCTGTCCGTCTGTCCGTCCGTATGGTTGCAAGTTTTTTCCACACCCTTCAAGCTAGAGACTTGAAACTTTCCAATTCTCTTTATCTATGGGATAGTAAATTAAAGTGTCAAGATTGGGGTTCTACGATAACTGGGGGGCTGGCAAATCGATAAATTCGATAACTCAAAACCGATAAATCCACATATTTCGCAAATCCTTACAGCTAGAAGTACCAAATTTGGTAAGAAGATAGCTATTAGCAACCCCCAAAATACTGCATCAAAAATTTTGGAGCCACGCCCCCATTCCGCCCCCAGCCCCCCCCGCATTTTAAAGTCAAAATAGCCCATATCTCCCACAGTTTTTGAGCTATAGCCACCAAATTTGGTGCCAAGATAGGTGATGATGACCCCCAAAAAACTGCACCAAAAGTTTGGATGCCACGCCCACCGATACTGCCCAAGCCGCCCCCGTCCACCCCAACGCTTCGTCAAAAACGGGAATGCGTGTATCTTCCAGAGTTGTGGAGCTAGAGCCTCCAAATTTGGTGGGAAGATAGCTGTTAACGACCCCCAAAAAACTGCATCAAAGTTTTGGAGCCACGCCCACCCATTACGCCCCCAGCCCCCCCGCATTTTGAAATCAGAAATGGCTATATCTCCTACAGTTTTTGAGCTATAGCCACCAAAATTGGTGCCAAGATAGGTGATAATGACCCCCTTTAAAACTGCACCAAAAGTTTGGATGCCACGCCCACCGATACTGCCCTAGCCGCCCCCATATACCCCAACGCTTCGTCAAAAACGGGAATGCGTGTATCTTCCAGAGTTGAGGAGCTAGAGCCTCCAAATTTGGTAGGAAGATAGCTGGTAACGACCCCAAAAAAACTGCATCAAAGTTTTGGAGCCACGCCCTCCATTTCGCCCCCTTTCCCCACTTTTTACAATTTTTGAGCTAGAGTCACCAAATTTGGTATGAAGATAGCAATTGACATTTCAGAAAGATCTGCATCAAAAATTTGGATTCCACGCCCACCCATACCGCCCCCAGCCCCCCTTTCCCCACTTATTACAAATTTCGAGCTAGAGTCACCAAATTTGGTATGAAGATAGCAATTGACATTTTACAAAGATCTACATCAAAAATTTGGATGCCACGCCCACCCATACCGCCCCCAGCCCCCCTTTCCCCATCTTTTACAAACTTCGAGCTAGAGTCACCAAATTTGGTATGAAGATAACAATTGACATTCCACAAAGATCTGCATCAAAAATTTAGATGCCACGCCCACCCAAACCGCCCCCAGCCCCCCCTTTCCCCACCTCTTACAAATTTTGAGCTAGAGTCACCAAATTTGGTATGAAGATAGCAATTGACATTTCAGAAAGATCTGCAACAATAATTTTGATGCCACAAATACCCATACCGCCCCAGCCCCCCCCCCCCCTTTCCCCACCTTTTACAAACTTTGAGCTAGAGTCACCAAATTTGGTATGAAGATAGCCGGTGGCATCCCCATCTGCATCGGAGAATCTTTAAGGCAGCGTAAACCCCTGCCGCATCCCCCCCATTCCGCCCCCAGCCCCCCCGCATTTTAAAGTCAAAATAGCCCATATCTCCCACAGTTTTTGAGCTATAGCCACCAAATTTGGTGCCAAGATAGGTGATGATGACCCCCAAAAAACTGCACCAAAAGTTTGGATGCCACGCCCACCGATACTGCCCAAGCCGCCCCCATCCACCCCAACGCTTCGTCAAAAACGGGAATGCGTGTATCTTCCAGAGTTGTGGAGCTAGAGCCTCCAAATTTGGTGGGAAGATAGCTGTTAACGACCCCCAAAAAACTGCATCAAAGTTTTGGAGCCACGCCCACCCATTACGCCCCCAGCCCCCCGCATTTTGAAATCAGAAATGGCTATATCTCCTACAGTTTTTGAGCTATAGCCACCAAAATTGGTGCCAAGATAGGTGATAATGACCCCCTTTAAAACTGCACCAAAAGTTTGGATGCCACGCCCACCGATACTGCCCTAGCCGCCCCCATATACCCCAACGCTTCGTCAAAAACGGGAATGCGTGTATCTTCCAGAGTTGAGGAGCTAGAGCCTCCAAATTTGGTAGGAAGATAGCTGGTAACGACCCCAAAAAAACTGCATCAAAGTTTTGGAGCCACGCCCTCCATTTCGCCCCCCTTTCCCCACTTTTTACAATTTTTGAGCTAGAGTCACCAAATTTGGTATGAAGATAGCAATTGACATTTCAGAAAGATCTGCATCAAAAATTTGGATTCCACGCCCACCCATACCGCCCCCAGCCCCCCTTTCCCCACTTATTACAAATTTCGAGCTAGAGTCACCAAATTTGGTATGAAGATAGCAATTGACATTTTACAAAGATCTACATCAAAAATTTGGATGCCACGCCCACCCATACCGCCCCCAGCCCCCTTTCCCCATCTTTTACAAACTTCGAGCTAGAGTCACCAAATTTGGTATGAAGATAACAATTGACATTCCACAAAGATCTGCATCAAAAATTTAGATGCCACGCCCACCCAAACCGCCCCCAACCCCCCTTTCCCCACCTCTTACAAATTTTGAGCTAGAGTCACCAAATTTGGTATGAAGATAGCAATTGACATTTCAGAAAGATCTGCAACAATAATTTTGATGCCACAACTACCCATACCGCCCCAGCCCCCCCTCCCCCCCTTTCCCCACCTTTTACAAACTTTGAGCTAGAGTCACCAAATTTGGTATGAAGATAGCCGGTGGCATCCCCATCTGCATCGGAGAATCTTTAAGGCAGCGTAAACCCCTGCCGCATCCGTACCCCTTTGCATTAAGGCCTCTTTTTACCGGTTTTAATTCTGGTATCGAGTATGCCGCAGTCGGTTGTGTCCGACTGCAACGTTTCCACTTGTTAATACAGCGGTTGTACAGCTTTTCTTTTTCCTAAACCCAGATTGCTTGTTGCTAAGTAAGTTGTTGGTGTCCATTAAAGCTGAGATTTGGTTTGCCAATAATTTTTCAAGGACTTTGGACAAGAATGGCAAAATAGCTATCGGTCTAAACCAGTGGTGTCCAAACTCACACAATGAAACATTGCGCTTGTGTGCGAAGCAGCGAAACACGAAGGCAACGTGAAACATTTTTTTGCAATGCAGCATAGCGAATGACTGCGCGTTTGACTTTTGAGCTTCAGCCGAACACATGAGTCGAGAGAGCAAATGCAGCCGAACACGCGCATCGTAAGAGAACAAGCTGCCGAGCGTTCTTTTTATAGAATACACATATTCTCTCTCTCTATACATGTGTCGGCTGCTACGCCGGCAGAATTTTTCTTGCCAACCACGCGTGGCTGCCTTTTCAAACTTTGGACAACACTGGTCTAAACTCATCTTTGCCTTTTGGGATGGGCGTAATTTTAGCGATTTTCCACGTCTCAGGAAATGTGGACGTGGTTATTGCATAATTTAGTATGTGAGTTATATGACCTAAAATTAGTGGCAGCATTATTTTTACAAACTTTGGGCTGACGTCATCTAATCCACTCGCATTTGACTTAATTTTTAAGATTGCCTCAAGTACATCACATTGACTTACACTAACAAAGTTAAAGCAGCTAGTACAATTATTTAACGACACAGAGTTTATGTACGGGTTACATGTTGCTGGACGAACATTGACATTTACAAAACTACCATTATGAACATTTACATCCAAGTCGTCATTTATCACAGGTTTAGCCTTTCCAATTACAACGTTCCTCAACTCCTTCCATAATTTTTGCGTGGAATTTATACTGTCAAATTTTAAACCATAATGTCTACGCTTAGCACTGCTAATCGATTCATTTACATAACGCCTGGCAGTCTTAAAAAATTTAAGCAATTGGTCAGTCTTGTAACGTTTCCACCTCTCGTACAGCTTATCCCGGCGTTTTATTGCACTTTTTATATCACTGCTAAACCATGGATTTAGCTTCGGTTTAATAACTAAGGTTCTAAGCGGTACATGTTTATTGTACAAATATTCAATATTATTTTGCAACAATCCTAACTGGGTGTCAACCGAGGGAAGAAAATATAAACTATTCCAGTCACAATTATTACAGTCACTGAACAACAAACTATTATCTACATTTTTAAAATCTCTATATTGAATAATCTGATTATTATAGTCAAGTTGAGTGTCATAAGAAAGAAAAATTAGGTCGTGCTTGGAAAATTCAGGTACTGAAATTTGGTCATACAACATTACCTTGTTTGTATTATTTACAAAGATAACATCAAGTAATGTATTGGTGGTTTGTGAGAAATGGGTTGGTGTTTCTGCATTTACAAGTTTTAGACCCAGTGCATTAAGTTCTCCTGATAAGTCTTGGTTCTGAAGCATATTGCTGTTTAGGTCGCCAAGTATTATAATGTCAGTAAAGGTCAGTGATAAGTTTGCTATTTTGTCAATCATGTCAGAGTAACTTATGTGATTATGTGCCCTATACACACTCCCTAGCAGCATCTTAATATTTTTATTAAGACTAATTAATTCTAAAAATAAATATTCAATTGGGCTGTCAAGGGGATGACTTAGAACAACTTTACACTTAATTCTCTTAGCTACATACACTGCTACACCACCCGCATGACTTACACGATCAGAACGGAAAACATTAAAGCCATCACAAACAATAGACAAGTCACTTAATTCTGGGACAAACCACGTTTCAGAGACACAGACAACATCAACATTAGAATTCACAAAAATAAAGCGAAACTCATCCATCTTCTTAACAAGACTCTGAGCATTTATATGGCAAATATTTAAATCGCTGTTTTGCTTACAAAGAACTCTAAGCATGGCTTGGGTGCTCGACCTGGACGTTATTAAAGACGCGGACATCTAAAAAGCTTGATATTAAAACCTAACAGAAGCACATCAAAAAATTGTATAGTTCCTAACGCTAAAAATTTAATAATAGTAGTATTAACAACAACAACAAAAATCAGCTGCACATCAGACACAATCAAATTAGAAAGATGTGAGCACTCTTTTAAACACGAGAAATTACTTAAAATAGGAAAGAAAGAGAAATCACCTAAAATAGGAATTAACATACGAATTGATAATAAAAACGTGCAAAACTTTAGAGCGAAAAAGCTCCGCCTGTGTGGTCGGTGGCGTAGACGTGGCGACTGCAGATGAGCTTTGTAAGAGCACGAGCTTTTGCGGGTTGTCTAATCTAATAACATCTCCCTTCTCACTCTGCCTGACATGGACGATGCCCCGGCGGCAGAACACAGCTGTCAGCAGCTTTTGCCTCTTCATATGAATTGTTTTTTTGAATATCTCATAATTCTCTTTGCTTAATTGCTCATTCAGGTAAATTGGTACATTGCCATGTGCTTCAAAGCCCAGCATGTGCAAGTTTAGTTGCGTGTTGTTACTTCGCCGGTATTCCGCTGCCGCTCGCATAACTCTCACTTTATCGTGTGTGTTATCAAATTTTATAATAATTTCCGGATCGACTACTGAGCTGGTTCTACCGGATCGCCTAATTCTAAAAATCTCCTTTAGTCTCGGTGCCGGGGTGACCCCAAGAGAGAAAGCTAGTGCATTGAAAATGGACCGCAGCTGCTCACTCTCAACGAGGGGCACACCATGTAGCGGAACATCATTGGCTATGCATGCATTGGCTTGCGCGTTTAGCTTAGCTTCAAGCGCCGCAACTTGCACATGTAGTGCTCGAGTTCCCTCCGCAGTTTGCTCCAGAAATTGCACCCGCTGCATAATGCTGTCAAACTCACCTTTTATGCCATCCAGCTTCTCATTGAGTATGCAGAGCAAGCGCTCCTCCGACTCTCTCATCCTGCTTGAAGTCAACTCAGCCTGTTCCTCGAAACGTTGGTCAATCAGCTGGATGAGCGATCTTTTGTCGATCGCCTTTCCAGTCTTGAGATCCCCGGTGGAGTTTTCGCGCAAACGTTTTGGTACAGGTGCCATTATTGTGCAAATAAAGACAAAGCAGTAGGAAAAGTGTTGTCGTGCTGCGAGCAGAGTAGTTTTCGTGTGTTTAGTATGTTTGCTGTGGTGGAGAGCATGAGTAATTCTCAGTTTTCCAAATGTGTTGTTGTTTATTGTTTGCGCGCGGTTTTTCGCAAATAGTGATTGTTTAAATTATTAAATAATGTAGAAGTTTATAAACTAATGCAGCGCTTGTATGTTTGTTTTCAATTAAACAAATTATAACAGAACAATGCCGTTGAAATGCTTTAAAAAATGTTTTTATCGCGGAGCTTGAAAAAAATACGTACTGGCGCGTCTCTGTGTGTACACACGATTCGTCAGATAAAAAGTTCATATCTATATTTCTAAAGTCTCTATATGTAAGGGAGAAGCCCTAATGTTGGACACCCCTTTGGTTTTTGTGACATAAGACTGTCCAAAATCAACGTACAGCTTATCTGTTAGTATCGTTGGAAAGCTTGTTCAATTGCGCATCGATTGGTATACGGCATTATACACATTTCATTCATGTTTAATGATATATTTAACATTTAATGAAAAAACTCAAAATCACGATTTTCAAAAAAGTGCCCCGAAGTTGGACACCCCCTTTTATCTTGTGAAAATGCAGCCAATTAAATAAAATAAAATGCCAAATCATTGTTTTTATGTAAGATTTTGTTTTTTATGCAATTAAACAATGAAAATCAAACGAATTTATTATTTTATTAATTATTATTGCTCGTAATGAGCAGTATCGCAAGTAATGCATCGATATATCGATTGATGTATCGATCTATGCATCGCACGCTCATCATTGCTCACATACCTTATTAATATGGCGCGAAATATGTAAACAAACTAATTATTCTTATTTTTTGAGTTTTTCATCAAAACCATTTATTATGTAATTATTATTCAATTAACTTTGAAATTCAATATAACCAATTTAATCGCGGCCAAAAAATTTTGTTGCGAATGTACGTCTTCTCGTTGCGCGCTCATTTTGATACATGTATATGAAGATGACACGATCATCGATACAATTGAATGAAAAAATCGATTACAATTAGTCGTGTTCAATTGTGAAACATCAACAGTGTCCAGATTAGAAGAAAGCACGGTTTTAACATTTTTTAATGTAAAACCCAAAATATTGAAGAAAAAAAATGTTTGATTGCAGAATATGAAAGAGCATGATGAAACGAATAAGAAAAAATGTATTAACCTTTGCTGAATCGTGGAATAATTCAATTACATAAGCCATGAAATTCTAAAAAGTTAAGGTCGGAATATCGGTATTTTAATTTTTGTCTCTGAATTAGCCAAAACTAGGTATTAACACTTTAGACCATGTCAAAAGAAAGCCGGCACTGAAAGCTATCTGTCACAGTAATTAGACCGCGCTGGCATCAAAACTCGCAAAATAAAGGGGGTGTCCGACTTCTGTACAGTGTCCGAGATTGGGGCTTCTCACTTATATGTCAGCTCCAACTTTTTAATACAAACATCATACGGCACAAAAACATAAGAGTTTTTAAAGAATTACTGACCAAATCCAAGAGTGTACTGGAAGTAGAAGTAAAATGGGTTGGATTAGTCGAATTGACTAAGTCCAAGATCATTCTGGTACAATACATTGCTATTAAAATCCCCCAGGATCGCAATGTCAATATATGAAACAGTTGACATAGACATCGACGAAATTATATTAGTGTTTGACGCTGCACGATTCGGACGATAAACACAACCAATAAGCATTTTACGAAAATACAGCTTATTTCCACAAAAATTAACTCAGTTGCACTTCCTTCTTCATACTTACACAATAGCTTGGATCACAGCTTATTATTAACAAAAATTGCCACGCCCCCTCCATGTCCAACACGATCTGCACGAAATACAGTAAAACCTTCACATGAAACTAACAGATCACACATATGAGTCATAAACCATGTTTCCGATACAAACACTACATCAACATTTGACTTAACAAACATATATCTAAACTCATCCATCTTTCTGACTAAACTTTGAGCATCAATATGGCAAATGTTAAGCCCATTGTGTTGCTTAGCTGTAATTCTAAGCATAACATTTCTGTTCGACATTGGATCAATCCTATTATCCAACATATAAGATGAGACCTAATGTTAGAAACGCACCAAAGAAACTTAAAACTAATATCTAACTCACTAAAATGTATATGTTGACAAATAAAAGGTTTTGGGATACAAAAATAACTAAAAATAAAGATCAGACACCTTTTCCCACAGTGCCTGAACTCTCTTGGCAAGTAGCTTAAGCTCACCTGCAATGCCTTGGTGTCGAGCTTGGTGTCGAGCTCCTTCAGAATTCTCCCCTCAGCCTCACGAATGTTCATACTGATAAGCTTCGCCTGTACAGAGAACCGTGAATTGATCAGTTCTACCAGCAGTGGAGAAAGTTTATCAGAAAAGTTTTGAATTTGAGTTCGTTAACCAAATTATTTATGGGAAATTAGTCGGAATCATAAAAAAAAAACACGTCTATTAGCTTCAAACGTTTTTTGAGTGCACTTCGAACTCGAAGCTAACAGGAGATGGCATCTGACCACCGTCACTGGTAGGATTGCTAGACAAACCTGGCCAACGCGCTGCAAGAAGCGCTCTTCAGGCCGTATCCACCTAACCAGATTAAGCTGTGGTTCCGTAATAGGAGCCAATACGGGGCACTGGCTAGTGGGAACTCACGCAGCGAGACTTCTAGCCCCTTCTAACGATTTCTGCAGTAGCTGTCGGGACGAGGAGGAGGAGGAAACGGTTTCCCACCTTTTCTGTGACTGTCTGGCACTCTATCTTTTTATCGGACCTCACTCAACTGGCAGATATTAACCCGAAAAATATCCTGTCTTTTATTCAAGCCTTGGGCTGGGACCACGCCCTTGAAAGTAGTGTGACACACTCTGGGTAGACGGTTTTTGGATTTAGTCCAAAACGCGGCACCACAACGGTCCAATACATGGCCTTTGTGAGTGGATGGTTCTTCGAACCTCTCACTACCGCTCTAACCTAAACTAACCTAACCAATTAAAACACCGTTCACAGTCACAAGAAAACAAAGAATTAATTACGAGCAAGCAAAAACACAACCGTCACCAACGAAAGTTAAAAGGTTATTTATAGGTTTAGCTCACACTTATCAAAATAATGATCGCCTTTACTGTTTAGGCGCAAAATTGATCTTTCTGTTTTCTTCTCTATGGTGGGCTTCTCACTTGTCTGATTAACGGCTTTTAACTTTTGGTTTGCTCGATCATTTGTTGGCGTAGCGATGGTGGTTACTCTAGCTGTAGTCCTTGCTATATTTCCAACCCAATAGTTTACATTCCTTAAATCAGGATATGGCTTAATATCCAGTGCGTTGTAGTAAATTCATATATGTAATTTCAAAACATATATTAAATACAACTTGTTGCAAGTTTAAATAAATGTATGCGTATGCCAAAGTACATTAATTCATTTGTTCTGCGCGTGGAAGTAATATGAAGCCTCTTTAGAAGGCCAAGCCAGCGTAAGACCGTTGACCAACGGGAAACGCTGCGTTTGCACTTTTGCCAAATATATGAGTACAATCTCTCTCACTCTCTTTGAAGCTGTTAACTGATAACAGCATAATTTAATAAATGTTAACCATAAGCTAAGAATATATTTAAATTCCAATAAAGACATTCATAAAACCTTAACCGAACAGCACTGACGTACATATTGTGATTGTTTAACTAAGTGGTGCATACAAAACATTAAGAACACAGTTGGATGAGGGCAGATTTCCCTCACTTAAAATTAAACCAAAATAACGAACATTAGTATTTCTACAGCGTACTCCGGCCACTGACTACAATAGCTCATTGGTAGTTTTCCAACCAATTTTTCCATCAGCATCGAATTTTGCATCATGCTGCTCTGCGTTTGCCGACTGCAAAAAGATTACTAAGCTATTTACCTTCTTTGAAAATATTATTAAATTTTCAAGACTATTTTCATGAATGGGAGGGATCTCGTGTACTTTGTTCATTTGACTGTTTATCAAAAGCTCAGGTCTTCCATAATTAAATTGTAAATGCTCCATGATATGGTTGACATCATTTGGATTTATTTGTAATCCTTCAACATCTTCTCTAACTGCTCCCTTAATACTCTTTTGCAGTATAAGTACATTTTCCAGATTTGAGTAATTTTAAGCAGCATTAGACTCGTGGTACATACTACTAAACACCGGCCAATCTTCTGCTTTTCCAGTAAACTGCGGCAATTCTATTAGCCTATGTGACTGAAAAGGATTATTCAACCCCATATTTACCCTAGCCGGGCCTATAGTTTCTTCGTTCGCCACACCAAAATTGTTTGTTCTATAAAATACATTTGGCTGTGAAGCACCCAAACCTGTAACATTATTTGTTGAAGCTCCATCTCCATAAATGTCTCCTGTGCCTCTCACGTTGCCAGCATTCAATGTGGTGTAGCTATCTGCATGCGTGCCAGCTAGTGTGGAAGCTGGGTAGGATGCACAGCCTCGTTCATCGCTGAAACCGCAGCGTTGTTTGCTGTGCCGTAAGCCATTGTGCCACCCTGTGTGGTAGCTGAGTTGGATGCACAGCCTTGTACATCTCCAGAAGTGACCGCAGCCTTAAATTCCTCATCTTGAAGGTTATTTGACGTGTGCATAGCCTACTCCTGTTTCGCTATGGCAAACTGCGCCATTAGACCATGTATTGTCGCATCTTTATTTTCTTTAACTTCTAGCACAGTTTCATCCATGCCGCTCAATTTGCTCTTCTCTACTTCCTCCAGCTTGGTCGCCACTTGCTTTTGGCGTTTCTTGCTCTTCATTTTTTCCATTTACCCCAATTTCAAACGCACACACACGCATATAAGAGAGCGTCAGTGTCTCTTCTTCTTACCTTACATTTTTTTCGTCTATTTTCTTGTCTTTTTAGCTGTAACGAACCTAAAGTGGTCACGAGTATTTAGCTGGGCTAACTCTCGCGGTGCCGAGGGAACGTGCCAACAAATTAATATTGTGGCGACTGCGACAGAAATTTATTTATTTATTTAATTATTTATTCCCAGCTAAGAGCAGCTGACATTAAAATGAAATCAAAATTTATTTATATTAAACAAGTAAGAAGGCTCTAGTCGGGAGAGCCCGACTAGAAGATACCCTGAACCCAGTTGCAATAAATAAATTAAATTTATATAAGACTTTGGAATACTGACTTAACTTCAATCGATTAAATTTGATATCTCCGGTGTTTCTTAACTGATTTGGACGAAATTTTCAGAAAAGTTCTATCGTTACCCATTTTTTCCACCCTCATTTTAACATTTTCCAAATTCGATATTTTTTTGTTATCGATTCCATGTGTATATCGGAAACCAGAATAGTTATCGATAATTTAAAGCAAACTTGTTCTGCTCATGGTATAGGAGAACTTATATAGTCAAAATCTGAAGTTTCTAGCTCTTGTAGTCTCTGAGATCCACGCGTTCATACAGGCGGACAGACGGACGGACAGACGGACATGGCTATATCGTCTCGGTGGTTGATGCTGATCAAGAATATATATACTTTATGGGGTCGGAGATGCTTCCTTCTGCCTGTTACATACCTTTACACAAAACCATTAGACCCTTTTTTACCCATTTTATCGGTTAATTGTATAAAAATAGTTAAAATAATTAAATTAAGTTTAATGTAGAATTATATATTCATTTCATTTGATATATTTCACTTCTTATTAACATACAAATATAGCGTGACTACTTAATAACATAAATTTAAGAGTTAAGGCTTATTACTAGACCTTTTCTACTTAAATATATATTTATACAGCTTACATCATATAGTAAATTAAAGAAAACTGTAGTAAATGGGGAGAAAATAACAAAGAAAAACCCCGCAAGTACATTGAATTTTGAAATTTGGTTAAAAAATTTTGCGATTCAATTTTGGCTCGACTATGAAGTTCAACTGTGGAATAATGCCAGGGGAGATTGTGGATAAGTTTAAGGACTTTGACCGATTTGTAGTTGGTTTATATGACATTTGGCTATATCTGCCCATACTGGTGCACCGTAGAACTTTACTGCTTGGAAAATAGACCTGAACAAGAACATTTTGTTTTCTATATTAAGTCTTGAGATTCTATTTATAAGTGGGTAAAGGGAGCGGACCAAAGATTTTAGTTGTTTGTTTGTGTAGCTTGTATGGTCCTTAAATGTGAGTCTAATAACGCATGTGGGGATGTAGATGTCCTTTCGTTTTCGTGTAAAGAAAATAGCATTTGTCTTTTCTGGGCATACTAAAATTTTCCACTTGGCGAAATATGAGCCTACAGACTCATAAGCTTCTTGCAGGTTCCTAGATATATCTGCAGACAGTTTCCCAGAGCAGAGGATTGCTGTGTCATCCGCAAAAATCGACGTGGTGCAGTAAGGTAGCGCTGGAAAGTCGGAAGTATATATATAGAGCATTTCAAAAGCTTCGTGTTAAGCGAAACTCCCTCGACAACAGCAGCAGCATCAGACTTATCTCATTTGGATAGAAAAGGAAGAACTGAGATTGGTCTGAAATCTCCGTTGCCCTTTGGGAAAGGGATAATCTTAGCAAGTTTCCATTTTTCAGGAATTACGGAAGTAGTGATTGCTGCATTCATAACATGTGTAACGTGATTTAAGATTGATGGAATTATAATTTTGACAAATTTAGGATTTATATCATCCAGTCCAACTGCATTTGATTTGACATTTAACATAGATTCAAGGACTTCATAATTTCTTACACACCTAAAACTAAAGCTTATATCACAGTTAGCAGGATCACAGTTAAGGGGCGGAGGCCCCTAGTGTTGTATACATTAAGGTCCAGTCATAATTATTAAATTCATCAGATAAAAGGTTAGGTTAGGTTTGACCGGCTGACACTCCCAGGGGAGCGCCACACAGAGACCGCTAAAGGGTCCTTAGTGAGACCGGTGTTTGGAGTTGTTAAGGGCTATCCCGATGGACTATCTCTATGTGCTGTCCTGCGGGGTACGTGTGCTTCGGGCATATGCCAGAAGCTTATTGGGTTCCCTCTGGCTGGCTTCATCGAGTGAAGCTTGGAAGATAACATGTAGGTAGCGTAGTCTTCGTGCTGCCAGTGCGGGGCAGCTGCAAAAAAGATGCTCAAGCGTTTCCTTGACACCAATAACCTTGCATTTTCGGCATTCGCCGTTGTCAATTATGCCTAGCTTTTTCGCATGTACTGCGATTAGGCAGTGGCCTGTGAGTAGACCTACCAGCCTTCGGCAGTCATGCCTTTTAAGCTTTAGCACATATTTCGTTAGTCTTTCGTTGTAGGTTTTGCAGATTATGTTTGAGATTTTGCAGTCGGATGTGTTTGTCCACCTTCTCACTGCTGCGTCCCGTGCCTGTGTCTCCTTATAGGAGTGTAGCGTTCGCAGGGAGATCGGGATTTCCTCAGTGTCACTGTTGAGTCCCGTTGCACCTTGCTTAGCCAGAATATCTGCTGTTTCGTTTCGGTGGTTTGGAATCCAGTAGATTCGCACTTTTTTAACGGTACCGAGTGCATCCAGCGATTCCCTGCTCGCCAGGACATTCCGAGAGCTAATGTGGTAGAGCTTTGATTGCCGCCTGGCTATCTACGAATATGTTCACCGTGTCCTGCGTTGTATTCGTTTTTAAGACTGCTTCTGCTGATTTTCTGATTGCGAATATTTCCGCTTGGAATATGCTGCAGTGGTCCGGGAGTTTGTAAGACAGGCTCATGGGTGGTTCGGCGCAGTATACTGCTGCACCGACTCCCTCCATTATTTTTGAGCCGTCTGTGTATATATTGATGGCCATCTGCTCAGCTCCTGAGCGCCAATCATCTTTTCCTAGGAGCGTGGGCGTAAAGTTAAAATTGTTTCTTGTGGTCATATAGTCTGTTTCGACTTGGATCCCTAGTGATACTAAGTCCGGCTTCCATGGCCCATTCTAGTATCTCTTTGAGTGTGTGGTGCATAACAGAGCTGATTGTCGATGTACACTTGCCCGTGATGATGCTTATGTCGTCCGCATAGGCAGTTATCTTCGGGGCTTTCCGTTTAAATTTTCTAACAAGTCCGTTTACCACCAAGTTCCACAGTAGGGGTGAGAGCACTCCTCCTTGGGGAGTGCAACACTTAGCTTTCCTGACTGCGGTAGTGGTTCCCCATTCCGCTAGTATTCTCCTGTTGCTCAGTAGGTTCTGAACCCAAGAGCTCTTAGGCTGTGCATTATTGCTTCAGTCGACACATTTTTAAATGCGCCTGAGATGTCGAGAAATGCGCTTAGGGCGTACTCTTTGTGGTGTAGTTCTTTCTCTATGGTCGATACAAGGAAGTGTAGCGCTGTTTCCACCGACTTGCCCTTTGTGTATGCGTGTTGGTTCTGCTCTAGAGTCATCTTTGTGTTCTCTCTGATGTGGAGATCTATCAGCTTTTCTAGAGTTTTAAGGAGGAACGAAGTCAGGCTAATGGGTCTGTAGTCTTTCGGCAGCACGTGGCTACATTTTCCAGCTTTTGGCAGGAAAATTACCCGTGCTGTCCTCCAGGCCACCGGCACATAGCCATACCTAAGGCACCCTCTAAAAATTTCCCTCAGCCATGGAGTGATCACATGTTTGACCTTCTGCATCATGGCCCGGAATATCCCGTCTGGACCTGGTGATTTGTAGCTCTCAAAGGAGTCTATCGCCCACATTATCCGTCGCATTGTTGTGATACCTTACGGAATCTCCACTGCTGTGGTTGAGGATATCGTTTATGTGTTTGCATTGACTTCGGTGCAGTTAGGAAAATGCGCCTCCAGGAGCATATTTGCCGCATCTTCACTGCTTTCCGTCCATCTGCCGTCTTCAGTTTTTAATTGATTTTGTACAATCTGTTGGCGAGCTAGCAGCTTCCTTAACATTGCGGTGTCGGCTGTCTTCTCAATGCCTGAACAGAAGTTTTGCCATGCGTGTCTTTTGGCTGCTCGTACTTTTTTCTTAAGGTAACGGAGCCGTATTTTGTATTCGATCCATACTAGCTTTTCTTCCGCTTGTTTTGCGAGTTTGAAGAGTTCTAGTACGTCTTTCCTTATTCCTTTGAGTTCTGGAGTCCACCACGGGGGCGTGTGTCTCTTCTTCTCTGGGGATGGTCTGCATGTTTTATTGTAGGCTGCCACTAGATTTTTATTGAGTGTCTCTAGGAAATTCTCTAATTTTTTTGTGGAGACTATATTGGGTGCTTGTGGAAGACTTCCTTCGACCTCTTTAACGAACTGCTCCCAGTCCGTGTTTCGCGGGTTTCTAAACGCCTTCTTCTTCACTATTCGTTCAAAGTTCACACGGAATTGAATGTACCTGTGGTCCGAGAAGGAATGTCTACTAAGGACTCTTCAATCTTGAACCACGGTATTCGTTAGATGAGGTAGGGCCAACATATGCTGGTTCTTCTCCCTCGATTGCTTTCTTAAGATTAGTCTGTAGGATGAAATCAAGGAGTGACTCACCTCTGTCTTTGATGTCCCCGCTTCCCCATACTGTGTGATGAGCGTTGGCATCTTCTACGATGGTCAGGGCCTGCTTCTTGTAGTCGGCCTCTGTCACCAGTCGAGTGAGCTCTTGAGGGGGCGCGTCAGTGTCGTGTGCCATTTAGCAGGATGCCATAAGGATTGGCTTGTCTCTGCCACCTTCCAGTGCAACCACCGTGAGATCGTCAGTGCTGTAATTAGACAATAGATACATTTTCTTACTAGGATTGCTGTCCTTGCTCTACTCACTGTTGTTGGTAGGAATGTGTTATAGTTGGGGCTCCTCAATCCAGAAACCTTGTTTGCCGAGGCTATCCAAGGCTGCTGGATTAAGGCGACGTCGGCGAGCCCTGTTCTTCAGGGTTATCAGGAGCTCCACCAAAGCCAACTTGCTCTTATGGAGGTTGATCTGGTAGACCCTCAGCTCTATTGTTGGCTGTGGCATCTTCCTCGGATGGGACTTCCACCACGGTAATGTCCGCATCCTCGTCGTCTTCTATTTCCAGGATCTTGGTTGCCAGGGTGACCTCCGCCAGGTCGCTCTCCCCCTCACCCACCTCTAGCGTGTTATTGTTTTTGTCGTCCGGGTGGCGCTTTTTGAGACGCAGGTATACGCTACCCACGCCCCACGCCATCTTTCCGAACCTGTGGTACAGCAAGTCGTCTGTCTCCTTGTTGATTTGTATCACCATTTGCTGACCCTTGCTATCGGGCTTCGCAACATGGATCACCTTCCAATCAACAGACGGCACGTCCGGGTTTTGCCACCTCAGTAGCTGCAGTGCCTGGTCCGCTGGTACGACCCGCGGGAAAAGTACTTTTGCCTTCGGTAGGGACGGAATGCAAGTTCTGTCCACTACCTCCAGCTTGGCACCCTCCCACGGTGCGTCCAGAGTCGCCACGACACTGGTGACCCACTTCAGAGTCTGGTCATCCTTGCAGCTCAATATCTTGACGTCAGAGAGCCAGCCCGCTCCATCAAAAGAGATGGGGAGCGAGCCCGGTTCGGCCATCCGACTCAGAAGCACATCGAACAGCAGCTCCTCCACCTTCTTCCACTGCACTGGCTTCATTTTGCCGTTTGGGTCGCTCCGGTCGATGAGCACGACGACTAGATGTCGCCTCGCCACATCGTTGGCCGTCGGTTTTGCATGCGACGCTGGCTTTTTGCAGGGCCGCTTGCTGGCTGGCACCTCTGCTTTAGCGGTTTCAGCGGAGCGCTGGCGTTTGACAGCCAAGCTCTCCTACACCTTGTTTGCAAAACTGACGTTCTCAGACGCCGTGTTCTTCTTTTGTTCAAAATAGGCCCTGCCCTCTTCAATCCTTTCGTCGGCCCACTTCTGCTGGCGGATCTCAACTGAAATGAGAGCTCGCTTGCAGTCAGAGAGCCGAGCCCAGATTTTTAGGCGGCCTTATATTTTGCCTTGGCTTTCATGCCCTCTTTTGACCTTTTGAGCCCGACCCTACTGGGGGTGCTGGTACTCTCCGGGCCGGGGCATGAGACGTCCTCGGCTTCTGAAGTGAGAGACCCTTTCTGTGAGTCGCAATCCGAGTCTCCAAGGACTGCAGTATCGCGCGACGTTTGGGTTGACATCCCAACCCGTGTTTGACCTTTAGTCGCCTCCATTTGATTTTTCTTTCTGGGGAGTCTACTCATTGCATTTTAACCATACTGCCAAGGACCTCGAACCATGATTTGCTCTGCGCCCTCGCAGTGCCGAAGCCTTTGAGTGGTGTAGAGCTCACCTAAGCTAGACATTGTACTACCTCTCCACAGGCGAGTAGATTCGCAGTACCTTCGTTTGTTTTGGGGCAGGCCGACATCTGCTTGGGTTAGCTCTTGTCTTCGCAGTGCCGAAGCCTTTGAATGGTTTGGGGTTCACTTTAGCTAGACGCCGTCCTGTCCCTCCGCAAGGCAAATAGCACCAGGTACCCCTCGTTTGTTTTGAGGTAGCACGATGCCCATTGTCCAGCCGGCACCCTCGTGGAGTGTTCAGATGAGGATTTTCGTCAGATAAAAAGTTCATATCTATATTTCTAAAGTCTCTATATGTATATCTCAGGTCCAACTTATTAATACAAACATCATTAGGCCCAAAAATAAAATCATGTTTTGAGAAACAAAGGACGGAAATTTGGTCAAACATAAGAGTTTTTAAAGAATTACTGACAAAGACCAAATCCAAGAGTGTACTGGAAGTAGAAGTAAAATGGGTTGGATTAGTCGAATTGACTAAGTCCAAGATCATTCTGGTACAATACATTGCTATTAAAATCCCCCAGGATCGCAATGTCAATATATGAAACAGTTGACATAGACATCGACGAAATTATATTAGTGTTTGACGCTGCACGATTCGGACGATAAACACAACCAATAAGCATTTTACGAAAATACAGCTTATTTCCACAAAAATTAACTCAGTTGCACTTCCTTCTTCATACTTACACAATAGCTTGGATCACAGCTTATTATTAACAAAAATTGCCACGCCCCCTCCATGTCCAACACGATCTGCACGAAATACAGTAAAACCTTCACATGAAACTAACAGATCACACATATGAGTCATAAACCATGTTTCCGATACAAACACTACATCAACATTTGACTTAACAAACATATATCTAAACTCATCCATCTTTCTGACTAAACTTTGAGCATCAATATGGCAAATGTTAAGCCCATTGTGTTGCTTAGCTGTAATTCTAAGCATAACATTTCTGTTCGACATTGGATCAATCCTATTATCCAACATATAAGATGAGACCTAATGTTAGAAACGCACCAAAGAAACTTAAAACTAATATCTAACTCACTAAAATGTATATGTTGACAAATAAAAGGTTTTGGGATACAAAAATAACTAAAAATAAAGATCAGACACCTTTTCCCACAGTGCCTGAACTCTCTTGGCAAGTAGCTCAAGCTCACCTGCAATGCCTTGGTGTCGAGCTTGGTGTCGAGCTCCTTCAGAATTCTCCCCTCAGCCTCACGAATGTTCATACTGATAAGCTTCGCCTGTACAGAGAACCGTGAATTGATCAGTTCTACCAGCAGTGGAGAAAGTTTATCAGAAAAGTTTTGAATTTGAGTTCGTTAACCAAATTGTTTATGGGAAACTAGTCGGAATCATAAAAAAAAAACACGTCTATTAGCTTCAAACGTTTTTTGAGTGCACTCCGAACTCGAAGCTAACAGGAGATGGCATCTGGCACTGGTAGGATTGCTGTGACTGTCCGGCACTCTTTCTTTTTATCGGACCTCACTCAACTGGTAGATATTAACCCGAAAAATATCCTGTTTTTTATTCAAGCCTCGGGCTGGGACCACGCCCTTGAAAGTAGTGTGACACACTCTGGGTAGACGGTTTTTGGATTTAGTCCAAAACGCGGCACCACAACGGGCCAATACATGGCCTTTGTGAGTGGATGGTTCTTCGAACCTCTCACTATCGCTCTAACCTAACCTAACCTAACCAATTAAAACACCGTTCACAGTCACAAGAAAACAAAGAATTAATTACGAGCAAGCAAAAACACAACTGTCACCAACGAAAGTTAAAAGGTTATTTATAGGTTTAGCTCACACTTATCAAAATAATGATCGCCTTTACTGTTTAGGCGCAAAATTGATCTTTCTGTTTTCTTCTCTATGGTGGGCTTCTCACTTGTCTGATTAACGGCTTTTAACTTTTGGTTTGCTCGATCATTTGTTGGCGTAGCGATGGTGGTTACTCTAGCTGTAGTCCTTGCTATATTTCCAACCCAATAGTTTACATTCCTTAAATCAGGATATGGCTTAATATCCAGTGCGTTGTAGTAAATTCATATATGTAATTTCAAAACATATATTAAATACAACTTGTTGCAAGTTTAAATAAATGTATGCGTATGCCAAAGTACATTAATTCATTTGTTCTGCGCGTGGAAGTAATATGAAGCCTCTTTAGAAGGCCAAGCCAGCGTAAGACCGTTGACCAACGGGAAACGCTGCGTTTGCACTTTTGCCAAATATATGAGTACAATCTCTCTCACTCTCTTTGAAGCTGTTAACTGATAACAGCATAATTTAATAAATGTTAACCATAAGCTAAGAATATATTTAAATTCCAATAAAGACATTCATAAAACCTTAACCGAACAGCACTGACGTTCATATTGTGATTGTTTAACTAAGTGGTGCATACAAAACATTAAGAACACAGTTGGATGAGGGCAGATTTCCCTCACTTAAAATTAAACCAAAATAACGAACATTAGTATTTCTACAGCGTACTCCGGCCACTGACTACAATAGCTCATTGGTAGTTTTCCAACCAATTTTCCATCAGCATCGAATTTTGCATCATGCTGCTCTGCGTTTGCCGACTGCAAAAAGATTACTAAGCTATTTACCTTCTTTGAAAATATTATTAAATTTTCAAGACTATTTTCATGAATGGGAGGGATCTCGTGTACTTTGTTCATTTGACTGTTTATCAAAAGCTCAGGTCTTCCATAATTAAATTGTAAATGCTCCATGATATGGTTGACATCATTTGGATTTATTTGTAATCCTTCAACATCTTCTCTAACTGCTCCCTTAATACTCTTTTGCAGTATAAGTACATTTTCCAGATTTGAGTAATTTTAAGCAGCATTAGACTCGTGGTACATACTACTAAACACCGGCCAATCTTCTGCTTTTCCAGTAAACTGCGGCAATTCTATTAGCCTATGTGACTGAAAAGGATTATTCAACCCCATATTTACCCTAGCCGGGCCTATAGTTTCTTCGTTCGCCACACCAAAATTGTTTGTTCTATAAAATAC
The DNA here is from genome assembly GCA_018904305.1 of Scaptomyza montana. Classification (NCBI taxonomy): domain Eukaryota; kingdom Metazoa; phylum Arthropoda; class Insecta; order Diptera; family Drosophilidae; genus Scaptomyza; species Scaptomyza montana. The sequence goes on from JAEIGR010000010.1 coordinate 1,888,902, forward strand.
ATTTGGCTGTGAAGCACCCAAACCTGTAACATTATTTGTTGAAGCTCCATCTCCATAAATGTCTCCTGTGCCTCTCACGTTGCCAGCATTCAATGTGGTGTAGCTATCTGCATGCGTGCCAGCTAGTGTGGAAGCTGGGTAGGATGCACAGCCTCGTTCATCGCTGAAAATTACCGCAGCGTTGTTTGCTGCGCCGTAAGCCATTGTGTCACCCTGTGTGGCAGCTGAGTTGGATGCACAGCCTCGTACATCTCCAAAACTTACCGCAGCGTTTTTAGCTGCGCTGTAAGCCATTGTGCATCGCCGAAACTTACCTCAGCGTTGTTAGCTGCTCCGTAAGCCATTGAGCCACCCTGTGTGGCAGCTGAGTTGGATGCACAGCCTCGTGCATCTCCAGAAGTGACCGCAGCCTTAAGTTCCTCATCTTGAAGGTTATTTGACGTGTGCATAGCCTACTCCTGTTTCGCTATGGAAAACTGCGCCATTAGACCATGTATTGTCGCATCTTTATTTTCTTTAACTTCTAGCACAGTTTCATCCATGCCGCTCAATTTGCTCTTCATTTTTTCCATTTACCCCAATTTCAAACGCACACACACGCATATAAGAGAGCGTCAGTGTCTCTTCTTCTTACCTTACATTTTTTTCGTCTATTTTCTTGTCTTTTTAGCTGTAACGAACCTAAAGTGGTCACGAGTATTTAGCTGGGCTAACTCTCGCGGTGCTGAGGGAAAGTGCCAACAAATTAATATTGTGGCGACTACGACAGAAATTTATTTAATTATTAATTCCCAGCTAAGAGCAGCTGACATTAAAATGAAATCAAAATTTATTTATATTAAACAAGTAAGAAGGCTCTAATCGGGAGAGCCCGACTAGAAGATACCCTGAACCTAGTTGCAATAAATAAATTAAATTTATATAAGACTTTGGAATACTGACTTAACTTCAATCGATTAAATTTGATATCTCCGGTGTTTCTTAACTGATTTGGACGAAATTTTCAGAAAAGTTCTATCGTTACCCATTTTTTCCACCCTCATTTTAACATTTTCCAAATTCGATATTTTTTTGTTATCGATTCCATGTGTATATCGGAAACCACAATAGTTATCGATAATTTAAAGCAAACTTGTTCTGCTCATGGTATAGGAGAACTTATATCCCAAATCTGAAGTCTCTAGCTCTTGTAGTCTCTGAGATCCACGCGTTCATACAGGCGGACAGACGGACGGACAGACGGACATGGCTATATCGTCTCGGCTGTTGATGCTGATCAAGAATATATATACTTTATGGCGTCGGAGATGCTTCCTTCTGCCTGTAAATACCTTTACACAAAACCATTATACCCTTTTTGAAGTTATACTTCTTTATTGAGGGTTTTGTATGGGTATAAAATTTTACAGAACGACAAACCAAAGAAACGTGACGCTTAAGCGTCACGCATGCTTTAGTGTTAACGAAAGCACAAAGCATAAACACAAAACACAAATACACATATACAATACTACAATACAATACGTGTTTATAAATATGTGAGTGCGATAGCGCGATATATGTGAAAGAATATAGCACAAAGCATAAACACAAATACACAAATAAAATACTACAATACAATACGTGTTCATAAATATGTGAGCGCGATAGCGCGATATATGTGAAAAATATAGCACAAAGCATAAACACAAATACACAAATACAATACTAAGTTCTTTTTTATACTCGATACCGAAGGTAAAGAGTATATTGGGTTTGTGCAATGTCCGTCATGGTGTCCGTCCGTCCGTCCGTCCGTCCGTCCGTCTGTATGTTCGCAACTTTTTTCCACACCCTTCAAGCTAGAGACTTGAAACTTTCCAATTCTCTTTATCTATGGGATAGTAAATTAAAGTGTCAAGATGGGGGTTGTACGATAACTGGGCTGGCAAATCGATAAATTCGATAACTCAAAACCGATAAATCCACATATTTCGCACATCCTTAAAGCTAGAACTACCAAATTTGGTAAGAAGATAGCTACTTGCAACCCCTAAAAAACTGCATCAAACATTTTGGAGCCATGCCCCCCATTCCGCCCCCAACCCCCCGCATTTAAAAGTCAAAAAAGCCTATATCTCCCACAGTTTTTGAGCTATAGCCACCAAATTTGGTGCCAAGATAGGTGATGATGACCCCCCAAAAACTGCATCAAAAGTTTGGATGCCACGCCTACCAATACTGCCCTAGACGCCCCCATCCGCCCGAACGCTTCGTCAAAAACGGGAATGCGTGTATCTTCTAGAGTTGTGATGCTAGAGCCACCAAATTTGGAAGGAAGATAGCTGGCAACAACCCCCAAAAAACTGCATCAAAGTTTTGGAGCCACGCCCCCCCATTCCGCTCCCAGCCCCCCCGCATTTTAAAGTCAAAAAAGCCTATATCTCCCACAGTTTTTGAGCTAGAGCCACCAAATTTGGTGCCAAGATAGGTGATGATGACCCCCCAAAAACTGCATCAAAAGTTTGGATGCCCCGCCCACCGATACTGCCCTAGCCGCCCCCATCCACCCCAACGCTTCGTCAAAAACGGGAATGCGTGTATCTTCCAGATTAGTGGAGCTAGAGCCACCAAATTTGGTGGGAAGATAGCTGGCAACGACCCCCAAAAATCTGCATCAAAGTTTTGGAGCCAATCCCACCCATTCCGCCCCCCTTTCCCCACCATTTACAAACTTTGAGCTAGAGTCACCAAATTTGGTATGAAGATAGCAATTGACATTTCACAAAAATCTGCATCAAAAATTGGGATGCCACGCCCACCCATACCGCCCCCAGCCCCCCTTTCCCCACTTTTTACAAACTTCGAGCTAGAGTTACCAAATTTGGTATGAAGATAGCAATTGACATTTCACAAAGATCTGCATCAAAAATTGGGATGCCACGCCCACCCATACCACCCCCAGCCCCCCTTTCGCCACCTTTTACAAACTTTGAGCTAGAGTCACCAAATTTGTAAGGAAGATAGCTTGTGGCATCCTCATCTGCATCGGAAAATCTTTAAGGCAGCGTACACCCCTGCCGCATCCGTACCCCTTTGCAATCAGGCCTCTTTTTACCGGTTTTAATACTGGTATCGAGTATGCCGCAGTCGGTTGCGTCCGGTTGCAACGTTTCCAGTTGTTTTTTCTAAGTTTTTGCTAAGTTTTGATAATTGTCAGGTTCTTTTATACAGCTGGTAGTGTGAACTGTGCTAGTGATTAAAATATTTACATAAATGACATAAATAAAATAAATAAAGTGCAATTAAAGTACTTGACATCACTACTATACAAACGGCCGACGATTAGCACTTTAGCAAAAATTTAAATTTTAAGTTGTAGTAGGCTGATAGTGGTAGGTGGTAGTACCATAGATCGATACACTACCGATGAATGTGGCGGTGTATTGATTGGACTATCGATTAGATGTAAGCGACGCGATAATGAAATAGCGCAGCCAGCTTCATTTGAACGACTATTGATGCTGTCTTCCAAAGATATTTGGATTCCTTACAATCGCATATGTATACATCATATTTCAGTTATCACAAACCAATAATAACGTGTAAACCAATAAGTTGAATCAAATTTATTTTAAATTACTTTTCATTATTCATTGCATTACTTTTTCTAACATTCCAAATTGTAACAGATTATTATATATGTGAAAAATATAGCACAAAGCATAAACACAAAAAAAAAAACACATAAATGTAAGAAAAAAATTATACAAAATAAAATTAGTTTTTATTAATTATTTTTTCCTTTTCTTCATAAGAAGTATAACTTCAGTCGTGCGTGAAACCACACACACACACACACACTTTTTTTTACCCATTTTATGGGTTAAGGGTATTCATTTCATTTGATATATTTCACTTCTTATTAACATACAAATATAGCGTGAGTACTTAATAACATAAATTTAAAAGTTATGGCTTATTACTAGACCTTTTCTACTTATATATATATATATACAGCTTACATCATATAGTAAATTAAAGAAAACTGTAGTAAATGGGGAGAAAATAACAAAGAAAAACCCCGCAAGTACATTGAATTTTGAAATTTGGTTAAAAAATTTTGCGATTCAATTTTGGCTCGACTATGAAGTTCAACCGTGGAATAATGCCAGGGGAGATTGTGGATAAGTTTAAGGACATTGTTTTGACCGATTTGTAGTTGGTTTATATGGAATTTGGCTATATCTGCCCATACTGGTGCACCGTAGAACGTTACTGCTTGGAAAATAGACCTGAACAAGAACATTTTGTTTTCTATATTAAGCCTTGAATTTCTATTTATAAGTGGGTAAAGGGAGCGGACCAAAGATTTTAGTTGTTTGTTTGTGTAGCTTGTATGGTCCTTAAATGTGAGTCTTTTGTCAGAGAGAGATCTCAGTTTGAGTGTGATTGACGTGTTTTACATAAGCTCCGAACAACTTATTAATTTTGCGCCGTTTATCAGGCTTTTTATTTATTTTTTGCAGTCTACTGTTCGTAAAACATAGGCCAAAGACTATTTAACATAAAGATGGGTCTTTAGAATTGTTCAAGTTAACATGCTGTAAACCAAGTCGCAACCACGAAGCGGACAAATTAACGAGTAGAAAAGTCGGTTTCCCCTAACGACAACCAGCTGCGCTTGTTTTGATTATTGCTTTTTTGTTTACAATACACATGCCGCCCTGTTTTTTGGTTTGTTTTTGTTTTGCACTGCTGTCTTGTTGGTGTGCAGTGCTAGCTAGCTTGTTGCCTAGGCAACTAAGTCAATTCTTCTATGCGTGTAATTTTGTGTGTATGCATGTGCGTGTGCCATTCGAGAATAGGCAAAACGCAACAACAACACGTGCTGGCTCGTCGTAGCCACGCAGTTTTGGTGGGCCTGGGCTTTGTAATAATTTTTCATATTTTGTTTTTCTGGCGCCCGTGTGTGCGCGTCCTTGTATATCTACACGTGCATATTTAAATGTATGCGTAGCATTTGCCGTGGCATTCATTGACCTTTCTCTACGCAAACGCTAAACAGCCAATATTTAGATTAAATTTGGTGCATATTTGTATTTTGCCTACAAAAACCTAAGAAAAACAATACTTCCAAGGCATTTTTGGTGATGGTCGATAATTTGCTGATCAGGCGCACAGCACAAAAAATAGGTAGGCAAATATCAGTTTTGCATTGCTGGTCATACATACTCTTTCATGTTTTCAGCTCTATGACACTTTCCAACAATTTTGCCATCGCAACTACCATACAGCTATGCAGCGATGCGCACAAATGCCGAAAGTGTATTCGGCTGTTCACTTGTGCAAGGCATTTGCCGAAAACTCGGAAGGCCCAGCAAGAATGAAACAAACGCACATGCATACACATACTAACACATTTTTACCGTTCTTGCTTTCCGCTGGCCCGCCGCCTCTCCTTTAATGCACAAGCCGCTGAACGCAAAGCAGAACTCAAACAAAGCAAGCAACGCGCTGGCTTGTCGTAGATGAGACGCACAAACTGAACAAAGTAAAAATACCCCTTGTCCTAATATTCAGTTATAGTCAATAATAACTCAAATATATTATTTTAATATATTGATAGTTTATTTTCAATATATGAATACCAAATACGTTTACTTTAGTGTTAGTTAATTTATTTATATACAACTTGTTTTATAAGTTGTGAAAACCCAAACTCATTGCCAACATATAAATAAGCATATAAACCAGACAATATATTAAAGTATCTAACGTTTACCTATTAAATTGCACAAAGTTCATATAAAGTCTATACCACCCTTTCTTGTTGAGCAGCAGCAAGCTGAAAAAAGCAAAGTCTAAAATTGTCGATTTAAAATTTTGTGACAACAACAAGAGAAACGAAGTGCGGCAACAATTAATTATGCCTTGCGCTTCGCACACTTTGCAGTCACAACAAAACGCTAAACAATGATGGCCGACTTCGCACCAGCTGACATTGTAGCGAGTGTAGTAGGTAAGCAAATGATAAGAAATAGTGGCTTTTCGCTGTTTCCCCAGTTGTCCGCTTCGTGGTTGCGACTCTGTTAATTAACATAACATTCCAGCTCTTAAAACCCATCTTTATGTTAAATAGTCTTTGCATAGGCTTACCTAAGCTGTGCAAAGTGCTTCTTGTTGTGCGTCGTTTAATGTGCTAATAATTATATTTTATTACTAGGGGGTCCCCCCCTGCTCGCATCGCTCGCCAACCCCCCTCGCGCTGCGCGCTCGATTTTCGAATGCAAGCAATTATAACGTTTGAAAATAACCGTGTGTTGAAGCCCCTGTGTATTCACTTGCACATCTGATGAAATCCTACATTTCCGTTTATACGACATAGTAAGTGGCCCGCTTACTTCGCTGCGCGGATAGTTTATATAAATTTTAGCAATAGAATATAGAAATAAATTAGAAATTATTTAACAACAAATTAAAGCAAAGTATTTAATATTCTCTTTTCCACGCCACCATTGAGGTAGAGAATCAGGTGCGTCATTTTTTATTGTGGTTTCCCCAGTAGGCCTTATCCACTTATTGAATTTAATTTGCAATTATTAACAACTATTAAGAGCTTCTCTATAAACGACATTGGTTGTTTTTCCGTCAGGTGCCAATACAAATAAACTTTTGGAGAACAGACTCTTGAGCAGGCTACATAAAATTGGCCATGAGAAAAACAATCGTGTCTTAAGTCTAGTCCGGCTAATTTAAGAGTTTGTCCCTGTGATTTATTAATTGTTAGGGCAAAGCAAACTTTTAAAGGAAATTGCAATTTTTTAAATTGAATTGGCAATTCAGAATCAGAAGGTATTAATGGAATTCTCGGTATAAAAACCGTTTCACCTATACCATTGCCAGTAAAGATTATTGCTTCGACAACATTCTCATGAAGGACTTTAACTTGCAATCTTGTACCATTGCATAGTTTTGGTGGTTTCTAGTTGAGAATCAACATTACAGTTGAACCAATCTTTAAAGTTAATTTATGATGTGGCAGGCCAGCCGGATTTAATGAATTAAGAAACTCGACGGGGTAATGAACTGCATCTTCGACTTCAGTCACAGAATCAATAGAGTTATATGTCATTTCTTCACCTTGAAATGATTTTAATAAAAACTCGTTTATTTCCAATGCATTGTCATTTCTCGCAGTCAAAATAGCACGTTCTGAAAACCATTCGAGTGATTTTTCAGAGATATTTGTAATATCCGGAAATATTTTTAGAGTTAGCTCTTCAATACTTTTCACAACATGACACAAAGTTGATGGTAAAGTTATTTTGCCATCATGAGTTGGAAATAATCCATTTCCTATTTTAAGAAGCATTTCTGCAAATTCACCAGATATGCTATCACCTTTTAAGTGCACTCGCATATTTTTCGTTAATGCAAGTTTCTGAATTTTGGGCCACAAAATTGAAGACTTTAAGCACGCATTTATTTCATCTGCTCTTGTTCCTCTGGGGATCACTGGGAGAGTTTGTCGAAAATCACCAGCTAAGAATCTATCTCGAATATCTTTCAAAGATCGATCTACAGCTTCAAAAGCACCTTTATGGCCCATAGTACACTCATCCCAAACAATAAGCTTGCAATCTTTGAGCACAGCAGCAATATTAGATTGCTTTGAAATTGAGCATTGTGGTGTTTCTAAATGAATCAAATTAAATGGAATCTTAAGTGTAGAATGCGCTGTGCGACCACCATTTAGTAAAGTGGCTGCAATACCGGAAGAGGCAACGGCCAATGCAATGTTTTTACTTTGCCGTACCTTTGCCAATAATAAATTTAAAAGATACGTTTTACCTGTTCCACCAGGTGCATCTAAAAAATAGATTTCTCCTTTTTCTGCTTCAACGCTATTTAGTATCTTTTCGTATACTTGTTTTTGCTCAGCAGTGAGGAGTAGCTCATTATTAACAACAAAATTATCGCAATTATCGTAATTTGTTTCTCTACGATATTCCATATTTTGAACAATTTCCTCGGTTCTGATTGGTAATGGAAGTCCATAATAAGTCAAATTTTGACCACCAATAGACAGTACTATATCTTCAATGTAAATAAGACATTTATTTAATACATTATTCACAATACTTTCATCAATATTTCTGTCTTGTGAAAAATGAAAGGCTCTTAAAATATCTTCTGAGAAACTCTCTTTATAAGTATTCCAAAGTTTAAGAGCATCTGAAATTTGACAAAATACTAACATTATTGCAAAAAGTTCTCTCAGTTTTGTAGGATTTTGACATATGACAGCTTCGGCTATAGTTGAATCCCAGTGCTTATCATCTTCTAGTAATCCTAGAGCTTTACACGCCAATTGAAATGATGCGTATGCTATACCATTAACGGTTTTTAAATTTGAAAATGAAGTTGGCCCTCTTACAAAATGTAGTAAAAGTCTTAAATAAAAACATTCTGTATTATTGGGATGAAAAGTGTAAACTCTTCCCAAAGCTGAATCTCTTTTAACTCCAGGAAAATTTGGCACATCATGCCCTCGTTTTCTTGAAATTCTTTATTGTTCCATGTAAAATACGATGGAACTTCACAATATAGAAGCGTTCTTGCAAACTCATCACGTGTGCATAGCTCAAAGAAGGCTAGCAAAGTGGTTTTGGGTGTAATGCTTAATCTGTCAAGTAATTGTTGCAGATTATTGGGGTTAAAATATATTCGTTGACCATTTTCTAAATGAACAGCTAAGTGTGTAAAAGCCGGAAAACGTTCATGTATGGGAAATGCAAGGATTCTCCATACCGCTTCTGAGCTACTTATTTAACGGCCACTTTCGTACATATTAATTTCATTACGTTGGTCTTCAAGAGTAAATGATGCTTGATCACTGCCCTTGTTAACATATTTACAGATGTATTTAATAGACTTTACAGAACTACAATACTCAACATTTATGTGAGCTTCAAATGTTCTCAATAGTACACAGTTATAAGGCACAACCCAACGATAATCTATGCAATTACCATTTATATTAATTGCATTACCACCATCTTCTATCGATCTTTTACGATATAGCGGGTAACTATCTTTTCCCGTCACAGTTTCTTTAAGTAATTGTCGAGGAAACCTTTTGGTACATTTTCCATTTTTCATGCATGGCGATTTATTATTAAATGCACCGCAAGGACCATGACTTAACAATGTTAAATAACAAAGGATCCTCATCTGCGTTTGGTATTTCGGCACAGATAATTTTATCGATTTTATCTGGTCTTGTTTTATTTTCTAACCAAAGCTTTTGCCATTCCACAGAGACATGAAACATTGCACGCTTCCAAACAAAGAACCTTTTGTCAATAGTGACATTAAAGCTTTAACTTTTAAATGAAAAACGGTAATAAAACACTTTTTATGTCATACCATTGCATGTGAATGTTATGAAAAGATCTGGTCGCCCATAATGGCGAACATATGTCATAGCATCTTGAGTCTTTTCATGCATATATCGTGCAGAGCTTGTAAAAGAAGATGGTAAAATTACCATCTGACCAAGTTGAGCTGCGTCAACAGCTTGTTCACCTATTGCATCTTGTAGATGTATATAGCTATCTGCTCTTGAGTTTCGCTTGATTGTAGCGAATATAATTTAACCTTTATGTTTCAATTTTAGCATACATATCAACCAAAAACTGACTAAAAAGGGAACGACAATAAATTAAATGATTTATCTCAGATTGACGAATCATTATTTTATAGCTGTAAAAGCTTAACGCAGATATCGTTTTTTTTTTGGTTCCTCCTTTTTTAATAATGGATTCCATTGTGGTATATCCACTGAATAGCCATCTTCGCCGTAAGGAAATAGCAAAGGGTACTGTAAGGCATCGTATGATCGATGCACCTCACTTATACGATGTAATTTATTATTATGGCTTTCTATAATAATATCGCGCTTTTCAAATTGCTGACCAACAATAACTAAAGCTACTTCGCTTGATTGAGGTGCATTGTAAAGCCCTTTGTGAGCACCAGCGGGTGCTCGATCAGCATATATAACCAATTTATAGTCTTTAGTACTTCTTGGTATTTTATTTAGAGCCATTTTTAGATCTTTAACATAACGATTATGCTGATGAAACATACATTGAAGATCCTTTACTACGCTGCAATCAACATTTGAAATATTTTTGCAACGTAGTTGAGCTTCCTTTTCATCATCACCGACAAAATAAATTTGAAGAAACTTCATTTCTTCATTTGGCAAAGGTCGGACACTACCAATTAAGTGATACACTTGTCCTTGGACTTTGAAGGTTGACCAACTTTCATTTATAGTTTTTGTACTTCCAAAAGAAGTCATTTGAAAGCAGCTGTTATACTTTCTTATACGATCAATGAAATGATCATGCTTGGGATGTCCACCAATTATTAAGCTTTTAAGTGGATCAGGCAAACTTTCATTTTGTGAAAGTTTAACTTTTCCTGCCTTGCAACAAATACCCAAAGGCTCATTTTTCCATTTTAAAGCATTACAATGTTTGCATATCAAATTCATACTACCAAGTTGAGTTATTTTATCTGACTTGTAAGCTATTTCAAAATCATAGTTTAAGCCAGACATGGCTTTAACACTCCATACACGCAAACGCCTTTCTTGACGTGCATCAGGATTATTAGCCTGATGTCTTCTCTCTGGAGCTCTATGAGCTTCAGGATTATTAGCACGATGTCTTCTCACTACAACTCTAATAACATCAGGATTATTAACACGATATCTTTTTGATGCTTCTATGCGCTTACCCCTATTGATATCACTATTTTTTTCAAATGAACGTTTTTTTTACCTTTTTTTCTGTTTTGCCGGTAAATCGACTACGTCTTTTAACAGGATTTCTAACATTTTCAGTTATACATTCACTTGACGTATCAGATTCTTGAGTTAATACTTCCTCTAAAGGAAAATAAGCATCAAAATGTCCATTCATTAATGGACCGGTAAAACGCAATCTGTTTACAGGATTCATATTATTTCCGAATGCTTGTAGTAAATTTCCATTTTGAAAAACTTGAAAACTTACAGCATAAATTTCTGCTGCTGCTTGAAGCTCACATGCAGTACCATAAGTATATGAATTTAACATAGCGCACTCATATTGTTCAGAAGAGATATAACACTCTCCATTTAAGTTTAAGCTGAAGCAAGCAAAAGTTTCCCAGTTGGCTACAACATATTCTACAATATGTTGGCGTACGGTGCCATGGAAGCCTTGCCTACCAAATAAAAGGTAGGAAATAGATCTAAAAAGACAGGCTCCATCACCAATTATGGCAACAACTGAATGCGGCACCAAAACTAATATCTAAAGTTTCAATAGACATATTTTAATTTTGCTGAGAGTCAATTGACTTCACTGTAAAACGATTGTTACAACGTTACAGTGTCTATACGTAAGTATAGAATTCAATAAAATTGAATATACCAACTTATATTATTTTAATAGAATATTCAGACTGCTTAGTTTTTTTGTTTTTAATGCACTTAAGCGCGTCTATATAACTATTATATAATATGCAAATGAAGACAACTATATATAATGTTGCTTCATTATTAAGTCTAAAATCGACTTATTAATTTTGTTTAAAAAAACATCAAACAAATTAACAACTTAATTTAAAGTAAGTATTATAAATAAATAAATACTTCAAAATAAGTCAAAATTGACTTCCTGTACAACGTTACAGCGTCTATACAAAGTATAGAATTCAATAAAATTGAATATAACAACTTATATTAATTTAATAGAATATTCTGACTGCTCAGTTTTATTTGATTTTTAAATGCACTAAAGCAGCGTCTATATAACTATTATATAATATGCAAAATAGAAGACAACTAAAAATAATGTTGCTTCAATTATTAAATCGAAAATCAACTTAACTTTTTTGTGTTTAAAAACCAACAAAAGAAATTTAAATACGTTGATCGTTATTTAAATATTTAAATCATAGCAATTAAATATTTTTTATAACTTATCATTACATACGAATTTTAAATGAACGTGTATACTTTCGTATTTTAAATGAATGTATATTTATATAATTCGAAAATCAGAATATTAAAAAACTCACTGATCCAAAAAGAAACTTTCGTTGTTATTATCCTTATCCTTAATATAAACAATATTAAAAAATTCACTGAAACGAAAAGTAACTTTCTTTGTTCACATTAAATATGAACTAAAATGCATAACCAATTCTCTTACCATTGTATGCAAAAACATAATGTTGGAAAGAGCATTACAGTTATTCCTCTAAGCAACAGATCCCGAGCTCATATGTACATACAACGCTTGCACTTAAGAGCTATGTATGGGTGGTGTAAATTAGGCAATGCAATTCCCTTAACTGCAGCCTCTTAGTTATGGTTAGCTTAGCTTAGTGAGTGCGGAGGAGATAGGGATATTAAACTTTATGATTGACATGCAAAGCGCGCACATAAAATAGAGTGTGAACGTAAATGACCAACATCAAAGAAGCATGATTGCATTCAAATTATGTTATATCTAGCGGCAGTCATAATAGAGACGCGCGCGCTGATCAAGCTTTAAGCCGCTCTTTGTGTTGCAGCATATATTCGCTCAGCTGTGCATGCTGCTTGCAGTGAGTACCATTTACAGTTATATTTCTTATTCTTTGTTCGTCTCTCTGTTATCTGTGGCTACAAAATATAAGAAAACTTTGTTTTGACAGCATGCCTAAAATATTACATTATTTTTATACCCTGAACCCATAAAATGGGTAAAAAAGGGTATAATTGATTTGTGCAAAAGTATGTAACAGGCAGAAAGACCACATAAATCAGCTTCAACAGCCGAGTCCACATGTCTGTTATTTAGAAAATGTAAAAATAGGAGTTAAAACAATGGATTACTTTATAAATTCTGTGAAAATTAATAATCCAAATCGATTAAGAAACACAGGAGACTTCTGCAAGTCATTTTAATACACGGGTTCAGGGTATCTTTTAGTCGGGATTTCTCGACTAAAGCCTTCTTACTTGTTTTCAGATTCGCTCATTCTCGTGTTGTGCTGACAGTCGGCAATTCAACACCTGCATCATGAATTGAGCGCTGCTGGTCCCAAACCCAAAGATGCAGCTTAAAACTTGAACACGCTCACGCATCGCTCTTCATGTTCGGCGCTAGATGACAAATTATTTTTAAATCTCGCTCCGATCATGCGCCTTCGTAGTTGTCCTTTTCGGCTAACTCTCTTATGTATGCGCGCGCTCTGCAAGTTAGACAAAGAGCGTAGTATCGCTACCTTCTTCGCACGCACTGAATCAACGCAAAACATATCTATGAGGCTGCAGTTAAGTGAATTGCATATTGCCTTTAGCTTTAATTTAGAGTGTGTGCGGAGGAGCTAGGGTTATTAAACTTTATGATTGACATGCAAAGCGCGCACATAAAATAGAGAGTGAACGAAAATGAGCAACAACAAAGGAGCATGATCGGAGCGAGATTTCAAATTATCTGATTATCATTATGTGAACGCCCTTTGCTTGTTCGAAATTGTATATCAATAATATATCAATAATGTTAGTGTGTTACGTTTTGTCTAAGTTATATAAGCAGCAAGCAGGCGATTCCACCCCCATAACATATTTTGGTGTGGGAAATTTTTCTAGTCGCACCAAGTTTTGTTGTGTTGTTCTTGTTTTTTTTTTTTAAATCAATGACACCAACAAAAAGTAGCAGTGCAGGCCCAACAACAACACTTACAACAACAACAAACGCTACTTGGGTCGTAAATCAATTGTCAAAGGCACACAAATTTGAGAAAAAAAAGAATATGCACTGTGCGAAGTGATACATGTACATAAAATTATGAAAATTATTTTCAAACGCATTGTTCACTTAATTGTGTATGCACATATTCATTAAGAAGCAGAAATCCGTTTCGTTTTTGCAAGTGTCGAACCTTTTTTTATGACTTTGCTTGTGCGACGCGAAGGCGTCACTGCGCATTTGTTTTGTTTTTGTATTCTCGCTCGCGATCGAGCTCTCAGCTTGTCCGACAATCTGGCGACAGTAGTGGAATGGGTAATTGTTGTAATTGTAATTTGATTTTTAAAATGGGTAAAAAGTGCTCCAATTCGTATGGGAGGTACTTGAAGGAGTTGTCCAAATAAAAATTCCTTTCTTAATTCTCACTTTCAACCTGCATAAAATATTGTTTGAAAATTTCAGCCTTGTAGCTCTTTTCGTTTAGGCTGTGGCAATGTCAACAATCACTTAGGACAAACTCTTTTATATTTTAATATTTGCGGCGTCAGTTCTGTGAGGTTGTTAGTGTCTGTTTTTGTTATTCTGCAAATCTGCCGGTTATTCGTGCACTCATTTGTTTGTGTTTTGTTCGCTGCGCATACTCTTGTTAGTGTGTTTATTCGCTGCGCATACACTTGTTTGTGTGTTTGTTCGCTTAAGCGTTATCTGCCTTGCTTGTCGTGCTTTAATACATTTTTGTTGTTGCTTATCGCTCCAAACAAGAAGTATTTGTGTTACGATTTCTCTTAATTTGTGCGTTTGCTCTTAGATTTTCTGTGCGCCGTTTTGTCCGTTCTGTGCTCTCGCAACCTATTTTCGTAAGTTTGACCCCAGTTGTAAATATTTCGTGCTGCAAAAAGTCTTGTTCATTTAAGCAGTCTGACGATTCTGCACGGCCTCAATTTGTTCATTGCTGGATGTGTGAGAATTTTATGCATGCTAAATGTGCAGGTCTTACTGGGCGTGATTGTGACAAGATCACTGCTGTAGCCAAGAGCGGCTGTGGCGGTGTGCGTTGGTCATGCTCTTTGTGCATTGATAAGCAAATTGATTTCTCTAGAATGTATAACTCTGTGAGAAATCAGTTTTCAAAACTAAAAAAGACGGCAAGCATGCTCGTGACTGGCATTGATTCGAGTTTGGAATTTCTCAATAATTTTAAATTTGAGTCATTGTCTACTCGCCGGTTGGAGTCTGAATTTTTGAATGTTCCGTTAATGTTTGCCCCTTCACCCTCGTCGCTTTCACCCGTGCCTAGTAACGTAGAATTGTCGCCAGTTCTATCATTATCTCCAACTCCAAGCGATTTTTTTTTTTTTTTTTAAATTGCTGGGTTTATTTATTGAATCTTTTCTAGTGAATAAGAAAACTAACAATAAGTATACAAATCTTATTAACAAATCTTAGCTAACAGTACATTTTTTTTTGACTGTATTCTGAGTGTGCGTCCCTAAAAAATCATCGCTGGGTTGGTAAGTCGTTACGACGAAGACGGGATCAGCTGCTCAGCCTTGTGAGACCTCTCGCGAGATGATTTGTGTGCGATGAGAGCTTGCTAAAATATTTTACTGTTTGTTTCGCTATTTCCTCCTTGACTGTTAAGATGTTTAAATCTTTGTGAATGTTTTCGTTCCGAACATACCACGGTGCCCCGGTGATGGTTCTTAAGATTTTTGACTGGGCTCTCTGGACAATGTCAATGCTGCTGTTGCAAGCGTTCCCCCATAACTGGGAACCATAGGTCCAGATTGGTTTTAGAACAGAGTTGTAAAGCAGGACCTTGTAGTCCAAACTAAGGGGAGAGCGAGCATTGATGAGCCAATGGAGGCTATTGGCTTTCAGTTTGAGATGTGTCCTTTTAGCTTCAATGTGTCGCCGCCATGTAAGTCTTCTGTCTAAGTGTACGCCCAGATACGTTACATCGTTTGCTTTTGGAAGTGTGGTGTTGTTTAACGTGAGCGGTGGACAATCTTGCCTGTTAAGGGTGAAAGTTACTTGCTTACATTTTTGTTCGTTTACCTTAATTCGCCAATCTGATAACCATTTTTCCACGTTAACCAGATGAAGGGCTAGTTGCGCTGTTGCTTGTATTGGGCATCTGGAGCGGCTGAGAATAGCTGTATCATCAGCAAAGGTAGATGTTGTCAATCGGCTGCTTATTGGGATGTCTGCTGTGAATAGCACGTACAGTGTTGGTCCAAGTACGCTGCCCTGTGGAACACCAGCTTCGATATTGTGTTCGTTAGACATTGCAGTGTTGCATCTTACTGTGAACTTCCTGTCGTAGAGGTACGACTTAAGCAGCTTATGTGTGTTGTTTGGGAGCATTGTTTTGATCTTATGCATCAGACCTTCCAACCAAACTTTGTCGAACGCCTGGGAAACATCCAGAAATATTGCAGTGCATTATTCTCTATTTTCGAACGCGCTTCGTATCTCTGATGTTATTCTGTTAACCTGCTCAATTGTTCCGTGCTTTTCACGAAAGCCAAATTGGTGTGATGGGATTATGTTATGAAGATTCAGGAATTGATTTATCCGGGACAGCAAACATTTTTCAAAAAGTTTTGATAGACACGATAATAAGCTTATAGGTCTATACGACGTGGGAACTGTGTGATCTTTTCCAGGCTTTGGTATCATAATGATGATTGACTTTTTCCATCTGTCTGGATAGTGGCCAAGTTTGGTGATAGCATTGAAGAGCTGGGCAATTAGGCAGATCGCACAGTAAGGAAGCTCAATAATCATCTTTGGGGTTATTTGGTCACCTCCTGGAGATTTTTTTGGGTTCAATTGCTCTTTAATGATTCTAACGATTCCATTCGGGCGAAACTTGATTGGATCATGTTGAAGCTGAGAGCCGTTTGAAGCAGTCGGTAGTGCAAACGTATTTGTTGCAGGGTAAGGTTGGAACACTTTTTGAAGATGAGTAGCAAATGTATTAGCTCTTTCTTCATCGCTGCGGGCCCAGCCGCCTGCGAAGTTTCTTATAGGCATTACTGTTTCTGTAGGTGAGCTTAGAGTTGGGTGAGCTTTCCACAATGAGTTTTTCGTACTGGTGGTTGATAATTGCTCGATGTAACGGCGTTGAGCGCGCTCGTCCTCGATTTTTAACGCTTTGGTGAGATTACGTGTGGCGTCTTTTAGTTTTTGCTTTGCCGATGGCGATCTGTTCGATTGCCAGTCACGTCGTAAGCGCCGCTTTTCAAGAACGAGCTGTTCAATTTGTAGATTTGTTGTCCTTTGGTTGTGTATTGTATTTGGTGTTTGAGGCGTAGCGGTAGCAGAGTGTTAACAAAACTATCAATGTCAGCTTCACCTACGAGACGTGGCTTAAGCTCAATGTGTGAGCTTATATATTTTTTGTATCTGAGCCAGTTAGTTTTATGTGAAGTTAACTTACCGGGTAGATTTATGAATTCAGGGTGTCGTAGCAGATTTATTAGGACTGGCGAGTGATCGGATGATAGATCCGAAAGGCACTCTGCACTTATCAGTCTACGCGTAATGTTTTTGGTAACTGCAAAGTCAATCAGATCGGGTAGTTTTTTGGGATCTGTCGGCCAGTATGTTGGTCTGCCAGGAGAAACGTGGTCGAGTTTGTTGTTAGCTTTTATAATTGCATTGTAGAGCGGCTTTCCTTTAGGATTCACGAGACGAGAACCCTAGTGTGTGTGCTTGGCATTGTAGTCTCCTGCTGCTATAAAGCATTCTCCTAGTGAGTTTAAAAATTCAATAAATTGGTCTTCAGATATGGTATAACGCGGGGGGCAGTATACAGCGGCTAGAGTAAGTTGGTTCCCACTGTCCAAATGTATTTTAAGAGATGTGGCCTGTAGAAAGCTTTCAGCAAACTCTTTATAGTAGTGGTGCTTGAGGCGGCTTCTGATCAAAATACCAATTCCACCGTGTGCCTTACCATCGGGATGATTTGTACCGTAGAATAAGTATCCACTTATGTTAAAGTTATATTTGTTTGTAAGGTGTGTTTCGGAAAGTAGCAGTACGTCGATGTGCTTATCTAGTAGGAATTGAGATAATTCATGTTTATGCTGTGAGACGCCTATAGCGTTCCACGTAGATACTCGTATCGCAGCCATTGATTATTTTGACTTTTGTGATACAAGCATTTGTATCAAAAGATTTTGATTACGCATTAGTTCTTGCATAGTTGTTTTCATGAATGACATAAACTCGTTCATGCTCTGCTGCAAGGTACATATGAGTACTTCGAGATTGCTTTGTTGCTGTTCCTGTGCAGTGTTTGTGCTCGCTTGTTTTGGTTGTAAATACGGTGTGTTAGAGGCAGGAAGAGCCAGTCCAGATTTTAGGGCGCTTGCATAGGTTGCGTTATTGGTTGAGAATTCGGGGCCAACTGAGGATCTGGCTGCAGAGGAAAAGAAGACGTCTGGGTTGTGCTTCGATAGAGTGAAGGTAATCGATCCGTGTTGCGAGCGTACAGTGGTAACGCGCTGATAGATACGGTTTTTAAGTTCCTTGTAGACTTGGCAGCCTCTGTAGTTGGCTGTATGCTTGCCTTCGCAGTTGTTGCAAAATTTTTTGCTAGAGTCTTCTTTACTTGCTGGGCAACTTGCGGAGTTATGCAGTTCCCCACAGTATACGCATACCGAGCGCAGTGTACAGTAAGCTTTTGTATGGCCGTACTCTTGGCAGTTCATACATTGTACCGAACCGTTTCGTTTGCGCGGTTCTTCTACGGTGATTCTTCGGTGAAGAAAAATCTGAAGTTTGTATATTGGGTGCACCTCGTTTTTTTTAAGCATCTTCGTTTCTGGTTCAAGTTCTATTTTAAAAAGTGGTTGCGGCGTCCTGTTCCTGTTTAAGATGTTAATGACTGTTTTTGCTCGAAATCCTTTCTCCTGCAGCTCTTGTTTTATTTATCCTGGTGTTACATCAGGTTCTATGCCTTTTATTACGACTTGCAGGCCCTTGCAGCTTTTTAATTGATACGTATAATTATTCATTTTTTTTTTCGTTTAGATGCTTTATCAGAACTCTGTAATTATCTTCCGACTTTGTCTGGACTTTAATTTCTTGAATTTTACCCTGTACGAGAGGAACTATGTAGAAATTATCTTTGCCTATGAGCTCGATAACTTTGTTAACAAAAGCACTGGAGCTTTTCTCGCGTATATATATTGGGGGTGGCTTTGGCTTTTTCGTGACAACCCCAACGGCTTCAGAAGGCAGATCATCAGTGTTTTCTGCCAAGATGTGAAATCTATTGCTATTGATTGTAGTATCATTCGAGGGTATATTTAAATTGCTACGGGTAATTTTTGGTTTATTCGTAGAGTTTTGCGGACTTAGCTTTCTTTTGATATAAATGTAGCGATCCATACCAGTCTGCGTAGCCGGCTTGTGCTTGTTGAACGGGAAGTAGGTATCGGTGCAGTTGTTGTTGGAGTCGCTGTTGCGGTACCTAGAGAGGGCGCAGCACTTGCAGTCGTTGCTAAGAGAGACGGGGAGCACGAAAACTTTCGGTCGCGGTAAACGCGGTAAATAATGATCTATCTGTCCCCATACCTCAGCCACCTCCTATTTTAACAGTAGTGGCTCCTCGCAAGCAAGTTTTTGTTTCGCGACTTTCCGCTGAAACAACTTGTGATTCTGTTGCTGCCTATATTGCTAGCAAAACTAAAGTTAGCGTCTCTATTACGAAATTTAACTTTTCTTCCCCTCGCGAAATATCATCTTTTAAAATTATATCTCTCTCTAGAATCGTTTTCAATCATATGTGATCCCAAATTTTGGCCCCCTCATACGGTTGTTCATGAGTTTTTGCAAAAAAAAGAACTCGGCCTTTACCTGTCAACCTTCCAGCTGCAACCTTCTCAAATAATAACTCTGTCGTTTCAAAAAACTAAATTCTTATGAAATATCTATTATTTATCAGAATGTTAGGGGTCTGGTCTCAAAACTTAAAAACTTGTTTTTGAATAGCTTTTCGTTCCATGCTGATATAATTTCTTTTACTGAAACTTGGTTAAATCCAAGTATATCTAATTGTGAACTTTTTTCAAATAATTTTATCGTCTATAGAGCTGATCGACCGACTCGCCGAGGTGGTGGGGTATTAATTGCTGTTAAAGCTACTCTCCAGTCGGAAACTTTCTGTTTTTCTGCCGTTAATGATGCTGAGATTATTTCTGTTAAAATAACTCTCCCTTCACATGTTGTTTATATCACTTGCTCTTATATCCCTCCTTCTTCTAACATTCAAGTTTATCTTCAACACCTAACTTGTATTAAAGAAGTTTCTGCTCATATCCGTGATAATGATATTTTTATCGTACTTGGTGACTTTAATTTACCAACCATCCCCTGGTCTTCATCCGACACCATAAATTATCTTGTACCGTCTGCCCAGCATGACTTCTTAGAAGAAATGCTTGATCTTCCATTGTTTCAGATCAATTCAATTTCTAATCATTTGATTAGAACACTCGATCTTGTATTTATTAACAACTACTGTATTGCCAATGTATGTCATCCCCTCTGTCTGTCCCTGAGGATTCATATCATCCTACTTTAGAAGTTACATTGTCTGTTAGCAATCCTGTTATGTCTTCTCCTCCAGTGTTTAACCTGCCTTGCCGTTGCTTTCGCAAAGGAAATTACTCATTATTAAATGAACGTATTCTGGCAACTGATTGGTCTTTTATATATGATTCGGTTGATATAAATATTGCCCTAAAATCTTTTTATAGCACCTTAAATTCTCTATTGGACGAATGTATCCCTTACTCTGCTCCGTTGTCCGTTTCTTCTAAGCCCCCTTGGTTCACTCCAAGACTATCAACTTTACAAAATAATAAATCTAAATATTATAAAAAATTTAGCAGGTCTGGCTTGAGTGCTGACTTGTCTAAATACATTATAGCCAAATCAAACTTTCTTCTCCTGAATTCACAGTGCTATGAGAATTACCTTATTTGTTGCAAACGGCAATTTACGCTAAATCCCAAACAATTTTATAATTTTGTCAATTCTAAGCGTAAATCTTCCACTTTACCGTCATCTTTCATGTTTGGGATGGATAAATCTAGCATCGATAGCGAATCCGCTAATATTTTTGCCAATTTCTTCCAATCAACTTACTCTTCTGCATCCCCTATTAACATACCTTACCCTTATAGTATTGCTTCTACAAATTATATTCCTGTTCCTACCATCTCTCAGTCCACTCAACTATCAGCTTTTAATTCGTTAAAGTCTTCTTACTCTCCTGGACCTGACAATATACCTAGTTGTCTTCTTAAAGAGTGCAGTGCTTCTCTTCTTCGCCCATTGCTTAAGCTTTTTAATCTCTCCCTTGAATCTTCTGTCTTTCCATCTCTTTGGAAAGAATCTTTTATAATCCCTCTTCACAAAAAAGGTGGGAAGTCCAATATTGAAAATTATAGGGGCATTGCAAAATTGTCCGCTATCCCTAAATTATTTGAAAAAATTATCACTTCATACCTGCAACATTTCTGCAAATCAGTCTTATCCCCTGCTCAACTTGGCTTCGTAAAAAATCGGTCAACCATGACCAATCTATTAGAATTCACAACTTTAGTAAATGATGCTTTCCTCTCGAAAATGCAAACTGACGTCATTTATACAGACTTCAGTAAAGCTTTCGACACTGTACACCATGACCTATTACTTCTCAAGCTTGTCCGTATTGGTTTCCCTCCCTCACTTCTATCTTGGATTTCTTCTTATTTAAAGGATCGGACACAAAGAGTACTCCTAAGATTGGCTACCTCGAAACAAGTTCATGTTACTTCTGGAGTACCTCAGGGTAGTCATCTTGGTCCTTTACTTTTCACTCTTTTTATAAATGATCTTCCCTCTGTTTTATCACATTCTCGCATTCTCATGTACGCAGACGATGTGAAACTTATTTTCTCCTACTGTATTTCTCTAAATCATACTTGCTTACAAGATGATTTAAATTCAATGCAACTTTGGTGTAAGACTAATCAGTTGCTTCTCAATTGTTCTAAATGTATGTTTATGACTTTCAGCCGAAATAACCCTTTCATTGCCAGCTACTCAATTGACAGTCAAGGACCTTGGTGTTCTTTTTGACTCCAAACTCTCATTCGGCCTTCATATTTCTAATATTGTTAATGAGGCCAAAGGTGTTCTTGGTTTCATTAAACGTTGGTCTAAAGAGTTTAACGATCCTTACGTTACGGAAACTCTTTACACTTCCCTTGTTCACCCTATCCTAGAGTACTGCTCTTGTATATGGAGCCCCCAGTATAGAAATAACCAGGATCGTATCGAATCTGTTCAGAAGCAGTTTTTGCTTTTTGCCTTACGAGGCTTAAATTGGGATAAAAACCTTCGCTTGCCTTCATATTCCAGTAGGCTTCTTCTCCTTAACCTCCCGTCGTTGAACAATCGTAGAATAGTCCTTGGTGTTGCCTTCCAGCACAAGTTGATTACTGGTGATATAGATTCTTCTTTTCTGTTAGGTCATCTTCATTTCTCTATTCCCTCCAGACCTACTAGAAACTTTCGCCCGTTATTTTTGAAAACGTGCACAACAGATTACGCTATGCACAGTTCATTTCGTGTTTTATGCGTCCAATTTAATAACCTATACCACGTGTTCTCTAATGAGACCCCTCTCTCCTTAATCAAACCATTGCTTTCAGTTTATCTTCGGGAAGTTAATGACCGCTCTCAGCTATGAAACGGGGCTGAGCCTGCTGAACTGGCTAAATTTTTTTCCTTCATCGGTTAATATATATAAATTTATTTATTCTATTTATTTATTTTTATTATTATTATTTTTTTTTTAACATTTATTTTTAGTTTTCATATTTAAGTTTTTGTTTTCTATTTTCTACTAACATCTCTGTTTTAAGTATAGAGTCTATAATATCACTGAAAGTTTTGGCTGTGGAAAGGGGCATAGCTGGCCGGACTGGCAAATAAAACACCCCCATCGGTCGGTGATGTTATTAGACATTTTTGTTCTCAGCCTAGGCTTTTTACTACTACTATTTTATTGTAACTTATTTTTTAAAAGTTGACTCTAGAATTGTCAACAACTTTCAATAAAATAAAATAAATAGCAATTGACATTCCACAAAGATCTGCATCAAAAATTTGGATGCCACGCCCACCCATACCGCCCCCAGCCACCCTCTTCCCACCTTTTACAAACTTTGTGCTAGAGTCATCAAATTTGGTATGAAGGTAGCAATTGACACTCCACAAAGATCTGCATCAAAAATTTAGATGCCACGCCCACCCATACCGGAAGGAAGATAGCTGGTGGCATCCCCATCTGCATCGGATAATCTTTAAGGCAGCGTACATACCTGCCGCATCCGTACCCCTTTGCAATCAGGCCTCTTTTTACCGGTTTTTATACTGGTAACGAGTATACCGCAGTCGATTGCGTCCGACTGCAACGTTTCCACTTGTTGATATTGTATTTTGTTTCGCCTAGCTCCCATTATTATGTGTGTGTGTCCCTGTATATTTACATGGCATATTTAAATGTATGCGTAGCATTTGCCATGGGATTCCATGACCTTTCTCTACTATTATCAATTAAATTTGGTGCATAATTTGTATTTTGCCTACAAAAACCTAAAAAGCAAGACTTCCAAGGCAGTCAAATATCATATTTTGCGCTGATCGACCATTTGCAGTATCAGGCGAACAGCAAAATAAACAAGCGTCTAGTAAAATAAGCAGGCAAATATCAGTTTTGCATTGCTGGTCATACATACTCTTTCATGTTTTCAGCTCTATGACACTTTCCAACAATTTTGCCATCGCAACTACCATACAGCTATGCAGCGATGCCTACAAATTGCGTAAGTATATTTACACGTGCATTTGCCCAAGTCATTTGCCGACTTTAACAAGCAAAAGCGAAATAAGAAAACGGCCGCGCACTGCATGCAAAGAACGAAATATTGTGTAGACACTAATTCTAGATTTTTGGTGGGCCCAGCACCAAAATGACATGTGTGTGTGTGTTTTGTATTGTTTGTCATTTTCCTATGTCGCTTCTGATCGCACATTTGTTTTGCTGGTGTAGCGATGTTACACACGCATTGAAATGTTTACATGTATGCTTAACACACACAGCGTGCAGTGCGTGGCCGTATACTTATGTCTCTTTTGCACTTGTTAAATTTGGCTATGCAGAGCGTTTTCTTGTGTTGCTTCTGCTTTAGCAATGCAAAACTGATAATTGCCTATTTTGCTTGACGCATGTTTTAATACTCGTTACCGAAGGTCAAGAGTATATTGGGTTTGTGCAATGTCCGTCATGGTGTCCGTCCGTCCGTCCGTCCGTCTGTATGTTCGCAACTTTTTTCCACACCCTTCAAGCTAGAGACTTTCCAATTCTCTTTATCTATGAGATAGTAAATTAAAGTGTCAAGATGGGGGTTCTACGATAACTGGGGGGCTGGCAAATCGATAAATTCGATAACTCAAAACCGATAAATCCACATATTTCGCACACCCTTACAGCTAGAACTACCAAATTTAGTAAGCAGATAGCTACTAGCAACCCCCAAAAAACTGCATCAAACATTTTGGAGCCACGCCCACCCATTCCACCCCCAGCCTCCCCACTTTTTACAAACTTCGAGCTAGAGTCACCAAATTTTAAAGTCAAAAAAGCCTATATCTCCCACAGTTTTTGAGCTTTAGTCACCAAATTTAGTGCCAAGAAAGGTGATGATGACCCCCCAAAAACTGCATCAAAAGTTTGGATGCCACGCCCACCATCACCGCCCTAGCCGCCCCCATCCGCCCCAACGCTTCGTCAAAAACGGCAATGCGTGTATCTTCCAGAGTTGTGGAGCTAGAGCCAGCAAATTTGGTAGAAAGATAGCTGGCAACGTCCCCAAAGAACTGCATCAAAGTTTTGGAGCCAAGCCCTCACATTCCGTCCCCAGCCACACAGATTTTGAAATCAGAAAATCCTATATCTTCCACAGTTTTTGAGCTATAGCCACCAAATTTGGTGCTAAGATAGGTAATGATGACCCCCAAAAAACTGCTTCAAAAGTTTGGATGCCACGCCCACCAGTACTGCCCTAGCCGCCAACATCCGCTCCAACGCTGCGTCAAAAACGGGAATGCGTGTATCTTCCAGAGTTGTGGAGATAGAGCCACCAAACTTGGTAGGAAGATAGCTGCAGCGACCCCAAAAAATCTGCATCAAAGTTTTGGAGCCACACCAACCCATTCCACCCCCCTTTCCCCACTTTTTACAAACTTCGAGCTAGAGTCACCAAATTTAGTATCAAGATAGCAATTGAAATTCCACAAAGATCTACAGAAAAAATTTGGATGCCACACCCACCCATACCACCCCCAGCCCCCCCTTTCCCCACCTTTTACAAGCTTTGAGCTAGAGTCACCCAATTTGAATTGAAGATCGCAATTGACATTCCACAAAGGTCTGCAACAAAAATTTGGATGCCACACCAACCCAATCTGCCCCCAGCCCCCCATTCCTCACCTTTTACAAACTTTGAGCTAGAGTCACCAAATTTGGTATGAAGATATCAAATGACATTCCACAAAGATCTGAATCAAAAATTTGGATGCCACACCCACCCAATCTGCCCCCAGCCCCCCATTCCTCACCTTTTATTAACTTTGATCTAGAGTCACCAAATTTGGTATTAAGATAGCAATTGACATTTCACATAGATCTGCATCAAAAACTTGAATGCCACGTCCACCCATACCACCCCAGCCCCCCTTTCTCCATCTTTTACAAACTTTGAGCTAGAGTCATCAAATTTGGTATGAAGATAGCAATTGACATTCCACAAAGATCTGCAGCAAAAATTTGGATGCCACACCCACCCAATCCGCCCCCAGCCCCCCTTTCCCCACTTTTACATACTTTGAGCTAGAGTCATCAAATTTGGAAGGAAGATAGCTGGTGGCATCCCCATCTGCATCGGAGAATCTTTAAGGTACAGCGTACACCCCTGCCGCATCCGTACACCTTTGCAATCAGGCCTGTTTTTACCGGTTTTAATACTGGTAACGAGTATACCGCAGTCGGTTGCGTCCGACTGCAACGTTTCCACTTGTTTGTGCTGTGCGCCTGATCAGCAAATGTTCGATGAGCACCAAAACTGCCTTGAATATATTGTGTTTCTGGTTTTTCTTAGGTTTTTGTAGGCAAATAATACAAATTTAATCAAATATTGGCTGTTTAGCGTTTGCCGAAATTCATATTAGTTGAGAAAGGTCAATGAATTGCCTGGCAAATGGTACGCATACATTAAAATATGGACATGCATAGCGACAGGGACACACACACATTCTTATGGTAGCTAGCCAAAATCACAACAATGTCTATAGCCCACCAAAACTGCATTAATATATACATATATGTTGTTATTAATTCGCTCATTTGCTTTGCTGGTGCTAAGTCGACGCAATAGGATAAGCAATAAAATAAGCGCACATAAGGAATACAAGGAAAAAAAAACTGGGGCACAGCAATCGAACAAGCCACTGCGCGCTAGAAAATCGCTGGCTAGCGGCACATACACATATATGGCTGGCTGCTTGTGCTATCAACAAATATGTCGTAGCAAAGTTAGCAAGAGAAGTGGCTGGCGAATGACACACGAAACACGAGAAAGCACGAAATGCGCTCTCAGAACGGGTGGTAGCTACGCTAAGTTACGTTACGACTTCCAATTGAATGTTGGAATTTTGCTGTTTGGACACTTTATCTGTATCAATTCTTGTTGCTAACAATCTAACGCTGATTGATTGGGTTTTTCTGGGTTTTTTCCCAATCCACGCAACAAATGTTGGACTAGTACATTTTTTAATGAATTTCCCAGAGCCTTAACGTTAACTTTTAAATTTTTTACCAAAATTTATTTTCAGATTTATATATAATTCTCAGTCTGGTGTAGTTCGCCAAACCGTAAGCACGCATTAGACTTTAAATGAAGCATAATTAAGAGAACAAAGAGCAGAGCCGAAGACACTATGTCGCCAAAGACGACTAGAAAAGTGCCTAAAATAGACACTGGGCAGCGGCAGAGCAACAACAACTATTACTCTCCGCTGCAAACGTTAGATGATCCAACTGATAACGACGACAATAATGCAGAAGTTATAGTCAAAAAAAACCAAAACATACGTTCCTCCAATAACTGTACTCAAAATTAGCGCATAACAACTGCATTCCATGTGCACAAAATTAAACATCAAAGACTACTCCATTAGAAAAATTTCTATTGGAGTCAAACTGCACTGCGTGGAGGAGAATGATTTTTCACTAGTCTGCGCCCACCTGGATACCTTTAAGCACGAGTTCTTCTCTTTACAAACAAACACAACAAACCATACAAAGCGGTTTTTACAGGCCTCGATGATACGCAGTCAGAGACTGTTAAAAACCAGCTTGTCTGCATAGGTCTCAAATGCACAGATGTCAAGCTTATTCAAAGGAAAACACCTAACAACAGTATCTACTCGCTGTATTAGGTTTACTTTGCCAACAAGTCCATAAGTCTCAACGAACTGAAGAAAAACTACTCTGTCATCGACCATATCAGGATCAGATGGGACTACCAAAAGCGAAGGCCAAATGCTATCACCCAGTGCTACAATTGCCAGATATTTGGGCATGGTTCGACCAACTGTGCAGTCAAATCGTATTGTATAAACTGCGCAGGCAACCATAAAAAAAATCAACGGTCAAGATAACTTACTTGTCAAGTGTGCCAATTGTCATGGCACACACAAAGCCAATTCACTGGAGTGCCCGGGAAGAACAAAATATGTAAAGTTTCGGGAAAGTGGTAGGCGCAAAGCAAGGATGGTCAGGAACACATTACAAAAGCCACGGTTGAGTTGCCTCGCAGCCTTCCCAAATCTCAATGGGCAGTCAGTCGGCCTGCCAAAGTCAATCTGGCCTAGGCCACTGGATTCACATAACACTGATCTCTTCTCACTGGGTGAATTAAAATCCCTTACTTTTGAGCTTATTAACAACCTAAGAAATTTTAAAGCTAAGACAGAACAATTTGAGGTGATAACCTCACTTGCAATTAAATTTCTTTCTTAATCTCTATATATAAAAGAGTTTGTCCTGATGATAATGGAAGAGCCACAGCCTAAACGAAAAGAGCTAGAAGGCTGAAATTTTCACACAATTTTCCATGCAGGTAGGAGGCACTAAGAAAAGAATTTTTATTTGGACAACTCCTTCAAGTACCTCCCATACGATTTGGAGCACTTTTTACCCATTTTAAAACACAAATTACAATTACAACAAGTACCCACTCCACTACTGTCGCCTGATTGTCGCACAAGCTGAGAGTTTGATCGCGAGCAAGAATACAAAAACAAAACAAATGCGCAGTGACGCCTTCGCGTCGCACAAGCAAAGTCATAAAAAAGGTTCGTACACTCGCAAAAAAGAAACGGATTTCCGCTTCTTAATGAATAAGTGCATACACAATTAAGTGAACAATGCGCTTGAAAATAATTTTCATTATTTTATGTATGTACATGTATCACTTCGCACATTGCACATTTTTATAATCGATACCGAAGGTAAAGAGTATATTGAGTTTGTGCAATGTCCGTCATGGTGTCCGTCCGTCTGTCAGTCCGTCCGTCTGTCCGTCCGTCTGTCCGTCTGTATGTTCGCATTTTTTTTCCACACCCTTCAAGCTAGAGACTTGAAACTTTCCAATTCTCTTTATCTATGGGATAGTAAATTAAAGTGTCAAGATGGGGGCTCTACGATAACTCGGGGGCTGGCAAATCGATAAATTCGATAGCTCAAAACCGATAAATCCACATATTTCGCACATCCTTACAGCTAGAACTACCAATTTTGGTAAGAAGATAGCTACTAGCAACCCCCAAAAAAATGCATCAAAAATTTTGGTGCCACGCCCAACCATTCCACCCCCAGCCTCCCCGCATTTTAAAGTCAAAAAAGCCTATATCTCCCACAGTTTTTGAGCTTTAGTCACCAAATTTAGTGCCAAGATAGGTGATGATGACCCCCCAAAAACTGCAACCAAAGTTTGGATGCCACGCCCACCAATACTGCCCTAGCCACCCCCATCCGCTCCAACGCTTCGTCAAAAACGGGAATGCGTGTATCTTCCAGAGTTGTGGAGCTAGAGCCAGCAAATTTGGTAGAAAGATAGCTGGCAACGACCCCCAAAGAACTGCATCAAAGTTTTGGAGCAACGCCTACCCATTCCGTCCCAAGCCCCCCCTATTTTGAAATCAGAAAAGCCTATATCTCCCACAGTTTTTGAGCTAGATTCACAAAATTTAGTGCCAAGATAGGTGATGATGACCTCCCAAAAACTGCATAAAAAGATTGGATGCCACGCCCACAGATACTGCCCTAGCCATCCCCATCTGCCCCAACTCTTCGTCAAAAACGGGAATGCGTTTATCATCCAGAGTAGTGGAGCTAGAGCCACCAAATTTGGTAGGAAGATAGCTGGCAACGAGCCCCAACAATCTGCATCAAAGTTTTGGAGCCCAACCATTCTGTCCCCCTTTCCCCACCTTATACAAACTTTGATCTAGAGTCACCAAATTTGGTATGAAGGTAGCAATTGACAGTCCACATAGATCTGCATAGAAAATTTGGATGCCACGCACACCCATACCACCCCCCAGCCCCCCTTTCTCCACATTTTAAAAGCTTCGAGCTAGAGTCACCAAATTTGGTATGAAGATAGCAATGGACATTCCACAAAGATCTGCATCAAAAATTTGGATGCCACGCCCACCCATACCGCCCCCAGCCCCCCCTTTCGACACCTTTTACAAACTTTGAGCTAGAGTCACCCAATTTGCAACGAAGACAGCTGGTGGCATCCCCATCTGCATCGGAGAATCTTTAAGGCAGCGTACACCCCTGCCGCATCCGTACACCTTTGCAATCAGGCCTGTTTTTACCGGTTTTAATACTGGTATCGAGTATACCGCAGTCGGTTGCGTCCGACTGCAACGTTTCCACTTGTTTCAAATAATTTTATCGTCTATAGAGCTGATCGACCGACTCGCCGAGGTGGTGGGGTATTAATTGCTGTTAAAGCTACTCTCCAGTCGGAACCTTTCTGTTTTTCTACCGTTAATGATGCTGAGATTATATCTGTTTATATCACTTGCTCTTATATCCCCCCTCCTTCTAACATTCAAGTTTATATTCAACACCTAACTTGTATGAAAGAAGTTTCTGCTCATATCCGTGACAATGATATTTTTATCGTACTGGGTGACTTTAATTTACCAAACATCCACTGGTCTTCATCCGACACCATAAATTATCTTGTACCTTTTGCCCAGCATGACTTCTTAGAAGCCATGCTTGATCTTCCATTGTTTCAGATCAATTCAATTTCTAATCATTTGATTAGCACACTCGATCTTGTATATATTAACAACTACTGTATTGCCAATGTCTCTAGGTCATCCCCTCTGTTTGTCCCTGAGGATTCATATCATCCTACTTTAGAAGTTACATTGTCTGTTAGCAATCCTGTTATGTCTTCTCCTCCAGTGTTTAACCTGCCTCGCCGTTGCTTTCGCAAAGGAAATTACTCATTATTAAATCAACGTATTCTGGCAACTGATTGGTCTTTTATATATGATTCGGTTGATATAAATATTGCCCTAAAATCTTTTTATAGCACCTTAAATTCTCTATTGGACGAATGTATCCCTTACTCTGCTCCGTTGTCCGTTTCTTCTAAGCCCCCTTGGTTCACTCCAAGACTATCAACTTTACAAAATAATAAATCTAAATATTATTAAAAATTTAGCAGGTGTGGATTGAGTGCTAACTTGTCTAAATACATTATAGCCAAATCAAACTTTCTTCTCCTGAATTCTCAGTGCTACGAGAATTACCTTATTTGTTGCAAATAATTTTTTCAATTCTAAGCGTAAATCTTACACTTTGCCGTCATCTTTCATGTTTGGGATGGATAAATCCAGCAACGATAGCGAATCCGCTAATATTTTTGCTAATTTTTTCCAATCAACTTATTTTTCTGCATCCCCTATTAACATACCTTACCCTTATAGTATTGCTTCTACAATTTATATTCCTGTTCCTACCATCTCTCAGTCAACTCTGCTATCAGCTTTAAATTCTTTAAAGTCTTCTTACTCTCCTGGACCTGACAATATACCTAGTTGTCTTTGTAAAGAGTGTAGTGCTTCTCATCTTCGCCCATTGCTTAAGCTTTTGAATCTCTCCCTTGAATCTTCTGTCTTTCCATCTCTTTGGAAAGAATCTGTTATAATGCCTCTTCACAAAAAAGGTGGGAAGTCCAATATTGAAAATTATAGGGGCATTGCAAAATTGTCCGCTATCCCTAAATTGTTTGAAAAAATTATCACTTCATCTCTGCAACATTTCTGCAAATCAGTCTTATCCCCTGCTCAACACGGCTTGACCAATTTATTAGAATTCACAACTTTAGTAAATGATGCTTTCCTCTCGAAAATGCAAACTGACGTCATTTATACAGACTTCAGTAAAGCTTTCGACACTGTACACCATGACCTATTACTTCTCAAGCTTGTCCGTATTGGTTTCCCTCCCTCACTTATATCTTGGATTTCTTCTTATTTAAAGGGTAGGACACAAAGAGTACTCCTAAGATTGGCTACCTCGAAACAAGTTCATGTTACTTCTGGAGTACCTCAGGGTAGTCATCTTGGTCCTTTACTCTTCACTCTTTTTATAAATGATCTTCCCGCAGACGATGTGAAACTTATTTCTCCTACTGTAGTTCTCTAAATCATACTTGCTTACAAGATGATTTAAATTCAATGCAACTTTGGTGTAAGAATAATCAGTTGATTTCAATTGTTCTACATGTATGTTTATGACCTTCAGCCGAAATAACCCTTTCATTACCAGCTACTCAATTGACAGTACCCCGTTGCAACGTATTTTTACAGTCAAGGCCCTTGGTGTTCTTTTTGACTCCAAACTCTCATTCGGCCTTCATATTTCTACTATTGTTCATGAGGCCAAAGGTGTTCTTGGTTTCATTAAACGTTGGTCTAAAGAGTTTAACGATCCTTACGTTACGAAAACTTTGTACACTTCCCTTGTCCGCCCTATCCTAGAGTACTGCTCTTGTATATGGAGCCCACAGTATAGAAATAACCAGGATCGTATCGAATCTGTTCAGAAGCAGTTTTTGCTTTTTGCCTTACGAGGCTTAAATTGGCATAGTAACCTTCGCTTGCCTTCATATTCCAGTAGACTTCTTCTCCTTAACCTCCCGTCGTTGAACAATCGTAGGATAGTCCTTGGTGTTGCCTTCCAGCACAAGTTGATTACTGGTGATATAGATTCTTCTTGTCTGTTAGGTCATCTCCATTTCTCTATTCCTTCCAGACCTACTAGAAACTTTCGCCCGTTATTTTTGAAAACGTGCACAACAGATTACGCTATGCACAGTCCATTTCGTGTTTTATGCGTCCAATTTAATAATCTATACCACGTGTTCTCTAATGAGACCTCTCTCTCCTTAATCAAACCATTGCTTTCAGTTTATCTTCGCGAAGTTAATGACCGTTCTCAGCTATGAAACGGGGCTGAGCTTGCTGGACTGGCTAAATTTCTTTTACTCCATTGGTTCATATATATATATAAATATTTTTTATTCTATTTTATTTATTTTTATTATTATTATTATTTTTTTTTTAAACATTTATTTTTAGTTTTCATATTTAAGTTTTTGTTTTCTATTTTCTACTAACATCTCTGTTGTAAGTATAGAGTCTATAATATCACTGAAAGTTTTGGCTGTGGAAAGGGGCAAAGCTGGCCGGACTGGCAAATAAAACACCCCCATCGGTCGGTGATGTTATTAGACATTTTTGTTCTCTGCCTAGGCTTTTTACTTCTACTATTTTATTGTAACTTATTTTTTATAAGTTGACTCTAGAATTGTCAACAACTTTCAATAAAAAAAAAAAAAAAAAAAAGACGCCCAAGTACCTGACATTCGCTTCCCACTTTAAGTTTTCTGTGCCCAGTCTAATATCGCATGTGGGGATGTAGATGTCCTTTCGTTTTCGTGTAAAGAAAATAGCTTTTGTCTTTTCTGGGCATACTAAAATTTTCCACTTGGCGAAATATGAGCCTACAGACTCATAAGCTTCTTGCAGGTTCCTAGATATATCTGCAGACAATTTCCCAGAGCAGAGGATTGCTGTGTCATCCGCAAAAATCGGCGTGGTGCAGTAAGGTAGCGTTGGAAAGTCGGAAGTATATATATAGAGCATTTAAATTTTTGACGTATTGGGCACACCAAGCGGAACAAGCCACTCCGAATATTATTACTTTAATTTGGTAAACATCAGTTTCTTTACTTGTATCAGTGCGTCTCCACAAAAAGCGCAATGAATCCTGGTCCTCGTCTATAACGCGTACTTGTAAGAACATCTTTTTAATATTAGCATCGACGGCAATTTTCCCTTCTCGAAACTGATACAGTTTTTGGCATAACGATGGAATTTCATCCAGTCCTTTCAAAAGCTTCGTGTTAAGCGAAACTCCCTCGACAACAGCAGCAGCATCAGACTTATCTCATTTGGATAGAAAAGGAAGAACTGAGATTGGTCTGAAATCTCCGTTGCCCTTTGGGAAAGGGATAATCTTAGCAAGGTTCCATTTTTCAGGAATTACGGAAGTAGTGATTGCTGCATTCATAACATGTGTAACGTGATTTAAGATTGATGGAATTATAATTTTGACAAATTTAGGATTTATATCATCCAGTCCAACTGCATTTGATTTGACATTTAACATAGATTCAAGGACTTCATAATTTCTTACACACCTAATGCCATGTTCTGATATAGCACTTAATCGCGCGATTAGGGTCATTAACGAGATTAAAGCACTAATCTACATATAATCGCGCGATTAACTCATACAAAAACTGTCAAACGTAATCCTCTCATTGACGAGATTACCTGCTAATCTAGTTGATTAGCGTCAATGCAAACCTGGTTTTGTCTAACATAAACGACAGATGGCGCTGTTTTTTGTATATGAGAACAGCTGTTATTTTTTATTGTTGTTTTATTTGCAATTTGTAAGAAAATATGGCAGTGATTCATGCGCAAATTGCTCTTAAAGAAAGCATCTGAGCAGTTTTGGCAATCAATTTCCCAGAAAAATTGTGAACGTTCTTAAAAGAAAAACACTTTTATATACATACATTTATACACATAATAATAAGTTAATACATACTTTTCTCCAGCACTTTTTCATCACATATGCCTCAGATATGCCTGCACATAACGTCAGGTGCATTTCATATTTCATTAGCACAAGATTCCTTTGTGCTCTTGAAGTATTGAATAGATCCTCCATTATTTTCGCCATATCCAGCATTTTTATCATAACAAAAATAATTTTAATAATATTTGGCGGCATTTTTATTCACTAATGGTTAATATTTATTCACTAATGGTTAGTTTCAATTTTTTCTGCCGTTTGCTATTTAATTTTGTTCATTTATAAATGTAAACAAACAAATGTCAAACTTTATCTTATGAGAATCAGCTGATTGTTTTGTGAACGCATAAGATTATCGCTGGTAGATTATCGTAATTACGAGATTAATTTTTCATTGTGTGAACATGGCATAAAACTAAAGCTTATATCACAGTTAGCAGGATCACAGTTAAGGGGCGGAGGCCCCTAGTGCTTTATATATTAAGGTCCAGTCATAATTATTAAATTCGTCAGACAAAAGGTAAGGTTAGGTTTGACCGGCTGACACTCCCAGGGGAGCGCCACACATAGACCACTAAAGGGTCCTTAGTGAGACCGGTGTTTGGAGTTGTTAAGGGCTATCCCGATGGACTATCTCTATGTGCTGTCCTGCGGGGTACGTGTGCTTCGGGCAAATGCCAGAAGCTTATTGGGTTCCCTCGTGCTGGCTTCATCGAGTGAAGCTTGGAAGATAACATGTAGGTAGCCTAGTCTTTGTGCTGCCAGTGCGGGGCAGCTGCAAAAAAGATGCTCAAGCGTTTCCTTGACACCAATAACCTTGCATTTTCGGCATTCGCCGTTGTCAATTATGCCTAGCTTTTTCGCATGTACTGCGATTAGGCAGTGGCCTGTGAGTAGACCTACCAGCCTTCGGCAGTCATGCCTTTTAAGCTTTAGCACATATTTCGTTAGTCTTTCGTTGTAGGTTTTGCAGATTATGTTTGAGATTTTGCAGTCGGATGTGTTTGTCCACCATCCCACTGCTGCGTCCCGTGCCTGTGTCTCCTTATAGGAGTGTAGCGTTCGCAGGGAGATCGGGACTTCCTCAGTGTCACTGTTGAGTCCCGTTGCACCTTGCTTAGCCAGAATGTCTGCTGTTTCGTTGCCCTCGAAGCCCTGGTGGTTTGGAATCCAACTAGATTCGCACTTTTTGAACGGTGCCGAGTGCATCCAGCGTTTCCCTGCTCGCCAGGACATTCCGAGAGCTAATGTGGTAGAGCTTTGATTGCCGCCTGGCTATCTACGAATATGTTCACCGTGTCCTGCGTTGTATTCGTTTTTAAGACTGCTTCTGCTGATTTTCTGATTGCGAATATTTCCGCTTGGAATATGCTGCAGTGATCCGGGAGTTTGTAAGACATGCTCATGGTTGGTTCGGCGCAGTATACTGCTGCACCGACTCCCTCCATCATTTTTGAGCCGTCTGTGTATATATTGATGGCCATCTGCTCAGCTCCTGAGCGCCAATCATCTTTTCCTAGGAGCGTGGGCGTAAAGTTAAAATTGTTTCTTGGGGTCATATAGTCTGTTTCGACTTGGATCCCTCTTCCAATTATACTATGCCCGTAGTTATGTATCTTCATTTTGCCTATCGTGCAAAGACGTTGAGCAGTCTTTTTTGCTGTTAGGCATGCCTGTATGTCCACGGGGTTGACATTTAGTATGGTTTAGTGCTTTGGTTGGTGTTGCCTGTGATGCACGTAAGTGCATGTCGCTGAGTTTTTTCCATTCGTTTTAGGTATGTAGATTTCTCTGTGGCTTCGCACCATACCAGTATTCCGTAGAGCAATATGGGGCGCACAATCGAGATAAGAATCCAATGTGTCAGTCGTGGTGAGAGTTCCAAAGTGCTACCCAACATCTTTTGCGATGTGCAGAGTGCATTGGTTTCTTTCTTCACCCTTTCCTCCACATTGAACTTCCAACTCAGCTTGCTATCCATTACTATCCCTAGGTATTTGACACTCTCTTTTGGTATCAGTGCCTTGTCGTTCATTTTCGGTGGAGTCCAGCGAGGTACCTTGTATCTCTTTGTGAAGATAATGAGGTCCGTATTGTCCGCGTTGATACTAAGTCCTGCTTCCATGGCCCATTCTAGTATCTCTTTGAGTGTGTGGTCCATGACAGAGCTGATTGTCGATGGACACTTGCCCGTGATAATGATGCTTATGTCGTCCGCATAGGCAGTTATCTTCGGGGCTTTCCGTTTAAATTTCCTTAGAAGTCCGTTTACCACCAAGTTCCACAGTAGGGGTGAGAGCACTCCTCCTTGGGGAGTGCAACACTTAGCTTTCCTGACTGCGGTAGTGGTTCCCCATTCCGCTAGTATTCTCCTGTTGCTCAGTAGGTTTTGAACCCAAGAGCTCTTAGGCTGTGCATTATTGTTTCAGTCGACACATTTTTAAATGCGCCTGAGATGTCGAGAAATGCGCTTAGGGCGTACTCTTTGTGGTGTAGTGCTTTCTCTATGGTCGATACAAGGGAGTGTAGCGCTGTTTCCACCGACTTGCCCTTTGTGTATGCGTGTTGGTTCTGCTCTAGAGTCATCTTTGTGTTCTCTCTGATGTGGAGATCTATCAGCTTTTCTAGAGTTTTTAGTCTTTCGGCAGCACGTGGCTACATTTTCCAGCTTTTGGCAGGAAAATTACCCGTGCTGTCCTCCAGGCCACCGGCACATAGCCGTACCTAAGGCACCCTCTGAAAATTTCCCTCAGCCATGGAGTGATCACATATTTGACCTTCTGCATCATGGCCCGGAATATCCCGTCTGGACCTGGTGATTTGTAGCTCTCAAAGGAGTCTATCGCCCACATTATCCGTCGCATTGTTGTGATACCTTCCGGAATCTCCACTGTTGTGGTTGAGGATATCGTTTATGTGTTTGCATTGACTTCGGTGCAGTTAGGAAAATGCGCCTCCAGGAGCATATTTGCCGCATCTTCACTGCTTTCCGTTCATCTGCCGTCTTCAGTTTTCAATTGATTTTGTACAATCTGTTGGCGAGCTAGCAGCTTCCTTAACCTTGTGGTGTCGGCTGTCTTCTCAATGCCTGAACAGAAGTTTTGCCATGCGTGTCGTTTGGCTGCTTTTAGGCAGTGGCCTGTGAGTAGACCTACCAGCCTTCGGCAGTCATGCCTTTTAAGCTTTAGCACATATTTCGTTAGTCTTTCGTTGTAGGTTTTGCAGATTATGTTTGAGATTTTGCAGTCGGATGTGTTTGTCCACCATCTCACTGCTGCGTCCCGTGCCTGTGTCTCCTTATAGGAGTGTAGCGTTCGCAGGGAGATCGGGACTTCCTCAGTGTCACTGTTGAGTCCCGTTGCACCTTGCTTAGCCAGAATGTCTGCTGTTTCGTTGCCCTCGAAGCCCTGGTGGTTTGGAATCCACTAGATTCGCACTTTTTGAACGGTGCCGAGTGCATCCAGCGTTTCCCTGCTCGCCAGGACATTCCGAGAGCTAATGTGGTAGAGCTTTGATTGCCGCCTGGCTATCTACGAATATGTTCACCGTGTCCTGCGTTGTATTCGTTTTTAAGACTGCTTCTGCTGATTTTCTGATTGCGAATATTTCCGCTTGGAATATGCTGCAGTGATCCGGGAGTTTGTAAGACATGCTCATGGTTGGTTCGGCGCAGTATACTGCTGCACCGACTCCCTCCATCATTTTTGAGCCGTCTGTGTATATATTGATGGCCATCTGCTCAGCTCCTGAGCGCCAATCATCTTTTCCTAGGAGCGTGGGCGTAAAGTTAAAATTGTTTCTTGGGGTCATATAGTCTGTTTCGACTTGGATCCCTCTTCCAATTATACTATGCCCGTAGTTATGTATCTTCATTTTGCCTATCGTGCAAAGACGTTGAGCAGTCTTTTTTGCTGTTAGGCATGCCTGTATGTCCACGGGGTTGACATTTAGTATGGTTTAGTGCTTTGGTTGGTGTTGCCTGTGATGCACGTAAGTGCATGTCGCTGAGTTTTTTCCATTCGTTTTAGGTATGTAGATTTCTCTGTGGCTTCGCACCATACCAGTATTCCGTAGAGCAATATGGGGCGCACAATCGAGATAAGAATCCAATGTGTCAGTCGTGGTGAGAGTTCCAAAGTGCTACCCAACATCTTTTGCGATGTGTAGAGTGCATTGGTTTCTTTCTTCACCCTTTCCTCCACATTGAACTTCCAACTCAGCTTGCTATCCATTACTATCCCTAGGTATTTGACACTCTCTTTTGGTATCAGTGCCTTGTCGTTCATTTTCGGTGGAGTCCAGCGAGGTACCTTGTATCTCTTTGTGAAGATAATGAGGTCCGTATTGTCCGCGTTGATACTAAGTCCTGCTTCCATGGCCCATTCTAGTATCTCTTTGAGTGTGTGGTCCATGACAGAGCTGATTGTCGATGGACACTTGCCCGTGATAATGATGCTTATGTCGTCCGCATAGGCAGTTATCTTCG
This sequence comes from Scaptomyza montana, assembly GCA_018904305.1. Taxonomy (NCBI): domain Eukaryota; kingdom Metazoa; phylum Arthropoda; class Insecta; order Diptera; family Drosophilidae; genus Scaptomyza; species Scaptomyza montana. The sequence goes on from JAEIGR010000010.1 coordinate 1,927,501, forward strand.
GGGCTTTCCGTTTAAATTTCCTTAGAAGTCCGTTTACCACCAAGTTCCACAGTAGGGGTGAGAGCACTCCTCCTTGGGGAGTGCAACACTTAGCTTTCCTGACTGCGGTAGTGGTTCCCCATTCCGCTAGTATTCTCCTGTTGCTCAGTAGGTTTTGAACCCAAGAGCTCTTAGGCTGTGCATTATTGTTTCAGTCGACACATTTTTAAATGCGCCTGAGATGTCGAGAAATGCGCTTAGGGCGTACTCTTTGTGGTGTAGTGCTTTCTCTATGGTCGATACAAGGGAGTGTAGCGCTGTTTCCACCGACTTGCCCTTTGTGTATGCGTGTTGGTTCTGCTCTAGAGTCATCTTTGTGTTCTCTCTGATGTGGAGATCTATCAGCTTTTCTAGAGTTTTTAGTCTTTCGGCAGCACGTGGCTACATTTTCCAGCTTTTGGCAGGAAAATTACCCGTGCTGTCCTCCAGGCCACCGGCACATAGCCGTACCTAAGGCACCCTCTGAAAATTTCCCTCAGCCATGGAGTGATCACATATTTGACCTTCTGCATCATGGCCCGGAATATCCCGTCTGGACCTGGTGATTTGTAGCTCTCAAAGGAGTCTATCGCCCACATTATCCGTCGCATTGTTGTGATACCTTCCGGAATCTCCACTGTTGTGGTTGAGGATATCGTTTATGTGTTTGCATTGACTTCGGTGCAGTTAGGAAAATGCGCCTCCAGGAGCATATTTGCCGCATCTTCACTGCTTTCCGTTCATCTGCCGTCTTCAGTTTTCAATTGATTTTGTACAATCTGTTGGCGAGCTAGCAGCTTCCTTAACCTTGTGGTGTCGGCTGTCTTCTCAATGCCTGAACAGAAGTTTTGCCATGCGTGTCGTTTGGCTGCTTTTAGGCAGTGGCCTGTGAGTAGACCTACCAGCCTTCGGCAGTCATGCCTTTTAAGCTTTAGCACATATTTCGTTAGTCTTTCGTTGTAGGTTTTGCAGATTATGTTTGAGATTTTGCAGTCGGATGTGTTTGTCCACCATCTCACTGCTGCGTCCCGTGCCTGTGTCTCCTTATAGGAGTGTAGCGTTCGCAGGGAGATCGGGACTTCCTCAGTGTCACTGTTGAGTCCCGTTGCACCTTGCTTAGCCAGAATGTCTGCTGTTTCGTTGCCCTCGAAGCCCTGGTGGTTTGGAATCCACTAGATTCGCACTTTTTGAACGGTGCCGAGTGCATCCAGCGTTTCCCTGCTCGCCAGGACATTCCGAGAGCTAATGTGGTAGAGCTTTGATTGCCGCCTGGCTATCTACGAATATGTTCACCGTGTCCTGCGTTGTATTCGTTTTTAAGACTGCTTCTGCTGATTTTCTGATTGCGAATATTTCCGCTTGGAATATGCTGCAGTGATCCGGGAGTTTGTAAGACATGCTCATGGTTGGTTCGGCGCAGTATACTGCTGCACCGACTCCCTCCATCATTTTTGAGCCGTCTGTGTATATATTGATGGCCATCTGCTCAGCTCCTGAGCGCCAATCATCTTTTCCTATGAGCGTGGGCGTAAAGTTAAAATTGTTTCTTGGGGTCATATAGTCTGTTTCGACTTGGATCCCTCTTCCAATTATACTATGCCCGTAGTTATGTATCTTCATTTTGCCTATCGTGCAAAGACGATGAGCAGTCTTTTTTGCTGTTAGGCATGCCTGTATGTCCACGAGGTTGACATTTAGTATGGTTTAGTGCTTTGGTTGGTGTTGCCTGTGATGCACGTAAGTGCATGTCGCTGAGTTTTTTCCATTCGTTTTAGGTATGTAGATTTCTCTGTGGCTTCGCACCATACCAGTATTCCGTAGAGCAATATGGGGCGCACAATCGAGATAAGAATCCAATGTGTCAGTCGTGGTGAGAGTTCCAAAGTGCTACCCAACATCTTTTGCGATGTGTAGAGTGCATTGGTTTCTTTCTTCACCCTTTCCTCCACATTGAACTTCCAACTCAGCTTGCTATCCATTACTATCCCTAGGTATTTGACACTCTCTTTTGGTATCAGTGCCTTGTCGTTCATTTTCGGTGGAGTCCAGCGAGGTACCTTGTATCTCTTTGTGAAGATAATGAGGTCCGTCTTGTCCGCGTTGATACTAAGTCCTGCTTCCATGGCCCATTCTAGTATCTCTTTGAGTGTGTGGTCCATGACAGAGCTGATTGTCGATGGACACTTGCCCGTGATAATGATGCTTATGTCGTCCGCATAGGCAGTTATCTTCGGGGCTTTCCGTTTAAATTTCCTTAGAAGTCCGTTTACCACCAAGTTCCACAGTAGGGGTGAGAGCACTCCTCCTTGGGGAGTGCAACACTTAGCTTTCCTGACTGCGGTAGTGGTTCCCCATTCCGCTAGTATTCTCCTGTTGCTCAGTAGGTTTTGAACCCAAGAGCTCTTAGGCTGTGCATTATTGTTTCAGTCGACACATTTTTAAATGCGCCTGAGATGTCGAGAAATGCGCTTAGGGCGTACTCTTTGTGGTGTAGTGCTTTCTCTATGGTCGATACAAGGGAGTGTAGCGCTGTTTCCACCGACTTGCCCTTTGTGTATGCGTGTTGGTTCTGCTCTAGAGTCATCTTTGTGTTCTCTCTGATGTGGAGATCTATCAGCTTTTCTAGAGTTTTTAGTCTTTCGGCAGCACGTGGCTACATTTTCCAGCTTTTGGCAGGAAAATTACCCGTGCTGTCCTCCAGGCCACCGGCACATAGCCGTACCTAAGGCACCCTCTGAAAATTTCCCTCAGCCATGGAGTGATCACATATTTGACCTTCTGCATCATGGCCCGGAATATCCCGTCTGGACCTGGTGATTTGTAGCTCTCAAAGGAGTCTATCGCCCACATTATCCGTCGCATTGTTGTGATACCTTCCGGAATCTCCACTGTTGTGGTTGAGGATATCGTTTATGTGTTTGCATTGACTTCGGTGCAGTTAGGAAAATGCGCCTCCAGGAGCATATTTGCCGCATCTTCACTGCTTTCCGTTCATCTGCCGTCTTCAGTTTTCAATTGATTTTGTACAATCTGTTGGCGAGCTAGCAGCTTCCTTAACCTTGCGGTGTCGGCTGTCTTCTCAATGCCTGAACAGAAGTTTTGCCATGCGTGTCGTTTGGCTGCTCGTACTTTTTTCTTAAGGTAACGGAGCCGTATTTTGTATTAGATCCATACTAGCTCTTCTTCCGCTTGTTTTGCGAGTTTGAAGAGTTCTAGTACGTCTTTCCTTATTCCCTTGAGTTCTGGAGTCCACCACGGGGGCGTGTGTCTCTTCTTCTCTTGGGATGGTCTGCATGTTTTATTGTAGGCTGCCACTAGATTTTTATTGTCTCTAGGGAATTCTCAAATTTTTTTTGTGGAGACTATATTGGGTGCTTGTGGAAGACTTCCTTCGACCTCTTTAACGAACTGCTCCCAGTCCGTGTTTCGCGGGTTTCTAAACGCCTTCTTCTTCACTAAAAAGTTCATACGGAATTGAATGTACCTGTGGTCCGAGTAGGAATGTCTACTAAGGACTCTTCAATCTTGAACCACGGTATTCGTAGCCGACGCAAGAGTTATATCTAAGACGTTAGTTGAGGTAGGGCCAACATAGGTTGGTTCTTCTCCCTCGATTGCTTTCTTAAGATTAGTCTGTAGGATGAAATCAAGGAGTGACTCACCTCTGTCTTTGATGTCCCCGCTTCCCCATACTGTGTGATGAGCGTTGGCATCTGCTCCGATGGTCAGGGCCTGCTTCTTGGAGTCGGCCTCTGTCACCAGTCGAGTGAGCTCTTGAGGGGGCGCGTCAGTGTCGTGTGCCATGTAGCAGGATGCCATAAGGATTGGCTTGTCTCTGCCACCTTCTAGTGCAACCACCGTGAGATCGTCAGTGCTGTAATTTGACAATAAGTAAGTATAGATACATTTCCTTACTAGGATTGCTGTCCTTGCTCTACTCACTGTTGTTGGTAGGAATGTGTTATAGTTGGGGCTCCTCAATCCAGAAACCTTGTTTGCCGAGGCTATCCAAGGCTCCTGGATTAAGGCGACGTCGGCGAGCCCTGTCTTCAGGGTTATCAGGAGCTCCACCAAAGCCAACTTGCTCTTATGGAGCTTGATCTGGTAGACCCTCAGCTCCATTGTTGGCTGTGGCATCTTCCTCGGATGGGACTTCCACCACGGTAATGTCCACATCCTCGTCGTCTTCTATTTCCAGGATCTTGGTTGCCAGGGTGACCTCCGCCAGGTCGCTCTCCCCCTCACCCACCTCTAGCGTGTTATTGTTTTTGTCATCCGGGTGGCGCTTTTTGAGACGCAGGTATACGCTACCCACGCCCCACGCCATCTTTCCGAACCTGTGGTACAGCAAGTCGTCTGTCTCCTTGTTGATTTGTATCACCATTTGCTGACCCTTGCTATCGGGCTTCGCAACATGGATCACCTTCCAATCAACAGTCGGCACGTCCGGGTTTTGCCACCTCAATAGCTGCAGTGCCTGGTCCGCTGGTACGACCCGCGGGAAAAGTACTTTTGATTTCGGTAGGGACGGAATGCAAGTTCTGTCCACTACCTCCAGCTTGGCACCCTCCCACGGTGCGTCCAGAGTCGCCACGACACTGGTGACCCACTTCAGAGTCTGGTCATCCTTGCAGCTCAATATCTTGACGTCAGAGAGCCAGCCCGCTCCATCAAAAGAGATGGGGAGCGAGCCCGGTTCGGCCATCTGACTCAGAAGCACATCGAACAGCAGCTCCTCCACCTTCTTCCACTGCACTGGCTTCATTTTGCCGTTTGGGTCGCTCCGGTCGATGAGCGCGATGACTAGATGTCGCCTCGCCACATCGTTGGCCGTCGGTTTTGCATGCGACGCTGGCTTTTTGCAGGGCCGCTTGCTGGCTGGCACCTCTGCTTTAGCGGTTTCAGCGGAGCGCTGGCGTTTGACAGCCAAGCTCTCCTACAGCTTGTTTGCAAAACTGACGTTCTCAGACACCGTGTTCTTCTTTTGTTCAAAATGGGCCCTGCCCTCTTCAATCCTTTCGTCGGCCCACTTCTGCTGGCGGATCTCATCTGAAATGAGAGCTCGCTTGCAGTCAGAGAGCCGAGCCCAGATTTTTAAGGCGGCCTTATATTTTGCCTTGGCTTTCATGCCCTCTTTTGACCTTTTGAGCCCGACCCTACTGGGGGTGCTGGTACTCTCCGGGCCGGGGCATGAGACGTCCTCGGCTTCTGAAGTGAGAGACCCTTTCTGTGAGTCGCAATCCGAGTCTCCAAGGACTGCAGTATCGCACGACGTTTGGGTTGACATCCCAACCCGTGTTTGACCTTTAGTCGCCTCCATTTGATTTTTCTTTCTGGGGAGTCTACTCATTGCATTTTAACCATACTGCCAAGGACCTCGAACCATGATTTGCTCTGCGCCCTCGCAGTGCCGAAGCCTTTGAGTGGTGTAGAGCTCACCTAAGCTAGACATTGTACTACCTCTCCACAGGCGAGTAGATTCGCAGTACCTTCGTTTGTTTTGGGGCAGGCCGACATCTGCTTGGGTTAGCTCTTGTCTTCGCAGTGCCGAAGCCTTTGAATGGTTTGGGGTTCACTTTAGCTAGACGCCGTCCTGTCCCTCCGCAAGGCAAATAGCACCAGGTACCCCTCGTTTGTTTTGAGGTAGCACGATGCCCATTGTCCAGCCGGCACCCTCGTGGAGTGTTCAGATGAGGATTTTCGTCAGATAAAAAGTTCATATCTATATTTCTAAAGTCTCTATATGTATATCTCAGGTCCAACTTATTAATACAAACATCATTAGGCCCAAAAATAAAAATGTTTTAAAAAAAATAAAGATCATGTTTTGAGAAATTATATTAGTGTTTGACGCTGCACGATTCGGACGATAAACACAACCAATAAGCATTTTACGAAAATACAGCTTATTTCCACAAAAATAAACTCAGTTGCACTTTCTTGGATCACAGCTTATTATTAACAAAAATTGCCACGCCCCCTCCATGTCCAACACGATCTGCACGAAATACAGTAAAACCTTCACAAGAAACTAACAGATCACACATATGAGTCATAAACCATGTTTCGGATACAAACACTACATCAACATTTGACTTAACAAACATATATCTAAACTCATCCATCTTTCTGACTAAAATTTGAGCAATAATATGGCAAATGTTAAGCCCATTGTGTTGCTTAGCTGTAATTCTAAGCATAACATTTCGGTTCGCCATTGGATCAATCCTATTATCCAACATATAAGATGAGACCTAATTTTAGAAACGCACCAAACAAACTTAAAGCTAATATCTAACTCACTAAAATGTATATGTTGACAAATAAAAGGTTTTGGGATACAAAAATAACTAAAAATAAAGATCAGACACCTTTTCCCACAGTGCCTGAACTCTCTTGACAAATAGCTCAAGCTCACCTGCAATGCCTTGATGTCGAGCTCCTTCAGAATTCTCCCCTCAGCTTCACGAATGTTCGTACTGATAAGCTTCGCCTGTTCAGAGAACTTGAATTGATCAGCTCTACCAGCAGTGGAGAAAGTGCATCAGAAAAGTTTTGTATTTGAGTTCGTTAACCAAATTGTTTATGGGAAATTAGTCGGAATCATAAAAAAAAAACACGTCTATTAGCTTCAAACGTTTTTTGAGTGCACTTCGAACTCGAAGCTAACAGGAGATGGCATCTTACCACCGTCACTGGTAGGATTGCTAGACAAACTTAGCAAACGCGCTGCAAGAAGCGCTCTTCAGGCCGTATCCACCACACCAGATTAGGCTGTGCTTCCGTAATAGGAGCCAATGGGGGCACTGTCTACTCACGCAGCGAGACTTCTAGCCCCTTCTAACGATTTCTGCAGAAGCTGTCGGGACGAGGAGGAGGAGGAAACGGTTTCCCACCTTTTCTGTGAGTGTCCGGCACTCTTTCTTTTTATCGGACCCTACTCAACTGGCAGATATTAACCCGAAAAATATCCTGTCTTTTATTCAAGCCTCGGGCTGGGACCACGCCCTTGAAAGTAGTGTGACACACTCTGGGTAGACGGTTTTTGGATTTAGTCCAAAACGCGGCACCACAACGGTCCAATACATGGCCTTTGTGAGTGAATGGTTCTTCGAACCTCTCACTACCGCTCTAACCTAACCTAACCTAACCAATTAAAACACCGTTCACAGTCACAAGAAAACAAAGAATTAATTACGAGCAAGCAATAACACAACCGTCACCAACGAAAGTTAAAAGGTTATTTATAGGTTTTGCTCACACTTATCAAAATAATGATCGCCTTTACTGTTTAGGCGCAAAATTGATCTTTCTGTTTTCTTCTCTGTGGTGTGTTTCTCACTTGTCTGATTGGTGGTGAGCAAAGCAGTTGTGGTAGTACTTATTAATAAGTACTGCCCGGAGGCGCTCTTCAGCCGTTAGCTGAAGAATTCTGTGGCATCTTCTTAATCCTTCACCGAAAGGAGTTGGTGCCGATTGGGCGGTTATACGTCGTGGCCTTATGCGACGGCATCTATGTGCTACAATGAAAATTCCGGAAACGAAAAGAATCATATAAGTATGTGTCATCTGGTTGAAAGAAATTGACAGATAACATAAAAGGTGTTTGGACAGCACAGGACGGTTGTTCAAACGGAGTGGCGGTTTGTGAGAGGGCCTCCCACTTCGTGTAGGAGTGTTGAAAGGCGTCATCGATTTCGAAGGAGTCCTCAACAAGTTGATGTGCACCTTTTGGAAACTGTCGCAGAATATGTACCGGGTGAACAGCGCAGTTGACTTTTTTAGGTTCTGTAACATCACCGAATGTATCGGCAACATGGCCACGATGATGAGGCTGGTTGCCTATTTTATGGGTCTGCTTGCGACTATTTTTGGGGTGCATGTCTTCAAGCATGCACGAGTTTACGTTCTTGACCAGCGGCGCTGGTTCTGGCACTTCAGGGAAGAATCCTACCGGATGGAAAGACGTTTCTTGCGTTGCCTCGACTGTAAAAGTTGGTGGTGCAGCATAGTTTGTCGCTGCTGTAGAAGTTGGTTCCTTGACCAGCAACACTGACGGATTCTCCACCTCCCAAAATTTGGAAATGCGATGGTCTAGCTTCATCCCTTCGCTGGCGGAAATTCTTGTTGAAAAAGAAGAAACGGATCTTGGCACAATCTTTGAAAATGGGCCAGTCAGGATCCAGCCAAAAATGGTTTCTTGCCCAAGGAGCGAGCCGCAGATGTTACGAAGAGAGCCGCTTAGAATGACAGACGGAAGGATATCCGCGCCGATAAGCACGTCAATTTGCGAGCTCTGGAAAAACTTTGGATCGGCTAGTTCAATGGCAGGTAGGTTTCTTAACGAACTTTGAGGAACGGATATTGCTGGCAAATTACCGGCCAACTGAGGAAGAATGAAAGCCGAAGCTTCTATATGAAGTCTTGGCTTCGTAGGAGAGCCTATAGTAAAATGGCATAACTTCTGAGCTTGGGCTGCAACTGTTTGATTAAGCCCAGAAACTTGAGCTTGCACGGATTCAAATGGAAGCTTTGTGTAATGGAATAATCGCTCAGAGATAAACGTAGCTTCTGAGCCTGAATCGATTAAGGCACGAGCGCTGTACGTGGATCCCCGGTGGCATACATTTATGACCGCCGTGCCGAGTATGACACTCTGCTCGTTAGCGGTAAAATATGTTTGGACATTTGCTGCTTGTGTTGGGGACTGTGTATTATGGAATTTTGAAAGACTATATTGTATTTGTGAGATGAAGTAAAACAGCCCGCACAGGAAAAATAAGTATGTCTGTCTGTACATATGTATGCATTTATACGTATAAGCACATATGTATGTTCAACAGGTGGCGGATTGCTGGCGGCTGCTATTGTTTTTGTTAATGTGCAAAATAAAATGTACCAGTTGGAATACACCTTGCGTACATTTATTGTCGACCAATTTTATGTAAATATGTATGAAAGTTATTGTGTAGTATGTTGGCAAGATTTCTACGGATATACGTATGTCAGCACATTCGTACATATGTACATATGGATATTCATAGGCAATATGTACATACATATATTTTAAGGTTGGTTGACTTGTGCTTGTAAATTTTAAGATAATTTGTAAAAGTAGTTTGTGAAGTTTTGTGAATAATATTTAGGATAAAATATTATTCTGTGTTGAAGGAATTTATGTACATGTGTACATACATACATATGTCTGTGCCTCTATGCAAAGCGGAACAGTGAAGATAATTTGTAAAAGTAGTTTGTGAAAGTTTGTTAATAATATTTAGGATAAAATATTATTCTGTGGTGGAGGAATTTATGTACATGTGTACATACATACATATGTCTGTGCTTCTATGCATACGTATGCCGATAAATATTTTTTTTATATTTATTTTATTTAAAACAATACATGTGTCGTTTTTTATGAAAGATTTGGAAATTGTGGAAATTTAATATAGCGGGTGCTAAAATATGTGGACGGATTAGATTTAACATACATGCAATATATATTTGGAAATATATTGCAATATGGCGGACTGTATGTGCCGGTATGTTAAACTATTCATGTACAAATTTAACCAAATTAATAAAGTGCATAACTTATCTCTTTTCACCAATGAACTTGCTGGGGTGAGTGGAAGAATATCCGGCTCGAAGGATCAATGTTTGTAGCGGAGGATCCAAAATGATAAGTCGAACACGAAGTTTGTATGTAGTATGTCTTAATTGTGGATGTGAATATTTTGTAGTAGTGATTTATGTTATATGTAGAACTTTTAGTTTCTAAGAATATTGCACTTCTTGTGCGTAGAAGGGTTGGTTCAGGAATGTTAAGGAGAAAACTAAGACATAAGCACAGTGCTTGGATGTTAAGCCTTTGTGGATGCTATGTTACATTAACATAAGGAGAGCAAACCACATTTTACAGTTATATCTTAGCTTAAGAACCATGAGCATCAAACAATTTATGATTCATGGTTCTGGGACGGCATCAACATCCTCCCCCCCCCCTTGCAGTATTATAAAAGGATCTACTGGCTGCAAGTCCCGGATATTTATTTATTTAATATTGATAATAAAGCTTATAAAGCTAAAATTAACAGACTTAATTATAGCACTGGCTACTATGGCCTTCGGCTATGTGTAAAGGTATCGTTTTAATACTAGTATGGTGTTATATTTATATTTTCTTTCACAAATTTACACAAGTTACAGAGCAACGTCTACCTACATATACATATACCTACCTACATATACATATATATTTACAAATGTACAAGGTTTTTTGTTATATATCTTTGTAGAGTTTTGTTTGCTTAAGGTAGTTTATAATTTTTGTAATATTTAGTTTGTCGTTTATGTTAGTGATACAGGACGAGGGTTGGACGTTGTTAAATATTTGGCGTCTGGTTGTATCAAAGTTTGGGCAAGTGTGTTAGATATGGTTAATACTTATATTTACGTTTTGGTTACAAAATTTACAAATGGGTGAAATATTTTTATCGATATAGTGTTGATGTGCTATTTTTGTGTGGCCTAAACGTAATCGTATCATTTTAATTTGGTCTAGTCTGCAAAATTCTTGTTGTGTGGTATGTTTCAAGTAGTCTGTAATATTTAGTTTACTTTTGTTGGTTTCTTGATAATTTTTTGAACAGTTTTTAAAAGATTCTTTATGTTTTTCGTACAGTTTGTTCTTCAAATATTTGTCTATGTCATTGGTGCTTAAGTTAGTTGTTGTTATTAGGGGCATTTGTAATGCCATTTTTGCGCTTTGGGCTGCAAATTATTTCCCTTTAATGCCGCAGTGTCCCGGGACCCACATTATTTTTATTGACGTGACAACGTCTTATAAATCGATAGAGCCGGCTGCACGCACGAAAAAACAAGACTCATGTGTCGTTACCTCGCTCATGTGTCGTTACCTCGCTCTTAGGCGTCTGAAATGAGAGAGCGCGGAACGAGCGACAAAGAAGCACAATCGGCCTTTGCGTTGGGCAGCGTTCGATATCCGTCTCTCTCCTACTTGAGTGAGCGATGCGTCTGCGTGGACAGCTGCTATACTATAGTACATTTACATGTTTTGATCGAGTATCAAGTGCAGTGAAAAGTGAATGTGGTGTCAACTAGATTTACGAAAATTTTAATGTTTCAAAATTTTAAATGTAAGATTTATAAACAATTATTTTTTATCATTGTTTATTCTTACAATGAATTATTTAAAATTATTACTATTTTATAACAAATTACAATTGAATTTGCAAAAATAACTAAGTAACTAATTGAAAAAATTTAATTATATTATTAAAATAATAAAATCAAAATTTAAATTTTATCGATTGAGTAGAAATTTAAACAATAAATTTTATTCAAGTATTTTGCTGTATTTTTCTAAAGACGTTGTCACGTTCAACTATCGTCCGTAAACCAACTTTACAGACAACAATTTTTTTTTTTTTTTTTTGGTGAGTGTTTAGTGAGGAGTGATCTTATGTGATAGGGAGGATAGGATGATAGGGAGTCTGTACAAATGATAAATTGTTGTTGTTTATTTTTCTTTTTTATAGTTTCGATTATCAGTTCTACTGCTTCTGATATTGCTATTATCTCTGCTGACATAACGGATGAATAGAATGGAAGGATACCGATTTTTAAAATAGTATTTTCTGTTGTAATTGCAAAGCTTGTAGATTCGTTTATTTAAGATCCATCGGTAAAAAGGAATGTTTTGTTTTCATATTTTGATTTCAAATTGTCAAAGTGGCCTTGATATATGAGTGGTGATGTATCTTGCTTTTTATATTGCCGCAGATTATTTATGACTATTTCTTCTGGAAAGAGCCAGTTTGGTTCATTATGGAATGTTTGGATTTTGTGTTGGTAAAAATGGATGTTGTAGTTGTTGCTATATTGGATTGCTCTCATTATTGTTGATGTAACTTTGGTTGGTTTCGTATAAGAGGGTTTTTATATGGGTAGTTTTAAAGGCATTCAGAGATATTCTTAGAGCAGCATTGAAAAGTGTTTTTAATTTGTTGAGTGTTGTTTTATGTGTGTGACCATATATAAAGAGGGCGTATTCTATTTTAGCAATGATAATTGCTTTTGTTGTGTTAATTAAAGTCAAGGAATTGCAGTTGAATTTTTTGTTTGCGAGGCATTTAATTACATCTAATCTTTTTGAAACGGATTCTTTTAGAGTGTTAATGTAGCTATGCCAATTATATTTATTGGTGAGTGTTAATCCTAAGATTTTTAACGATTTTACAGATTATTTATTGAATCCATTACATTCTATGAGGCTTTTGCAGTTATGTTTTCTACATATGTGTAGTTGTTTGCATTTGTTTGTCGAAAGTACTGCTCCCGAGTTCTTACACCATTCAAGGATTTCTGAAAATAAATCGTTTTGTTGAATAACTGAGTTCTTCTCTAGCCTTTTAAAATTTACGAAGAGTTGAAAATCGTCAGCATATGCACAAAATTTTATATTTTTTCTAATTGAGATAATATTTGCTAATTTGTTGTATGCTATTAAAAATAAAATAACAGAAAGGGGTGAGCCCTGGGGAATACCGTTTGCTAGGGGGAATATGTCCGACATGTAGCTTCCTACACGGACTATAATTTTTCTATTTTTACAGAAGTTTTTTACAAATTGAATAATTTTTGGGCCCGATTTCCATTCGTGGAGTTGGTCTGTGATGGCATGCACACCGATTCTATCAAAAGCCTTCGGAAAGTCGAGGGAAAGGATAGAGATGTGACCTTTAGTTGATAGAGTTTGTGTTACTAGATGGTCTACGTAAATTAGAGCATCTGTAACAGATTTGCCATTTTTAAACCCTATTTGGTTTTTATTAAGTAAGTTCTGCTTTGTGACAAACCACCATAATCCCTTTGAAATTATTTTTTCTAATGTCTTAGCGACGCAGCAATTTAATGAAATTGGTCGGTATGATGATATTTGTAGTCTGTCGTTCTGGGGCTTATGTATTGGGATTGTAAGGTTTGTTTTGTAGGTTTGTGGTATATTTGAGTCAAAGATATTATTGAAGTGTTTTAATAGTCTGCGTTTAAAGCTTATTGACGCATTTTTTATCTTTGGGCATGATAATCGGTTTAGGCCGGGTGTTGAACCTTTGAGAGATTGCATAGCTTGTAGGAGTTCAGGTAGTACTATTTTTTGTTCTATTACTAGGGCTGCGGATGTAGGCTGGTAGCTTAATAGGATATTGGAGTATTTGTGAGTTATGAACTCTGAATTAAAATGTGTGTCTTGTGATGTGTCAGACCAGTATTTTGCAAAGTGATTGGCTATGGTTTTTTTACAAAGTATATTTTCGTTACTGCGCGTTGGGTTATTGATGCAGTGAATTGTTTTTGATGGACTTAATCCACAGAATCTTCTGATATTTGACCAGATTTTACTGCTAGGTGTGGATGGCTGAATTTCTGATGTAAAGTCTATTGTGGATTGTTTTTTGCTATTTTTAATTTCTAGTCTAAACAAAGCGTTGGCTTTTCTGAATTTTATTATGTTGTCATTAGTAATGTTTCTTTTAAGTTTCCGCCAAGTCCTATTTTTTTTCTAATTTTAAAAATGCAAGCTGTTTATTCCACCATGGAACTTTGAATTTGTTTGTTCTTGTTGTTGTTTGTGGGATGGTATAGTGGGCGCTTTGAAGTAATATTTTATTTATAATTGCGCTTTCTCTGTTAATATTATTACAAGTGGTCATTTTGGAATTTAATTGCTCTGCTAGGTCGGAATATTTGGTCCAGTCAGCTTGTTTGGTTTTAAAATAAGTTCTACTCGTATGTCTAATTTGTTGATTTACAAAAAATTGTGTGACAATAGGAAAATGGTCACTACCGTAGAGGTCGTCTATTGTGTGCCAACTGGCGTTAGGTATAAGTTCTGCTGAGCAAAAAGTTAAATCAATACTGGTGAATGTGTTGTGTGTACTGTAGTGTGTAGGTGATTTGTCATTTAATAGAACAAGATTTAAGTTAATAATAAATTTGTCTATAGTTATACTCGATACCGAAGGTAAAGAGTATATTGGTTTTGTGCAATGTCCGTCATGGTGTCTGTCCGTCTGTCCGTCTGTCCGTCTGTCCGTCCGTATGTGTGCAAGTTTTTTCCACACCCTTCAAGCTAGAGACTTGAAACTTTCCAATTCTCTTTATCTATGGGATAGTAAATTAAAGTGTCAAGATGGGGGTTCTACGATAACTGGGGGGCTGGCAAATCGATAAATTCGATAACTCAGAAACGATAAATCCGCATATTTCGAACATCCTTACAGCTAGATCTACCAAATTTGGTAAGAAGATAGCTACTAGCAACCCCCAAAAAATTGCATCAAACATTTTGGAGCCACGCCCCCCCATTCCGCCCCCAGCCCCTCCGCATTTTAAAGTCAAAAACGCCTATATCTCCCACAGTTTTTGAGCTATAGCCACCAAATTTGGTGCCAAGATAGGTGATGATGACCCCCTAAAAACTGCATCAAAAGTTTGGATGCCACGCCTACCGATACTGCCCTAGCCGCCCCCATCCACCCCAACGCTTCGTCAAAAACGGGAATGCGTGCATCTTCCAGAGTTGTGGAGCTAGAGCCTCCAAATTTGGTAGGAAGATAGCTGGTAACGACCCCCAAAATTTTACTGCATCAAAATTTTGGGGCCCCGCCCACCCATTACGCCCCCAGCCCCCGCATTTTGAAATTAGAAATGGCTATATCTCCCACAGTTTTTGAGCTAGAGCCACCAAATTTGGTGCCAAGATAAGTGATGATGACCCCCAAAAACTGCATCAAAAGTTTGGATGCCACGCCCACCAATACTGCCCTAGCCGCCCCCATCCACCCCAACGCTTCGTCAAAACGGGAATGCGTGAGTGCGTGTATCTTCCAGAGTTGTGGAGCTGCTAGAGCCTCCAAATTTGGTAGGAAGATAGCTGGTATTGACCCCAAAAAATTGAAAAATGCCACCTACGCCCCCAGCCCCCGCATTTTGAAATTAGAAATGGCTATATCTCCCACAGTTTTTGAGCTAGAGCCACCAAATTTGGTGCCAAGATAAGTGATGATGCCCCTAAAAACTGCATCAAAAGTTTGGATGCCACGCCCACCAATACTGCCCTAGCCGCCCCCTCCACCCAAACTTTGTCAAAAGAGTATTTGGTTAGAGCCTCCAAATTTGGTGGGAGGTGGAAGTGGTGGTAACGACCCCCAAAAATCTGCATCAAAGTTTTGGAGCCACGCCCTCCATTTCGCCCCCCCTTTCCCCACTTTTTTTAAGTTTCGCGCCAGAGTCACTATTTTTTATTTGGTATGAAAATAGCAAGCTGTTTATTCCACCATGGAACTTTGAATTTGTTTGTTCTTGTTGTTGTTTGTGGGATGGTATAGTGGGCGCCTTGCAGTAATATTTTATTTATAATTGCGCTTTCTCTGTTAATATTATTACAAGTGGTCATTTTGGACATTTCAATTGCTCTGCTAGCGTAGGAATATTTGGTGCCAGTCAGCTATCCGTTTGGTTTTAAACTAAGCTCTCCCCCATGTCTAATTTGTTGATTTACAAAAAATTGTGTGACAATAGGAAAATGGTCACTAACTTTGAGGAGGAATATTGTGTGCAGCTGGCGTTAGGCATCCAATCTGCTGCGGAGCAAAAAGTTAAGTCAATACAGGTGCATCTTTTGTGTGTACCGTAGTGTTTAGATGATTGGTCATTTAATATGAACCAGATCGGTTGCGTCCTAATAACAAATTTGTCTATAGTTTTTCCTCTTATATTGCTATGGGTTGAACCCCATTTTGTGTGATGGCTGTTAAAATCGCCTGTGATTATTGCTGGGGAGTGGCTTATTTGGAAAACGTTATTAAGGTTATTGTGAGAAAATGGAGTGGATGGGGAGATATATGAGCAGAAAATAATTATTGACGTGACAACGTCTTATAATTCGATAGAGCCGGCTGCACGCACGAAAAAACATGACTCTTGCGTTGTTACTTCGCTCTGTGGCGCGGTGTGAGCGCGGTGTGAGCTCTATGAGAGTGTATTGGTGCAAATGCTTGCAGAGCAATACGCTATTGGTGTTAGCTATATGAGAGTGTATTGGTGCAAGTGTTTTGTTTGTATATATAGACGCGGGTTGAGCGAACCACAACACTCTGACATGCAAACCTGTTAATCTCTGTCGGTGTATTCCACAGACAGTAGAACAACAAGAATGATGATGTTGAACACCCTATTAAAATATAAGTGCTAATGTGGATATGTAGTTCCATAATATATTTGAAATAGTTGCATATTTTGATATGTATAAGTTGGCGCATAGCAAAAAAATGAGAAATTACTAAAATAGTTTAATAATATTAAATAATTCATTTATTAATATGGAAAATAAGCTGTTTAGGGTATCCAACTTCATCATTCATCATTCGTCAAGTCAAGTTTTGCTTCACACACACACGCACACACTAACAGACCAACATTTCAGAATTCTATAGTACATTGATATGTTTTGATCGAGTATCAAGTGCAGTGAAAAGTGAATGTGGTGTCAATTGTTTATAGCAACGATAATTACAGCGATAAAGTTTTTATAACAAATTACAATTAAATTTGCAAAAATAATTAAGTAACTAAGTGAAAAAATTTAATTATATTATTAAAAAAAAATTGACATAATTGTATTTATGCGTACAAATAAATCTAACTTGATCAATTTCATTGTGATTTCCAATTACCTCCTTCTCTATATACATACAAATCCATTAAACAAATGAAATTAAAATTTTCTTTTGAAAAATGGTACCATTCCATCAGTATTTTCTTAAGACGTTGTCACGTTCAACTATCGTCAGTAAACCGACTTTACAGACAACCATTTTTTTTTTTTGAAGGATTCTATTTCTACTGCTATTGTTTCGAAATCAGTGTTGTTATTTATTTGATTGAATTTGATTGACTTGTGTATTAGGAAGGCGACGCCTCCGAACCTGTTTCTCGGTGTATTATGGATTATATTGTAGTTAATAGGTATTGGGATGTTTATATTTAAAGTATGTAGTTCCTGAAGGGAGATAATTTGAATATTTGGCAATGAGTATTAAAAGTTGATTTAGTTGTTTAAGTAACCTTTTAAATTCCATTGAAGAATAATTAGTGGCATTTTAGTCAAAGTTAATATAAATATGTTTGTTTTTTTTTTGGTGTTGGATGACTGTTATAACTACAGCTGTAAGAGCCCCCAATAGGCGGCCAATTGAGGGCTCTTTGTGTTGTGGGCTGGTCGGCCTCCCCCCATGCACGCCATTTTAGGACGATTGTCATCGCCAGTATCGTGTACAGGGTGACGCCGACCAGTCCTGGTTCTTGTTAGTGCTAAATACTGTCGCTATCGCTATTGTTTTCATACTTATTCTTATTTAGGGTTTTAGTTTTTAATATGTTGGGTTTTGAGGGCTTCAGGTTAGTTGCTAGTGTGTTGTTTTTTTCTTTGGAGAAAATTTGTAGTTTTAAGTCTTTAGATTGTTCGCATGTTAGATCTTTTGTGTTGCTGGTCGTCTATACCCATATCTTCAGTGCGGTTGATTGAGGGTGTGCTTTTTTGTTGTGTATTGGCTGGTGTGGTTGGTGATTTAGTTGGCGTGTCAGGGTGTGTTGTGTTGTTGTTGGGGCGAGAGTGTGTGGTTGTTGTTCCGTTTAATGTAGTTGTAGCTCCATTTGGTGTTACTGTGTTGCTGTTTTGTTTTGATGTCGGGCTGGATACTGTTGTGGCTGTTTGTAGCTGTTTCTTAGTTGATAAGTGTGTCGGGTGTGGTATATGGCTAGTGCTGTTTTATGATCAACCTTTTCTGTTGTTTTGATCGCCACAAGTTCCTGTTGTTTTAGGAAAGCTGGGCATTTGCGATCTAGTGGGCTGTGTTTGTAGTCGGCATCTGGGTTATTTATGCAATTTATGCAACTTTTTCCGTTGGTACATGTCTCGTTATCCTCTGTGTGTGTTTTTCCAGAGCAGTTTTTACAGACTTCTTCCGGGCTCTTGCAGATCGGTGTTGGGTGGCCAAAGCGCAGGCATTTTTTGCATCGCAGGGGCATTGGGATGTATGGCCGAACTCTTACTCGTTCATATCCAATATTTATAGATTCTGGTACGGTGTGCGAGGCGAATGTGATTGTTATAAGTCCGGTTTCTACCAGAGTTTGTTCTTGCTTTTTGAGTATTTTGCGAACTTCAATTATATTTTGTGGTTTTAATTCGTTTAGTATTTCTGTTACGTCGATGTTGCGGAGTTCGTTGCTATATATTACACCTTTAGATTGGTTGAGGGATTTGTGTTTGGAGACTGTTACTTCCATATTTGCCATTTTATTAAGTTTGAGCAATTTTATTGCCTGTGTGTTGTTTTTCGTTTTAACTAGTAAAAAACCGGCTCGAGTTTTTTTTGCAAGATTCGACTTCTCCTTCTCATGTGTAGTCTATTGTTTTTTTTATGAGAAAAGGTGATATTTTTTCGAATGTT
The DNA here is from genome assembly GCA_018904305.1 of Scaptomyza montana. Classification (NCBI taxonomy): domain Eukaryota; kingdom Metazoa; phylum Arthropoda; class Insecta; order Diptera; family Drosophilidae; genus Scaptomyza; species Scaptomyza montana. Next base: position 1,946,061 of record JAEIGR010000010.1, read on the forward strand.
ACATTTACTTCTTTTCTGCTGATCACAATGTATTTTGGGTTATCTGTGCTTGCATATTTGCTGTAAATTGATGTTGTAAGTTTGTGAATGTCAGGTGGCTTGTCCAATGTTGTTGTTTTAGGGCTCGTGCCCTGCTCTAAGTTGGTCGATTTTATGATTTAGTTGTTTTTGTATTTCTCGTATTTCGTTGTGTGTGCTTGTTTGTTTACGCTAGTTAGCTGATAAGAGATTTTCGATTGCTCTTTGGGCACCTCGGTAAAAGCAGCTGTAACACGTCTTGTCTCCAAGAAGTTCAGAGTGATACTGAAGTCCCGGATAGAACCCAGCCAAATACTGAGTTTTGGGCCATTGGATAATTGTTGGTGCTCGGGAGGACTCCGTTGAGGATGATGTGAGGATATACATCCGCCCCGAGCGCCAAACACACCGTTGAAGGATGATACCAGCGTTCATCGGCCAGAACAATGCTCTTGATGTGCTGGGCGTCAGCAATGATTGGCCTGATTGGAGTGCGTTCGCCGAAGTCAGGATCCACATGGACTAAGACTTCACGGCGGAAGTTGGTCATCCTTGATCGCAGGAGCACCGTGCAGACGCCCTTCGCACCAACACGGGTGACGGATAGCCCGAAAGCCGTTGCCAGTGACGTGGTGATGCGGTTGGTGGTGCTGCACGGGTCGATCATTACCCGTATGTCGAACGTCTTCAGCCCAGTGTCAAGCTTGACGATGGCTGTCGGCAGGACACTCACAGCATTGTGCTGCAATATCGATGTCAGCGATGTCTGGATGGACCTGGGATGAGCTGGCGACGGTTGGCGACGAGGATTTGGACACTGCTTGAGGGGGAATCTACTGGCCGAAGGCGAAGCTGATCGCTGACGCTTTGTGGATGGGCGAGTGGTTTTGCGGGCCTCGCGAATGTGCAGCTGGGTGTGGTGGTCCTTATGGCAGACCTTGCAAGTGCCAGCGCTGCGGCAGGATTGCCCGGAGTGCTGGTGAGCATTTTCTCAACGCATGTATTCCTCGGCACATCCTGCACCGAAAGGAGTTGGTGCCGATTGGGCGGTTGTACATCTTGGATTTATGCGATGGCATCTTTTGCTACAAAAAGAGTTCCGGATATAAAAAATAGTATAAGTATTGGTCGTAAGAAATTGACATATAACATGGAGGTTATTTGGACTGCACAGGACAATTGTTTTTGAAGGAGGAAGAAAATCAATCGTGCATTGAGCTTTCGGATGTGGAAGGCTCAGGGATATTATCACCCATCGGAAGAAGGATTAACTTTGCGATGGGTCGACGGATGGTGCCACGAGTTGTGAGCACATCTACCACGCGGACCTTGTCGTCACTGCCAGGAAAAGTCAGAGTTACTCGACCAAGGTGCCATTTATTTGTTGGCAAGTTGTCCTCCTTGACGATGACCATATCACCAACTCGCAAGTTCCGTTCGGGTGAGTGCCACTTGGTTCGTTTGTGGAGCTCTTTGAGATACTCGTCCTCGTGTTGGTGGAGAGCCTTAAGACGCTGCCAACGATTCAGGATAGAAGTGGCTTTTTCATTGATTTCTTATTCGGACACAGAAAGAAGAGGGCCACCTATTAGGAAATGGCCTGGAGTAAGGGCCAAACAATCCGTAGGATCTTCGGACATGTGCGAGATTGGCCTAGAATTGAGGCAGGCTTCAATTTTTGCCAGGAGGGTCGAGAGCTCCTCGAAGGTGTACTTGACTGTGGAAGTGGTCTTGTAGAAAAGAGCTTCAAAAATCTCTTGACACCTGCTTCCCATAAGCCTCTCATATGGGGAGCGCTCGGTGGGTTAAAATGCCAGACGAGGTTCTGGTGACTGTGTTTGAGATAACGTCAGTCCGTATCGTTTCTAGGTAGTCCCGCGATAGCGTTTTCTCCGCCCCGACGAAAGTTTTGCCGTTGACTGAAAACATTTTTTGTGGACACCCGCGTCGTGCCACAAATCGGGAGAAGGCCGCCAGGAAATTCTCTGTGGTGAGGTCCGATGTCGCTTCCAGATGTAAAGCCTTAGTGCTAAAACACACAAATACGCAGATGTAGCCCTTTGTGATCAGGCACGCACGACCGGTGTATTTCTTGACGTCGAATGGTCCAGCGAAATCCACGCCTGTGTGCAAAAAGGGTCTCGAAAAGGATGAGCGTTCCTCAGGCAGGTCTCCCATCATCTGTGTCTGTAGCCGCTTCCGGTATATCACACAGTACTTGCAGGAGTTGATGATGGATTTGACGAGGACCTTTAGTTTAGGAATCCAAAACGGAACGGATGAGACGCATCGTCAATTGGTTACCCCCATGCAAGGATATGCGATGGGTGAATTTAACCAAAAGCTTTGCGAAGGTTGACGAATATGAAATGATCACAGGGTGGCTCTCATCATAACGTAAAGATTGTGACATCCTCATGCGCCCGCAAGCCCTCAGAATTCCCTTACTATCTAAGAATGGGTTCAAGTTACGGATGTGACTTGAAACGGGAATCTGCTGCGTCAAAATCAAACTCTTGCACTCGTTTGCGTAATCCCTACGCTGAGTGAGGACAATTAGTAGGTCTTGCGCTTCGGACAACTCACTGGAGTTCAGCTCCACTGGACGAGGGGAGGAAGGACTCTTGCATCCCTTGATAAAACGCAGCATATAGGCGGTATCGCGAAGTGCTTTGCGAAAGTCGGAAAAATTGCTTAGAAAATCGGGGGTAGAAGGCAGCTTTGCTAAGTTGCATTTGATAGTGCGCTGCTCTATCGAAGTGTCAGGGATAGGAGTAGACGACGCACAGTGGCACCATTTGACTTTTTTCGTTGCAAAAATCATAACTTTTGAACCAAACAAGATAATCGGTCAATTTAAACAGCATCTGAAAGATAATTAATAGACCTATAAAGTGCCTATTTAGGGGTTTGCAAAGTGGAAATTGGTGAAAAAATCAATTTTATGGGAAGGAAAAAATATTTTTTAAAGTTTTTGATATTTTTGTATTGTTTTAAGGCTTTTAAATTATAAAATTAATATTACAATTAAAAAAAATTATTTTTTTGAAGCTTATTTTTTTTTTTTAATTTTTTGTAAAATATTCATCACAATCCGTAAAAGATGGTATATCTAAAAGAGTAATCATTTCTGAACTATAAGTATTTTCTAATTCTTTTCGTGACTTAACATGCCTCAGTGATGAAATGAGTGGATTTGAAGATGCTGCTAACATGTTGAAGAGGTCCTCATTTTGTCTCACCCTTGAAGCTTTGAAAGTGTTTAGCAATCTGTATTTTTTATAAAACTTATTAAGGGACTCCTGTGCTTCTTCAGAGAGCTCTTCAATTGGCAAAGACTGATACTCAATTATATCCTTGCCATGCGCCAATACTTTATGAACTGTCGGGGTCAACTTTTTCTGCGGATATAATTCTGCTAAAAGTGATGCGGTTTTTGAAGCATATTCTCCATATTTGGCAGAATCAACTTTTTCCTTGCAGTTCAAAACATTTAAGATCGTTCCCAATCTCTTAACGATGTGATTGTTGATTCCAGTGATTCGAGTTAAAGCTTCATCATTTTCAAAAAATCTCCTTGAAGTGTTTCCATCGTTTGAGTTTCCGTATCCGTACTTGGGGCAGTCTACTTTAAGTCCAACTTTTCTTTATCTTTGTTTGATGTTTTGTCCTCTTGAGGAAGCGTATACGCTAATTTTAACAAGAACTCCATACATCTTATTCTTGCGTGCAAAGATGAGATGCCAAATTCATAATTCTCTTCATTTGTAGAATCGTTTAAATCGTCGAAGTTCTTATGCGTCTTTTTGCAAATTGGGCATGACAAAGTTGACTTTCTGTTTGTCAGTTCGTTGACCACTTTTCCGTCAACCATGGTCAGGTGGTTCTCGTAATTACATTCAATGTATTTTCCTTTTCCGATTTAGAGCTTTGTTGGCTTAATCTTGCTTATTTGGTCTTCAATAATCTTACTGTGTTCCGTATGAGTTCCGGCGATTCCCGTGCAAACTGAAACATTATTCGTCGTCAATAATGTACAGATGACGGTCGTTCATTTTTCCAGTGTAAAGAAACATCAGATTTTAGCCGTAAAGGAACAACAGATGCCATACGTAGTATCTCATATTTCTCTTTTGAAAGCTCTAAGTGCATAAACAACGCTAACGCTTTTTCGGGACCATACTTTGTAAGGTTTGTGTTTGGGAGCGTGGGAATGCTTTTTATAATTCTTTGTAGTCGCTGTGGGCTGGCAATAGCAGCTGATTTTGTAATCTGTGACCTTAATTTTTCAACTTCCTTTGTACACCAAGACCTCACTTTGCGTCGTGGTTACGTTCCAAAAAAACACGACGCAAACTGAAATGACGCAAAGTGAATAATTATTTTCTATGGCAAGCCATGTAAGGTTCGAAGATAGATTCCGGGGTTACGAAAATACTACTTTTTAAAAAGAAAATTAAACAAATTAACCAGAAACTACCCTTTAAAATTTATAAACATTTACTATTCTTTTGATAAGAAGAAAGGGAATCCCGAGTTTTAATGGCAAAAAAATATATATATAATATATGACAGCGGCAGCACCACTTTTTGTCAGCTGGTAGTGGTAGTAACACAGATCGATACTAGATCGATGAATGTGGTGGCACAACACCGAGCTGATCTATCGAAATGATGAAGTGACGCGATAGCTTGTAGATTGGTAAAAAGAACATAGAACTAGTTCAGCAGCGACGCAATTCGAAATTCTAACGACGCAAAGTGAAAATTAGTGTTAATTCAGCAGCGACGCAACATCGAAAAACGCAAAGCGAAACGACGCAAAGCGAGGTCTTGGTGTATATCTAATAGACAGCGCTTCCGATAAATTATGCGTGGATAAATCATTTGTTGAATCAGCAATTTTCCTCTTTCCTGTAAAATTTGAGCACTCTTCCATGTTTTCAGTTGGCTTTCCTCTTGCTCGGCCGGTTGATGTGCTGGGTTCATCTCCTGTCAATGTATCCAGGATGGTATCATTATTAAGCCAGTCCTGGTGTTTGGAGTTGAATCTCTCAATCATTCTGTTTGCTTGCATCCATCTTGAGTTTAGTTTGGCATAAGTCAAGGCAAAGTTTTTTTTTTTTATTTCCATTTCTCTGAACATTGCCGTATAAACTATCAAGTTCTTCGAAGGCAGCTTCCATGAAATTTGTTGGTGTGTCTGACTTCCTAAACAGGTCAAATAATTTTTGATTGTTCAATGACATGTTTGAAGAGTAATGTAGTACTTGTCTTGCCAATTTTCAGTAGTAGACTAATCCAGAGACTTTGATTTTTTTTCAATATATAGTCTAATTTACTACCTAATAGATACCGTTTGGATCAAGGGTTCAAGAAAAGAGTAAGCTTTCATGTCTGCAAAATTTACCTTATGTTTGTTATATATTTGGGCTTAGGTCAATTTGTGCAATTAGGGTACTAGCACGTGTCCGAAAAAGATTTTTGCCTACCTGTATGGGATGTTACTACTTGTACACCAGGGCAATTTCTATATATGGTGCGTATCAGGTAGTTTATTTGTATTTCCTGTAACTGCACCTGAGTTTAGGGACCAGAATTTAACAAAGGGTTACAGGCAAGCATAACTGAATGAAAAACAAAAATCATGCATCTTAACAATAAGGAACGAAACAATAACGATAAGAATGGGTTTTCACGGATATGTGTCATAAATGGACCAGAAATGCATGCAACACATATTTTACCTAAGACATTTTTCACTTTTTTATATTTAAAAAAAAGGGGCAAAAACGGGCAGCTGAAATTATTTGCATTAGATAAAGTAATAATCAAAGAAATTATTTAAAAACAAGTAAGAAGGCTCTAGTCGGGAGAGCCCGACTAGAAGATACCCTGAACCCAGTTGCAACAAACAATCGATTAAGCTCGATATCTCCGGTGTTTCTTAACCGATTTGGATGAAATTTTCAGAAAAGATTTATCGTTACCCATTCTTTCAACCCTCATTTTTACATTTTCCAAATTCGATATTTTTTTGTTATCGATATTATGTGTATATCGGAAACCAGAATAGTTATCGATAATTTGAAGCAAACTTGTTCTGCTCATGGTATAGGAGAACTTATATCCAAAATCTGAAGTCTCTAGCTCTTGTAGTCTCTGAGATCCACGCGTTCATACAGACGGACAGACGGACAGACGGACAGACGGACGGACAGACGGACAGACGGACGGACAGACGGACATGGCTAAATCGACTCGGCTATTGATGCTGATCAAGAATATATATACTTTATAGGGTCGGAGAAGCTTCCTTCTGCCTGTTACATACTTTTAAACATTATACCCTTATTTACCCATTTTATGGGTTAAGGGTATAAAAAATATGGCAGAGGTAAAATAGGGTAATTTTTTCAATTTTCCATCAAAGTTGAAAAATAGTGAAAAAATGGATAGTTGGTAAATATCGATTTACCTGGCCAACCGCAAAGCAAACATTACAATTTTTTTTTGTTCTTTTTTGAACAAAAAGATCTATTAATAGAATCAAAAATAATGATGATCCGTTCGTTAGTTTTTGAGTTATTGTATATCAAAGCCGACAAAATCATATTAAAATTGCAATTTTTATGCAACACAAAAATCAGTCAACTTTACAGTGCTATATCTTCTAAACAAAAATCCTGGTTGTATTAAGGATTGCAGATCTGAAATCGTGGAAAAATTTCCTATAAAGTTGGTTAATTCAATACTTTTTAGAGGCACATGCAATTTTAGATTTTTGCCACTTGACTTGTTCTACGGGCGCCACTGTGCGACGTTGGCCACTGATGTGGAGGCAGGTTGAGCCATTCCGGCCCATGCCACCACAGAGTGCTTTGTGCAATATCTTACGCTCTTACTCCTCTACTCGCAAGATCGGCTGGATTGTGTTCTGATCGGACTTGCGACCATTTTGCAGGATCACTGATCTGGGTAATTTTAGCCACTCTATTGGCCACAAAGGTGGTCCACTTACATGGAGGTTTGTTCAACCAAGACGACACGATTGTCGAGTCTTTCCAGTAAAACGTTGTAAAATTGCGGGCTGGAAGGTTATGGAGAAGGGCTGAGGATAGTTCAGCCAGCAGGACTGCCCCGCAAAGCTCAAAACGAGGCACTGAGATTGATTAAACCGGCGCCACCCTTGCTGTGGCAGTGAGGAGATGGGTGGTGATTTGGGTGGCAGTTTCGAAGCGGACGTAAATCGCTGCTCCGTAAGCCTGTTCTGAAGCGTCGCAAAAACCCTGATTCTGGAGCTTCCCCTGTGGGTGGTAATGCAACCACCTTGGAATGCGGTTGGTCCAGTTCCTTGAGCCAGATTTGTTGCATAAAAATATTAGCCCGGATAACAAAGGGTGCCAGCCATCCTGCTGGGTCGAACAGTTTCGAGATTTGGGAGAGGACCTCACGCTTCGTCTTGGACGGCGACATCAGAAGGTATGAAGAAGAATTCATCTGTGCGAGCTTGCCATCGTATACCCAAAGTCTTCGCGGTACTTGAGTCGTCAATCTCCAAAAAGTCTTCACACAGCCCGGGAAGCCAGCGCTGTCCAAGGCCTTCTGCAGTTCCAAAATGGTAGCGATGGCATCTCCCTTCGTGTGATTGCCGGCGAGGATGTCATCGACATACATGAAGTCGGATATGACCTTGCTTGCGAGAGGATACTGCAAGCGTACATCATGCGAGAGTTGCTGAAGAACTCTGAGCGCCAGAAATGGGGCACAGTTCACCCCGAACGTGACGGTGTTCAGCTCGAAATCACCAATCTCGCCGTCGGCCTTCCGAAAGAGATTTCGTTGGAACGGAGTTAGGTTGGGGTCTAGTAGGATCTGAAGATACATCTTTGTGATATCAGCATTAAAAACATATCGAAAATATCGCCACTTGAGGATCTGCAAGATGAGATCGGATTGCAGAATAGGTCCTGGATGTAGGACATCGTTCAAGCTCTTGCCATTTGAGGATGGACAAGACGCATTGAAAACTACACGCACCTTGGTAGTGGTGCTATCGGGTTTAAATACCGCGTGGTGTGGCAGGTCAAAAGAATGATTGGCGGAGATGCCATGCGGTGAGATTGCTTTCATGTGGCCCAAGTCGAGTTATTCCTGGAGGACGGAGCTGTATTGCTCTTTCAGAATGACGTTTCTGGATAAACGATTATCGTTTTCGAGGAGTTGGGCCAATTCGATTGACCTGGAATGACCTAAGTCGATATCATTAGGGTTGCGGAGTGGAAGAGTGACAACATATCTGCCATCTTTGTTGCGTGAAGTTGTTTGAACGAAATTGGTCTCAAAAATGGAATCAGCTGCCTTGACCAGGCACGCTGGAACATCCTCCACCTCCCAAAATTTTGAAATGAGATGGTCTAATTTTGTCCTTTCGTTGGTCGAAATTCTTGTGGAAAAGGACGATACGGACCTAGGCACAATCTTTGACAGTGGGCCGGTGAGAATCCATCCAAAAATTGTTTCTTGCCCAAGGAGGGAGCCGAGGATGTTGGAACGAGAACCGCCTAAAATAACAGACGTAAGGGTATCCGCACCGATAAGCAAGTCAATTTGCGAACTGTGGAAGAAGGTCGGATCAGCCAGCTCGACGGCTGGCAGGTTTTTAGAGAGTTGTGAGGAATCGATATGGTGGGCAAGTTGCCGGCCAACTGTGGAAGGACAAATGCCGAAGCTTCTATATGAAGTCTTGGCTTCTTAGGAGAGCCTATAGGTGTCAATAGTTGAAATTCCTTAAATCAAGATATGGCTTAATATCCAGTGCGTTATAGTAAATTCATATATGTAATTTCAAAACATATATTAAATACAACTAGAAACTTTGTTGCAAGTTTTAATAAACATAAAGACGCTCAGCATAAACATATATATGTATGCGCATACCAAAGTACATACATTCATTTGGTCTGCGCATGTAAGTAATATGAAGCCTCTTTAGAAGGCCAAGCCAGCGTAAGACCGTTGACCAACGGGAAACGCTGCGCTTGCACTTTTGCCAAATATATGAGTACAATCTCTCTCACTCTCTTTGAAGCTGTTAACTGATAACAGCATAATTTAATAAATGTTAGCCATAAGCTAAGAATATATTTCAATTCCAATAAAGACATTCATAAAACCTTAACCGAACAGCACTGACGTACATATTGTGATTGTTTAACTAAGTGGTGCATACAAAACATTAAGAACACAGTTGGATGAGGGCAGATTTCCCTCACTTAAAATTAATCCAAAATAACGAACATAAGTATTTCTACAGCGTACTCCGGCCACTGACTACAATTGCTCATTGGTAGTTTTCCAACCAATTTTTCCATCAGCATCGAATTTTGCATGTGCTGCTTTGCGTTTGCCGACTGCAACGAGATTACCATGTTATTTACCTTCTTTGCAAATATTATTACATTTTCAAGACTATTTTCAGGAATGTGAGGGATCTCGTGTACTTTGTTCATTTGACTGTTAATCAAAAGCTCAGGTCTTCCATAATTAAATTGTAAATGCTCCATGATATGGTTGACATCATTTGGATTTATTTGTAATCCTTCAACATCTTCTCTAACTGCTCCCTTAATACTCTTTTGCAGTATAAGTACATTTTCCAGATTTGAGTAATTTTAAGCAGCATTAGACTCGTGGTACATACTACTAAACACCGGCCAATCTTCTGCTTTTCCAGTAAACTGCGGCAATTCTATTAGCCTATGTGACTGAAAAGGATTATTCGACCCCATATTAACCCTAGCCGGGCCTATAATTTCTGCGTTCGCCACACCAAAATTGTTTGTTCTATAAAATACATTTGGCTGTGAAGCACCCAAACCTGTAACATTATTTGTTGAAGCTCCATCTCCATAAATGTCTCCTGTGCCTCTCACGTTGCCAGCCTTCAATGTGGTGTAGCTATCTGCATGCGTGCCAACTAGTGTGGCAGCTGGGTAGGATGCACAGCCTCGTTCATCGCTGCAAATTACCGCAGCGTTTTTTGCTGCGCCGTAAGCCATTGTGTCACCCTGTGTGGCAGCTGAGTTGGATGCACAGCCTCGTACATCTCCAAAACTTACCGCAGCGTTTTTAGCTGCGCTGTTAGCCATTGTGCCACCCTGTGTGTCAGCTGAGTTGCATTCACAGCCTCGTGCATCGCCGAAACTTACCGCAGCGTTGTTAGCTGCTCCGTAAGCCATTGAGTCACCCTGTGTGGCAGCTGAGTTGGATGCACAGCCTCGTGCATCTCCAGAAGTGGTAGCAGCATTAATCGCTGCGCCATAAACCATTGTGCCACCCTGTGTGGCAACTGGGTTGGATGCACAGCCTCGTGCATCTCCAGAAGTGACCGCAGCCTTAAATTCCTCATCTTGAAGGTTATTTGACGTGTGCATAGCCTACTCCTGTTTCGCTATGGCAAACTGCGCCATTAGACCATGTATTGTCGCATCTTTATTTTCTTTAACTTCTAGCACAGTTTCATCCATGCCGCTCAATTTGCTCTTCTCTACTTCCTCCAGCTTGGTCGCCACTTGCTTTTGACGTTTCTTGCTCTTCATTTTTTCCATTTACCCCAATTTCAAACGCACACACACGCATATAAGAGAGCGTCAGTGTCTCTTCTTCTTACCTTACATTTTTTTCGTCTTATTTTCTTGTCTTTTTAGCTGTAACGAACCTAAAGTGGTCACGAGTATTTAGCTGGGCTAACTCTCGCGGTGCTGAGGGAACATGCCAACAAATTAATATTGTGGCGACTACGACAGAAATTTATTTATTTATTTAATTATTAATTCTCAGCTAAGAGCAGCTGATATCAAAATGAAATCAAAATTAATTTATAATAAAAAATAGTTCAAATAATTAAATTAAGTTTAATATAGAATTATATATTCATTTCATTTGATAAATTTCACTTTTTATTAACATACAAATATAGCGTGAGTACTTAATAACATAAATTTAAGAGTTAAGGCTTATTACTAGACCTTTTCTACTTAGATATATATATACAGCTAACATCATATAGTAAATTAAAAAAAACTGTAGTAAATGGGGAAAAAATAAGGAAGAAAAACCCCGTGAGAAAAATAAACTTACAACGAGGTGGCTAGGCCAGATCATTAGTGTGCAAGTACATTGAATTTTGAAATTTGGTTAAAAAATTTTGCGATAGTAGCGATAGTCTGATGACTACCATTTCAATTTTGGCTCGACTATGAAGTTCAACCGTGGAATAATGCCAGGGGAGATTGTGGATAAGTTTAAGGACTTTGTTTTGACCAATTTATAGTTGGTTTATATGACATTTGGCTATATCTGCCCATACTGGTGCACCGTATAACGTTACTGCTTGGAAAATAGACCTGAACAAGAACATTTTGTTTTCTATATCAAGCCTTGAGTTTCTATTTATAAGTGGGTAAAGGGAGCGGACCAAAGATTTTAGTTGTTTGTTTGTGTAACTTATATGGTCCTTAAATGTGAGTCTTTTGTCCAGTAAGACGCCCAAGTACCTGACATTCGCTTCCCACTTTATGTTTTCTGTGCCCAGTCTAATATCGCATGTGGGGATGTAGATGTCCTTTCGTTTTCGTGTAAAGAAAATAGCTTTTGTCTTTTCTGGGCATACTAAAATTTTCCACTTGGCGAAATATGAGCCTACAGACTCATAAGCTTCTTGCAGGTTCCTAGATATATCTGCAGACAGTTTACCAGAGCAAAGGATTGCTGTGTCATCCCTAAAAATCGACGTGGTGCAGTTAGGAAGCGTTGGAAAGTCGGAAGTATATATATTATATAGTATGGGCGATAAACAAGAGTCTTGCGGGCAGCCTGCAGGGATATTAACTGCCGTGGATGAAGCTTTTCCTTAATGAACAACAAAGGATCAATTTATTAAGAAGCTTTGAACTATCTTTATGACTGCTGGAGGAAAGTTATAGCATAACATTTTATGGATTAAGCCATCGTGCCAAACTGAATCGAATTCAGCTTTGATATCCAACAGGACAATTCCAGTTGACTTGGACAGAGAAAAATTGTTTTGGATAGCTTTTTTTATTCTGATAAGGGGCTGTACTGTATTGTGTTCTCTTCTAAAACCAATCTGCTGGCAAGGGGGAATGCTGTTGTCATCTATGAATTGGTTAAGTTTTTCCTTAATGATTTTCTCTAAGATTTTGCTGACTGACGACAACAGACTGATAGGCCTATACGTGGAGGGAAACTCAGGAGGCTTGTTAAGTTTTGCAATAGGAATTACTTTGGCGCATTTCCAAATAGAGGGGAAGTAACAGTGTTCTCGGCATTTATTGACGATGGAAGTGATGAATTTTACTCCTTTCGGAGGAAGTGCTTTCAAACACAGATTGTCAATTCCGTCAAGTCCCGGAGACTTCTTCTTTTTAAGCATTTTAAGAATATTTTTAATGGCGCTGGTGCCGACAAAGTAGTCATCTTGGGAACTTACTGGCATATGCGATGCTGTGCGTATTGAGGCATCAACAATAGCTTTTGTTGATGGATCACCGAATCCTGCCGCTAGGGTATGATTTAAGCTAAATGATTGAGCTAGTGCCTCAGCTTTTTCTTCGTCTGTCGCATGACGATTGTGGTTACACATTAGTGTTGGAATGTTCAAATGTTTCTTCCTGAGAATTTTGGAAAGTTTCCAAAATGGGGAAAAACCTTTGTCTAAAGCTAAAATAGCGATATTCCAGGATTTATTACGAAATTATAGCATCGCTTCGGCTATTAGCTTATTAAGCCATTTGAAAAGAATAAGATCAGCCTGATGTCTATACCTTAGCCAGATGCGCCGTCGGATATTTCTGCTTTTAATGAGATTTAAGATGTTCTGCGGCAGTGATTTTGTGAAAAGTTTCATTTGTTTTTTAGGAATACTAACATCTTTGGCTTTACGAAATACCTCACTAAAGACATTTATCATATCATCAATATCCCCTGGATGGCATACCGTATTTGGGTCTATATGCGTAAGCCAATTCAACAGAATGTACGAGTAAATCTTACCCAATTTGCTCTTTTTACGACGTAGCGGAAAAATTGCTCTGCAGGGCAAGATCGTCAGTGACTTAGATTAGCACTGGAAGGTGATCTGAGCTTATTGCGTTGAACACTCGCGGGCTTGCTACAAGCTGCGGCCGATTTGAAAGGAATATGTCAAGGGTTGAAGATTGTCCATGCCTTCCTGAAGGAATATAGGTGTGCTCTGAAGAATACATTAAGTAAAAGTTATTACAGTCTACTTTTGATTTTAGTAGTTTCCCCACACGTTAGCTCTGGAGCAGTCCCACGACTGATGCCGACAATTGAAGTTACCTCCCATTATATAAATTCCGTTGAAACTAGTTAGCGTGTGGATATCGGCCTGGAAAATTTGATTCTTACTGGGATTTGTGCAGCCTCCCGGGAAAGAACATGAGAAAATAGTTTGCGTGCCATCCCTACTGATAATTTGAACGCCAATTTTTTCAACAAGCTAGGTGTCTGGTAGGGGTAGCATAGAATGGCGAATATCTTTTCTGATGAATACTGCTACTCCTCCCCCTCTGTTAACCGTTCTGTCGTTTCTATAACAGATATAGTTATATATTTTTATAGAAGTGACTTTTTTTTAACCAGGTTTCAGAGACCAGGCAAATGCCAATATCATTATCTACAAGGAAGTGACGGAAATCCTCTTTTTTGTTTTGAATACCCCTGGCATTCCACGCAATGATTTTTAGTTTATCTAACACTAGTAAGTGGCCCGCTTACTTCGCTGCGCTGATAGTTTATATAAATTTTAGCAATAGAAGATAGATACAAAATAAATAAATTAGAAAATATTTCACAAAATATTTAAGCAAAGTATTTAATATTCTCTTTTCCACGCTACCATTGAGGTAGAGAATATTGTGGTTTCCCCAGTAGGCCTTATCCACTTATTGAATTTAATTTGCAATTATTAACAACTTTAAGAGCTTCTTTATAAACGACATTGGTTGTTTTTCCGTCAAGTGCTAATACAAATAAACTTTTTGGTGAACTGACTCTTGAGTAGGCTACATAAAATTGGCCATGAGAAAAACAATCGTGTCTTAAGTCTAGTCCGGCTAATTTAAGAGTTTGTCCCTGTGATTTATTATTTGTTAAGGCAAGGCAAACTTTTAAAAGAAATTGCAATCTTTTAAATTGAATTGGCAATTCAGAATCAGAAGGTATTAATGGAATTCTCGGTATAAAAACCGTTTCCCCTATACCATTGCCAGTAAAGATAATTGCTTCGACAACATTCTTATGAAGGACTTTAACTTGCAATCTTGTACCATTGCACAGTTTTGGCGGTTTCAAGTTGCGAATCAACATTACAGGTGAGCCAATCTGTAAAGTTAATTTATGTTGAGGCAGGCCAGCCGGATTTAATGAATTAAGAAAATCGACGGGGTAATGAACTGCATCTTCGATTTCAGTCACAGAATCAATAGTTATATCTCATTTCTTCACTTTGAAATGATTTTAATAAAAACAGAGTTAGCTCTTCTATACTTTTCACCACATGACACAAAGTTGATGGTAAAGTTATTTTGCCATCATGGGTTGGAAATAATCCATTTCCTATTTGAAGAAGCATTTCTGCAAATTCACCAGCTATGCTATCACCTTTTAAGTGCACTCGCATATTCTTCGTTAATGCAGTTTCCTGTATTTTGGGCCACAAAATTGAAGACTTTAAGCACGCATTTATTTCATCTGCTCTTGTTCCTCTGGGGATCACTGGGAGAGTTTGTCGAAAATCACCAGCTAAGAGAACAGTTATGCCACCCATTAAGTATTCACTATCTCGAATATCTTTCAAAGATCGATCTACAGCTTCAAAAGCACCTTTATGGCCCATAGTACACTCATCCCAAACAATAAGCTTGCAATCTTTGAGCACAGCAGCAATATTAGATTGCTTTGAAATTGAGCAATGTGGTGTTTCTAAATGAATCAAATTAAATGGAATCTTAAGTGTAGAATGCGCTGTGCGACCACCATTAAGTTAAGTGGCTGCGATACCGGAAGAAGCAACGGCCAATGCAATTTTTTTGCTTTGCCGTACCTTTGCCAATAATAAATTTAAAAGAAAAATTTTACCTGTTCCACCAGGTGCATCTAAAAACAAGTGGAAACGTTGCAGTCGGACGCAACCGACTGCGGCATACTCGATACCAGTATTAAAATCGGTAAAAAGAGGCCTGATTGCAGAGGGGTACGGATGCGGCAGGGGTGTACGCTGCCTTAAAGATTCTCCGATGCAGATGGGGATGCCACCAGCTGTCTTCGTTGCAAATTTGGTGACTCTAGCTCAAAGTTTGTAAAATGTGGGGAAAGGTGGAAAGGGGGGCTGGGGGCCAAATTTTTGATGCAGATCTATGTGGAATGTCAATAGCTATCTTCATACCAAATTTGGTGACTCTAGCTAGAAATTTGTAAAAAGTGGGGAAAGGGAAGCTTGGGGCGGGATGGGTTTTTATTCAGATCTTTGTGGAATGTCAATTGCTATCTTCAAACAAAATTTGGTGACTCTAGCTCGAAGTTTGTAGAAGGGATGAGAGGGGGGCTGGGGGCGGTATGGGTAATTGTGGCATCCAAATGTTTGATGCAGATCTCTGTGAAATGTCAATTGCTATCTTCATACCAAATTTGGTGACTCTAGCTCGAAATTTGTAAAATGTGGGGAATGGGGGGCTGGGGGCGGTATGGGTGGGCGTGGCATCAAAATTTGTGATGCAGATCTTTGTGGAATGTCAGTTGGTATATTCATACCAAATTTTGTGACTCTAGCTAAAGGAATTAAAAGGTGGCGAAAGGAAGGCGAAATGGGTGGCCGTGGCTCCAAAACTTTGATGCAGATTTTTGGGGGTCGTTGCCAGCTATCTTCCTACCAAATTTGGTGGCTCTAGCTCCACAACTCTGGAAAATACACGCATTCCCGTTTTTGACGAAGCGTTGGGGTGGATGGGGGCGGCTAGGGCAGTATCGGTGGGCGTGGCATCCAAACTTTTGGTGCAGTTTTTGGGGGGTCATCATCACCTATCTTGGCACCAAATTTGGTAGTTCTAGCTGTAAGGATGTGCGAAATATGTGGATTTATCGGTTTTGATTTATCGAATTTTTCGATTTGCCAGCCCCCCAGTTATCGTAGAACCCCCATCTTGACACATTAATTTACTATCCCATAGATAAAGATAATTGGAAAGTTTCAAGTCTCTAGCTGGAAGGGTGTGGAAAAAAGTTGCGAACTTACAGACGGACAGACGGACGGACGGACACCATGACGGACATTGCAAAAACCCAATATACTCTTTACCTTCGGTATCGAGTATAAATAGATTTCTCCTTTTTCTGCTTCAACGCTATATAGTATCTTTTCGTATACTTATTTTTGCTCAGCAGTAAGGAGTAGCTCATTATTAACAAGAAAATTATCGCAATTTTCATAATTTGTTTCTCTATGATATTCAATATTTGGAACAATTTCCTCGGATCTAATTAGTAGTGGAAGTCCATAGTAAGTCAAATTTTGACCACCAATAGACAGTACTATATCTTCAATGTAAATAAGACATTTATTTAATACATTATTCACAATACTTTCATCAATATATCTGTCTTGTGAAAAATGAAAGGCTCTTAAAATATCTTCTGAGAAACTCTCTTTATAAGTATTCCAAAGTTTAAGAGCATCTGAAATTTGACAAAATACTAACATTATTGCAAAAAGTTCTCTCAGTTTTGTAGGATTTTGACATATGACAGCTTCGGCTATAGTTGAATCCCAGTGCTTATCATCTTCTAGTAATCCTAAAGCTTTACACGCCAATTGAAATGATGCGTATGCTATACCATTAACGGTTTTTAAATTTAAAAATGAAGTTGCGCCCCTTACAAAATGTAATAAAAGTCTTAAATAAAGCTGAATCTCTTTTAACTCCAGGAAAATTTGGCACATCATGCCCTCGTTTTCTTGAAATTCTTTATTGTTCCATGTAAAATACGATGGAACTTCACAATATAGAAGCGTTCTTGCAAACTCATCACGTGTGCATAGCTCAAAGAAGGCTAGCAAAGTGGTTTTGGGTGTAGTGCTTAATCTGTCAAGTAATTGTTGCGGATTATTGGGGTTAAAATATATCCGTTGACCATTTTCTAAATGAAAAGCTAAGTGTGTAATAGCCGGAAAACGTTCATGTATGGGAAATGCAAGGATTCTCCATACCGCTTCAGAGCTACTTATTTAACGGCCACTTTCGTACATATTAATTTCATTACGTTGGTCTTCAAGAGTAAATGATGCTTGATCACTGCCCTTGTTAACATATTTACAAATGTATTTAATAGACTTTACAGAACTACAATACTCAACATTTATGTGAGCTTCAAATGTTCTCAATAGTACACAGTTATAAGGCACAACCCAACGATAATCTATGCAATTACCATTTATATTAATTGCATTACCACCATCTTCTATCGATCTTTTACGATATAGCGGGTAACTATCTTTTCCCGTCACAGTTTCTTTAAGTAATTGTCGAGGAAACCTTTTGGTACATTTTCCATTTTTCATGCATGGCGATTTATTATTAAATGCACCGCAAGGACCATGACTTAACAATGTTAAATAACAAAGGATCCTCATCTGCGTTTGGTATTTCGGCACAGATAATTTGATCGATTTTATCTGGTCTTGTTTTATTTTCTAACCAAAGCTTTTGCCATTCCACAGAGACATGAAACATTGCACGCTTCCAAACAAAGAACCTTTTGTCAATAGTGACATTAAAGCTTTAACTTTTAAATGAAAAACGGTAATAAAACACTTTTGATGTCATTCCACTGTGGATTGCATGTGAATGTTATGCAAAGATCTGGTCGCTCATAATGGCGGACATATTTCATAGCATCTTGAGTCTTTTCATGCATATATCGTGCAGAGCTTGTAAAAGAAGACGGTAAAATTACCATCTGACCAAGTTGAGCTGCGTCAACATCTTTTTGGCCTATTGCATCTTGTAGATGTATATAGCTAACTGCTCTGAGTTTCGCTTGATTGTAGCGAATATAATTTAACCTTTCTGTTTCAATTTTAGCATACATATCAACTAAAAGTTGACTATAAAGGGAACGACAATAAATTAAATGATTTAACTCAGATTGACGAATCATTATTTTATAACTGTAAAAGCTTAACGCAGATATCTTTTTTTTTGGTTCCTCCTTTTTAAATAATGAATTCCATTCTTGTATATCCACTGAATAGCCATCTTCGCCATAAGGAAATAGCAAAGGGTTCTGTAAGGCATCGTATGATCGATGCACCTCACTTATACGATGTAATTTATTATTATGGCTTTCTATAATAATATCGCGCTTTTCAAATTGCTGACCAACAATAACTAAAGCTACTTCGCTTGATTGAGGTGCATTGTAAAGCCCTTTGTGAGCACCAGCGGGTGTTCGATCAGCATATATAACCAATTTATAGTCTTTAGTACTTCTTGGTATTTTATTGAGAGCCATTTTTAGATATTTAACATAACGATTATGCTGATGAAACATACATTGAAGATCCTTTACTACGCTGCAATCAACATTTGAAATATTTTTGCAACGTAGTTGAGCTTCCTTTTCATCATCACCAACAAAATAAATTTGAAGAAACTGCATTTCTTCATTTGGCAATGGTCGGACACTACCAATTAAGTGATACACTTGTCCTTGGACTTTAAAGGTTGACCAACTTTCATTTATAGTTTTTGTACTTCCAAAAGAAGTCATTTGAAAGCAGCTGTTATACTTTCTTATACGATCAATGAAATGATCATGCTTGGGATGTCCACCAATTATTAACCTTTTAAGTGGATCAGGCAAACTTTCATTTTGTGAAAGTTTAACTTTTCCTGCCTTGCAACAGATACCCAAAGGCTAATTTTTCCATTTTAAAGCATTACAATGTTTGCATATCAAATTCATACTACCAAGTTGAGTAATTTTATCTGACTTGTAAGCTATTTCAAAATCTTAGCTTAAGCCAGACATGGCTTTAACACTCCATGCACGCAAACGCCTTTCTTGACGTGCATTAGGATTATTAGCCTGATGTCTTCTCTCTGCAACTCTATGAGCTTCAGAATTATTAACCTGAAATCTTTTTGATGCTTCTATGCGCTTACCCCTATTGATATATTAAAATGAAGTCAAGAAAAACTCACTTCTGCAAGTCATTTTAATACACGGGTTCAGGGTATCTTTTAGTCGGGATTTCTCGATTTCTCCCATTGCTATTGAGCGCTGCTGGTCCCAAACCCAAAGAGGCAGCTTAAAACTTGAACACGCTCACGCATCGCTCTTCATGTTCCGCGCTAGATGACAAACTATTTTTAAATCTCGCTCCGATCATGCGCCTTCGTTGTTGGCTATTTCGGCTTACTCTCTTATGTATGCGCGCGCTCTGCAAGTTAGACAAAGAGCGTAGTATCGCTACCTTCTTCGCACGCACTGAATCAACGCAAAACATATCTAAGAGGCTGCAGTTAAGTGAATTGCATATTGCCTTTAGCTTTAATTTAGTGTGTGCGGAGGAGGTAGGGTTATTAAACTTTATGATTGACATGCAAAGCGCGCACATAAAATAGAGAGTGAACGTAAATGAGCAACAACAAAGGAGCATGATCGCAGCGAGATTTCAATTTATCTGATTATCATAAGAGCAACACGCGCGTTTATGTGAACGCCCTTTGCTTGTTCGAAATTGTATATCAATAATATATCAATAATGTTAGCGTGTTACGTTTTGTCTAAGTTATAAAGGCAGCAAGCAGGCGAATCCACCCCCATAACATATTCTGGTGTGGGAAATTTTTCTAGACGCACCAAGTTTTGTTATGTTGTTGCTGTTTTTTTTTTTTTAAATCAATGACACCAACAAAAAGTAGCAGTGCGGACCCAACAACAACACTTACAACAACAACAAACGCTACTTGGGTCGTAAATCAATTGTCAAAGGCACACAAATTTGAAAAAAAAAAAACATGTGGAAACGTTGCAGTCGGACGCAACCGACTGCGGTATACTCGATACCAGTATTAAAACCGGTAAAAACAGGCCTGATTGCAAAGGTGTACGGATGCGGCAGGGGTGTACGCTGCCTTAAAGATTCTCCGATGCAGATGGGGATGCCACCAGCTGTCTTCGTTGCAAATTTGGCGACTCTAGCTCAAAGTTTGTAAAATGTGGGGGAAGGTGGAAAGGGGGGCTGGGGGCGGTATGGGTGGGCGTGGCATCCAAATTTTTGATGCAGATCTTTGTGGAATGTCCATTGCTATCTTCATACCAAATTTGGTGACTCTAGCTCGAAGCTTTTAAAATGTGGGGAAAGGTGGGCTGGGGGGTGGTATGGGTGTGCGTGGCATCCAAATTTTCTATGCAGATCTATGTAGAATGTCAATTGCTACCTTCATACCAAATTTGGTGACTCTAGATCAAAGTTTGTATAAGGTGGGGAAAGGGGGACAGAATGGTTGGGCGTGGCTCCAAAACTTTGATTCAGATTTTTGGGGGTCGTTGCCAGCTATCTTCCTACCAAATTTGGTGGCTCTAGCTCCACTACTCTGGATGATAAACGCATTCCCGTTTTTGACGAAGAGTTGGGGCAGATGGGGATGGCTAGGGCAGTATCTGTGGGCGTGGCATCCAATCTTTTTATGCAGTTTTTGGGAGGTCATCATCACCTATTTTGGCACTAAATTTGGTGACTCTAGCTCAAAAACTGTGGGAGATATAGGCTTTTTTGACTTTAAAATGCGGGGAGGCTGGGGGTGGAATGGGTGGGCGTGGCACCAAAATTTTTGATGCATTTTTTTGGGGATTGCTAGTAGCTATCTTCTTACCAAATTTGGTACTTCTAGCTGTAAGGATGTGCGAAATATGTGGATTTATCGGTTTTGAGCTATCGAATTTATCGATTTGCCAGCCCCCGAGTTATCGTAGAGCCCCCATCTTGACACTTTAATTTACTATCCCATAGATAAAGAGAATTGGAAAGTTTCAAGTCTCTAGCTTGAAGGGTGTGGAAAAAAAATGCGAACATACAGACGGACAGACGGACGGACAGACGGACGGACTGACAGACGGACGGACACCATGACGGACATTGCACAAACTCAATATACTCTTTACCTTCGGTATCGATTATAAAAATGTGCAATGTGCGAAGTGATACATGTACATACATAAAATTATGAAAATTATTTTCGAGCGCATTCTTCACTTAATTGTGTATGCACTTATTCATTAAGAAGCGGAAATCCGTTTCTTTTTTGCGCGTGTACGAACCTTTTTTATGACTTTGCTTGTGCGACGCGAAGGCGTCACTGCGCATTTGTTTTGTTTTTGTATTCTCGCTCGCGATCAAACTCTCAGCTTGTGCGACAATCAGGCGACAGTAGTGGAGTGGGTACTTGTTGTAATTGTAATTTGTGTTTTAAAATGGGTAAAAAGTGCTCCAAATCGTATGGGAGGTACTTGAAGGAGTTGTCCAAATAAAAATTCCCTTCTTAGTGCTCACCTCCTACCTGCATGGAAAATTGTGTGAAAATTTCAGCCTTCCAGCTCTTTTCGTTTAGGCTGTGGCTCTTCCATTATCATCAGGACAAACTCTTTTATATATATAGAGATTAAGAAAGAAATTTAATTGAAAAAATTTATTTTTAATTAATTAAATCTTTGATGTTTAATTTTGTGCACATGGAATGCAGTTGTTATGCGCTAATTTTGAGTACAGTTATTGGAGGAACGCATGTTTTGGTTTTTTTTGACTATAACTTCTTCATTATTGTCGTCGTTATCAGTTGGATCATCTAACGTTTGCAGCGGAGAGTAATAGTTGTTGTTGCTCTGCCGCTGTCCAGTGTCTATTTTTGGCACTTTTCTAGTCGTCTTTGGCGACATAGTGTCTTCGGCTCTGCTCTTTGTTCTCTTAATTATGCTTCATTTAAAGTCTAATGCGTTGAAAAAATTTACACTTTCGCGATGTGGTCGCACGTGCTTACGGTTTGGCGAACTACACCAGACTGAGAATTATATATAAATCTGAAAATAAATTTTGGTAAAAAATTTAAAAGTTAACGTTAAGGCTCTGGGAAATTCATTAAAAAATGTACTAGTCCAACATTTGTTGCGTGGATTGGGAAAAACCCAGAAAAACCCAATCAATCAGCGTTAGATTGTTAGCAACAAGAATTGATACAGATAAAGTGTCCAAACAGCAAAATTCCAACATTCAATTGGAAGTCGTAACGTAACTTAGCGTAGCTACCACCCGTTCTGAGAGCGCATTTCGTGCTTTCTCGTGTTTCGTGTGTCATTCGCCAGCCACTTCTCTTGCTAACTTTGCTACGACATATTTGTTGATAGCACAAGCAGCCAGCCATATATGTGTATGTGCCGCTAGCCAGCGATTTTCTAGCGCGCAGTGGCTTGTTCGATTGCTGTGCCCCAGTTTTTTTTTCCTTGTATTCCTTATGTGCGCTTATTTTATTGCTTATCCTATTGCGTCGACTTAGCACCAGCAAAGCAAATGAGCGAATTAATAACAACATATATGTATATATTAATGCAGTTTTGGTGGGCTATAGACATTGTTGTGATTTTGGCTAGCTACCATAAGAATGTGTGTGTGTCCCTGTCGCTATGCATGTCCATATTTTAATGTATGCGTACCATTTGCCAGGCAATTCATTGACCTTTCTCAACTAATATGAATTTCGGCAAACGCTAAACAGCCAATATTTGATTAAATTTGTATTATTTGCCTACAAAAACCTAAGAAAAACCAGAAACACAATATATTCAAGGCAGTTTTGGTGCTCATCGAACATTTGCTGATCAGGCGCACAGCACAAACAAGTGGAAACGTTGCAGTCGGACGCAACCGACTGCGGTATACTCGTTACCAGTATTAAAACCGGTAAAACAGGCCTGATTGAAGGTGTACGGATGCGGCAGGGTGTACGCTGACCTTAAGATTTCCGATGCAGATGGGGATGCCACCGCTATCTTCTACCATTTATATTGTAGTTTGTAAGGTGGAGGGGGTGGGGTGGTTGGGTGGACGTGGCATTAGTTTTGATGCAGATCTTGTGAATGTCATTGCTATCTTCATCCAATTTGGTGACTCTAGATCAAAGTTTGTAAAGGTGGGAATGGGGGCTGGGGGCGTTGGGTGGTGTGGCATCCAAATTTTTGATCAGATCTTTGTGGAATGTCATTTGATATCTTCTCCAATTTGGTGACTCTAGCTAGTTTGTAAGGTGAGGATGGGGGCTGGGGCGATTGGGTTGGTGTGGCATCCAATTTTTGATGAGTTTTTGGGGTTGCTGTAGCTATCTGCTTACTAATTTGGTAGTTCTGCTGTAGGGTGTGAAATATGTGGATTTATCGGTTTTGGCTATCAATTTATCGTTTGCCGCCCCAGTTATCGTGAACCCCATCTTGACATTAATTTACTATCTCTATATTGGAAAGTCTCTGCTTGAGGGTGTTGAAAAGTTGCGACATACAGACGGACGGACGGACGGCGGACACCATACGGACATTGCAACCCATATCTCTTGACCTCGGTAAGTATAAAGCAGCGTCAGCAAATAGGCATTATCGTTTTGTTGCTAAGAGCAACACAGAAACGCTCTGCTGCCATTAACAGTGCAAGAGACATAGTATACGGCCAGCACTGCACGGTGTGTGTTTGTATACTGTAAATTTCATGTGTGTAACATCGCTACCGCAACAAATGTGCGATGAGCGACATGGAAATGACAACAATACAAACACACACATGTATTGGTGCTGGGCCCCCAAAATCTAGACTTGTGTCTACACCTGATGGATAGTATAGGTGGTCTGTGGGCCTACGTAGACGATTGAGGCCTTGCTTCGTGCGTTCGTGCTTGTTAAAGAAGGTGTGTGCGACGTTTTTAGGAGCACTTAACCCTTAAGCTGACACAAAAAATGAGCTATTGAAATTTTGCCGCAGTGTGTGCTTGGTGTAAATTTGTTTGCACCAAATGTGTTGTAGCGCAGTTGTGGGGGAGCCTGGTGCAGCCTGGGTGTAAGTTCAAATCTGCGATACCCATTTGAGTTCCATGGAAGTCTGCCCCAAAGGGCGACTTTTAGAGAAGAAGTTATAATAATGCCGTGCCGTATAGAGAGAAAGAGCTCCAACCGGAGTGTACTAAAGACGGTTACGTCAGTTCGAGCACGCAAACAAAGTAAGTTTTGCGTGTAAATAAATATATATGTAAATAAATGTAACAATATTATCACTGTGTTGTAGCGAGGATGCAATGTCCGTGGAAAATAAAAGACTGAGGCAAAAGATACTTGAAATGGAAAAAGAAATGCATTGCTTACGACAGCAGCTCGAGGATTGTTGGAACTTCGAAATGGCTTTGGGCAAGATTTTTACTGCCACGCAAATCAAAATATTAAGAGTGGTGGAAAGTGAGTTCATCGATGATATATCTGCGGCTATTTGCCTCCATACCGCGGCCCTCGGCCTTAGCCATCTGTATAAAAGGATTTCCTTTACCAGTCGCGCAACCTTATACAGATGGTTATCAATGTGGAAATCAGACAGGTACCCTGGTTGGTCATTGATCTTATGGATAATGAGACTATTGATGATGCCGATAAGCTCTGCGTTTTGGCTTTTGACGAGATGAAGGTTGCTGCGGCTTTTGAATATGACAGCTCAGCCGACGTCGTTTACGAACCAAGCAACTATGTCCAAATGGCTATTGCTCGTGGGTTGAAGAAGTCATGGAAGCAGCCAGTTTTCTTTGATTTTAACACACGAATGGACATTGATACACTCAATAACATCATTAAAAAATTGCACAGAAGAGGATATCCGGTTGTTGCAATTGTCTCTGATTTGGGTACTGGCAACCAGAGACTATGGAGGGAGCTTGGTATATCGGAAAGTAAGTGTGTAACAAGAATCAACGCAAAAAAAGTCTTTATATTGTGTTTTGTTTTCAGCAAAAACATGGTTTACTCATCCAGCGGATGAGCTTCTAAAAATTTTTGTTTTTTCGGACACACCCCATTTAATAAAGCTGGTCCGTAACCATTACGTGGATTCAGGATTATTTATAAACGAAAACAAATTGACAAAGACGACAATTCAACAGGCACTAACTCACTGTTCTAAGTCAGATCTTTCAATTATGTTTAAAATAACAGAAAACCATATAAACGTTCGCTCGCTTGCTAAACAAAAAGTGAAATTGGCGACGCAGTTGTTTTCTAATACAACCGCCAGCTCCATTAGACGATGCTATTCGTTGGGGTACGAAGTTGATAATGCATGTGAAACTGCAGATCTTTTTAAACTCTTAAATGACTGGTTCGATGTTTTTAATTCTAAATTGTCAACGGCAAACTCAATTGAATCAACTCAGCCTTATGGGAAGCAACTTGAACTCCAACGATCTATTTTGAAAAGAATATCTGAGATTATGCGCACGGAACTCCTTGGGAAACCAAATAGGCTACCATTTCAAACAGGGATTCTTGTTAATAATGCATCTCTTGACGCATTGTATATTTATCTTCGGGAGAAGTATAGACTTGAGTATATACTGACAAGCCGACTGAACCAAGACATAGTCGAACATTTTTTGGAGCAATGCGGTCAGAGGTGGACAATTTGATCATCCAACTCCGCTTCATTTAAGTATAGATTAAGAAAATATATAACAGGTATGACAACATTAAAATAATCAATTTACAATCAATTCATTGTAATAATAATAATAATTGTAAATGTTTAGCTTTATGTTTCGAAGTTTTGAACGTGAATGTTGGTGTTATGTGTTTTGTTTTTGTTTATGTTTTTGTTATGGTAAAACATTACCCAATATAAATAATTCTTTTTATTTTGTTTAGCCAAGAATACAGAAATGTTATCTAGTAATGGAAACGTTGAAGACAGCTTTGAAAATTGGCTTAACCTAGATCTAAGTTCTGTAGTTACGGCATGCAAGGAAAATGAACCAGAAGAGCTTGCGCTAGAAGTAGCAAACAACCTACCTCAAGAAATTAACATCGAAGAGTTGACTTGCGATGCTATTGAGTATATAGCTGGCTATGTTATTAAAAAGCTAAAACTATCAAACAAGAGCTCCGAAAATTCGACATTTACATACGTGAATGAGATATCACATGGCGGTCTTATAAAACCAAGTGACCAATTTACGGATAAGCTCCAACAGCTAGAAGCAATTTTTTTATCTTATGTGAGAGAACATTTTAATTTAACTAAAAATGTTAAAGAAAAATTAGTAATGGCTGCTGCGCACGTGGACATTAATATTGATGTAAAAACTTTTTATTTTAAAATTAGAATATATTTTAGAATCAAGAATTTAAAAAAAAAACTTTGTATACAAAACCAAAACAAAGACTTTTAGCCAACTCAAAATTATTGAAAATTAAACTATAAAACAAACTTCACTTCTTTGTATTATAAAGGCACCACGGACCAGTCAGGGTTTAACATACTCTACAGTCGTTTCATTTACACTCATTGTTAAGTGTGCGTTTCCTCGCACTTACTGCTAGCATACGCTAAGGCTGTGTTTTGCCGACGAGGGGTACTTCCTACAATTTGGTGACTCTAGCTCAAGTTTGTAAGTTTGTTGGGAAAGGGGGCTGGGGGCGGTATGGGTGAGCGTGGCATCCAAATTTTGTGCAGATCTTTTGAATGTAATGCTATCTTCATACCAATTTGAAGACCCTAGCTCAAAGTTTGTAAATGTGGGGAAGGGGGCTGGGGGCGGTATGGGTTTGCGTGGCATCAATTTTTGATGCAGATCTTAATGGAATGTTAATTGTTATCTTCATACCAAATTTGGTGACTCTAGCTCAAAGTTTGTAAAATGTAGGGAATGGGGGCTGGGGCCTATGGGTGGGCGTGGCATCCAAATTTTGATGCAGATCTTTGTAAATGTCAATTGCTATCTTCATACCAATTTGGTGGCTCTAGCTCGAGTTTGTAAAAAGAGAGGAAGATGGGCTGGGGGGGTATGGCAGATCTTTTGGAATGTCAATTGCTATCTTCATACCAAATTTGAAGACCCTAGCTCAAAGTTTGTAAAATGTGGGGAAGGGGGCTGGGGGCGGTATGGTTGGTGGCATCCAAATTTTGAGGCAGATCTTAATGGAATGTTAATTGTTATTCAACCAAATTTGGTGACTCTAGCTCAAGTTTGTAAATGTAGGGAATGGGGGCTGGGGCCTTATGGGTGGGCGTGGCATCCAAATTTTTGATGCAGATCTTTGTAAAATGTAATTTTTTTTAACCAAAATGGTGGTTAGCTGAAGTTTGTAAAAAAAAGGAAGGGGGTAGGGTTGAATGTAATGCTATCTTCATACCAAATTTGAAGACCCTAGCTCAAGTTTGTAAAAGTGGGAAAGGGGGGCTGGGGTGGTATGGGTGCGTGGCATCTAATTTTTGATGCAGATCTATGGAATGTTATTGTTATCTTCTACCAAATTTGGTGGTCTAGTCAAAGTTTGTAAATGTAGGGAATGGGGGCTGGGGCCTATGGGTGGTGTGGCATCAAATTTTTGTGCAGATCTATGTGGAATGTCAATTGATATCTTCATACCAAATTTGGTGACTCTAGCTAAAGTTTGTAAAGGTGGGAAGGGGGCGTGGGTGGGCGTGGCTCCAAAATTTTGATGCAGTTTTTTGGGGGTTGCTAGTAGCTATCTGCTTACTAAATTTGGTAGTTCTAGCTGTAAGGGTGTGCGAAATATGTGGATTTATCGGTTTTGAGTTATCGAATTTATCGATTTGCCAGCCCCCAGTTATCGTAGAACCCCATCTTGACACTTAATTTACTATTCATAGATAAGAGAATTGGAAAGTCTTAGCTTGAGGGTGTGGAAAGTTGCGAACACGACGGACGGACGGACGGACGGACACCATGACGGACATTGCACAAACCCAATATACTCTTGACCTCGGTAACGAGTATTAAACAGCGTCAAGCAAATAGGAATTATCGTTTTGCATTGCTAAGCAAGCAAACAGAAAACGCTCTGCATAGCCAAATTTAACAAGTGCAAAGAGACATAAGTATACGGCCACGCACGCACGTGTGTGTGTTTAGTAATGTAAACATTTCAATGCGTGTGTAAATCGCTACACAGCAAAAAATGTGCGATCGAAGCGACATAGGAAATGACAAACAATACAACACACACATGTATTTGGTGCTGGGCCACAAAATCTGATTAGTGTTCATTTTTTTTTGCATGCAGTGGGGCCGTTTTTATTTGTTTTGCTTGTTAAAGTCGGCAAATGACTTGGGCAAATGCACGTGTAATATACTTACGATTTGTGTCTTGCTTATGGTTTATGGATTGTTGTGTTGGTAAACATGAGTTGTATGACGATGACTTATTTGCTGTTTTTTGACGCTTTTTATTTTGTTTCCTATTGATGGTATGGCATTTTTTGTGCCTTAGTCTTGCTTTTGGTTTTGTAGGCAAATACATTTGCCAATTTATTGATAATAGTGGGTCATGATCCCTGGCAATGCTGCATACTTTAAATATGTAATATGCACACACTTATGCTGCGAAAAAATACTTCAACAAGTGGAAACGTTGCAGTCGGACGCAATCGACTGCGGTATACTCGTTACCAGTATAAAAACCGGTAAAAAGAGGCCTGATTGCAAGGGGTACGGATGCGGCAGGTATGTACGCTGCCTTAAAGATTATCCGATGCAGATGGGGATGCCACCAGCTATCTTCCTTCCGGTATGGGTGGGCGTGGCATCTAAATTTTTGATGCAGATCTTTGTGGAGTGTCAATTGCTACCTTCATACCAAATTTGATGACTCTAGCACAAAGTTTGTAAAAGGTGGGAAGAGGGTGGCTGGGGGCGGTATGGGTGGGCGTGGCATCCAAATTTTTGATGCAGATCTTTGTGGAATGTCAATTGCTATTTATTTTATTTTATTGAAAGTTGTTGACAATTCTAGAGTCAACTTTTAAAAAATAAGTTACAATAAAATAGTAGTAGTAAAAAGCCTAGGCTGAGAACAAAAATGTCTAATAACATCACCGACCGATGGGGGTGTTTTATTTGCCAGTCCGGCCAGCTATGCCCCTTTCCACAGCCAAAACTTTCAGTGATATTATAGACTCTATACTTAAAACAGAGATGTTAGTAGAAAATAGAAAAGAAAAACTTAAATATGAAAACTAAAAATAAATGTTAAAAAAAAAAAAATAATAATAATAATAAAAATAAATAAAATAGAATAAATAATATTTATATATATGACCCGATGAAGGAAAAGAATTTAGCCAGTTCAGCAGGCTCAGCCCCGTTTCATAGCTGAGAGCGGTCATTAACTTTGTGAGGTAGGCCGCCCACGGGCCTCCCCACATTCGAATGCTTCGCACAATAGTATTAATAATATAAGGCAGTCACGAATTACTGTTAAGGGTCAAGGAGACACAATAGTATTAATAATATAAGGCAGTCACGAATTACTGTTAAGGGTCAAGGAGACATAATATTATTCATTGTATACATAAACATAAGCTACCAAATTTAACATTAACTCGTAACATAATTAAGACGATAAAATAACATAGAAGTCCACAACAGTCAACAGAAGGGCCGAGCGGCCAGATCAGCATAAAGAGAACGTAGGTCGTGCGCGCTCTCGCGGCCCACACTCTCAAATGTCGCGATCCACAACTGGCAAAAGGGCAAGCTCAGGTCGAGCGCGAGACCGGCAAATTAGTTGCCCAGTAGCGTGACAAGTGGACGGACGCGAGGTTCCCAAAAACGGTTTTGGAAGTTCAGTGAGAGCGAAACGCAGACGAACAAGACAATTTTGTGAAAGAGACACCGCACGAGGCGTGTAAAATAAAGACTCGGTACATTGTTTAAGACGTAAGTAAGTATAAGCGAGCCTACTGAAAGGGAATTAAAAAGTAATCTAAACTGATCTGAAACCCCGCGTGTTGTATTATTTTTGCGTAAGACGAGCGAGAATCGTAGCACATATATATATGCGATTACATATATATGCACGCGCAATTAAATAGTTGGGTGACCGGCGATCATTCAATCGGTTCGGCATCGCGTCGACGGCATCAGCTCGCGACACGTTCCCCCCTCTTTTCCCCAGCATTCCTACTAATCGGCGGATCAAGCCCCGATTCGTACGGAGCAACATTAGCGGAGTTAGCGGAGACTGTACGAGTGTACGTCAAACCCTGACATCCCTGTCTTTCGGCGCGTTTCCCCTTCCTCCCCCGCATTCCTACTAATCGGCGGATCAGACCCCGATTCGTACGGAGCGGCATTAGTGGAGTCAGCGGAGACTGTACAAAAGTACGTCAATCCCTGACATCCCATCTTTTCGGCCGCGCAACCTCGGGGTTGCATCGCTTATTGAAACTCGCCTCTATGATAGCTAACGCGTTTCGGCAATTTATAAATTTCTTGTAACGCGAGCCTTGGCCAGACTGAGATCTGTACCTCGGCATAATTCACTACTTTACAAGTGGCGCCCGAGCAGGGACCAGTTAGCTAAAGAGAGGTAATATAAATCGGTAATAAAACCCCGAAAATATTACCAAAGTTTAAAGTTTCACGAAAAACCGGTATACCCCGTCATACCCTGTTCTGAACACGCGCATCGAAATCGACGAAAACGCAACGGTGCCGGCATCAATTGTCGCGGCACTTTGGTTTTTTTTTGTAACGGAATCGGGCTAAGTTGACCGAAAGTGACGGTGTAAGCGGACGCACCGATTAAGCGAGCGGTAAACGCAAAGCGACGACTACAATTGTTAGCGGCTAACGGCAAGTTGTAGCGCGACAAAAGTGATGTTGGTGCGGACAGCCAAATACAAAACGGGATAACGAGCGCGCGATCAACTCGAGTACAGCACACCACAAATAACCACAAGTGTTTTGTGAAAAGGTATATCTGCGCACAGTGGGACGAGGATAGAAAAGTCAATGAACAGTGGAAAAGTGAGGAAATAAAAATAACAAATTAAAACAAAATAAATAATTAATAATAAATAAAATTTGATAAAATTTATAATAAATAAAATTTATTAAAAATTAATAATAAATAAAATTTGATAAAATTTATAATAAATAAAATTTAATAAAAATTAATAATAAATAAAATTTAATAAAAATTAATAATAAATAAAATTTAATAAAAATAAATAATTGATAACATTAATAAAACGAAATATATGGAAAAATTTTAACAAGAAAAAGATCTTAATGAAAATCTAAGAGAAAAAAAGGAAAATCTAAAGAACAACAACAACGTAGAGAAAACAACTACAAAGAAAATATATATAAAGCCAACAATGGATGGGCCGAACGATGCGTCTCCGAAGGATCGGGTCAACCCACGAGTGGGTGTGCGCTGGATCTACCATATCCGGAAAGAAGAATTAGAACGGGTTGCGCAAGAACTTGGGGTACGGGGGTCGTGGACCTTACGCGGGGTTCGACTATGGGGGAGTCAGCAATGGGAGGCACTACATGGTCGTCCCAGAGCAAGTCAGAAAATGGGGAATAAAATTCGACGGGTACGCTGACCCACTCGTGTTCGTAGAGGCACTGGAGGAGCGTGCGAGAACGTACGAAATAGAGTTAGATCGCATTCCAGAGCAATGAGCGAAGCGTTCACCGGCATGGCAGCGAGTTGGTTTTCGACGAGCGACCTGAGGGACGCGACGTGGGGAGTGTTTAAGAAAACCTTTCTGGATTTCTTCCTGCCTCCCAAGTACTTCGACAGACTAGAAGATGAGATAAGGGCCCGTAGGCAACGCGTAGGGGAGGGTTATAAAGAGTATCTGGTCAGTTTGAAAAGACTAATGCGACACGCCGATTATAGTTCCGATCAAGAGCTGGATAGGGTGTATGAGAACCTCGCGCGGGTGTACCGGTTGTATATTCAGAGGAAGGATTTCTCGAGCCTAGCAGAATTGACGCGGATAGCCGCGGAGTTTGAAAATATACCAAGTCAGGACCACGGGGAAACGGCGCATAGTCAGAAGACAGGCTTTAGACATTTGGGCGGACTAGGAGGCTTTAACGATCCCGCAAGGCAAGCGAACCCTTTTCGGAGCCCACCAGCACAAGTACCGTTGGTGAGGAGCGAGCCGGGTAGCCATCCAGTCACTGAGCGTGAAAAGATTTCGAATGGCATGGTGGGGCATGAACAGGTTAGGCCGACAGAAGGGAGTCGCGTATGTTACAACTGCTCGCAAGAGGGACACTTTGCCAGGGAATGTACGAACCCAAAAGTGTTGTTCTGCAGACAATGCGGTACGCGAGGCATGAGTAGTGGGGCGTGTTGTGGAAGGAAAGCGGAAAACGGACAGCCGCGTCATCCGGAATGGGATCGGATGGGCGCCGGCAGAAACCAGTCCCAGAATTAATATACCCACTCAGCGTCGAAAAGAATCGCATAGTCGCCACGGTGAAGATCGGAGACCG
Source organism: Scaptomyza montana (assembly GCA_018904305.1). NCBI lineage: Eukaryota > Metazoa > Arthropoda > Insecta > Diptera > Drosophilidae > Scaptomyza > Scaptomyza montana. The sequence continues at coordinate 1,978,742 of JAEIGR010000010.1, forward strand.
AACGGCGAGGGCTACAGTCGATACCGGAGCTACTAGGAGCTTCGTGAGTGAGGAGTTCCTCAGAGAGATGGAAACGAAAGGGGAAGTGTTGGCAGCAACCGCGAACACGCATCTAGCGGACGGGTCAAAGGTGGCCATAAATAAGCTGTTACAGATAAAGGTGGGGCTAGTTAGCAAAGAAATACTGATGGACATGCTCGTAATGCCATCCATGTTAGACAGTTTGATCCTAGGGATGGACTTTCTATGCAAGATGGAGACGACCATACAGTGTGGTGAGGCAAAATTAGTCCTGCAAAGCGATGACGCTCCGGCCGAGCCGAGTTACAGAGCCGAAGTGAAGCCTGAGGGGGAAAAGACACGCGGTACGAGAGGCGGAAAGCGAGGGAATGTCCTGGGGACATATCGCAAGGAAAACGCCACGCCAGCCAAGCGCGAGGGCGACCGAGACGCAGTTACAGTCGTCAAGGAGCCATCGCTGGGCCAGTTGGGAAGTACAGGAGTCAAGGAACCCCAAGAAGGAAACCCCAAGGCGGGATCACGGTCGGAAAGCGACGCCGCGGAGGAGTCGGAATGGCCGACGGACTTGGAGCCAGACACGCAGGAATTTTTGAAAGCGGAACTGCAACTCTTCGAGGGGCTGCAGGGCGTGTCGCACGTGGCCGAGCATCGGATCATCTTGAGGGATAATAAACCTATAAAGCAAAGGTATTATCCCAAGAACCCCGCAATGCAGCGCGTGATAAACCAGCAGGTGGACGAGCTGATAGCAGCAGGAGCCATGGAGCCATCACGGAGCCCGCACAGTGCCCCAATCGTTCTTGTCCGAAAGAAGACAAACGAGTGGAGGATGTGCGTGGATTACAGGCAGCTCAACGCACAGTCAATACCCGACGCGTACCCGGTGCCGCGGATCAACCATATCCTGGAGAGACTGAGGCACGCTCGTTACATCTCAACGCTGGATCTGAAACACGGTTACTGGCAGATCCCCATGGCGGCAGACAGTAGGGAATGTATGGCATTTACGGTGCCCGGTCGAGGGCTATTCCAATGGCGAGTCATGCCATTCGGACTGCACTCGGCCGGTGCAACTTTCCAGAGAGCATTGGATACGGTAATCGGCCCAGAGATGGAGCCTCACGCGTTTGCCTACCTGGACGATATCATAGTGATCAGCGCAACGAAGGAACAACATTTGGTGAACTTAAAGGAAGTCTTTCGCCGGCTGAGGGCAGCAAATCTGAAGCTAAACAGGAAAAAGTGCTCGTTCTTCCGCAGGAAGTTAGTCTACCTAGGACACCTGGTAAGCGCCGAAGGGATTCAGACGGATCCATCAAAGGTCGACGCAATAAGCAATCTGAAGGCCCCGACGAACTTGAAGGAGCTCAGACGTTGCCTAGGGATGGCGTCCTGGTACAGGCGCTTCGTGCCCAACTTCACGACGGTGGTACAGCCGATGACACTCCTGCTGAAGAAGGCTAAGAAATGGTCGTGGAATGCGGAACAGCAAACGGCATTAGACAGCTTAAAACACTGTCTGACGACCGCCCCCGTTCTCGCGTGTCCCGATTTTTCCGAGAAGTTTACGTTGCAAACGGATGCCAGCGACTACGGCCTAGGAGCAGTGTTGACGCAGGTCATCGCCTACGCAAGTCGAAAGCTATCCAAGGCCAAGGAAAACTATTCGGCAAGCGAGAAGGAATGCCTGGCAATAGTTTGGTCGATTCGGAAGCTGAAATGCTATCTAGAGGGATATCGTTTCGAGTTAGTGACGGACCATATGGCATTAAAGTGGTTGGATTCAATAGAGAGCCCGTCGGGAAGAATCGCGCGCTGGGCGTAAGAGCTTCAGCAGTACCAGTTTGATGTACGGTACAGGAAAGGAAAGCTCAACGTGGTAGCGGATGCATTGTCACGAGATCCGCTGGAAAAACTCCAGCAAGTCGTATTCCAGCAATCCCCAGGGAAGTAGATTCAAGGAATGAGGGACAAAATCGCTAAGGAACCAGCTAAGTATGCAGATTACGTCGAGGAGAATGGACAGCTGTACCGACACTTGGGCCACCGCGCGGACGATGAGGACTACATCCCATGGAAGTTGTGCGTCGACGAAGAACATAGGAAAAGAGTGTTAAACGAATGCCACGATGCACCGACGGCAGGACACCAAGGGATCCGCAAGACGATAATGAGGCTATCGCAGCGTTACTACTGGCCGGGTATGTTTCGGGACGCAGCCAAATACGTCAAATGCTGCGAGACATGTCAGAAATTCAAGACGGAGCAGAGGAAGCCAGCCGGATACATGCTGACCCGCCAGGTGGCAGAACCAATGGCCATTCTGTGCGCGGATTTTGTGGGCCCCCTACCGCGATCAAAACAAGGCAACACGATGCTGTTGGTGTTTCACGATGCGTTTACGAAGTGGGTAGAATTGGTTCCCCTGAGACGAGCGACAGCGGCCACGTTGCAGAAGGCTTTTCGCGAGCGCATTTTATGCCGGTTCGGGGTACCCAAAAGGTTTGTCTGCGACAACGGAGTGCAGTTCGCAAGTCGGAATTTCAAAGAATTTTTGAGTTCGCTGGGCGTGGAGATGGAACATACCGCCCCGTACTGCCCGCAGGAAAACCCGACTGAGAGGACTAACAGGACGGTGAAGACGATGATTGCCCAATACATATCTGGAAATCAAAGTTCGTGGGATCAGTTAATTCCAGAAATCTCACTAGCCGTCAACTCAAGCATTGCGGATTCGACTGGATTCTCCCCAGCATTCTTGATGCAAGGAAGGGAACCGCATCTGCCAGCCACATTATATGAGGAGAAGAAAACAGGCACGGGAAACACGCCGCAAACGCCGGAAGAGAAAGCAAATAGGCTGAAGGAAGTGTTCGACATAGCGCGAAGTAACCAGCAGCGAGCATCAAAAGACCAGGGCAGGAGTTATAACCTGAGGAGAAGAGAATGGCGCCCTGTCCTTAACGAGCTGGTATTGTTGAGAACACACCAGTTGTCCAAAGCTAGTGATGGGTTCGCAGCGAAATTGGCTGCGAAATACGACGGACCCTTCATGGTGAAGAAGTTCGTGTCACCAAACGTTGTACGTCTCGCAAAAGTCGGAGAACGCAAGAAGAAAACTGCCAGCATCTCACAACTAAAACCTTTCCACCGAGAAAACGACGACCACGAAACGAGTCAACAACAAGAGAAGGAATCAGGCGAAAGCCACTCAGCGATCTAACAACACTACGAAAATCGCCAGTAGCGGGTTTTTTTTCTCGTCGCTTTCGCGAATTTTTTTTTATCCAAAAAAAAAAAAAAAAAAAAATCTATTAACTAATCTTGCTAAATGTATAAAATTTGTAACAATTTCATCAACATTTCAGATAAAGATGGACGATATCATATCGATTAGCAGCGGCGACGAGTCGGACACGACAGTCCATCGTGTCGACGAAAAGGGTGCCCATGGACGAAAGTCACGTGCGGAAAGCGGAGAGGAGTCAGACACGACAGTCGAACGTGTCGGCGATACGGGTGCCTACGGACGACAGTCACGCACGGATAACGACGAGGAAAGCGAAGAGTCAGACACGACGGTCGAACGTGTCGACGAAAAGGGTGCCCACGGACGAAAGTCACGAGCGGAGAGCGGAGAGGAGTCGACGACCGACGACGACACAGGAACCCACGAACAACACGTCCGTGTGGAAGACGTCACCGACGAGGAGTCGGATACCACGGCTCGGCGAGAAGCCAAAACGGGTGCCCACGGACACAACGTCCGTGCGGAGGAGGATGAAGAGGGCAGCGAAGCCGAAGGTGACGACCCGAGCGCATACCAGCGTTCACGAGATCCACGCCGAAATCACCCGAAGTACCAACAAAACGAGAGAGAAAACTCGCCTCCCACCTTTTTACACACGATGTACACTAACGAAGAGGTAGTTGCATACAGGGTGGACGGTGCGGTCGTCTTAAAAATGACAAAGACAACAACAGTCATCATCACGGCACCACACGCAAAGGCGCCATCTCCGTATGTAGAAGTGCCGGCATCACCGGAGCAACCCCAGGCGATCGAAGACGGGAACGTAGACAACGAAGACCTGGCGGCACCTAGCACGGCAGACAACCCGACGCCCAACAACGAGAAACGCATGCGGAGCGACACGGACCGGTCACAAGAACCTTTCGAAGGAGTGTGCGGATGGGAGGAGGGCTTGGAGACACAAGTCGAGGCAGACAACACGCCGCCCTGCAGCCGTAGATCACCCCCACGAAATTTGTGCCCCGCAATTAGGTGGGAATTCCCGGACGAATGGGAAGTTCTCCCTAATGAGAATATCCTGACGGCTATGGCGATACCAGCCATCACGCGGGAATTAGAAAAGCGAAGACAGAGAAACAAGCACGGATGGTTCAAGTTAACCGCGGGAGGAGAGTACTACATAATAAACCCCCACAAATCCGGCTGGGTTACGATAACGAAAGAGTCCGCAAAGCCACAGGTCGCAGAAGCAGACACCGCAAACGCCAACAACGGGAAAACAAGGGCCGAATCCCAACAAACACCAGCGTTGTGCTGGCCACACACTTGGCATGTGCTACCGGCGGATGAAGAGCTGCCGATAGCAGCAATATGGAAAATCGAAAGATGGCTCATCGGGAAAGGTCCAGGAAGACGAGAGAGGGTGAATATCAAAGCGGGACAACAATTCTACAATGTGACAAAGCACCCCGACGGGAAGGTCACAGTCTCGAAGAAAGGGGGGGGGGGTGTGAGGTAGGCCGCCCACGGGCCTCCCCACATTCGAATGCTTCGCACAATAGTATTAATAATATAAGGCAGTCACGAATTACTGTTAAGGGTCAAGGAGACACAATAGTATTAATAATATAAGGCAGTCACGAATTACTGTTAAGGGTCAAGGAGACATAATATTATTCATTGTATACATAAACATAAGCTACCAAATTTAACATTAACTCGTAACATAATTAAGACGATAAAATAACATAGAAGTCCACAACAGTCAACAGAAGGGCCGAGCGGCCAGATCAGCATAAAGAGAACGTAGGTCGTGCGCGCTCTCGCGGCCCACACTCTCAAATGTCGCGATCCACAACTGGCAAAAGGGCAAGCTCAGGTCGAGCGCGAGACCGGCAAATTAGTTGCCCAGTAGCGTGACAAGTGGACGGACGCGAGGTTCCCAAAAACGGTTTTGGAAGTTCAGTGAGAGCGAAACGCAGACGAACAAGACAATTTTGTGAAAGAGACACCGCACGAGGCGTGTAAAATAAAGACTCGGTACATTGTTTAAGACGTAAGTAAGTATAAGCGAGCCTACTGAAAGGGAATTAAAAAGTAATCTAAACTGATCTGAAACCCCGCGTGTTGTATTATTTTTGCGTAAGACGAGCGAGAATCGTAGCACATATATATATGCGATTACATATATATGCACGCGCAATTAAATAGTTGGGTGACCGGCGATCATTCAATCGGTTCGGCATCGCGTCGACGGCATCAGCTCGCGACACGTTCCCCCCCCCTCTTTTCCCCAGCATTCCTACTAATCGGCGGATCAAGCCCCGATTCGTACGGAGCAACATTAGCGGAGTTAGCGGAGACTGTACGAGTGTACGTCAAACCCTGACATCCCTGTCTTTCAGCGCGTTTCCCCTTCCTCCCCCGCATTCCTACTAATCGGCGGATCAGACCCCGATTCGTACGGAGCGGCATTAGTGGAGTCAGCGGAGACTGTACAAAAGTACGTCAATCCCTGACATCCCATCTTTTCGGCCGCGCAACCTCGGGGTTGCATCGCTTATTGAAACTCGCCTCTATGATAGCTAACGCGTTTCGGCAATTTATAAATTTCTTGTAACGCGAGCCTTGGCCAGACTGAGATCTGTACCTCGGCATAATTCACTACTTTACAACTTCCCGAAGATAAACTGAAAGCAATGTTTTGATTAAGGAGAGAGGGGTCTCATTAGAGAACACGTGGTATAGGTTATTAAATTGGACGCATAAAACACGAAATGGACTGGGCATAGCGTAATCTGTTGTGCACGTTTTCAAAAATAACGGGCGAAAGTTTCTAGTAGGTCTGGAGGGAATAGAGAAATGAAGATGACCTAACAGAAAAGAAGAATCTATATCACCATTAATCAACTTGTGCTGGAAGGCAAAACCAAGGACTATTCTACGATTGTTCAACGACGGGAGGTTAGAAGAAGCCTACTGGAATATGAAGGCAAGCGAAGGTTATTATCCCAATTTAAGCCTCGTAAGGCAAAAAGCAAAAACTGCTTCTGAACAGATTCGATACGATCCTGGTTATTTCTATACTGGGGGCTCCATATACAAGAGCAGTACTCTAGGATAGGGTGAACAAGGGAAGTGTACAGAGTTTCCGTAACGTAAGGATCGTTAAACTCTTTAGACCAACGTTTAATGAAACCAAGAACACCTTAGGCCTCATTAACAATAGTAGAAATATGAAGGCCGAATGAGAGTTTGGAGTCAAAAAGAACACCAAGGTCCTTGACTGTCAATTGAGTAGCTGGCAATGAAAGGGTTATTTCGGCTGAAAGTCATAAACATACATTTAGAACAGTGATGGGCAGACGTCGACGTCCAAAATATTTCTAACTCACACGAGGCAGCGCGCTGGCTTCGGACGTCGACGTCTGCCCATCACTGTTCTAAATGTTGTTTTGCTTTCGCCAATAACCCTTTATTGTCATTTCTTTTTGAGTTGGGTTTTTCGCTGCCGACTGCCCGAAATCACACGTACGCTATAAGCATTGAAAGCTATTTTTAGAACACGATATTCGTTCGTCGTCGGTTGTCGTGCCGAAGCGTGCATTAGATTTAACATTGTACTTTTAGTTGAAGGCGAACTATTGACAAGCAAGCACCACGCAGCGCATTAGCAAAAAACAAATTTTTTACAGTTCGCTCCAAAATGTTTATGCCCGAATGGGAGAATGAATTTTTCTTTATAGAAAATGAGGATGGCAAAGCGCAATGCTAGATTTGCAATAACATTGTTGTCGCAATGTTAAATATTTTTCAAATGACATTATTTATTAATAAATAATAAGCACAATGAGTGAACGTTAACTTGCAGCGTGCACTGTATTGATTTCACTTCGTTTTTTCGCTGCAGCGCACGCAAATTGTGCTTGTATGCGTGTGAAAACTGTGACAATATTTGTGTGTGCCCATCACTGATTTAGAACAATTGAGAAGCAACTGATTAGTCTTACACCAAAGATACATTGAATTTAAATCATCTTGTAAGCAAGTATGGTTTAGAGAACTACAGTAGGAGAAAATAAGTTTCACATCGTCTGCGTACATGAGAATGCGAGAATGAGATAAAACAGGGGGAAGATCATTTATAACAAGTAAGAAGGCTCCAGTCGGGAGAGCCCGACTAGAAGATACCCTGAACCCAGTTGCAATAAATAAATTAAATTTATTTAAAACTTTGGTATACTGACTTAGCTTCAATCGATTAAGCTCGATATCTCCGGTGTTTCTTAACCGATTTGGACGAAATTTTCAGAAAAGTTCTATCGTTACCCATTACTTCAAACCTCATTTTAAGATTTTTTTTTGTTGGCGATTCCATGTGTATATCGGAAACCAGAAGAGTTATCGATAATTTCAAGCAAACTTGTTCTGCTCATGGTATAGGAGAACTTATATCCCAAATCTGAAGTCTCTAGCTCTTGTAGTCTCTGAGATCCACGCGTTCATACAGACAGACAGACAGACGGACGGACTGACGGACATGGCTATATCGTCTCGGCTGTTGATGCTGATCAAGAATACATACACTTTATGGGGTCGGAGATGCTTCCTTCTGCCAGTTACATATTTTTGCAAAACCATTATACCCTTATTTACCCATTTTATGGGTTAAGGGTATAAAAAAAGTGAAGAGTAAAGGACCAAGATGACTTCCCTGAGGTACTCCAGAAGTAACATGAACTTGTTTCGAGGTAGCCAATCTTAGGAGCACTCTTTGTGTCCGACCCTTTAAATAAGAAGAAATCCAAGATATAAGTGAGGGCGGGAAACCAATACGGACAAGCTTGAGAAGTAATAGGTCATGGTGTACAGTGTCGAAAGCTTTACTGAAGTCAGTGTAAATGACGTCAGTTTGCATTTTCGAGAGGAAAGCATCATTTACTAAAGTTGTGAATTCTAATAGATTGGTCATGGTTGACCGATTTTTTACGAAGCCAAGTTGAGCAGGGGATAAGACTGATTTGCAGAAATGTTGCAGAGATGAAGTGATAATTTTTTCAAATAATTTAGGGATAGCGGACAATTGGACCTCCCACCTTTTTTGTGAAGAGGGATTATAAAAGATTTTTTCCAAAGAGATGGAAAGACAGAAGATTCAAGGGAGAGATTAAAAAGCTTAAGCAATGGGCGAAGAAGAGAAGCACTGCACTCTTTAAGAAGACAACTTGGTATATTGTCAGGTCCAGGAGAGTAAGAAGACTTTAACGAATTTAAAGCTGATAGTTGAGTGGACTGAGAGATGGTAGGAACAGGAATATAATTTGTAGAAGCAATACTATAAGGGTAAGGTATGTTAATAGGGGATGCAGAAGAGTAAGTTGATTGGAAGAAATTGGCAAAAATATTAGCGGATTCGCTATCGATGCTAGATTTATCCATCCCAAACATGAAAGATGACGGTAAAGTGGAAGATTTACGCTTGAAATTGACAAAATTATAAAATTGTTTGGGATTTAGCGTAAATTGCCGTTTGCAACAAATAAGGTAATTCTCATAGCACTGTGAATTCAGGAGAAGAAAGTTTGATTTGGCTATAATGTATTTAGACAAGTCAGCCCTCAAGCCAGACCTGCTAAATTTTTTATAATATTTAGATTTATTATTTTGTAAAGTTGATAGTCTTGGAGTGAACCAAGGGGGCTTAGAAGAAACGGACAACGGAGCAGAGTAAGGGATACATTCGTCCAATAGAGAATTTAAGGTGCTATAAAAAGATTTTAGGGCAATATTTATATCAACCGAATCATATATAAAAGACCAATCAGTTGCCAGAATACGTTGATTTAATAATGAGTAATTTCCTTTGCGAAAGCAACGGCAAGGCAGGTTAAACACTGGAGGAGAAGACATAACAGGATTGCTAACAGACAATGTAACTTCTAAAGTAGGATGATATGAATCCTCAGGGACAGACAGAGGGGATGACCTAGAGACATTGGCAATACAGTAATTGTTAATAAATACAAGATCGAGTGTTCTAATCAAATGATTAGAAATTGAATTGATCTGAAACAATGGAAGATCAAGCATTTCTTCTAAGAATTCATGCTGGGCAGACGGTACAAGATAATTTATGGTGTCGGATGAAGACCAGGGGATGGTTGGTAAATTAAAGTCACCCAGTACGATAAAAATATCATTTAGGGTGTTCAACAGATCATTTCATCGTTTCACGTTTCAAACTTGAAACGTCCCGCAACAACAACATACATAGAAAATTTGTTGAAACGTTGAAACACCCCAGCCTATGTATACAAAAAGTGTTTCAAGTTTCAACAAATTAAAGATGGGAAGAGCACGATATTTAGTCGATATTTGCTATCGATGTTCAGTATTTTTCAGTATATTTGGTGTATTTTTGTGCAAAAAAGTATGAACACATATGATAGATGGCCGCCGCAAACAAAAGTAAAACATCATATTATACAAAAATTGCCTTTTCGTGTCTGCCAACACGCAGCTAACACCACTAGACTCTGCATCAATTTGTCCAATAGAGTTTTCTTCAACTTCTCCCTGTATATTTTCTGTTTCATTACCCTGCAGTAAAGTATTGTGCAAAGTACAGCACACTAAACTCCAATTACAAACGAAACGCTGGCTTTTCGAGCCTAATTTAAACAACGGGCTCTTCTCACCTTCAATATATGCTAAAGCATCGCATAGCATATCTTTAACTCTTTTATATGGCATTTTTTATAAATCCAGGCAATATAAGCGCAGTAAACAGTAACAGTGACAAAAATTTAAGTAAAAGAAATGTAAACAAACAACAGCTGACTGCACAAATATGAAACGCATTGACACCCAAAATGCCGTTCACGAGCTAAGCGTTTCAAGCTTGAAACATAAAACGATGAAACGGAGCTGTTGAACACCCTAATTATCACGGATATGAGCAGAAACTTCTTTAATACAAGTTAGGTGTTGAAGATAAACTTGAATGTCAGAAGAAGGAGGGATATAAGAGCAGGTGATATAAACAACATGTGAAGGGAGAGTTATTTCAACAGAAATAATCTCAGCATCATTAACGGCAGAAAAACAAAAGGTTCCGACAGGAGAGTAGCTTTAACAGCAATTAATACCCCACCACCTCGGCGAGTTGGTCGATTAGCTCTATAGACGATAAAATTATTTGAAAAAAGTTCACATTAGTATTTGAAAAAGTTTCAAAATTAGATATACTTGGATTTAACCAAGTTTCAGTAAAAGAAATTATATCAGCATTGATTTTACGTTTTTTTTGCAAAAAAGCTATTCATTTATTGAAAACAAGTTTTTTAAAAGGTTTTGAGACCAGACCACTAACTTAAAGTCGCGACACAAAAACTTGCTTGCGAGGAGCCACTACTGTTAAAATAGGAGGTGGCTGAGGTATGGGGACAGATAGATCATTATTTACCGCGTTTATTTCGGCAGGATCCAAGACGGGAACCATACTACTAATAGCAGGGGATACTGCAGGAGATATATTCGGACAATCGCTTGGAGTTGGAGATAATGATAGAACTGGCGACAATTCTACGTTACTAGGCACGGGTGAAAGCGACGAGGGTGAAGGGGCAAACATTAACGGAACATTCAAAAATTCAGACTCCAACCGGCGAGTAGACAATGACTCAAATTTAAAATTATTGAGAAATTCCAAACTCGAATCAATGCCAGTCACGAGCATGCTTGCCGTCTTTTTTAGTTTTGAAAACTGATTTCTCACAGAGTTATACATTCTAGAGAAATCAATTTGCTTATCAATGCACAAAGAGCATGACCAACGCACACCGCCACAGCCGCTCTTGGCTACAGCAGTGATCTTGTCACAATCACGCCCAGTAAGACCTGCACATTTAGCATGCATAAAATTCTCACACAACCAGCAATGAACAAATTGAGGCCGTGCAGAATCGTCAGACTGCTTAAATGTACAAGACTTTTTGCAGCACGCATATTTACCACTGGGGTCAAACTAACGAAAATAGGTTGCGAGAGCACAGAACGTACAAAACGGCGCACAGAAAATGTAAAGCAATCGCACAAATTAAGAGGAATCGTAACACAAATACTTCTTGTTTGGAGCGATAAGCAACAACAATAATGTATTAAAGCACGTCAAGCAAGGCAGATAACGCTTAAACGAAAAAACACACAAACAAGTGTATGCGCAGCGAATAAACACACAAACAAGAGTAAACGCAGCGAACAAACACACAAACAAATGAGTGCACGAATAAGCGGCCGATTTGCAGAATAACAGAAACAGACACTAACAACCACACAGAACTGACGCCGCAATTGTTAAAATATAATAATTAGCAAATTAAACGACGCACAACAAGAAGCACTTTGCACAGCTTAGGTAAGCCTATGTTTTACGAACAGTAGACTGCAAAAAATAAATAAAAAGCCTGATAAACGGCGCAAAATTAATAAGTTGTTCGGAGCTTAAGTAAAACACGTCAATCACACTCAAACTGAGATCTCTCTCACTTCATACCAAATTTGGTGACTCTAGCTACAAGTTTGTAAAAGGTGGGGAAAGGGGGGCGAAATGGGTGGGCGTGGCTCCAAAACTTTGATGCAGATTTTTGGGGGTCGTTGCCAGCTATCTTCCTACCAAATTTGGTGGCTCTAGCTCCACAACTCTGGCATATATACGCATTCCCGTTCTTGACGAAGCGTTGGGGTAGATTGGGGTGGCTAGGGCGGTGATGGTGGGCGTGGAATCCAAACTTTTGATGCAGCTTTTGGGGGGTCATCATAACCTATCTTGGAACTAAATTTGGTGGCTATTGCTCAAAAACTGTGGGAGATATAGGCTTTTTTGACTTAAAAATGCGGGGGGCTGGTGGCGGAATGGGTGGGCGTGGCTACAAAATTTTTGATGCAGTTTTTTGGGGGTTGCTAGTAGCTATCTTCTTACCAAATTTGGTAGTTCTAGCTGTAAGGATGTGCGAAATATGTGGATTTATCGGTTTTGAGCTATCGAATTTATCGATTTGCCAGCCCCCCAGTTAGATAAAGAGAATTGGAAACTTTCAAGTCTCTAGCTTGAAAGGTGTGGAAAAAACTTGCATACATACGGACGGACAGACGGACAGACACCATGACGGACATTGCACAAAACCAATATACTCTTTACCTTTGGTATCGAGTATAAAAATCACTTCAAAGCCCAGGTCCACTCAAACTGCAAAAATATGACAACGCACATTCGTATAAAAATATATGTATGTTGATATGAATACACATTTGTGTATTGCTGCTATACAGCTAGGTCACAAGAATGAAATGGAAGGAGGCTTACCATATGATCATATGAAGAATACACACGGTCATAAGCATGTGATAACAGGCGATCAGCCCAAAAAACAAGGGTCTGCGCGCTACAATTTCGCTGGCATACGGGCGCATACACACAGTATGGCTGGCTGCTTGTGCTATCAACAAATATGTCGTAGCAAAGTTAGCAAGAGAAGTGGCTGGCGAATGACACAAGAAACACGAGAAAAGCACGAAATGCGCTCTCAGAGCGGGTGGTAGCTACGCTAAGTTACGTTACGACTTCCGATTGAATGTTAGAATTTTGCTGTTTGGACACTCTATCTGTATCCATTCTTGTTGTTGGTAGTTAGTGGTTACGATTAGATAAAGCAAAAAGGATCGATCTTTATACTCGTTACCGAAGGTAAAGAGTATATTGGTTTTGTGCAATGTCCGTCATGGTGTCTGTCCGTCCATATGGTTGCAAGTTTTTTCCCCACCCTTCAAGCTAGAGACTTGAAACTTTCCAATTATCTTTATCTATGGGATAGTAAATCAAAGTGTCATGATGGGGGTTCTACGATAACTGGGGGCTAGCAAATCGATAAATTCGACAGCTCAAAACCGATAAATCCACATATTTCGCACATCCTTACAGCTAGAACTACCAAATTTGGTAAGAAGATAGCTATCAGCAATCCCAAAAAAACTGCATCAAATTTTGGAGCCACGCCCCCCATTCCGCCCCCAGCCCCCCCGCAATTTAAAGTAAAAAAAGCCTATATCTCCCACAGTTTTTGAGCTATAGCCACCAAATTTGGTGCCAAGACACGGGATGATGAGCCCCCAAAAACTGCATCAAAGTTTGGATGCCACGCCCACCAATAATGCCCTAGCCGCCCCAACGCTTCGTCAAAAACGCGAATGCGTGTATCTTCCAGAGTTGTGGAGCAAGAGCCACCAAATTTGGTAGGAATATAGCTGGCAGCGACCCCCAAAAATCTGCATCAAAGTTTTGGAGCCACGCTCTTCCATTCCGTCCCCCTTTGCCCACTTTTTTCAAACTTCGAGCTAGAGTCACCAAATTTGATATGAAGATAGCAATTGACATTCCACAAAGATCTGCAGCAAAAATTTGGATGCTACACCCACCCACACCACCCCCAGCCACCCCTTTCCACACCTTTTACAAACTTTGAGCTAGAGTCACCAAATTTGGTATGAAGATAGCAATTGACATTCCACAAAGATCTGCAGCCAAAATTTTGATGCCACACCCACCCATACCGCCCCCAGCCCCCCCTTTCCCCACCTTTTACAAACTTTGAGCTAGAGTCACTAAATTTGGTATGAAGATAGCAATTGCCGTTCCACAAAGATCTGCAGCAAAAATTTGGATGCCACACCCACCCATACCGCCCCCAGCCCCCTTTTCCCCACCTTTTACAAACTTTGAGCTAGACTCACTAAATTTGGAAGGAAGACAGCTGGTGGCATCCCCATCTGCATCGGAGAATCTTTAAGGCAGCGTAAACCCCTGCCGCATCCGTACCCCTTTGCAATCAGGCCTCTTTTTACCGGTTTTTATACTGGTAACGAGTATACCGCAGCCGGTTGCGTCCAACTGCAACGTTCACACTTGTTTTAGTACTGGAATTGAGGCCTCCAAGGAGACAAGAAAATAAAGTTGGTTATAATCAGAACATATAACAGGAAATGGCTGATGAGTTAAATAGTTCCTCAAGCAACGATCATGGCCAAGGGGTAAAAAGTTACGTGTAGCTCTAATCGGAACAGTTAATTAAATTCGACTTAAATGACTGATGAGTCGATTTCACCATAGTTCTACGTTTAAACAGGGAAAGAAGATAAATCAAAAGTAGTCTTCTTGAATATGGGGGTAAGTCTACTCCAGGAACCCAGTTCAATCTTCTAATGGCAAATAGAAGAAATTTCTTCTGCACATATTCAATTCTATCCTGGTGAATCGAGTATTGTGGGGACACACATAAGATTCATGTTCCAGGATGGGACGTACTAAGGATGTATAAAGAGTTTTAGTGGTGTAGGGATCGTTAAACTCTTTCGACTACCGCTTGATGAAGCCAATGACAATAATGGCCTTATTGACCATAGACGAAATATGAGAGTTATACTTTAATTTAGGATCAAGAATAATGCCCAAATCTTTAATTTCAAACATGCGGTCAAGTGGTGAAGCATCAAGCAAGTTGTGAGCAGTATGAGGGGAACTTCTTCAAAAAGACATGACTTTACATTTTGAACAATTTAAATTGCGACACCAGGCCGACAATGCACTCAAATCTGACTGAAACAAGTTACAAAGAAAAGCATCATTATAGGTGAAACATAGTTTAACATCATCAGCAAACATATATACTAGAGTGAGTAATAACAGCTGGAAGATCGTTAATAAACAGATTAAATAGCAAAGGTCCAAGATAACTACTCTGGGGAACACCAGAGGTAACAAAAATAGGTTTAGATACATATGATTTAAAAACTACTTGTTGTGTTCGACCACACAAGTACTCCAAAAGCCACAATAAGAGTTGTGATGGAAATCCAATAATATTTAATTTTTGAAGCAACAGAGAATGACTAACAGAATCAAATGCCATTCTAAAATCGGTGTAAACAACGTCAGTTTGCATTTTTTCCTGAAACCCTTTGATAACAAGCGAAGTGAATTCAAGAAGGTTAGTGGTAGTAGATCTACGCCTAACAAAACCGTGTTCATAAGGCGATATAATTGAACTACATGTGTGTTGCAATTGAGAACATATTATTTTTCCAAAAACTTTAGGAATGGCGGACAATTTGGACATACCCCTATAATTTTTACCGTTAGACTTAGAAAAGTTTTTATGGAGTGGAATGATAAAAGAATCCTTCCATATAGCAGAAAACACAGTTGAGTCAACCAACAAGTTAAATAATTTATGTAAGGGTTTACAAAGTGAATCCGCACAGTATCTAAGTATACAACCTGACACTCCATCAGGACCAGGCAAGTAGCCGGGCTTGATAGAGTTAAGGTCACTTAGGACCGACCACTCAGTTATAACTGGGACATTTATGTAATTTGACGTTTGAACTTGAAAAGGATAGGAATTACTCCAATATATAAACTCGTTGAGTATACTGATTGAAAATACTCAGCAAATAGATCGACCACTGCCTGATCAGAACTTGCTTTTGTATTACCCCGGTGCCGATGAACTGGTGAGATGGTTCTGAGGTGGGCAAGCTGAGGCCACCGGACGGGTCGCAGGTTGCGGATAGCGCAAGGCCTCTAGTAGAGGTTAGCTGCGAATAGCGACTTGTCGTGAATAAGCAGTCCCGGACAACAGCGGGTACCACACCGTTGTGTGGGACCGACAAGGCGCTTGTCTGACCGCCTTCTTAATATAGTCTTACACACACCCTTCTCCTACACATTATTTCCTACCCAACTCCTACCCCCCCACATCTCACAACGGGCAGTGGTGACGTCCTAGGGCAAGGGTGCCATTTCACCCCCCTAAGCCAGAGTGTTATGTGGTCCGTGCTCATTGGCTGGTTTGCAGTCAGGGGTAACCGACTGTATTTGTACGGAGCCTCACCGATACCTGGCCGCCTTGGTGAGTATACCTGGCCCCGGCGTGTTAGTGGGGGCTATGACACGCCGGTACTACTTTCCCCTACACTCGTGGGATCTTCATGGACAACAACAAATTTTTGAATAACATGCAAGGCTTAACCGCAACCCAAATAGCAGAGCGGATGGAAGAGGTGGCTCTGGACAAAGGCGGCAAGCTGACGCCGCGCGGGGGCCAGTCCCCCATAAGCACGGCCAAGCAGGCCGCTAAACGGACGGACGTAGGGGGTGGGTCTGCAGTGCCCGGCACTGCGCCGGCGGCTGCCCTGCGGGGAAATGCAGCAAGCGGGGGAGACGCCGCAACACCCTCTTCTGTTCCACAGAAGAGGCTGCATAAGAAGCCGCCTCTACCGGCACCGGGTCAGCCTGGCGGCTCTGGCGACCCGCTAAGGCAAGGCCTCAGCGGAGCCGGTCGCAAATGGTACCTCCGGTACCTCGAGCGTGGCTTGAAGCCGGAAGAGGCTCGCAAGAGAGCGCTGGAGCATCGGGCCCCGACCGTATCTCCAGCTGGGCGTATCGACGCGTCGATAGTCGCGACGGTCAGGCCGTGGCGGGGAAGAAGCGACCTCTTCAGCACACGTCGCCTAATGAAATCCCCATCGACCCCAAGAGGCCGAAAGGTAGAGGCAACGCAACTCCGGAGGGCCAAGGTACCTCAAGCGGTTCTAAGCGACCGAAGGCGGCCACGTATGCCAGTGTAGCTAAGGGCACGAACCTTGCTATACTGGCTCGTGAATTCCCGAGGAAGCGGCTGACCAAGGAGGAGTTGTCGGCGGTGGAGTCAGCCCTGGTAGAGGAGATGAGGAAGGGCTGGACCGCCAGCCTCAACTTTAATGGCATCCTATTCCGGGATGGTCTGGTCCTAGTGGACTGTCTGGACGAGGATGCCAGAAAGTGGCTGGAGCTGAAGGTGCCCAGCATCAGTGCCGCAGTGGGTGTGGAACTCCGCACATGCCCGCAAGGTGAGATACCGGAGACCAACATCGTCACGGTGTACCTGCCACGCACGGCTGGTGAGACGGTGGAGAAGTCACTTGGACTGCTCATTGAGCAGAATAAGGGTCTTCTCACCGAGACGTGGCGCATTCTCAGGCGCCTGGAAACCAAGGGCGGAAAGGTGCTGACCTTTGGTTTGGAGGATGAAGCTCTGTCACTCCTCAGTAATAGGGGAATGATGGTGAGCTTCAGATTCGGTCAGCTGAGGTGCCGGCTGCACAAAAAGCAAGCCGCGAAAGAGACAGCTGTGAAGGTGCAAGCAGACGTTGTGCCTGGCACTTCTTCTGCTGCAGCACCCTCCGATGAGGCAGCCGAAGCAGAAGCGATTGCAGCCTGGGAAGCCGAGTTGGACTCGGACTTGTCACGGTTACACGTGCGCAGCGAAGTAGGCTCGGGGAGCGATGAGAAGCCATCCGATGATGAGCAGACACCCACCGGGACGCTGTCAGAGGCATATCGGACGCTCTCGGAAGGGGAACCTGAGCTCTAAGGATGCTGGCCACCAGCGTGGCACAGATCAACCTGCATCACGCGAGGGCAGCTTCGGCTGTCATCAGCAGGTTGATCTACAGGTCTGACCTGGGGCTGGTGCTCATCCAGGAGCCATGGGTCGTCAGAGGTAGGATCTGCGGCCTTGATCAAGTAAGTTCGCAACTAGTTGTAGATATTAGGGAGACATCGCCAAGAGCATGCATCTTGGTCCGAAAGAACACTTACTTTCTTTGTCTCTCCAAATTTCTCAGCAGGGACCTTGTAGCAGTGCTAATCACTGGCGTGTTCGGGAGTATGGTGGTGGCGTCAGCCTACTTCCCGGGAGATAATGCGGAAGCCCCACCAACAGAGGTTCAGGATCTGGTGGCACACTGCAGCAGCAATAGACTCCCATTGCTGCTGGGATGCGACGCAAACGCGCATAGTGTAGCGTGGGGCAGCACGGACAACAACAGTAGAGGTGAGTGCCTGCTTGACTATCTTGTAGCTAATGACCTTATGGTGTTCAATATGGGGGCTGAACCCACTTTTATCACCAAAAATAGAGCCGAAGTACTTGATAGTACTTTCGGCAATGGGGGTGCCTCTGGGCTGGTTAATAACTGGAGGGTCTCAACAGAACCGTCAATGTCGGATCATAGGATCATCCTCTTCGACATTAGTAGGAATTTCAGGATTAGTAAAGTCATCAGGAATCCCCGGCGGACTGACTGGCCGCTCTACCAGTCACACCTGGGGCTAAATCTGAGCAGACTAAACCATAGTAGGAGGGTCTCTTCTCAGGAAGAGCTAGAGCAACTCTCGACAGAAGTTGGCGAGACGATCATGCATGCCTATCATGCAAGTTGTCCAACCAACTCCATAGAGTCCAACAGGGATAACCCTTGGTGGAATAAAAAGCTTGGGATGCTTCGAGCAGAGGTCAGGAGGTTGTTTAATACAGCCAAAAATAATAGTGACAGATGGGACTTATACACCTAAAAACTAACAGAGTATAATAAAGAAATCCGGTACAGCAAACGTGCCCATTTCCGGAGATTTTGCTCCAACCTAGAGCAGGCCACACCTGCTGTGAGAGTCTTTTAAAGAACTCTGCTTAAAGAGGCCAGATGGTTCCTTCACGGAAAATGAGGTGGAAAAGGCAGAACTTATCCTACAAACTCACTTTCCACTTTGTAAAACCATCACCAACACCGACAGCTGTTACGAAACGGTTCCCATCAGGAGACCGGACTGGAGCCTGGCTGCAGCCATAGTAACGGAGCAAAGAATAAGATGGGCCATTGGTACGCTTAGTCCCTACAAGGCCCCAGGTACGGACGGTATCCTCCCCGTCCATCTACAGAAAGGGATGGAACAGCTTATGGTGTTCCTCATTCGTATTTTCCGGGGTAGCCTAGCTATGGGCTACATACCTAGGGCATGGAGGACGGCCAGGGTGATCTTTATCCCGAAAGTGGGGAAAAAGGACCCCTTTCACCCCAAATCTTTCAGGCCGATCAGCCTGACATCCTTCTTGCTAAAAACCCTTGAAAAGAAAGTTGAAAATCACATCAGGATCTCGTACCTAGTGTCCAGTCCCCTGCATGATCATCAACATGCCTATAGAGAAGGAAAGTCGACAGAATCGGCTCTCCTTGACCTAGTAAACAGTCTTCAATGCTCAGTGAAGGCCAAAGACGTTGCTCTCTGTGCTTTCATGGACATAGAGGGTGCTTTTGATAACACAGCACATGATGTTGTGGTTAGGGCGCTTCAGGGAAAAGGGGTTGAGCCAGGACTTACTCTCTGGCTAAGCAAGCTCCTTGACACTAGAATAGCGGAAGTCACTGTCAACAATTTGACGGTCAGGGCCCAAACCACCAGAGGCTGTCCACAGGGGGGTGTCCTATCACCTCTCCTCTGGAGTCTCGTGGTGGACGAGCTACTAGTCAAACTTACAGTTAATGGATTTGAATGCCAAGGCTACGCTGATGACATTACCATTGTCTGTAAAGGCAACTTCGAGAACACGCTTTGTGATAGAATAACTCTGGGTCTTAAACTTTGCTTGGACTGGTGCAAAGACGTGGGGCTGAATATCAATCAAGCAAAAACCACAATTGTCGCCTTCACCAATCGTTACAAGTTAAAGTCCATAAGACCCATATCCATTGGGGGTACGATAGTTCCACTCTCTACGGAGATAAAGTATCTGGGAGTAATCTTGGACAAGAGACTACTGTGGAAACAGCATATTGAGCATGCGGTACGCAAGGCTACAATAGCCCTAATGTGTTGTAGGTCTCTCGCAGGGAAAAACTGGGGTGTGTCCCCAAAAATCCTTCTGTGGATGTACACAGCAATGGTGAGGCCCATAGTCAGCTACGGCGCTGTGGTATGGGCGGGACGTGTTGACCTGGATGTCACTAAACGGCAGCTGGGCAAACTCCAGAGACTTGCCTGCACGTGCATCTCGGGCGCGATGCGTACCTGCCCGTCCTCAGCACTGGACGTACTGCTAGGACTTCCGCCTTTGCATGTCTACATCAAACACAGTGCGCACAGATCTATTATAAGATTGGCAGGAGCGAACGCAATTACCTCTGTCACTAGTGCAACTGGCACACTGTTGGCCTTTCCGCAAGATGCGCAGATGGGCCTTTTTAGTTTTGAGAAGCTCTTTAAAACGGAGCTTAGCAATAAAGCAGAATGGACTAGTCTGTCGACCACCTATAATGTGAAACCACATGCTATTAGATGGTACACAGACGGATCATTAACGGATGAGGGTGCTGGAGCTGGAGTCTGCGGACCCCGACTCAAGTATCATGAGCCCCTGGGCAAATTCGCCAGCATTTTCCAAGCGGAAGTGCACGCGATTGAAAGATGTGCAACCTTTAACTTCGAGAGGGGATACGTTCATAAAGACATTGCCATTTTCTCAGACAGCCAGGCAGCGATAAAAGCACTTAGTGCTTATAAAATCGTCTCCAAACTGGTTTGGCAATGTATTGAAGCGCTCAATAGGTTGGGCAATAAAAACAAAGTCACCATATATTGGGTACCGGGACATGCGGGTGTTCCCGGTAATGAGGTCGCCGATAGTTTGGCCAGGAGAGGAGCTAGCACTCCTTTCCAGGGCCCTGAACCTTTCTGTGGGCTAGGACCAGGGTTTGTCAGTCAGAGCAGTCGCATCGATCTGCTCAACGCATGCGAGGACGCTTGGCGGGTTTCACATGGGGCAAGACAGAGCAAGCGACTGCTAGGCAGTTACAACAAGAAGAGAACTGAGGACTGTCTGAAGCTGAGCAAAAGATCTCTTCGTATAGTCACGGGTTTCTTGACCGGGCACTGCAGACTACGCAAGCATCTGCATAATCTCAGGTTAGGGGAAGACAGTCTTTGCAGACTGTGTCTGGAGGGTGATGAGACTCCAGAGCACCTGCTTGAGGAGTGTCCCGCCATCAGCCGACTGAGGCTCTCTCTTCTGGGGAGCCTCTTTCTGTCTACAGAGAAAATGAGGGCTCTCAGACCATGCCACATCGTCGCGTTCCTGCGATCGATCGGGCTGTTTGAGGAGCTGTAACTCACAAAACAGTAAGAGGGCACAATAGATCCTAGTGGTCGCAGTGCATGATCCTCGTTCCAATAATAATAATAATAATACCAAGGTAAACCGAATATGGCAAGCATGAAGATTTATGTTTTGCATTTACAAATTTGTAAAGCTGTTTAGGATCACGTGAAAAGTTTAATCTACAACGATTAATAATAATAATAATAAATTAATAATAAACTAGATTTTGCTACTAAATACGAAGATAAATCTGTAGTGGTTCACGATTTTTTAAATTTTTTATAAGATTTGTCTTCGCGTTCTTCAATTTCGATAGTTTTCTCGTAAACCAAGGTGGTTTATTATCACTCGAAGAACAAGTCAGGGCAACACAAATATCCAAAAGCGAATTCAAGATCTTATAAAATAAGGCAATGGCAGTTTCTATATCATTACAAGAATAAAGACGAGACCAATTTGTATGTTGAAGAAGATAATTTAATTAAGTAAAGTTAGTTTTACCAAAGCAAAGGGTTTTTGAAGAACTTTTAGATGGTGGACAACTAATCAGAATTTCAAAGGATAGCTCTAAGGTTGGATGGTAGGTATCTTCCTGAAGCACTAGAGGGGGTATTCTACTAGCATTAATGCAATCTGAGTCCGAAACAAATATCAAGTCCAACATTCTACCACTACAGTTATGCACCCTGTTAACTTGCGATAGGCCTAATTCCAGAAGGCCATCGATAAAATCATCAAAAGTGGCTGGTAATTGTCATTCACAGACCATACAACATGTGGCAGATCAAAATCACCAGCCACTTGTAACATGTCACGTGTAAGGAGCTGGTGTGATTGGTCTCTAAAAAGCATTGGTACGCGCTTGCAGCCGGCTGATGCTCGTCGCTGTTGGGAGTGGGTATAGGAAAATGCTTTGAGACTTGCTCGGGACAGTAATAAATAATCAATTTCGCGTGAGTTACCATAGACTCAACCCCACCCGCTATTCCGCCACGAGCCGACAAAACGCTAACATAGCAGTCAGCTATATTCAACCGTTACCAGCAACATCGCCTAAAACCTGCAACATTGTACAGGTGGCCAGCAACATTGGCTAAGACCTGCAACATTGTACAGGCGGCCAGCAACATCGCTTAAGCAGCGGAGCATAGTCTAGCAACATGAACGTTGCACTGTTCCTAGAATTATTCAGCATTAAGACATCCACTACTCTAAGAATTTATACAATTATATATATATAAGCAGAGGCTTCATGCCAAGCACTGGTTGCTAATAAAGATCACTTAAATTCTGACGCTCAAACCGAGTAGACGTTACATTTCTTTCACATTAAATAAACCAAAAACTGCTAAAATTATCATCACATTCACGGGACTGCATTGGAACCACTTCCCTCTCCCACTGCACGGATAACTGGCGCAGCAGGAAAAACATGAGTTTGTACTCACACATCCTTACATACCTGTAAGTAAAACATATGTAAAGAACAAGTAAATCAAAAAAAATTTTGAAGACATGCTTTTATACGCTTTCTTGCATACATTTGTAATCGATTTTTTACTTTCATCCATGCAATACCTAAATATCAAACATGTTTTTGTTATTTAAAAAAACAAGATAAAAAAATTTAAATGATACAAAAAAAAGTATGTCTCGGTCGGAGTTCGAACCCACGATCTTCGACCTGTGAAGCGGCAGGCTGCCCTTCATGCCACCAAGGCAAGTTAAGCAAATAGGAAAACTCTTTTTCGTGGTTTTTACATGATATTACATATTTTATCGTGCCAAAAACGTGTATTGTCATCTGGAACACATCTTTGGTGAAAATTTCAGAGCTCTAGGCAGTCGGGAACTTGGTGAAAATTTGATTACAAGAATCCGGTACAAACATACAGACAGACAGACAAGTCAAGTTAAACAAGTAAATCAAAAAAAATTTTGAAGACATGCTTTTATACGCTTTCTTGCATACATTTGTAATCAAGATTTTTTATCATCATCCATGCAATACATAAATATCAAACATGTTTTTGCTATTTAAAAAAAAGATAAAAAAGTTTAAATAATACACAAAAAGAATGTCTCGGTCGGAGCTCGAACCCACGATCTTCGACCTGTGAAGCGGCAGGCTTCCCTTCATGCCAACAAAGCTTGTCATATTTGACAGTCAAATTAGTAAGTTAAGCAAAAGGGAAAAGTGTTTTTCGTGGTTTTTACATGATATTACATATTTTATCGCGCCAAAAACTTTAAAAACATGTATTGTCATCTGAAACACATCTTTGGTGAAAATTTCAGAGCTCTAGGTAGTCGGGAACTTGGTGAAAATTTGATTACAAGATTCCGGTACAAACATACAGACAGACAGACAAGTCAAGTTAAATAAAAGCATGTAATAAAAGCATGTAAAAAACAATAAATATAGTTTAAAAAAACTAAAAAACACGCTTTAAGAGCATATCAAACTAAAAAGTTAAAAATAATTTTTCAAATAAGTTTAAAACAATAATAAATGATAAATACGAGACTAGCATTATTGTAAAAAAGCGTTGGGCGCTCGATGTACGAGAAATATGGACAAAGCGCCCCACGCTTTTTTTACAATAATGCTAGTCTCGTATTTATCATTTATTATTGTTTTAAACTTATTTGAAAAATTATTTTTAACTTTTTTAGTTTGATATGCTCTTAAAGCGTGTTTTTTAGTTTTTTTAAACTATATTTATTTTTCACTTTTTAGTTCGATGTATTATAAAAGCGTGTTTTTTAGTTTTTTTTCAATTTTAGTTCTATTAATTATTAAAAAAAAAAAATTGGAAGTTCTAGAGAACATGAACATGGTGCAGATTTAAAAAAAAAAACAATTTTTTTTTCGGCCGTGGACGGGATTAGAACGCACGATCGGTGAGTCCGGGAGCGAAGACCCGCGCCTAAGACCGCTCGGCCAACGAACGAACTTGAGGTACTGGGATATACTGACAGTAATAAGCCTCTTGCTTTTAGTCCAAAGGAGAGTTACATACATACAAACATACAAACATACAAACATACAAACATACAAGTGAAGCTAATATAAGCGTGTTAAAAAGAAGAAACATTATCAGTGTCTTGCGTGAAAATATGCAATTATAACATAATAATATGGTGCAACAATGGTGCAAAACATATTACAAAAATCAAAAAAAAAAAAAAAAAAAAAATACGAATGAATTAAATTACACTCAACCTAATTAAAATACATAAAATACACTTAATAAAAACTTTAAGTGCTCATGTAAATCATGTACGTTTATCATTGTCGAAAATAAGAGCGACAAAACATTTAAAGCAAGAAAAACACAAACATACATATGTACATACATATATGTGCGATGTAGCGACACGGAGTCTATCGCTGATCATCGTCGTTGCTGCACCACACATATTATATTTTTACAAAAAAAAAAAAACCTAATAAAATAAAAATAAAAAAATTAATAAAAAACATATACATACATACATATACATACATAAGTGCGATGTAGCGACGCGGAATCTATCGCTGATCATCGTCGTTGCTGCACCACACATATAAAATTTTTACAGCAAAACGTAATAAAAAAAAATAAATAAATAAATATATTTAAAAAAAAAAAAAACACATCTCAAATCCAAAGTCAGTAAAACGTACTTTTAGTACCATAAGTATGCACACGGTTGGAATGGAAATTAAAATATTGTAAAGAAACCTCTTGAGTATCGTCAAGTTGTTCAAGTTCGATTGTTCACGCCACTCTACCCCGTCGCACCATTAAAACACTTATCAAAATGCAACATTTTTGTACCAAGAAAAGAGAAAAACTAAACTTAACTTACAAACTTAAATACCACACACATTAATATCAATCAATGGACACATGCATATGTTTATTCTTTTAGTTTTGAAAAACTCAGTGAATAAAATGTAATAACATTAATTATATTACAGATAAGAAAGCCAACACAAAACAATATTGAAAACAACCACAATACACACCAAAAGTCTGTAATTATACATTATTCACACTATAAATAAGGAAAACAATAGACCTATATAATATAATCAGTTTACACACAAAAAAAAATTAAAAATAATAATCTATAGTTGTACCATTCACTTTACACTCGCTTTACATTTGTTCATTATTTCACTTACCCTTTGAATTAAAAAAAAAAAAAAAAACACATTTAATGTCAAAGAAATTAGCCGACAACATTAGAAGTAAAAAGCAACCCTTTTTGGGGATACAGACGACTACTAGTTGGATAACACGCTCGACCACCCGTTCAAACTCACTTCCTTCAATAAGAAAAGACCCCTTATCTTGCCCCCAACCTCCACAAGAACTTACAATGGATTCGTGTCACCATTCTGCCCCCACACCCCCAACTTTCACTATGAGCAACTTTAGCTCTTCCCTATTAACCACTTTTAGACCAAAAGATATTATAGCATTTGTCGAGCTCTTGCCAACCTTTGATGGAACACCCAGGCAGCTAGACTTATAACAAGCGTTGAGGAAATTCTCGTACTCATTAGAGGAGCGGACCAAACACCTTATGGTCTGCTCACTCTGCGAACCATAAGAAATAAAATAATAAATAGAGCAGACGAGGCCCCTGAATTGGCCAATACCCCGTTAATTTGGGATACGATAAAAAAATCTCATACGCCTTTATTCCAGTAAAAAAAAGCGAAGCTACTTTGCTTAGCGAACTTGGGCATTTTCTGATCAGCAGAGCCTAGGCCAACTTTTCTTCGGAATATCCAAAATAAAAAATCAGTTGTACTCCGTTCTAAAAAACAACGAACAGCATAACGATGTTATAGAAGCCAAAAAGGTGGTCTATAACGAAGTATGTTTGAATGCTTTTATGTTAGGCCTCAGGGAACCTCTTAAAACATTAATCAGATTGAAATCACCAACAAATATAGAGCAAGCTTACGAACAATGCCAGATAGAGCAATCACTCTATCGCATTAACAGACCCCAAAATAACCGGAATTACGAACAAGGACGACATAATCGTAACAACAGTAATAACCAAAATGACCGCAATAACAACAACGAACAGAATAATTAGAAATCATCTTACCAAAATTCAAACCAACCTAGAAACTCAAAGCCATACTATCGCACACAGGACTCTAGAGACAACAATAAGCAATCTAATCAAATTTATCCTTTCAAAGCCCCAAATGGTAACCACCACAACATAGAGGAGAACAGCCAGGCACAAGACCCAAATTTTCGGGAAAAAGCCTCGGGAAACCAACGGGATACATAAGCCCTGCGACTCACAATCCCTTACTCCCTTTTATTAAGATTCAATTTCCGCACACACCTACCCTAAAATTTCTAATAAACACAGGTTCAGGCTCTTTTATAGACCCCAAATACGTTAAATCTAATAATTGCATCGACCTCCAGACACCGATATCACTTAAAACAGCTTTAAATAACTTCACAATTCACCAAAAAGTTACTCTTCCATTCCCATCAGAATTCGAAGCTATGGGAGAAATGACTTTATTACCTTTTAAGTTCCATTCTTATTTCGATGGATTATTAGGAATGGACTTACTATCACACCTCAAAGCACAAATTGATTTACCCAACTCACAATTAAAAACTTCACTTACAGCCCTACAAATTTACAACTATGACAATAGAACTTCAAATGTATACAATATCTCTGCTCATACTAAGACAATATTACCTTTACCAGTTAAAGCAAAACAAGGAGAATTTTTCTATCACACTATTAACATTTGCGACGATTTTATAATAAAAGGTGGCATTTACAAGTCACAAGACAATACAACAAATTTTGAAATTATTAACTATAGTGACTCGGAAAAATTACTATATCTTGAAAATCCAATCGAAGGTACACAGTACTCCTCAATCAATAATATAGAACTTTTCAATACAACTTCCACTCAAACAACCCAAAAATCCCCGAACCGTTTGCAAAATCTTTATGTAGGACACTGTGAGGTAGGCCGCCCACGGGCCTCCCCACATTCGAATGCTTCGCACAATAGTATTAATAATATAAGGCAGTCACGAATTACTGTTAAGGTTCAAGGAGACACAATAGTAGTAATAATATAAGGCAGTCACGAATTACTGTTAAGGGTCAAGGAGACATAATATTATTCATTGTATACATAAACATAAGCTACAAATTTTACATTAACTCGTAACATAATTAAGACGATAAAATAACATAGAAGTCCACAAAAGTCAACAGAAGGGCCGAGCGGCCAGATCAGCATAAAAAGAACGTAGGTCGTGCGCGCTCTCGCGGCCCACACTCTCAAATGTCGCGATCCACAACTGGCAAAAGGGCAAGCTCAGGTCGAGCGCGAGACCGGCAAATGAGTTGCCCAGTAGCGTGACAAGTGGACGGAAGCGAGGTTCCCAAAACGGTTTTGGAAGTTCAGCGAAAGTGAAACGCAGAAGAACAAGACAATTTATGGTGAAAGAGACACCGCACGAGGTGTGTAAGATAAAGACTCGGTACATTGTTTAAACATAAGTAAGTATAAGCGAGCCCATTGAAAGGGAATTAAAAGTAATCTAAACTGATCTGAAACCCGACGTGTTGTATTATTTTTGCGTAAGATGTGCGAGAATCGTAGCGCGTATATATATGCGAATATATATATATATGCACGCGCAATTAAATAGTTGGGTGACCGGCGATCATTCAATCGGTTCGGCATCGCGTCGACGGCATCAGTTCGCGACACGTTCCCCCCCCTCTTTTCCCCAGCATTCCTACAAATCGGCGGATCAAGCCCCGATTCGTACGGAGCAACATTAGCGGAGTGAGCGGAGACTGTACGAGTGTACGTCAAACCCTGACATCCCTGTCTTTCGGCGCGTTTCCCCTTCCTCCCCCGCATTCCTACTAATCGGCGGATCAGACCCCGATTCGTACGGAGCGGCATTAGTGGAATCAGCGGAGACTGTACAAAAGTACGTCAATCCCTGACACCCCCATCTTTTCGGCCCGCGCAACCTCGGGGTTGCATCGCTTATTGAAACTCGCCTCTATGATAGCTAACGCGTTTCGGCAATTTATAAATTTCTTGTAACGCGAGCCTTGGCCAGACTGAGATCTGTACCTCGGCATAATTCACTACTTTACAAGTGGCGCCCGAGCAGGGACCTAGTTAGCTAAAGAGAGGTAATATAAATCGGTAATAAAACCCCGAAAATATTACCAAAGTTTAAAGTTTCGCGAAAAACCGGTATACCCCATCATACCCTGTTCTGAACACGCGCATCGAAATCGACGAAAACGCAACGGTGCCGGCATCAATTGTCGCGGCACTTTGGTTTTTTTTTGTAACGGAATCGGGCTAAGTCGACCGAAAGTGACGGTGTAAGCGGACGCACCGATTAAGCGAGCGGTAAACGCAAAGCGACGACTACAATTGTTAGCGGCTAACGGCAAGTTGTAGCGCGACAAAAGTGATGTTGGTGCGGACAGCCAAATACAAAACGGGATAACGAGCGCGCGATCAACTCGAGTACAGCACACCACAAATAACCACAAGTGTTTTGTGAAAAGGTATATCTGCGCACAGTGGGACGAGGATAGAAAAGTCAATGAACAGTGGAAAAGTGAGGAAATAAAAATAACAAATTAAAACAAAATAAATAATTAATAATAAATAAAATTTGATAAAATTTATAAAAAATTAATAATAAATATAATTTGATAAAATTTATAATAAATAAAATTTAATAAAAATTAATAATAAATAAAATTTAATAAAATTTAATAATAAACAAAATTTAATAAAAATTAATAATAAATAAAATTTAATAAAAATTAATAATAAATAAAATTTAATAAAATTTACAATAAATAAAATTTAATAAGAATTAATAATAAATAAAATTTAATAAAATTAATAATAAATAAAATTTAATCAAATTAATAATAGATAAAAATTTAAAAAAAAAAATTTATAATAGATAAAATTTAATAAAAATTAATAATTGATAAAATTCAATAAAGGAAAAATTATTTTTTTACAAAAACTAATAAGACGAAAGATATAGAAAAATTTTAACAAGAAAAATATCTTAATAAAAATCTAAGAGAAAAAAGGAAAATCTAAAGAACAACAACAACGTAGAGAAAACAACTACAACGAAAATATATATAAAGCCAACAATGGATGGGCCGAACGATGCGTCTCCGAAGGATCGGGTCAACCCACGAGTGGGTGTGCGCTGGATCTACCATATCCGGAAAGAAGAATTAGAACGGGTTGCGCAAGAACTTGGCTTGGATCGAGTAGGAAAGGTGGATGAACTTCGAAAACGGGTATGTACTTTCATCAAAGACGGGGATCATTGTACTGAAGTTTGGACGCGGTTGGCCGAATGGGAGGCGCAATTCGCCAAAGGACCAGAACCGCCCGTTGCGCTCGACGTTTTGACCTTAGGTACGCGTCAGCGTCAGAAATCCGAATCTGACCTACTGACGCTGTCGGGGTCGCCGGGGGGGCTGTTCCCGCCATTCAGCCACGCGCGACAGATGCCGCCTAAAGGGCAGAACACTAAAAGAGAGACCTCACCGGTAAGGTACGTATTGCCATCGGTATGCTCACCTGTGAATAGCACCCAGGTGGGGCACGGGGGTCGTGGACCTTACACGGGGTTCGACTATGGGGGAGTCAGCAATGGGAGGCACTACATGGTCGTCCCAGAGCAAGTCAGAAAATGGGGAATAAAATTCGACGGGTACGCTGACCCACTCGTGTTCGTAGAGGCACTGGAGGAGCGTGCGAGAACGTACGAAATAGAGTTAGATCGCATCCCCAGAGCAATGAGCGAAGCGTTCACCGGCATGGCAGCGAGTTGGTTTTCGACGAGTGACCTGAGGGACGCGACGTGGGGAGTGTTTAAGAAAACCTTTCTGGATTTCTTCCTGCCTCCCAAGTACTTCGACAGACTAGAAGATGAGATAAGGGCCCGTAGGCAACGCGTAGGGGAGGGTTATAAAGAGTATCTGGTCAGTTTGAAAAGACTAATGCGACACGCCGATTATAGTTCCGATCAAGAGCTGGATAGGGTGTATGAGAACCTCGCGCGGGTGTACCGGTTGTATATTCAGAGGAAGGATTTCGCGAGCCTAGCAGAATTGACGCGGATAGCCGCGGAGTTTGAAAATATACCAAGTCAGGACCACGGGGAAACGGCGCATGGCCAGGAGACAGGTTTTAGACATTTGGGCGGACTAGGAGGCTTTAACGATCCCGCAAGGCAAGCGAACCCTTTTCGGAGCCCACCAGCACAAGTACCGTTGGTGAGGAGCGAGCCGGGTAGCCATCCAGTCACTGAGCGTGAAAAGATTTCGAATGGCATGGTGGGGCATGAACAGGTTAGGCCGACAGAAGGGAGTCGCGTATGTTACAACTGCTCGCAAGAGGGACACTTTGCCAGGGAATGTACGAACCCAAAAGTGTTGTTCTGCAGACAATGCGGTACGCGAGGCATGAGTAGTGGGGCGTGTTGTGGAAGGAAAGCGGAAAACGGACAGCCGCGTCATCCGGAATGGGATCGGATGGGCGCCAGCAGAAACCAGTCCCAGAATTAATATACCCACTCAGCGTCGAAAAGAATCGCATAGTCGCCACGGTGAAGATCGGAGACCGAACGGCGAGGGCGACAGTCGATACCGGAGCTACTAGGAGCTTCGTGAGTGAGGAGTTCCTCAGAGAGATTGAAACGAAAGGGGAAGTGTTGGCAGCAACCGCGAACACGCATCTAGCGGACGGGTCAAAGGTGGCCATAAATAAGCTGTTACGGATAAAGGTGGGGCTAGTTAGCAAAGAAATACTGATGGACATGCTCGTAATGCCATCCATGTTAGACAGTTTGATCCTAGGGATGGACTTTCTATGCAAGATGGAGACGACCATACAGTGTGGTGAGGCAAAATTAGTCCTGCAAAGCGATGACGCTCCGGCCGAGCCGAGTTACAGAGCCGAAGCGAAGCCTGAGGGGGAAAAGACACGCGGTACGAGAGGCGGAAAGCGAGGGAATGTCCTGGGGACATATCGCAAGGAAAACGTTACGCCAGCCAAGCGAGAGGGCGACCGAGACGCAGTTACAGTCGTCAAGGAGCCATCGCTGGGCCAGTTGGGAAGTACAGGAGTCAAGGAACCCTAAGAAGGAAACCCCAAGGCGGGATCACGGTCGGAAAGCGACGCCGCGGAGGAGTCGGAATGGCCGACGGACTTGGAGCCAGACACGCAGGAATTTTTAAAAGCGGAACTGCAACTCTTCGAGGGGCTGCAGGGCGTGCCGCACGTGGCCGAGCATCGGATCATCTTGAGGGATAATAAACCTATAAAGCAGAGGTATTATCCCAAGAACCCCGCAATGCAGCGCGTGATAAACCAGCAGGTGGATGAGCTGATAGCAGCAGGAGCCATAGAGCCATCACGGAGCCCGCACAGTGCCCCAATTGTTCTTGTCCGAAAGAAGACAAACGAGTTTAGGATGTGCGTGGATTACAGGCAGCTCAACGCACAGTCAATACCCGACGCGTACCCGGTGCCGCGGATCAACCATATCCTGGAGAGACTGAGGCACGCGCGTTACATCTCAACGCTGGATCTGAAACACGGTTACTGGCAGATTCCCATGGCGACGGACAGTAGAGAATGCACGGCATTTACGGTGCCCGGTCGAGGGCTATTCCAATGGCGAGTCATGCCATTCGGACTGCACTCGGCCGGTGCAACTTTCCAGAGAGCATTGGATACGGTTATCGGCCCAGAGATGGAGCCTCACGCGTTTGCCTACCTGGACGATATCATAGTGATCAGCGCAACGAAGGAACAACATTTGGAGAACTTAAAGGAAGTCTTTCGCCGGCTGAGGGCAGCAAATCTGAAGCTAAACAGGAAAAAGTGCTCGTTCTTCCGCAGGAAGTTAGTCTACCTAGGACACCTGGTAAGCGCCGAAGGGATTCAGACGGATCCATCAAAGGTCGAAGCAATAAGCAATCCGAAGGCCCCAACGAACTTGAAGGAGCTCAGACGTTGCCTAGGGATGGCGTCCTGGTACAGGCGCTTCGTGCCCAACTTCACGATGGTGGTACAGCCGATGACACTCCTGCTGAAGAAGGCTAAGAAATGGTCGTGGAATGCGGAACAGCAAACGGCATTAGACAGCTTAAAACACTGTCTGACGACCGCCCCCGTTCTCGCGTGTCCCGATTTTTCCGAGAAGTTTACGTTGCAAACGGATGCCAGCGACTACGGCCTAGGAGCAGTGTTGACGCAGACCATACGCAAGTCGGAAGCTATCCAAGGCCGAGGAAAGCTATTCGGCAACCGAGAAGGAATGCCTGGCAATAGTTTGGTCGATTCGGAAGCTGAAATGCTATCTAGAGGGATATCGTTTCGATGTAGTGACGGACCATATGGCATTAAAGTGGTTGGATTCAATAGAGAGCCCGTCGGGAAGAATCGCGTGCTGGGCGTTAGAGCTTCAGCAGTACCAGTTTGATGTACGGTACAGGAAAGGAAAGCTCAACGTGGTAGCGGATGCATTGTCGCGAGATCCGCTGGAAAAACTCCAGCAAGTCGTATTCCAGCAATCCCCAGGGAAGTGGATTCAAGGAATGAGGGACAAAATCGCTAAGGAACCAGCTAAGTATGCAGATTACGTCGAGGAGAATGGACAGCTGTACCGACACTTGGGCCACCGCGTGGACGATGAGGACTACATCCCATGGAAGTTGTGCGTCGACGAAGAACATAGGAAAAGAGTGTTAAACGAATGCCACGATGCACCGACGGCAGGACACCAAGGGATCCGCAAGACGATAATGAGGCTATCGCAGCGTTACTACTGGCCGGGTATGTTTCGGGACGCAGCCAAATACGTCAAATGCTGCGAGACATGTCAGAAATTCAAGACGGAGCAGAGGAAGCCAGCCGGATACATGCTGACCCGCCAGGTGGCAGAACCAATGGCCATTCTGTGCGCGGATTTTGTGGGCCCCCTACCGCGATCAAAACAAGGCAACACGATGCTGTTGGTGTTTCACGATGCGTTTACGAAGTGGGTAGAATTGGTTCCCCTGAGACGAGCGACAGCGGCCACGTTGCAGAAGGCTTTTCGCGAGCGCATTTTATGCCGGTTCGGGGTACCCAAAAGGTTTGTCTGCGACAACGGAGTGCAGTTCGCAAGTCGGAATTTCAAAGAATTTTTGAGTTCGCTGGGCGTGGAGATGGAACATACCGCCCCGTACTGCCCGCAGGAAAACCCGACTGAGAGGACTAACAGGACGGTGAAGACGATGATTGCCCAATACATATCTGGAAATCAAAATTCGTGGGATCAGTTAATTCCAGAAATCTCACTAGCCGTCAACTCAAGCATTGCGGATTCGACTGGATTCTCCCCAGCATTCTTGATGCAAGGAAGGGAACCGCATCTGCCAGCCACATTATATGAGGAGAAGAAAACAGGCACGGGAAACACGCCGCAAACGCCGGAAGAGAAAGCAAATAGGCTGAAGGAAGTGTTCGACATAGCGCGAAGTAACCAGCAGCGAGCATCAAAAGACCAGGGCAGGAGTTATAACCTGAGGAGAAGAGAATGGCGCCCTGTCCTTAACGAGCTGGTATTTTTGAGAACACACCAGTTGTCTAAAGCTAGTGATGGGTTCGCAGCGAAATTGGCTGCGAAATACGACGGACCCTTCATGGTGAAGAAGTTCGTGTCACCAAACGTTGTACGTCTCGCAAAAGTCGGAGAACGCAAGAAGAAAACTGCCAGCATCTCACAACTAAAACCTTTCCACCGAGAAAACGACGACCACGAAACGAGTCAACAACAAGAGAAGGAATCAGGCGAAAGCCACTCAGCGATCTAACAACACTACGAAAATCGCCAGTAGCGGGTTTTTTTTTCTCGTCGCTTTCGCGAATTTTTTTTTCTATCCAAAAAAAAAAAAAAAAAAAATCTATTAACTAATCTTGCTAAATGTATAAAATTTGTAACAATTTCATCAACATTTCAGATAAAGATGGACGATATCATATCGATTAGCAGCAGCGACGAGTCGGACACGACAGTCCATCGTGTCGACGAAAAGGGTGCCCACGGACGAAAGTCACGTGCGGAGAGCGGAGAGGAGTCAACGACCGACGACGACACATTAACCCACGAGCAACACGTCCGTGTGGAAGACGTCACCGACGAGGAGTCGGATACCACGGCTCGGCGAGAAGCCAAAACGGGTGCCCACGGACACAACGTCCGTGCGGAGGAGGATGAAGAGGGCAGCGAAGCCGAAGGTGACGACCCGAGCGCATACCAGCGTTCACGAGATCCACGCCGAAATCACCCGAAGTACCAACAAAACGAGAGAGAAAACTCGCCTCCCACCTTCTTACACACGATGTACACTAACGAAGAGGTAGTTGCGTACAGGGTTGACGGTGCGGTCGTCTTAAAAATGACAAAGACCACAACAGTCATCATCACGGCACCACACGCAAAGGCGCCATCTCCGTATGTAGAAGAGCCGGCATCACCGGAGCAGCCCCAGGCGATCGAAGACGGGAACGTAGACAACGAAGACCTGGCGGCACCCAGCACGGCAGACAACCCGACGCCCAACAACGAGAAACGCATGCGGAGCGACACAGACCGGTCAGAAGAACCTTTCGAAGGAGTGTGCGGATGGGAGGAGGGCTTGGAGACACAAGTCGAGGCAGACAACACGCCGCCTTGCAGCCGTAGATCACCCCCACGAAATTTGTGCCCCGCAATTAGGTGGGAATTCCCGGACGAATGGGAAGTTCTCCCTAATGAGAATATCCTGACGGCTATGGCGATACCAGCCATCACGCGGGAATTAGAAAAGCGAAGACAGAGAAACAAGCACGGATGGTTCAAGTTAACCGCGGGAGGAGAGTACTACATAATAAACCCCCACAAAACCGGCTGGGTTACGATAACGAAAGAGTGCGCACAGCCACAGGTCGCGGAAGCAAACACCGCAAACGCCAACAACGGGAAAACAAGGGCCGAATCCCAACAAACACCAGCACAACCGCCACACACTTGGCATGTGCTACCGGCGGGTGAAGAGCTGCCGATAGCAGCAATATGGAAAATCGAAAGATGGCTCATCGGGAAAGGTCCAGGAAGACGAGAGAGGGCGAATATCAAAGCGGGACAGCAATTCTACAATGTGACAAAGCACCCCGACGGGAAGGTCACAGTCTCGAAGAAAGGGGGGGGGGGTGTGAGGTAGGCCGCCCACGGGCCTCCCCACATTCGAATGCTTCGCACAATAGTATTAATAATATAAGGCAGTCACGAATTACTGTTAAGGGTCAAGGAGACACAAAAGTAGTAATAATATAAGGCAGTCACGAATTACTGTTAAGGGTCAAGGAGACATAATATTATTCATTGTATACATAAACATAAGCTACAAATTTAACATTAACTCGTAACATAATTAAGACGATAAAATAACATAGAAGTCCACAAAAGTCAACAGAAGGGCCGAGCGGCCAGATCAGCATAAAAAGAACGTAGGTCGTGCGCGCTCTCGCGGCCCACACTCTCAAATGTCGCGATCCACAACTGGCGAAAGGGCAAGCTCAGGTCGAGCGCGAGACCGGCAAATGAGTTGCCCAGTAGCGTGACAAGTGGACGGACGCGAGGTTCCCAAAACGGTTTTGGAAGTTCAGCGAAAGTGAAACGCAGACGAACAAGACAATTTTGTGAAAGAGACACCGCACGAGGTGTGTAAGATAAAGACTCGGTACATTGTTTAAACATAAGTAAGTATAAGCGAGCCCATTGAAAGGGAATTAAAAGTAATCTAAACTGATCTGAAACCCGACGTGTTGTATTATTTTTGCGTAAGATGTGCGAGAATCGTAGCGCGTATATATATGCGAATATATATATATGCACGCGCAATTAAATAGTTGGGTGACCGGCGATCATTCAATCGGTTCGGCATCGCGTCGACGGCATCAGTTCGCGACATGTTCCCCCCTCTTTTCCCCAGCATTCCTACAAATCGGCGGATCAAGCCCCGATTCGTACGGCGCAACATTAGCGGAGTGAGCGGAGACTGTACGAGTGTACGTCAAACCCTGACATCCCTGTCTTTCGGCGCGTTTCCCCTTCCTCCCCCGCATTCCTACTAATCGGCGGATCAGACCCCGATTCGTACGGAGCGGCATTAGTGGAATCAGCGGAGACTGTACAAAAGTACGTCAATCCCTGACACCCCCATCTTTTCGGCCCGCGCAACCTCGGGGTTGCATCGCTTATTGAAACTCGCCTCTATGATAGCTAACGCGTTACGGCAATTTATAAATTTCTTGTAACGCGAGCCTTGGCCAGACTGAGATCTGTACCTCGGCATAATTCACTACTTTACAACACCTAAATTCTGAAGAAAAACAGGCATTAATCTCCTTATGTAAAAAATATATTGACATTTTTGATAAAGAAAGTGACAAACTTACCTTCACAAACAAAATCACTCATTCTCTTAAAACCAACGATGATACCCCAATACACGTCAAGTCCTACATTTATCCGTTTGTACATAAAGAAGAAGTCAAGAAACAGATCGAGTCTATGTTGAGTCAAGACATTATTAGGTCCAGCTATTCCCCATGGAGCGCTCCCGTTTGGGTCGTCCCAAAAAAAAACAACTGCTACAGGAGAACAGAAATGGCGACTGGTCATAGATTACAGGAAACTAAACGAAAAAACAATTTCGGACAAATATCCAATACCTAATATTAACGATATCCTAGATCAGATAGGCAAAGCTAAGTATTTTTCAGGATTGGACTTAGCAAGCGGATTCCACCAAATAGAAATGGATCCAAAAGATACACAAAAAACTGCTTTTACAGTAGAAGGAGGACACTATGAATTTGTTAGGATTCCATTCGGACAGAAGAATGCCCCCGCTTCTTTCCAAAGGGTAATGGATAGTATTTTGGGTGACCTAGTTGGTTCTATTTGCTTGGTTTACCTTGTTGATATTATAATCTTCTCTACCTCCCTGCAAGAACATCTAAATCATCTTAAAGCTGTGTTTCAAAGATTAAGAGATGCAAATTTTAAAATTCAACTTACCAAATCAGACTTTCTCAGGAAAGAAATAGAATTTTTGGGCCATATTGTCACGCAAGAAGGCGTTAAACCTAACCCAAACAAGATCGGTGTTATAAAAAACTTCCCATGCCCTAAAACCAAGAAGGCTATTAAGTCATTTCTCTGATTATTGGGGTATTACAGGAAATTTATCAAAGACTTCGCACGAATTACACAACCTATGACCAAACAACTAAGGGGGAACACTTCAGTCTCAATCAACGACGAGGTCATCAAGGCTTTTGATTTCTGTAAAACTTTACTCTCAAACGACCCCATCCTTCAATATCCAGACTTTTCAAAACCTTTCATATTGACAACGGATGCGAGCAATTTCGCAATAGGAGCTGTTTTGTCACAGGGCACATTGCAAAACGACAAACCAGTTTGTTTTGCTAGCAGAACTTTGTCAAGCACTGAAACTAACTACTCAACTGTTGAAAAAGAGATGTTGGCAATAATTTGGGCAGTCCAAAACTTCAGACCGTACCTTTTCGGTAAAAAGAAGATTAATCAAAAGTAGTCTACTTGAATACGGGGGTAAGTCTACTCCAGGAACCCAGTTCAATCTTCTAAGGGCAAATAGATGAAATTTCTTCTGCACAGATTCAATTCTATTCTGGTGAATCGAGTATTGTGGGGACACACATAAGATTCATACTCCAGGATGGGACGTACTAAGGGTGTATAAAGAGTTTTAGTGGTGTAGGGATCGTTAAACTCTTTCGACTACCGCTTGATGAAGCCAATGACAATAATGGCCTTATTGACCATAGACGAAATATGAGAGTTATACTTTAATTTAGGATCAAGAATAATGCCCAAATCTTTAGTTTCAAACTCGCGGTCAAGTGGTGAAGCATCAAGCAAGTTGTGAGCAGTATGAGGGGAACTTCTTCAAAAAGACATGACTTTACATTTTGAACAATTTAAATTGCGACACCAGGCCGACAATGCACTCAAATCTGACTGAAACAAGTTACAAAGAAAAGCATCATTATAGGTGAAACATAGTTTAACATCATCAGCAAACATATATACTAGAGTGAGTAATAACAGCTGGAAGATCGTTAATAAACAGATTAAATAGCAAAGGTCCAAGATAACTACTCTGGGGAACACCAGAGGTAACAAAAATAGGTTTAGATACAGATGATTTAAAAACTACTTGTTGTGTTCGACCACACAAGTACTCCAAAAGCCACAATAAGAGTTGTGATGGAAATCCAATAATATTTAATTTTTGAAGCAACAGAGAATGACTAACAGAATCAAATGCCATTCTAAAATCGGTGTAAACAACGTCAGTTTGCATTTTTTCCTGAAACCCTTTGATAACAAGCGAAGTGAATTCAAGAAGGTTAGTGGTAGTAGATCTACGCCTAACAAAACCGTGTTGATAAGGCGATATAATTGAACTACATGTGTGTTGCAATTGAGAACATATTATTTTTCCAAAAACTTTAGGAATGGCGGACAACTTGGACATACCCCTATAATTTTTACCGTTAGACTTAGAAAAGTTTTTATGGAGTGGAATGATAAAAGAATCCTTCCATATAGCAGGAAACACAGTTGAGTCAACCAACAAGTTAAATAATTTATGTAAGGGTTTACAAAGTGAATCCGCACAGTATCTAAGTATACAACCTGACACTCCATCAGGACCAGGCAAGTAGCCGGGCTTGATAGAGTTAAGGTCACTTAGGACCGACCACTCAGTTATAACTGGGACATTTATGCAATTTGACGTTTGAACTTGAAAAGGATAGGAATTACTCCAATATATAAACTCGTTGAGTATACTGATTGAAAATACTCAGCAAATAGATCGACCACTGCCTGATCAGAACTTGCTTTTGTATTACCAAGGTAAACCGAATATGGCAAGCATGAAGATTTATGTTTTGAATTTACAAATTTGTAAAGCTGTTTAGGATCACGTGAAAAGTTTAATCTACAACGATTAATAATAATAATAATAAATTAATAATAAACTAGATTTTGCTACTAAATACGAAGATAAATCTGTAGTGGTTCACGATTTTTTAAATTTTTTATAAGATTTGTCTTCGCGTTCTTCAATTTCGATAGTTTTCTCGTAAACCAAGGTGGTTTATTATCACTCGAAGAACAAGTCAGGGCAACACAAATATCCAAAAGCGAATTCAAGATCTTATAAAATAAGGCAATGGCAGTTTCTATATCATTACAAGAATAAAGACGAGACCAATTTGTATGTTGAAGAAGATAATTTAATTAAGTAAAGTTAGTTTTACCAAAGCAAAGGGTTTTTGAAGAACTTTTAGATGGTGGACAACTACTCAGAATTTCAAAGGATAGCTCTAAGGTTGGATGGTAGGTATCTTCCTGAAGCACTAGAGGGGGTATTCTACTAGCATTACTGCAATCTGAGTCCGAAACAAATATCAAGTCCAACATTCTACCACTACAGTTATGCACCCTTTTAACTTGCGATAGGCCTAATTCCAGAAGGCCATCGATAAAATCATCAAAAGTGGCTGGTAATTGTCATTCACAGACCATACAACATGTGGCAGATCAAAATCACCAGCCACTTGTAACATGTCACGTGTAAGGAGCTGGTGTGATTGGTCTCTAAAAAGCATTGGTACGCGCTTGCAGCCGGCTGATGCTCGTCGCTGTTGGGAGTGGGTATAGGAAAATGCTTTGAGACTTGCTCGGGACAGTAATAAATAATCAATTTCGCGTGAGTTACCATAGACTCAACCCCACCCGCTATTCCGCCACGAGCCGACAAAACGCTAACATAGCAGTCAGCTATATTCAAC
Organism: Scaptomyza montana; assembly: GCA_018904305.1. Taxonomy (NCBI): domain Eukaryota; kingdom Metazoa; phylum Arthropoda; class Insecta; order Diptera; family Drosophilidae; genus Scaptomyza; species Scaptomyza montana. The sequence goes on from JAEIGR010000010.1 coordinate 2,019,069, forward strand.
CGTTACCAGCAACATCGCCTAAAACCTGCAACATTGTACAGGTGGCCAGCAACATTGGCTAAGACCTGCAACATTGTACAGGCGGCCAGCAACATCGCTTAAGCAGCGGAGCATAGTCTAGCAACATGAACGTTGCACTGTTCCTAGAATTATTCAGCATTAAGACATCCACTACTCTAAGAATTTATACAATTATATATATATAAGCAGAGGCTTCATGCCAAGCACTGGTTGCTAATAAAGATCACTTAAATTCTGACGCTCAAACCGAGTAGACGTTACATTTCTTTCACATTAAATAAGCCAAAAAACTGCTAAAATTATCATCACATTCACGGGACTGCATTGGAACCACTTCCCTCTCCCACTGCACGGATAACTGGCGCAGCAGAAGAGAGAAGAAGAAACATAATCAGTGTCTTGCGTGAAAATATGCAATTAAAACATAATAATATGGTGCAACAATGGTGCAAAACATATTACAAAAAAAAAAAAAAAAAAAAAACATAGTGGCGCATAGTTAATTTTGGCTATGCCAAGACTATGATACCCTTCACACAGCCAAATCAATGCTCCCCCCTCTTATGTTTCTGTGCAGTTGTTGGTAATTTTTCGCTAATATTTTTACTCTTGAGCGTCATTTACTTGTTCGTGTGCAACAACAACAATTTGACATGTAGGTACTTGAAAGTGCACGACAGAGACAACAATTGATAGTACGATATGGTAAATTTGTATGGTGGCTATGTCGTAGAATGCTCCGATCGAAATGAAATTTCATAGTGAACAAACCCGACATGATTTAAGCAATCTGTGAAAGTTTCATCAAGATCGGTTCAGCAGTTTGGCCGGAAATCGTGTTGATATGGTAAATTTGTATGGTGGCTATGTCGTAGAATGCTCCGATCGGGATGAAATTTCATAGTGAACAACCCCGACATGATCTAAGCAATCTGTGAAAGTTTCATCAAGATCGGTTCAGCAGTTTGGCCGGAAATCGTGTTGATATGGTAAATTTTTATGGTGGCTATGTCGTAGAATGCTCCGATCGGGATGAAATTTCATAGTGAACAAACCCGACATGATCTAAGCAATCTGTGAAAGTTTCATCAAGATCGGTTCAGCAGTTTGGCCGGAAATCGTGTTGAAACAGACAGACGGACAGACGGACGGACGGACGGAAATCAATTCCTGAGCTCGTCCTGATCATTTTGATATATAGTTTATGGGGTCTCCCATCATTCCTTTAAGGCGTTACAGATTCATGACAAAGTCAATATACCCTGTTTCACATGTGAAGGGTATAAAAAAAATACGAATGAATTAAATTACACTCAACCTAATTAAAATACATAAAATACACTTAATAAAAACTTTAAGTGCTCATGTAAATCATGTACGTTTATCATTGTCGAAAATAAGACCGACAAAACATTTAAAGAAAGAAAAACACATACATACATATATGTGCGATGTAGCGACACGGAGTCTATCGCTGATCATCGTCGTTGCTGCACCACACATATTATATTTTACAAAAAAAAAAACTTAATAAAATAAAATTAAAACAAGTGGAAACGTTGCAGTCGGACGCAACCGACTGCGGCATACTCGATACCAGTATTAAAACAGGTAAAAAAAAGGCCTGATTGCGGAGGGGTACGGATGCGGCAGGGGTGTACGCTGCCTTAAAGATTTTCCGATGCAGATGGGGATGCCACAAGCTATCTTCCTTACAAATTTGGTGACTCTAGCTCATAGTTTGTAAAAGGTGGGGAAAGGGGGGCTGGGGGCGGTATGGGTGGGCGTGGCATCCAAATTTTTGATGCAGATCTTTGTGGAATTTCAGTTGCTATATTCATACCAAATTTGGTGACTCTAGCTAAAAGTTTGTAAAAAGTGGGGAAAGGGGGGCGAAATGGGTGGGCGTGGCTCCAAAACTTTGATGCAGATTTTTGGGGGTCGTTGCCAGCTATCTTCTTACCAAATTTGGTGGCTCTAGCTCCACAATTCTGGAAGATACACGCATTCCCGTTTTTGACGAAGCGTTGGGGTGGATGGGGGCGGCTAGGGCAGTATTGGTGGGTGTGGCATCCAAATTTTTGATGCAGATCTTCGCGGAATGTCATTTGATATCTTCATACCAAATTTGGTGACTCTAGCTCAAAGTTTGTAAAAGGTGGGGAATGGGGGGCTGGGGGCAGATTGGGTTGGTGTGGCATCCAAATGTTTGTTGCAGATCTTTGTGGAATGTCAATTGCTATCTTCATACCAAATTTGGTGACCCTAGCTCATAGTTTGTAAAAAGTGGGGTAAGGGGGGCTGGGGGCGGTATGGGTGGGCGTGGCATCCAAATTTTTGATGCAGATCTTTGTGGAATGTCAATTGTTATATTCATACCAAATTTGGTGACTCTAGCTCAAAGTTTGTAAAAGGTGGGGAAATGGGGGGCTGGGGGCGGTATGGGTGGGCGTGGCATCCAAACTTTTGATGCAGATCTTTGTGGAATGTCAATTGCTATCTTCATACCAAATTTGGTGACCCTAGCTCAAAGTTTGTAAAAGGTGCGGAAAGGGGGGGGGGCTGGGGGCGGTATGGGTGGGCGTGGCATCTAAATTTTTGATGCAGATCTTTGTGGAATGTCAATTGCTATCTTCATACCAAATTTGGTGACCCTAGCTCAAAGTTTGTAAAATGTGGGGAAAGGGGGGCTGGGGGCGGTATGGGTGGGCGTGGCATCCCAATTTGTGATGCAGATCTTTGTGGAATTTCAGTTGCTATATTCATACCAAATTTGGTGACTCTAGCTAAAAGTTTGTAAAAAGTGGGGAAAGGGGGGCGAAATGGGTGGGCGTGGCTCCAAAACTTTGATGCAGATTTTTGGGGGTCGTTGCCAGCTATCTTCTTACCAAATTTGGTGGCTCTAGCTCCACAACTCTGGAAGATACACGCATTCCCGTTTTTGACGAAGCGTTGGGGTGGATGGGGGCGGCTAGGGCAGTATTGGTGGGCGTGGCATCCAAACTTTTGATGCAGTTTTTGGGGGGTCATCATCACCTATCTTGGCACCAAATTTGGTGGCTCTAGCTCTAAAACTGAGGGAGATACAGCCATTTGTGATTTCAAAATGCGGGGGGGCTGGGGGCGGAATGGGTGGGCGTGGCTCCAAAACTTTGATGCAGTTTTTGGGGGGTCGTTACCAGCTATCTTCCTACCAAATTTGGAGGTTCTAGCTCCACAACTCTGGAAGATACACGCATTCCCGTTTTTGACGAAGCGTTGGGGTGGATGCGGGCGGCTAGGGCAGTATCGGTGGGCGTGGTATCCAAACTTTTGATGCAGTTTTTGGGGGGTCATCATCACCTATCTTGGCACTAAATTTGGTGGGTCTAGCTCAAAAGCTGAGGGAGATATAGGCTTTTTTGACTTTAAAATGCGGGGGGGTTGGGGGCGGAAAGGGGGGGCGTGGCTCCAAAATTTTTTATGCAGTTTTTTGGGGGTTGCTAATAGCTATCTTCTTACCAAATTTGGTAGTTCTACCTGTAAGGATGTGCGAAATATGTGGATTTATCGGTTTTGAGTTATCGAATTTATCGATTTGCCAGCCCCCCAGTTATCGTAGAACCCCCATCTTGACACTTTAATTTACTATCCCATAGATAAAGAGAATTGGAAAGTTTCAAGTCTCTAGCTTGAAGGGTGTGGAAAAAAGTTGCGAACATACAGACGGACAGACGGACAGACGGACGGACACCATGACGGACATTGCACAAACTCAATATACTCTTTACCTTGGGTATCGAGTATAAAAATTAATAAAAAACATATACATATATACAATACCTATTGTGAGGGGTGACACGGAATCTATCGCTGATCATCGTTGATACTACACCACACATATACAATTTTTGAAACAAAAATTAACAAAAAAAAAACATACATACATATACATACATAAGTGCGATGTAGCGACGCGGAATCTATCGCTGATCATCGTCGTTGCTGCACCACACATATAAAATTTTTACAGCAAAACGTAATAAAAAAAAAATAAATAAATAAATATATTTAAAAAAAAAAAAACACATCTCAAATCCAAAGTCAGTAAAACGTACTTTTAGTACCATAAGTATGCACACGGTTGGAATGGAAATTAAAATATTGTAAAGAAACCTCTTGAGTATCGTCAAGTTGTTCAAGTTCGATTGTTCACGCCACTCTACCCCGTCGCACCATTAAAACACTTATCAAAATGCAACATTTTTGTACCAAGAAAAGAGAAAAACTAAACTTAACTTACAAACTTAAATACCACACACATTAATATCAATCAATGGACACATGCATATGTTTATTCTTTTAGTTTTGAAAAACTCAGTGAATAAAATGTAATAACATTAATTATATTACAGATAAGAAAGCCAACACAAAACAATATTGTAAACAACCACAATACACACCAAAAGTCTGTAATTATACATTATTCACACTATAAATAAGGAAGACAATAGACCTATATAATATAATCAGTTTACACACAAAAAAAAATTAAAAATAATAATCTATAGTTGTACCATTCACTTTACACTCGCTTTACATTTGTTCATTATTTCACTTACCCTTTGAATTAAAAAAAAAAAAAACACATTTAATGTCAAAGAAATTAGCCGACAACATTAGAAGTAAAAAGCAACCCTTTTTGGGGATACAGACGACTACTAGTTGGATAACACGCTCGACCACCCGTTCAAACTCACTTCCTTCAATAAGAAAAGACCCCTTATCTTGCCCCCAACCTCCACAAGAACTTACAATGGATTCGTGTCACCATTCTGCCCCCACACCCCCAACTTTCACTATGAGCAACTTTAGCTCTTCCCTATTAACCACTTTTAGACCAAAAGATATTATAGCATTTGTCGAGCACTTGTCAACCTTTGATGGAACACCCAGGCAGCTAGACAGATTTATAACAAGCGTTGAGGAAATTCTCGTACTCATTAGAGGAGCGGACCAAACACCTTATGGTCTGCTCACTCTGCGAACCATAAAAAATAAAATAATAAATAGAGCAGACGAGGCCCCTGAATTGGCCAATACCCCGTTAATTTGGGATACGATAAAAAAAATCTCATACGCCTTTATTCCATAAAAAAATGCGAAGCTACTTTGCTTAGCGAACTTGGGCATTTTCTGATCAGCAGAGCCTAGGCCAACTTTTCTTCGGAATATCCAAAATAAAAAATCAGTTGTACTCCGTTCTAAAAAACAACGAACAGCATAACGATGTTATAGAAGCCAAAAAGGTGGTCTATAACGAAGTATGTTTGAATGCTTTTATGTTAGGCCTCAGGGAACCTCTTAAAACATTAATCAGATTGAAATCACCAACAAATATAGAGCAAGCTTACGAACAATGCCAGATAGAGCAATCACTCTATCGCATTAACAGACCCCAAAATAACCGGAATTACGAACAAGGACGACATAATCGTAACAACAGTAATAACCAAAATGACCGCAATAACAACAACGAACAGAATAATTAGAAATCATCTTACCAAAATTCAAACCAACCTAGAAACTCAAAGCCATACTATCGCACACAGGACTCTAGAGACAACAATAAGCAATCTAATCAAATTTATCCTTTCAAAGCCCCAAATGGTAACCACCACAACATAGAGGAGAACAGCCAGGCACAAGACCCAAATTTTCGGGAAAAAGCCTCGGGAAACCAACGGGATACATAAGCCCTGCGACTCACAATCCCTTACTCCCTTTTATTAAGATTCAATTTCCGCACACACCTACCCTAAAATTTCTAATAGACACAGGTTCAGGCTCTTTTATAGACCCCAAATACGTTAAATCTAATAATTGCATCGACCTCCAGACACCGATATCACTTAAAACAGCTTTAAATAACTTCACAATTCACCAAAAAGTTACTCTTCCATTCCCATCAGAATTCGAAGCTATGGGAGAAATGACTTTATTACCTTTTAAGTTCCATTCTTGTTTCGATGGATTATTAGGAATGGACTTACTATCACACCTCAAAGCACAAATTGATTTACCCAACTCACAATTAAAAACTTCACTTACAGCCCTACAAATTTACAACTATGACAATAGAACTTCAAATGTATACAATATCTCTGCTCATACTAAGACAATATTACCTTTACCAGTTAAAGCAAAACAAGGAGAATTTTTCTATCACACTATTAACATTTGCGACGATTTTATAATACAAGGTGGCATTTACAAGTCACAAGACATTACAACAAATTTTGAAATTATTAACTATAGTGACTCGGAAAAATTACTATATCTTGAAAATCCAATCGAAGGTACACAGTACTCCTCAATCAATAATATAGAACTTTTCAATACAACTTCCACTCAAACAACCCAAAAATCCCCGAACCGTTTGCAAAATCTTTATGTAGGACACCTAAATTCTGAAGAAAAACAGGCATTAATCTCCTTATGTAAAAAATATATTGACATTTTTGATAAAGAAAGTGACAAACTTACCTTCACAAACAAAATCACTCATTCTCTTAAAACCAACGATGATACCCCAATACACGTCAAGTCCTACATTTATCCGTTTGTACATAAAGAAGAAGTCAAGAAACAGATCGAGTCTATGTTGACTCAAGACATTATTAGGTCCAGCTATTCCCCATGGAGCGCTCCCGTTTGGGTCGTCCCAAAAAAAACAACTGCTACAGGAGAACAGAAATGGCGACTGGTCATAGATTACAGGAAACTAAACGAAAAAACAATTTCGGACAAATATCCAATACCTAATATTAACGATATCCTAGATCAGATAGGCAAAGCTAAGTATTTTTCAGGATTGGACTTAGCAAGCGGATTCCACCAAATAGAAATGGATCCAAAAGATACACAAAAAACTGCTTTTACAGTAGAAGGAGGACACTATGAATTTGGTAGGATTCCATTCGGACAGAAGAATGCCCCCGCTTCTTTCCAAAGGGTAATGGATAGTATTTTGGGTGACCTAGTTGGTTCTATTTGCTTGGTTTACCTTGATGATATTATAATCTTCTCTACCTCCCTGCAAGAACATCTAAAGCATCTTAAAACTGTGTTTCAAAGATTAAGAGATGCAAATTTTAAAATTCAACTTACCAAATCAGACTTTCTCAGGAAAGAAATAGAATTTTTGGGCCATATTTTCACGCAAGAAGGCGTTAAACCTAACCCAAACAAGATCGGTGCTATAAAATACTTCCCATGCCCTAAAACCAAGAAGGCTATTAAGTCATTTCTCTGATTATTGGGGTATTACAGGAAATTTATCAAAGACTTCGCACGAATTACACAACCTATGACCAAACAACTAAGGGGGAACACTTCAGTCTCAATCAACGACGAGGTTCTCAAGGCTTTTTATTTCTGTAAAACTTTACTCTCAAACGACCCCATCCTTCAATATACAGACTTTTCAAAACCTTTCATATTGACAACGGATGCGAGCAATTTCGCAATAGGAGCTGTTTTGTCACAGGGCACATTGCAAAACGACAAACCAGTTTGTTTTGCTAGCAGAACTTTGTCAAGCACAGAAACTAACTACTCAACTGTTGAAAAAGAGATGTTGGCAATAATTTGGGCAGTCCAAAACTTCAGACCGTACCTTTTCGGTAAAAAGTTCACCATCGTCACAGATCAAAAACCATTAACTTGGTAAATTTTAAAAAACCAAACTCTAAAGTCATTCGTTGGAGACTCCAACTTTTGGAATATGACTTCGATGTCATTTTTAAGAAAGGCTCACAAAATGTTATAGCCGACGCTCTCAGTCGAGCAGATGGTTTCCTCAACCACAACGAAATACTCACTACACCCAAATTTACGTGTCCCCTATCAGAAAAACCAATAAACGAATTTAACATTCAACTAATTTTCAAAGTCGACTCCAATCCTAGATGTATCACTACAACCTTATTTAAACACAAACTTAGAAGAAAACATTATAGACCCTCATTTGATAACACAGACATACTTAATATGCTAAAACAGACACTGAAACCAAATAAAACATGTGCTGTATTCGCACCTGACGACATCTTTAAAAAAAAAAATAAAGTATTTGAAACCTATTTTTTGAACAATGGCATCTTCAAACTTATAAGATGCCTATCCTTCCTCCCAGAAATAACTGATAATTTCGAAACAATAACAAGTGGAAACGTTGCAGTCGGACGCAACCGACTGCGGTATACTCGTTACCAGTATTAAAACCGGTAAAAACAGGCCTGATTGCAAAGGTGTACGGATGCGACAGGGGTGTACGCTGTACCTTAAAGATTCTCCGATGCAGATGGGGATGCCACCAGCTATCTTCCTTCCAAATCTGATGACTCTAGCTCAAAGTATGAAAAAGTGGGGAAAGGGGGACTGGGGGTGGATTGGGTGGGTGTGGCATCCAAATTTTTGCTGCAGATCTTTGTGGAATGTCAATTTCTATCTTCATACCAAATTTGATGACTCTAGCTCAAAGTTTGTAAAAGGTGGGGAAAGGGGGGCTGGGGTGGTATGGGTGGACGTGGCATCCAAGTTTTTGATAAAGATCTATGTGAAATGTCAATTGCTATCTTCATACCAAATTTGGTGACTCTAGATCAAAGTTTGTAAAAGGTGAGGAATGGGGGGCTGGGAGCAGATTGGGTGGGTGTGGCATCCAAATTTTTGATGCAGAGCTTCGCGGAATGTCATTTGATATCTTCATACCAAATTTGGTGACTCTAGCTCAAAGTTTGTAAAAGGTGGGGAATGGGGGGCTGGGGGCAGATTGGGTTGGTGTGGCATCCAAATGTTTGTTGCGGACCTTTGTGGAATGTGAATTGCGATCTTCATATCAAATTGGGTGACTCTAGCTCAAAGTTTGTAAAAGGTGGGGAATGGGGGGCTGGGGGTGGATTGGGTGGGTGTGGCATCCAAATTTTTGCTGCAGATCTTTGTGGAATGTCAATTGCTATCTTCATACCAAATTTGATGACTCTAGCTCAAAGTTTGTAAAAGGTGGGGAATTAGGGGCTGGGGTGGTATGGGTGGGTGTGGCATCCAAATTTTTTCTGTAGATCTTTGTGGAATTTCAATTGCTATCTTCATACTAAATTTGGTGACTCTAGCTCGAAGTTTGTAAAAAGTGGGGAAAGGGGGCGGAATGGGTTGGTGTGGCTCCAAAACTTTGGTGCAGATTTTTGGGGGTCGTTGCCAGCTATCTTATCACCGAATTTGGTGGCTCTAGCTCCACAACTCTGGAAGATACACGCATTGCCGTTTTTGACGAAGCGTTGTGGCGGATGGGGGCGGCTAGGGCATTATTGGTGGGCGTGGCATCCAAACTTTTGATGCAGTTTTTGGGGGGTCATCATCACCTATCTTGGCAACAAATTTGGTGGCTATAGCTCAAAAACTGTGGGAGATATAGGCTCTTTTTACTTTAATTTGCGGGGTGGCTGGGGGCGGAATGGGTGGGCGTGGCTCCAAAATTTTTGATGCAGTTTTTTGGGATTGCTAGTAGCTATCTGCTTACTAAATTTGGTAGTTCTAGCTGTAAGGGTGTGCGAAATATGTGGATTTATCGGTTTTGAGTTATCGAATTTATTGATTTGCCAGCCCCCCAGTTATCGTAGAACCCCCATCTTGACACTTTTATTTACTATCTCATAGATAAAGAGAATTGGAAAGTCTCTAGCTTGAAGGGTGTTGAAAAAAGTTGCGAACATACAGACGGACGGACGGACGGACGGACACCATGACGGACATTGCACAAACCCAATATACTCTTGACCTTCGGTAACGAGTATAAAAATAATAACAGATTATCACATAAAAACAACCATCGAGGCATCGATGAAACGCTCTCTCACATTAGACGTTGCCGATTTTTCCCATACATGAAAGACAAAATTACACAAGTAATTAGAAGTTGCGAAACTTGTTTGAAACTAAAATATTATAGACAACCCCAAAAAATTACCATGCAAACTCCAGAAATACCTACAAGACCACTAGACATAATTCATATCGATATATACACGATCAACGGCAACTATAACTTAACAATAATAGACAAATTCTCTAGATTCGCTTCAGCATATCCAATAGCAAATAGGAATTGCGTAAGCGTCATTAAATCTTTGCAACACTTCTTTAGCTTATTTGGAACACCAAAAAAAAAAATTAATTTACGATCAAGGTGCTGAATTTTCCAGCACTATGTTTTACAATTTCTGTTCCCAATTCAATATAGAACTACACGTAACTTCCTTCCAACAATCCTCAAGTAATTCACCTGTAGAACGTTTACATTCTACACTTACAGAAACATATAGGATTGTACTCGATACCCGGAAAAAACAAAATTTAGCAATTGAACATTACGTAATAATGACAGAAACACTTATCATTTATAACAATGCCATGCACTCTGCAACCAAACACGCCCCATTCGAACTTTTTAGCGGGAGAACACATATATTCGAACAAACAGTCAAACCAAATACTGAACACGACTACATAACCGAACTTAATAAATTTAAAGAAGAACTATACCCAAAAATTAAAGAAAAACTTGCCGACGATGTAACAAAGAGAACGCTAAAAATTAATGAAAAATGAGTAGAACCAACAACTGTAGAACCCAATGTCTTAGTTTTAAGGAAAGAAAATAGGAGAAACAAAATAACACCGAGATTCTCGCTACACAAAGTTTTGAGCGACCAGGGACCTACCCTAATAACAGTAAGAAATCAAAAACTACACAAGTCTAAAATCAGAAAAATTATAATAAAAGAGAAAAAAATACAAAAACAATAGTAATTCACCCAATACTTCTTTAAACTACATTCTAATATTGTCAGTAATAATTTCAAGACACAAGTCATATTCAATAAAAAGTCTTAATTCGTTTTGGAAAAATAACAGATCACATAAATAAAGAACAGGTCTTAATGAGCGAAATTAAAATAATACAACCAATCCAAAATATTAAATTAAAATCAGAACAGCACATTTACAACCCACTAAAGATAAACACACTACATAAAAAAAGAAAAATGTTTTTTCAATATTGAAATACCTTTATTTCGACAATCAAAACACAATATCACTAGACTTGTTCCCTTACCAATTAACGAAACATACTTTGTATTAGCTCCTAATTACCTAGCCTATAATAATAATAGTAAGAAGTACCAAATTTCATGCAAATGTCCAAAAATAGACAACATGTTCTTCTGCGACAAAAACTATTTCTCCAACACACCACAAAACCACAACTAGAAACTACCGAAATGTCAAAGAAAATACTCAGCATCCACCACGACACCAATCGACTATCTTCACCGTCTTCACTTTCGTCTTGCTCCTAGCAATTCTAGGCTGGCTACATCGACGCACGAAAAACATCGTCCACGTCCAACCCGAATACCTTTTACCGGTATACGCACCGGCAATACCTTCGCTATGGCCGTTGCTTCAAGCTGGGGAGGGAGGAGTTACCATAGACTCAACCCCACCCGCTATTCCGCCACGAGCCGACAAAACGCTAACATAGCAGTCAGCTATATTCAACCGTAACCAGCAACATCGCCTAAAACCTGCAACATTGTACAGGCGGCCAGCAACATTGGCTAAGACCTGCAACATTGTACAGGCGGCCAGCAACATCGCCTAAGCAGCGGAGCATAGTCTAGCAACATGAACGTTGCACTGTTCCTAGAATTATTCAGCATTAAGACATCCACTATTCTAAGAATTTATACAATTATATATATATAAGCAGAGGCTTCATGCCAAGCACTGGTTGCTAATAAAGATCCTTTAAATTCTAAACCTAAAAACAGAAAAGGGTTTACATTTCTTGCACATTAAATAAACCAAAAACTGCTAAAACTATCATCACATTCACGGGACCGCATTGGAACCACTTCCCTCTCCCACTGCACGGATAACTCGTGCCTTATGAGGAGGTTAAGGATAGGCGCTGGGATGGAGGAAGTTACAAAGGATAAGTCCACTAAACTATAACGACTACCGATCAAAACCAAAACCAAATTTTTTTTTTTCTTTGTTTTTTCGTTGCTGCTTCTCCGAAGCCGTCGCCCACCCTACCATGATCCTTTATGGCCGAATAAAATCAAGGATCCCTACAAAAAATTTTCGACGACTACCCTGCTTCCCTATAGTGCAGCATGATTTTCGCTAAAAAAAATTATTTAATTCATATTCATAGTTTACAATTTATTAATAATATTCATGCTTGGGCTTGGGATCTTAATTATAGGCATTAGGGCTTCAATATATATTACTAAAAATCTATGGTTATTCTTTCTTTTTTTTTTATGTATTTTTTTTTTTTTTATGTTTATCAATTTCATTCATGTTCAATGTTCATTCAAATTCTTAGAGTTCGTTTTAGTTGTTTTATTGCTTCAGCCTAAAAATAGGCAATGCTTGAAGAGCGTGCACTACTTGTGCTCTATAGCTTGTAGCTTTTGCCACTAACAGCCAACCAACAACTGAACACTTCTCAACCATTCGAATACAACGTCGCAGAAGGCGCTTATACTTTTTAAAACAAAAACATATAATACTTTAGTTAATCTTCAACTCACTCAAACTGTTGCCCCACGCTGAAAGATCTTTCAAGTGTGTTGAGCGGCGGTTGCTGAAACGAGATAAACTTGATCGACAGGTCGACGTCTTGGGGTAGGGTTGGGTGTCTTTGCTATAAAGCTTTTATGCAAAAATAACTAAAACGAAAAAAAAATTTTCCATTCTAAAAATTAAACTATCTTAAAGGTAGCATTAATATCATTAAGGCTTCAATAAATTCGGATTTGACTGATTTTTGTCTTAACTATTTAACAATTTGAATTCCTATGAATATCACGCTTTATTTGCGCTGTAGGCACTTTATTTGTGAAGCTGTGCATGCAATTGCTCATGCCTTTAAAGGTTTGGGTATTGGACCGGCACAATGAGGTTAGGTTTACAAAAACAAAATGTGAGCTTGCCAGAAGGGCATAAGGCGAGACAAAAAGTAGGGGGTAAATATAAAATTAAACTAATTCCCTGCTCCGCGCTCAAAATCCTCCTGTTATGATCACGGAACTCTGTTCGGCAACATTGCATATGCGGCTGCCAAAGCTCGTCTTACTTGGGAGTTCCACCTCTCCAGTGATTGCTACGCTGCAAGCTCCGCTTTCGTTGGTGCTTCGCTGACGAACGAGCGATTATATGTATACGACCATATGCGTGTCCGCACCCAAAATCGTCCAGTCTCGGTCACGGTTAAATGATCGCCTTCTTGTGGCTGCCAATTATCGCCACATCGGGAACTCGAACCCTTATAAGAACGCTCCAGCTCCACTTTCAGGTTAGGATCGCCTGCAGCTCCAATTCGCCTTCACCAACTTTTTTGTTGGGGTCGGGTTGAAATTTTCGCACTCGCAATTTTTTTTTTCTTGTCGTTTTATTTTGAAAAAAACTTGAAATAATGACGTTTGCAAAAAAAAACTTTTTTTTCTTTCGCCACTTGGGCCCGTCGCCTCTCAATCTGCAGCGATCCAAAAACTCAATACTCGAGCTATCTCCCGGAAAACAGTTAGGTGACCAGATTTTGGTCGTCTATCCCTTTGCCCTAAATCTAGTATTTTGATTTTTGTCCCTAAAATCTATCCGGCGATTCCTAACACTTTTATCGTTTACCCGATTTGGTCGCCGCTAGATAGCGCTATCATCAGGTCCTACCAAAAAAAATTTTTATTTGTATTTATTATTTATTTTTTATTTTTATTTAAAGTTTGGTTTAAGTTGGTAGTTATTGTCTTAGCCGATTTAATTAACTTCCAACTTGCTTGGCCAAGTAGCTCCGGGATGTAGCTCTCAGATGTTATTTTTGTGGTTTTGGGACAAGATTTAAAACAAAAAAATTGCATACTTTCGGGCTGTCGTCATTTTTTTTTTAATCGACAAGTGGCCCATTACACACTATCAGATTATCCATATCTGTCAACAATGACGAAACAAGTGGAAGGGCACTCAGATGGGATGATTAAATGTTAATGTCAGAATAAGGAGGAATATAATAACAAGTAACATGAGAACACCACCCCCTTTGCGGGAGGCACGATCGCATCTGCACAAGCTATATTTAGAAGGAAAAACGGAATAATCAGAAATATCGGGTTTTAACCAGGTTTCCGTGAGTGCAACTATATGTGAATCAAATGATAAGCTGTTAACATATAATTTAGAAAGTTAAGTGTTAAGGCCTCTAACGTTTTGATAGGCCAAACTAAGTAGTTTTGTTAGTTTTTTGCCGCCGACGTGGAGGCAACAGGATGACTTACAGACGCTGTACTATTGATCCTAATACCATTATTATTATATTTTTATTGGACGTAGATGTACTAACGAACAGTACAGTCAAGTGGCCTAACGATACCAAGCACCGGCTTGTTAACGCGCGGACCCACGCACAAAGCGACCCACCTCCCGCCCATCCGACCGAGGGGCGCTCCGCTTATCGTGCGGTTACGATGATCGCGAACATGTAGACAAATGACACAAAACTAACTTTTTAATAGAGCAAGTAGAAGTGGTACTGTGTATTAAGTGGGAAAGATCGTTATAAATAGAACACAGAATACGAAAAGGGTTATGAAGAGCATAATTAGAATTACAAGTTTGAAGAGATATAGGTACAAAATTTCTAGTATTTCTAATAGGAACAGCAAAGTTAATTTGGTTAACTAATTCAGAAGAATCAATTTCACCATTAATTAATTTGTGAAAAAAGGAAAATGATAGCATTATTCTACGATCACTCAGAGAAGGAAGATCTATTAGTAAAAGTCTACTACGATAAGACGGCAAATTATTGTTAGTGTCCCAGTTAAGACCTCTAAGTGCGAAGAGCCGAAATTGTTTTTGTACCGATTCTATTTTATTCTGATGAATTTCGTATTTCGGAAACCATATACAAGATCAATATTCCAGAATCGGTCGTACAAGAGAAGTATACAGGGTTTTTGTTAAGTAGGGATCGTTAAACTCCTTCGACCAGCGCTTAATGAACCCCAAGACACCAGATGCTCGATTGGAAATTGAAGAAATATGCTTGTCAAACTTAAGCTTTGGGTCCATAACGATGCCCAAATCGTCAACCCATTCAAATATCTAAAAAAATGACATTACTTTGCATTTACTGCAATTAAGATTTAAAAAATTTACTTTTGACCACATTTGAAAGTTGTCTAAATCTCTTTGAAGCTGTTGAGCAGCAAGGGGAGTTGCAGCCGACGTGCATAATTTTTCATCATCAGCGTACATCAAAACCCGAGAGAACTTTATAACTGATGGAAGATCGTTTATAAACAAAATAAATAACAAAGGACCAAGATGACTACCCTGTGGAACGCCTGAAGTGACCTGAACCGTCTTGGAAACGGACCCTTTAAATAAAACCCTCTGAGTTCTAAGAGTTAGGTTATCTTTAATCCAAAGAACTAGAATATTTGAAAAGCCCAAGAGTTCTAGTTTATGTATAAGAAGACGATGATCTACAGAGTCGAAAGCCTTACTAAAATCAGTATAAATAACATCAGTCTGCAATTTGTCCTGAAAACCCTTGATAACAAATGAAGTAAATTCTAACAAGTTAGTGGTAGTAGATCTTTGTTTCATAAATCCGTGCTGGCACGGTGAAATAATAGATTTGCAAAGGTGTTGAAGATGGGAGGTTATTAATTTTTCAAAAATCTTAGGAATAGCAGACAACTTGGAGATACCCCTATAATTTTGAACATTAGATTTTTCCCTTTTTTATGGAGAGGAATAATAAATGACTCTTTCCAAATTTTTGGAAAGGAGCCTAACTCCAGGGACAAGTTAAACATTTTAAGCAACGGCTTTAAAAGACCATGAGCACAGTGTCTAAGCACGCAGCTTGGCACTCCGTCAGGTCCTGGGGAAAATATAGGTTTCAAACCATGTAGATTATTTAAAAGTGAGTTTTCAGTGATTTTCAGTCCAAAGATGCGATTCGAGCCATTAACCCGATAAGGATGAGGCAAATCGACTTGAGATTGAAATGAGCTATAAGTCGTTTGAAAAAATTGGGCAAATATATTTGCAATCTCCTGATCAGAATTGGCCTTCGTTTCCTCAAAGAATACTTCCGTTGGTAATGTCGATGACCTACGCTTCGCATTAACAAAATCAAAAAACCGCTTTAGATCCTGCTGAAACTGTAATCTACACCGAGTCAGGTAATTCTTATAACATTGGTTATTTAAGATTGCAAAACTGGCACGAGCAATCAAGTACTCGGAATAGGCTACCGATGAGCCGTTTTTTCTAAATCTCTTGCAGAGTTTAGATTTTCGATTTTTGAGAATTGTTAACTCTCGGGTAAACCACACAGGTTTGTTAGACCTGTTCAACTCACCAACCGGGACACATAAATCAAATAAAGAATATAAGGTATTATAAAAAATACTGATTGCCAAGTCGTCAGACTCGTAGAGGGGAGACCAGTCAGTTTGGGATAAAAGCAGGGCGAGTCCCTCAAAATCAGTTTTCCGAAATTGACGAACTCGACTGAAAGGCATCTTGATATTGCAACGCGTCCGGGAAGGTAAATTAATCAACAGCTCCAACGTAGGATGGTATAAGTCTTCGGGATAAGATATAGGCTGGGAACGGGAAACGGATGAAGATGATGAATCCAAAACAAAAATCAGATCAAGCATTTTATTAAGAGAATTTGGGATAGCATTAATTTGACTCAATGACATCCCAAGTAAGTCGATTAAAAATTCATTCGGGGCCGTGGGAGTCAGGGCACTAGAGTCTGGACAAGAAATCCAGGTAGCTTCAGCAATTTTGAAATCACCAAGAACTACAAGATAATCGCGATCAGAAAGCAAGGCAGAGACAGAATGGATAGCAGATAGATGTGTCTCATAGATAGAGAGATCAGAGGAAGGAGGTATATACGAACAAGTGATAAAAATGTTAGTACCGTAAATATTCAGCTTTACAACAATAAACTCTATATCAAAAGAACTATCTAATACAACTGTTTGAGAAGGAAAGTCTACATTCACAGCACTAAGCACTCCACCACCACGCCGAAGAGTACGGTCCTTTCTGTAAATAGAATATGTACTACATAGAATTTCGGAATTGAGAATGTCTTGCCTTAACCACGTTTCAGTAAAGGCAATGACATGGAAAGCGAAAGAAAGACTATTAAGGTATAAACTAGTGAGTTTACTACAAAGACCTCTTACATTCTGATAGCCAAGTAAGAAGGAGGATGTTAGTTTTTTGAACTATCAGTAATTGGGAGAGTTACCTTAGAACCAACCACCAGAAGGGTAGATACAATCGGGGGCCGATTTTTTTTCTACCTTGCAGTATACTCTTTCACAATTATGTGTTCTGGCCAAAATTCTTTGCAGCATATAGTGCAAAAATCTTGATTCGAAACACTGATTTTAAAAGACGAAATGTTCCGATCATAAGCAAATTTGAATTTCTCCACCGTGAAATTGGCATTCGATTTGGCCTTGATATAGACCTTGACATCATCTGATGTTAAATCAGGGGGAAGCCTTGAAACAAATATTTGTTTTTTAGGTGGAACAGCAATAAATTTTTTAATTATATCCACCACTGAGGCTGGTTTGGAAGACTCAGTCTCGGATAATTGAATATTTGGCTCTTTAAGTTTGATAGAGTTTTTTTGTTGATTAACATCAACACTACTAACCACCAAAGGAACCGAAGGATCGGGATCAGATAACACAATATCCATGGGAGTTATTGGTATATCATCTAAGTTCTCGATAATTTTAGTAGGAGGGACATGAAGATTTTTATTTACTTTACACTGTGGTATCGGAGCGTTTGGAGTATTTTCGGACATCACAGAGCCCGATAACTGCCCAACGTTGGCCTTTTTACGCTTTGGAGAATCCATAACGAGATTTTTCTCGTTAAGGTTTCTTTGAACCGATGAGAATTTTTCACACAGTTTATTCAACTGGCACAAAACGCCCTCTAAGCCAAGTTGAGTTTCTATAAAGCTTGCAATGTCTTTTTTTTTCTCCAAACATGACCAACACGGCCACTCTAAATTAGTAACCTTCATGAGGTCTGAGACACGGCCATTAATGCCAGCACATTGCTCATGAGCAACATTTGTGCACATCCAGCAGCAGACAAAACCCATTTTAGAGTTTGCGCGGACTTGACAATTCGCATAGCAGCAGACAGACATTTTTATTTAATTTATTAAAAGAAAAGAAAAATACAAATAAAAAAACATAGTGGCGCATAGTTAATTTTGGCTATGCCAAGACTATGATACCCTTCACACAGCCAAATCAATGCTCCCCCCTCTTATGTTTCTGTGCAGTTGTTGGTAATTTTTCGCGAATATTTTTACTCTTGAGCGTCATTTACTTGTTCGTGTGCAACAACAACAATTTGACATGTAGGTACTTGAAAGTGCACGACAGAGACAACAATTGATAGTACGATATGGTAAATTTGTATGGTGGCTATGTCGTAGAATGCTCCGATCGATTTCATAGTGAACAAACCCGACATGATCTAAGCAATCTGTGAAAGTTTCATCAAGATCGGTTCAGCAGTTTGGCCGGAAATCGTGTTGATATGGTAAATTTTTATGGTGGCTATATCGTAGAATGCTCCGATCGGGATGAAATTTCATAGTGAACAAACCCGACATGATCTAAGCAATCTGTGAAAGTTTCATCAAGATCGGTTCAGCAGTTTGGCCGGAAATCGTGTTGAAACAGACAGACGGACAGACGGACGGACGGACGGAAATCAATTCCTGAGCTCGTCCTGATCATTTTGATATATAGTTTATGGGGTCTCCCATCATTCCTTTAAGGCGTTACAGATTCATGACAAAGTCAATTTACCCTGTATCACATGTGAAGGGTATAATAAAAAAATATCGTTGCAGAAAATTGTTATGATTTAAATACAGGTCCACCCTAATGTGCAAATAGTAAAGCTACAAACAAAACTTACTTCACAGCTTCACAAACAAAAACGGCGCGAGCGCGACCACCGAAAGCAACAAGCAACGGAGAAAAGTTTGACCGCGACCAACACCAACACAAAAGAGCGCGTTAGAGTAAACGATCAAGAAACGGTTTAATGCACCGGGAGCGAAGCGCTTGAAAAAAAGAGAGAGAGAGAGTGAGCGTAAAAACACAAAAACAAAACAAACGCAGGCGGCAGCAAGTTGAGCAAATTTTTCAGTATGCTGGACTGCAGTTTGTTGTTGTGTTTGGAATCACTTTAAAACAAATGCAAATTAAATTGTTAATTTACTGTCCACTTTGGGTTTAGGCAAACCGACAAAACACAAAGTCACAAAACTATTAGTTTACACAAAGACGCGAAATTTATAGCAGAAATAAAACGCACAATAGTAAAAAAAGCGAAGCGCATAAAAAAAAACACGTCCGTTGCGATGCAAAGCGAATTATCATTACGCCTATTCGTATACTCCTTTACCACAAGCTGCGGCGGCCAAAACTTTTCAGAACAAATTGTCGAGAAAAGTTCAGGCAGAACACCCAACTTGAAAGAAGATATACTTCTGGCATGTTTAAATTTAAACTTTTCAACAATAATAAGTGGGGAATCGATTGACTTTTAACATATGCTGCAACATCATCCGATGAAGTATCGGATGCCAGCTTAGATACAGATATAAATTTATTTAGTGGCACAACAACAAGAGGCTTGGGTGCCCCAATTGTACCGCCAGTATTATCAATAGGCACATTAGCTGTTGAACCGGATGGCTCATTCATAGGATCAGAAATTATGTTATTAGTGGCAAGGTTATTGTTAGGATTTCTTGCCGGGGAGTAAAATAAAATTAATGAGCTTGCAATAGTACCTGCTTGAGTAGAATATCATTATATTGTTATTAAGTTAGTTTGTTGACATAGTATAAGTTAGTTTAAGAGTAAATTTGAAGTCGCTCTTAAGCTATGTAAGCTTTTAGGCCGATCGGCAATCTGCCGACAGCTAATTTACTTAAGTGCGGCCGATTGTGGCGTATGCACATTTGTTAGGCTAAGCTTATTTGAATTGTCGAACATCATCTGAAGCCACCGCATTAAAACTTTACTTGAACCAACAAAAAAACCACGTCTCAAATTTTGTTACATATTTTAATAATCTAAAAACTATTAGATTTTTCATTGGCGCGCGAGCAGGGACTTCGGTTTTATTTTTTTCAAATCATTTGTTTGTTTGTTTCGCGTTAGTGGCTCAGGTTTCGCGTGTGTTGACAACTCAACACAAAAACTTATTTGAATTTTGCTGCTTTTGCCCTTGTGGACTTTGCAATCTTCGACGCTTCTTAATTTGGATTTTGCTGCTTTTGCTCCTTTGGACTTTGCCATCTTGGACGCTGCATAATCTGGATTTTCCATGGAGAATCAAAGGAGATCACTTTCTATAGAGTCGCTAGAAAGCCAGGAATTTTTTGCCAAAAATTGAGATTGAAAATAGAAGTTCGTTCGTCGCTACAGTCGATAAAAATATCAAAATTTGTGATATACAGAAACACGTTCATACACGTATAATTCAGCTCTATTTCTGGCACCTTGTGCATTAAATTTCGTGGACATATGTAATGAAAGTAAAAACTGTTACAGCATATGCGTGTGTACATATTCGCAAACATATAATATTGTCACATACGTATATTCGTGTACATAACGATTACTTTGATTTAAATAAACAAAAAGGAAAATTTTTTTTTTTTTTTTATTAGAAATTGTTAATAAATCTAGAGTCAAATTATAAACAAATAATTTACAATAAAATAGTAGAAGTAAAAAGCCTAAGCAGAGAACAAAAATGTCTAATAACATCACCGACCGATGGGGGTGTTTTATTTGCTAGTCCAGCCAGCTATGCCCCTTTCCACAGCCAAATTGTCAGTGACATAATAAGACTCTATACTTAAAACAGAGATGTTAGTCGAAAAAAGAAAAGAAAAACTTTAATGTGAAAACTAAAAATAAAAGTTAAAAAAAATACATAAATAAAATAGAATAAAAAATATTTTATAATATAAATATATATAAAATAGAAATGTATATAAAATAGAAATAGGTTAAACGGAAATTAATGACACGTTGGAGGAAAAAAATTTAGCCAGTCCAGCAAGCTTAGCCCCGTTTCATAGCTGAGAGTGGTCATTAAATTCCCGAAGATAAACTGGAAGCAATGATTTGATTAAGGAGAGAGAGGTCTCATTAGAGAACACGTGGTATAGTTTATTAAATTGAACGCATAAAATACGAAATGGATTGTGCATAGCGTTATCTGTTGTGCACGTTTTCAAAAATAACGGGCAAAAGTTTCTAGTAGGTCTGGAATGAATAAAGAAATGGAGATGACCTAAAAGAAAAGAATAAACAATATCGCCAGCAATCAACTTGTGAAGGTTGGCAACACCAAGGATTATCCTACGATTGTTCAACGATGGGAGGTTAAGGAGAAGTAGCCTACAGGAATATGAAGGCAAGCGAAGGTTATTATCCCAATTTAAGCCTCGTTAGGCAAAAAGCAGAAAAACAACACCAAGGTCCTTGACTGTAAAAATACGATGCAACGGGGTATTGTCATTTGAGTAGCTGGTAATGAAAGGGCTTTTTCGGCTGAAAGTCATAAACATACATTTAGAACAATTGAGAAGCAACTGATTAGTCTTACACCAAAGTTGCATTGAATTTAAATCATCTTGTAAGCAAGTATGATTCAGAGAACTACATTAGGAGAAAATAAGCTTCACATCGTCTGCGTACATGAGAATGCGAGAATGTGATAAAAAGAGTGAAGAGTAAAGGACCAAGATGACTACTCTGAGGAACTCCAGAAGTAACATGAACTTGTTTCTAGGTAGCCAATCTTAGGAGTACTCTTTGTGTCCTACCCTTTAAATAAGAAGAAATCCAAGATAGAAGTGAGGGAGGGAAACCAATACGGACAAGCTTGAGAAGTAATAGGTCATGGTGTACAGTGTCGAAAGCTTTACTGAAGTCTTTGTAAATGACGTCAGTTTGCATTTTCGAGAGGAAAGCATCATTTACTTAGGTTGTGAATTCTAATAAATTGGTCATGGTTGACCGATTTTTTAAGAAGCCGTGTTGAGCGGGGGATAAGACTGATTTGCAGAAATTTTGCAAAGATGAAGTGATAATATTTTGAAATAAATTAGGGATAGCGGACAATTTTGCAATGCCCCTATAATTTTCAATATTGGACTTCCCACCTTTTATCGACACGATTGTGGGCTTGTTCTTTCATTTGGATGTTAAATTAAAGTTAAAAGTAGTATGAAACGCAGCAGTATTGCGTCAGTACATTTGTTGGCTTTTAATGAAAAAAAAAAAAAAAATTGGTTGCACTTTTAAAAAAAAAATAGATCCGGTTCTCAGACATTTTTTCGAAAAAAAAATCAGGAATTGACATTGCTGACAGATGTAAATTACTTTGTAAGGAAATAAACGGATATTAAATTTGAGTCAAGATAATAAAAAAATTAATAAAAAATCAATAAAAGTTCGTAAAAAAGTAACAATTTTATTGATATGTTCTTTTTAATAAAAACAAGTGTGAACGTTGCAGTCGGACGCAACCGACTGCGGTACACTCGTTACCAGTATAAAAACCGGTAAAAAGAGGCCTGATTGCAAAGGTGTATGGATGCGGCAGGGGTGTACGCTGCCTTAAAGATTCTCCGATGCAGAGGGGGATGCCACCAGCTGTCTATGTTGCAAATTTGGTGACTCTAGCTCAAAGTTTGTAAAAGGTGGAAAAGGGGCTGGGGGCGGTATGGGTGGGTGTGGCATCCAAATTTTTGCTGCAGATTTTTGTGGAACGACAATTGCTATCTTCATATCAAATTTGGTGACTCTAGCTCAAAGTTTGTAAAAGTGGGGAAAGGGGGGGCTGGGGGCGGTATGGGTGGGCGTGGCATCAAAATTTTGGCTGCAGATCTTTGTGGAATGTCAATTGCTATCTTCATACCAAATTTGGTGACTCTAGCTCGAAGTTTGTAAAAGTGGGGAAAGGGGGGCTGGGGGCAGATTGGGTGGCTGTGGCATCCAAATTTTTGATGCTGATCTTTGTGGAATGTCATTTGATATCTTCATACCAAATTTGGTGACTCTAGCTCAAAGTTTGTAAAAGGTGGGGAAAGGGGTGGCTGGGGGTGGTGTGGGTGGGTGTAGCATCCACATTTTTGCTGCAGATCTTTGTGGAATGTCAATTTCTATCTTCATATCAAATTTGGTGACTCTAGCTCGAAGTTTGAAAAAAGTGGGCAAAGGGGGACGGAATGGAAGAGCGTGGCTCCAAAACTTTGATGCAGATTTTTTGGGGTCGCTGCCAGCTATATTCCTACCAAATTTGGTGGCTCTTGCTCCACAACTCTGGAAGATACACGCATTCCCGTTTTTGACGAAGCGTTGGGGCGGCTAGGGCATTATTGGTGGGCGTGGCATCCAAACTTTGATGCAGTTTTTGGGGGCTCATCATCCCGTGTCTTGGCACCAAATTTGGTGGCTATAGCTCAAAAACTGTGGGAGATATAGGCTTTTTTTACTTTAAATTGCGGGGGGGCTGGGGGCGGAATGGGGGGCGTGGCTCCAAAATTTGATGCAGTTTTTTGGGTATTGCTGATAGCTATCTTCTTACCAAATTTGGTAGTTCTAGCTGTAAGGATGTGCGAAATATGTGGATTTATCGGTTTTGAGCTATCGAATTTATCGATTTGCTAGCCCCCGAGTTATCGTAGAACCCCCATCATGACACTTTGATTTACTATCGCATAGATAAAGAGAATTGGAAAGTTTCAAGTCTCTAGCTTGAAGGGTGGGGAAAAAACTTGCAACCATATGGACGGACAGACACCATGACGGACATTGCACAAAACCAATATACTCTTTACCTTCGGTAATGAGTATAAAAATGTAAAGGCGAATTAATAATAGAATAATATGTCTCCTGCCTGTATAAACCTTAATCGTCGATGAATGATTTGGTACCTGAGAACTCTGTTGTGCCCCCTTCTAGTTCTATAACTCTTCCATCGGACATGGACACTGTACGAGAGCAAGTATTTTTTGATGAGTTGAGGGTTTCTTAGCTTTTAATACGTTTGATATGTTGTTCTAAGAAAAGAAACTTCGTTTCCTTGTAAAGGCTACGCATACTGCTATAATGTAAAAGGAGGATTCTCTCTCCCGATAAACATTTGTCTTGCCTGAGATCAGATGTCTTCGTTCAGCTCGCTTCCCACTAAAGACTCTCGCTTTTCGTTAGCTCCTACCTTATTGTGCCTTTTTCTACGTCACACTTCGGCTCAAACCCTTTTAGGAGTGTCACTGCCCTCAACCTTGCTTGCGTGCTTATTTTGTCGTACCCTGCTATATTAACGTGACTCGGGTACGATCTAGAAAATTAAATTAGTAGTGATTATCGAAAACTCAATCAAAGACATTATGGAGGTAATGTTCAATCAATTGTTTAGTTAGAACAATCAGCAATATAATAGGACAGCTAAAATTACATCCATAAAAGTAAATCCTATAATTGTTAAAATGTTTTAAAACATTGTCTTTAGTCATATAAAAATATATGCAAATGATTATGTTTTTATAAGCAAACATAATATTTAAATGAGAAGGGCTACTCACCAAACCGGAAAACTTAAACTTTTCAATAATAGAAATACAAAATAAAATCCCTTCAACATACATATTGAACGATATTGACGATGAGGGTGCCGAACTTAAAGACGTTTTCTAGAAAGAGAAAATTGCAAAAACAGATACGCACACACTTGGTTGAAAAAATAATAATAAGAATAAACGGATAAATTGATAGGGGTTTTAAATGTGAACAACTCATGGAAAAATGTGTAGTACTTACACTGAGAAAAAAAAAATAAGAACAAATGTTCTTAATTTTTCACAATTTTCGTTCATAGTTATTTGGTATTAAAATACGAACGGCGTTCTTAAAACATGTTCTTAATTTTGTTCTTAAATTATGAACAGAAGTTCTTGATTTATGAACCGTATGTTGATATTGGTCCATTATAAGAACATTAGTTCTTAATTTGATACAAATGGAACCAATTTCGTTCTATTTGTAAAAAATTAAGAACAATGTTCATAAAATATGAACGCATTTACCACTCGAGCTGACCCGAAGTTTGATTGGTTAAGTATAAACTTAATTACGTACGAAAGGCGTATGCGTGGTAATCGTGAGGACTCAGGTTCGATTCGCGTCAAAGGAAATGGTTTTCGTAATGGGTAAGATTAAACAAATTAATTCAAATTACATTTATAATATATCTCTAGCATGCTCAAGTTATTTGCTTAAGTTATTAACTATTTACAAATTAATTAACTAGCTGCGCATTGCTACTTGTCTGTCATCGAACCAATAAACTTAATAACAAGTATTAGTAAGCTTATACTGTACTTCAATTAACCACCAATGTAATGTCACTGACTACTGGACTGATTTCGTGATTGTTGCTAAATAT
Organism: Scaptomyza montana; assembly: GCA_018904305.1. Lineage (NCBI taxonomy): Eukaryota > Metazoa > Arthropoda > Insecta > Diptera > Drosophilidae > Scaptomyza > Scaptomyza montana. The sequence continues at coordinate 2,044,762 of JAEIGR010000010.1, forward strand.
TAATTTATTTTTTTTAAACAACAAATTCTAGTAAAATTTCAAGCACAAATTGTTCTTAAATTAAGAATCAATGTCTTAAAAAATCCGTTCTTAATTTAAGAAAATCTTTCTCATATCAAGAAAATCCGTGCTCAGGCAGTTATTGTCAACAGATGTTCTTGATTTTGCACTAGCGAGAACGGATTTTTTTTCTATGTTTAGTAGACTCGACTATGACTTCACGATTTAATGCAAACCATCTTCTATATATATAAAAGAGTTTGTCCTGATGAGAATGGAAGAGTCACAGCCTAAACGAAATGAGCTAGAAAGCTGAAATTTTCACACAAATTTCCATGCAGGTAGGAGGTGAGCACTAAGAAGGGAATTTTTATTTGGACAACTCCTTCAAGTACCTCCCATACGATTTGGAGCACTTTTTACCCATTTTAAAAAACAAATTACAATTACAACAAGTAACCATTCCACTACTGTCGCCTGATTGTCGCACAAGCTGAGAGTTTGATCGCGAGCGAAAATACAAAAACAAAACAAATACGCAGTGACGCCTTCGCGGCGCACAAGCAAAGTCATAAAAAAAGGTTCGTACACTTGCAAAAAAGAAACGGATTTCCGCTTCTTAATGAATAAGTGCATCCACAATTAAGTGAACAATGCGCTTGAAAATAATTTTCATAATTTTATGTATGTACATGTATCACTTCGCACATTGCACATTTTTTTTTTTCAAATTTGTGTGCCTTTGGCAATTGATTTACGACCCAAGTAGCGTTTGTTGTTGTTGTAAGAGTTGTTGTTGGGCCCGCACTGCCACTTTTTGTTGGTGTCATTGATTTAAAAAAAAAAACAACAACAACATAACAAAACTTGGTGCGTCTAGAAAAATTTCCCACACCAGGATATGTTATGGGGATGGATTCGCCTACTTGCTGCTTATATAACTTAGACAAAACGTAACACACTAACATTATTGATATATTATTGATATACAATTTCGAACAAGCAAAAGGCGTTCACATATGCGCGCGTGTTGCACTTATGATAATCAGATAATTTGAAATCTCGCTGCGCTCATGCTCCTTTGTTGTTGCTCATTTACGTTCACTCTCTATTTTATGTGCGCGCTTTGCATGTCAATTGTAAGGTTTAATAACCCTACCTCCTCCGCACAGACACTAAATTAAAGCTAAAGGCAATATGCAATTCACTTAACTGCAGCCTCTTATGCGGTGTATACACGTGCAGCATGCTGCGCGCAGCATGCGAATACATTTACATAATGTGACTGTAGTTGTAGTGCGTGTGAGTCCGCTCTTGATCAAAAGCCCAAAGAGGCGGCTCAAAGTTTGACAAGAGAGCGCACAAAATAGTTTGATATCAGGCTCGCAGCATGTGTGTTTGTTGTTGCCCATTTACGCTCACTCTCTTGTCTTTGCGTGCGCTCTTTTGATATTTTCGCCCACTGACGTATGCAAAGACGGTCTCTTTAGTACAAATTTGTTAATTCCGTTATATTTAAATGTTTTTAGTTTCGTACAGCTGCACAATTTAACTACGCGAAGTATTTGTATTTATTTGCTGTTTATTTTCATTTTATGCACAGTGCGTTATATGAAATACTAGATTTTGTGTATGTATTTTAAATATATTTAGAGTATATGACTGTAGATGTAAGAATTAATATTTGTATTGTATTGTACAAATGTGCAAATGCTATTCAAAGTAAAAAAATAAATATATTTAAATTAAATAAATAAATAAATATAAGTAAATTAAATATATTTGAGTATTATTATTTTCAAATAAAATAATAACAATAAATCATAAAGCTTTCTATAACCTTCTCATTCGCACATACATAACCCATTTATGTCACATGTAAGAGACTTAAGCAAAGAGAAATGCTTTGCTTAAATTCACACGTACACGCGGCTGCGAGCAGCATGCTGCACGTGTATATACCGCATTAGATATGTTTTGCGTTGGATCAGTGCGTGCTCTTTGTTTGACTTGAAGAGCACTCGCATACATAAGCACAACACGAGAATGAGCGAATCTGAAAACAAGTAAGAAGGCTTTAGTCGAGAAATCCCGACTAAAAGATACCCTGAACCCGTGTATTAAATTGACTTGCAGAAGTGATTTTTGCTTGACTTCATTTTAATATAAAATGTCTCCTGTCTTTCTTAAGCGATTTGGATTATTAATTTTCACAGAATTTATAAAGTTATCCATTGTTTTAACTCCTATTTTTGCATTTTCTAAATAACAGACATGTGGACTCGGCTGTTGAAGCTGATTTATGTGGTCGGAGATGCTTCTTTCTGCCTGTTACATACTTTTGCACAAATCAATTATACCCTTTTTTACCCATTTTATGGGTTCAGGGTATAAAAATTATGTAATATTTTGGGCATGCTTTCAAAACAAAGTTTTCTTATATTTTGTAGCCACAGATAACAGAGAGAAGAATAAAGAAGAAGAAATATAACTGTAAATGGTACTCACTGCAAGCACCGCACTCACTAAGCTAAGCTAACCATAACTAAGGGGCTGCAGTTAAGGGAATTGCATTGCCTAATTTACACCACCCATACATAGCTCTTAAGTGCAAGCGTTATATGTATGAGCTCGGGATCTGCTGCTTAGAGGAATAACTGTGATGCTCTTTCCAACATTATGTTTTTACATACAATGGTAAGGAAATTGGTTATGCATTTTAGTTCATATTTAATGTGAACAAAGAAAGTTACTTTTCGTTTGAGTGAATTTTTTAATATTGTTTATATTAAGGATAAGGATAATAACAACGAAAGTTTCTTTTTGGATCAGTGAGTTTTTTAATATTCTGATTTTCGTATTATATACATTCGTATATAATACATTCATTTAAAATACGTATGTATATACGTTCATTTAAAATTCGTATGTAATGATAAGTTATAAAAAATATTTAATTGCTATTATTTAAATATTTAAATAACGATCAAAGTATTTTAATTTCTTTTGTTGTTTTTTAAAACCAAGAATATTAAGTAGATTTTCGACTTAATAATTGAAGCAACCTTATTTATAGTTGTCTTCTATTTTGCATATTATATAATACTTATATAGACTCTGCTTAAGTGCATTTAAAAATCAAATAAAACTAAGCAGTCTGAATATTCTATTAAAAGTATAAGTTGGTATATTAAATTTTATTGAATTTTATACTTATGATTAGACACTGTAACGTTGTAACAATCGTTTTACAGTGAAGTCAATTGACTCACAGCCAAATTAAAATATGTCTATTGCAACTTTAGATATTAGTGGTGTTTTGGTGCCGTATTCAGTTGTTGCTATAATTGGTGATGGTGCCTGCCTTTTTAGATCTATTTCCTACCTTTTATTTGGTAGATGGCACCATACGCCAAAATATTGTTGAACATGTTGTAACCAACTGGCAAACTTTTGCTTGCTTCAGCATAAACTTAAATGGAGAGTGTTATAGCTCTTCTAAACAATATGAGTGCAATATGTCAAATTCAAAAACTTATGGTACTGCATGTGAGCTTCAAGCAGCAGCAGAAATTTATGCTGTAAATTTTGAAGTTTTTCAAAATGGAAATTTATTACAAGCATTCGGAAATAATATGCATCCTGTAAAAAGATTGCGTTTTACCGGTCCATTAATGAATGGACATTTTGATGCTTATTTTCCTTTAGAGGAAGTATTAACGCAAGAATCTGATACGTCAAGTGAATGTATAACTGAAAATGTTAGAAATCCTGTTAAAAGACGTAGTCGATTTACCGGCAAAACAGAAAAAAAGGTAAAAAAAACGTTCATTTGAAAAAAATAGTGATATCAATAGGGGTAAGCGCATAGAAGCATCAAAAAGATATCGTGTTAATAATCTTGATGTTATTAGAGTTGTAGTGAGAAGACATCAGGCTAATAATCCTAATGCACGTCAAGAAAGGCGTTTGCGTGCATGGAGTGTTAAAGCCATGTCTGGCTTAAGCTAAGATTTTGAAATAACTTACAAGTCAGATAAAGTTACTCAACTTGGTAGTATGAATTTGATATGCAAACATTGTAATGCTTTAAAATGGAAAAATGAGCATTTGGGTATCTGTTACAAGGCAGGAAAAGTTAAACTTTCACAAAATTAAAGTTTGCCTGATCCACTTAAAAGGTTAATAATTGGTGGACATCCCAAGCATGATAATTTCATTGATCGTATAAGAAAGTATAACAGCTGCTTTCAAATGACTTCTTTTGGAAGTACAAAAACTATAAATGAAAGTTGGTCAACCTTTAAAGTCCAAGGACAAGTGTATCACTTAATTGGTAGTGTCCGACCATTGCCAAATGAAGAAATGCAGTTTCTTCAAATTTATTTTGTTGGTGATGATGAAAAGGAAGCTCAACTACGTTGCAAAAATATTTCAAATGTTGATTGTAGCGTAGTAAAGGATCTTCAATGTATGTTTCATCAGCATAATCGTTATGTTAAAGATCTAAAAATGGCTCTCAATAAAATACAGTACCATAGACTATAAATTGATTATACATGCTGATCGAACACCCGCTGGTGCTCACATAGGGCACTTCAATCAAGCGAAGTAGCTTTAGTTATTGTTGGTCAGCAATTTGAAAAGCGCGATATTATTATTGAAAGCCATAATAATAAATTACATCGTATAAGTGAGGTGCATCGATCATACGATGCCTTACAGAATCCTTTGCTATTTCCTTATGGCGAAGATGGCTATTCAGTGGATATACCACAATGGAATCCATTATTAAAAAAGGAGGAACCAAAAAAAAATGATATCAGTAGTAGGGAACTGCCGGTTCTACGCCAGGAAGTAGCTGTCACTTTTATTACCCCCAATCATAATTTATTACCCCACTTGAGAATCAGCGATCCCTTTTTTACACTTTTATTACCCACTTGAGAATCAGTGATCATAGGATCTGGTTTCAAGTGTGTTCCTGTTTTAAGTGCATTGCCTTGCACACATACAAGCAGGCAACAGTATGCATTGTTTTTTGTCAATAGCAGCAACATAAAAACATTCAAGTGGGTTATATGATCATAGGATCTGGTGTCAAGGATGCGCCTGTTAAACGAGCAAGCCATAAACATTATTGGGAAAATCAGTTTTGGCTATTTAACCATTTATTATTAGAGTCAAGTACAGGCTAAGCCACAGCATGCATTGTTTTTTGTCAAACCAATTATTGTTAGAGTCAAGTGTGCTCCTGTTTTTAAATACGTTGCTCTGTACACGTGCATTGTTATTGTCAACAACTACAACCTTCGTGGGGGGTTATGTAAGCAAGGGATGGAAATTTTCCTACGCAGCAACAGCAGCAGCAGCAAGATCAACACATTGTTTTTAAACAAGAGTATTGATACTTGTAGATTAAGATTAAAATATGTTAGAGGAGGAAAGGATAGAGGGAGAAGGTGTTAGAGGGAGAAGTTTTTAGAGGCGGAAAGTGTTAGAGGCGGAAAGTGTTAGAGGGGGAAAGTGTTAGAAGACTTAGAGACAAGTTTGTGCATGCTTGAAGTGCGCTAGTCAAAGGTCAAGTACATTAGTTGACTAATGTGTTATAGATATCACCGTCCGAAAGGATCAGTGAGCCAAGTACATTGCCTTTGAAACTATTAAGGTTTCTTAGCTACAAGTTAGTAGATAAGAGAGAGAGAGAGTCAACTGTGCGCAGGTTTCTTAGCTACGAATAAGTAGATATGAGAGAGTCGGGCGCCTGTTTAACGTGCGTTGCCTTGCACACCTGCAGGAAAAACATAAACAATTAATGCTTATGGTTATGAGGAGCATAGGAAGAAAGGATAGAGAATAAAGAAAAGCGAGCTCTTGTTCGATGTACGTTGCATTGTTATGGTCAACAGCAACAACAACAACAAAATTCGTGGGGGGTTATGTAAGCAAGGGATGGAAATTTTCCTACGCAGCAACAGCAGCAGCAGCAAGATCAGCACATTGTTTTTAAACAAGAGTATTGATACTTGTAGATTAAGATTAAAATATGTTAGAGGAGGAAAGAGTTAGAGAGGGAAAGTGTTAGAAGGAGTATGTGTGTAAGAGGGGGAAAGAGTTAGAGGGGGAAAGTGTTAGAGGGAGGAAGACTTAGAGACAAGCTTGTGCATGCTTGAAGTGCACTAGTCAAAGGTCAAGTACATTAGTTGGCTAATATGTTATAGATATCACCGTCCGTGAGGATCAGTGAGCCAAGTACATTGCCTTTGAAACTATTAAGGTTTCTTAGCTACAAGTTAGTAGATAAGAGAGAGAGAGTCAACTGTGCGCAGGTTTCTTAACTACGAATAAGTAGATAAGAGAGAGTCGAGAGGGCGCCTGTTTGAGGTGCGTTGCCTTGCACACCTGCAGGCAAAACATAAACAATGAATGTTTATGGTTGTGAAAACCAGTGATCCAAAGGATAAAAGGGTTGAGACAAGATTGTGCTTGTTTGAAGTACGCTTGTCAAAGGGCAGTACATTCGTAGGCCGCATTCTTATGATCAAAAGCAACAACAACATTCGTGAGGGTTATGTAAGCAAGGGATGGGAATTTTCCTACGCAGCAGCAGCAAGATCAAAACAAGAGTATTGAGACTTGCAGATTTAGATTGGTATGTTATAGGGGGAAGGTGTAAGAGCGGGAAAGTGTTAGAGGGAGAAAGAGAGAGTTAGTGTTAGAGGGAGTAAGTGTTAGAGGGTGAAAGTGCTATAGGGGGAAAGCGATCCTGCTTATATTATTATATTAAAACACGCTCCTTTATGCGATTCTATACACGAGCGTCTATGAAATGCAGGTGGTATGTTAATTGAATGTCCCTCTTTCTAACGCACACCCAACTTGTTCGCTACTTACGTTTCTAACCTTTATTTGCATACATCTGTTTTGATTATTTCACTGACTTCTGTTACTTGTATAGAGCTAATTAGTATAACTTTTTAATTTTTTTTACTTTGTTAGTAAACTATCAAATTATGTTTTTCTTATAGGTATGTTTTAATTTAATTTATTTAGTTTTTTCATAGATTTTTACAGTATGTTAAATTTGAGAATTATATTAAGCTTGTTCCGTTGAGGGATTAAGCAAACACAAACACCGAACATTTATATTAATGACATATAGTTATAGCCGGTAGAACACACAAGTCATACTCCATGATTTTGTTTCGGCTTGATATTTTAAGTCTATATTATAAGCCTAAGTTCTAGTACTCACTATATACATATCTAAGAATGCTTTTATGTATGTCACTATTTTGAAAGCTTAAAGAAGTTCATGTAGCTGGTAAAATAAATCATGTTTCAACAAAATTATTTAGATCTTAATATTTATACTTCATCGATTATTGAATTTATTATTATTTATTTTTTTTTTTTTTTTTAATACCCATATATTCGATTCTGTTCTATCTAGTAATATTTATTTCTTTATTCTTTAAATTCTTTAAGGTAATCTTTAAGGCTTAACAAATAATCTTTTCCTTAACTTTCCGTCTGCTCGCTAAAAGATTTTCGTCAAATGACACTTTTCATATTTAAGATATCCGTCAAACTATTTCTTATACTCGACTTAAATTATTTCATCAAACTCACATACCAATTAAATTTCTAAAATAAAGAAAATGAAAACAGTAAGATGTTCTAAGCAGCTGGATTTTTTTTTTTTTTTTATTCAAACGGTTTTTACTATTCTTTTTCCCAGTATGCTACTTACGATAAAAATGGATAAAGAATGTGTTTTGTACTCTTTTACTGACTTCAAAAATTCTTCTATTGATGTTGTCTGATACCCTATCTTAATTTGTGTAATACTTAATCGTTTTCATCAACTTAGTATTCTTTTGATTTTTAAAAATTTTATGTTATGTTGTTAGCTATTTTGACTAGACTTTACGCTTAAAACGAGATAGATTGTATTATTGTCCTTAATACGTTAGCTTAGTTTTAACAGGGAAATCGATCGGACATTGATTTTTCACTTTATAATTGATTGCTTTAATATATTTTAACTGTCAACCTATATACCTTTCTACCTTTTTAGTGATTATGTAAGATTTTTATATATCCCAACTCATTGCTTAAACTAAAAAAATTTCGTTATTAATTTCTTTTAATTGATGGATGGGAATATTTTCTTTCATTATTCTCCTCATTTTTATTACATTTAATAAGGAAGTGCATTGAACTAGCTTAACAGTTCGAGATATGAGTCTTACACTGTATCGAAAAGTATGACTTCGTTAGCTATCTTAATTTAAGGGTTAAGTATCTACTACAACTGTTCCTTAACTGTGATAGTTGCAGTTTTGTTACATCTCACTTACATTTTTTTCTTTCTTTTATTTTATTTATTTATTTATTTTTTATTGTAGGTGCTTTATTAATTTTAATAAGAACAAAACCTTTTTGTTCTAGATGCCATGTTATTAGTCTTATTTTTTCATTTAATTATTATAATTATTTCTTAAAGAGATTCATTTTCTTTAGTGCTCAAAACTTATTGTCGCTAAAGGATTTGTTTTTCATTGATCTGAGATATTTCGTAAATTCATGAAACCATTGAAATGTGCTCTATTCTTCTTGAACCTTGCATTAATCTTGAATTCGGATGGCAAAATAAGGTTGTGATGTACTAAAGCTCGAGATGACGTAAAAGTCGGTATTTTACATAACGGGCATAAAATAATGTACGTTTACTATCACCGGATTGGTTTATACCCACTAAATATTGGTATTTTCAGTTTTTTTTTTTTTTCTTTCTCTGTTTTAATCGTTTTATACACCCTAGCTCTTGATCTTGTGTTTTGATTTTAGATTAGGGTCTGATTTTATTGTATACTGTTTGTGGAGGAGGCTCCAAAGAATAAGATTTGATTTGGTAATTGTATGGTATGATTTGATCTTCTTTTTTTTTGTGGTTGTATTGTAGAGCACTTCTTGTGTGTATGTTAAACTAATAAAAAGAGCGCAATCAAGTCATTTACAATAATTTTCACTAGCTTAGGATTCATGGTCTTAAGACCGTTTAGACTTCATGGTAAATAGTTTTTGCTAGGATATTTTCTATTATGATTCTTGTGGGTTATAATTCGTACATTAAAAGAACGAGATAAAGTTGTTCTTGTTTAGGTCCACAATCTATTTTCTTGGTCAATTTTCCTTGGCATAGAATACAGCAGGGAGTAAGATTTAAAAGTAGTATGTCATTCCATTCTGGTAATATTATTATTTTGTTTTTATTATGTTGTTATTTCATTTTTAATTTTATTCTTTTATGTTATTTGACTTTATATATTGCCTTTAAATTTAAGGGTTTTGCCTCTCAATTTTTGAACCGAGACATAGTATTTTTATTTCTGTAATGCATAAACGTAAGCATCCTTGATCCCAGATAGTATGTTTATTCTTGATCAATATTTAGATCAGCACCGTAGGCTTCCTAGATCTGTGTGTCTGTATCTATGCAAACTATTTTATCAGCTTTTAGGTATCGAGATTAAATTTTGCTCAGAATCTAATCGCTGCCTTAAACACATGAGTGTTACAACTTTCACACTTAAGGAGCATTATATCTTTTCGTTTTAAAGAGTTTACTGTTTGACGCTTTATAGAACATTTGCTTGCCTGAGCTTGGTAGGTTATACAGTTAAAACAATTAGTGGAAAGATGGAACTGTCTTATAGAATTTCTTATACATTATTAGTTGCTTCTTTCCCTATCGCTTATTCTCACGCACTTTGAGATTATAAAATTACTTAATGGAATGTGCTGTATGTTCCTGATTGTTTGCTGATTATTGTTGTTAATTATTATTTTGTTTATTTATTTCTTTTACATCTCATATAGTATTTTTCTCTTATGTTTCTTTTTTCGCTTCACTTCTATACTTACTTTAATAATTTATCATATGTTTCCTCTAATTTATATTCAATCGCCCTTTAATTGACAAAAACTGGGTGGGGGTAAGCTGTTAAAAACGGAAGGCAATTAATCTATAAAACTGATGGAACGGAACAGTTGTGATTATTTTTCATTTAAAAATAAAAGTAGGCTGTTAAAATAAATATTTACTTATATTAAATTAAAATTTTAATTGATTTTTAGTAAACCGGCTTTTTTTTCGAATATGTAGCTTTTAAAAGAATATATTAAGCTCATATCATATTTATTTAGATTTTCACATTGAGGTAACATCAGCCCAAGTCCCTCGATAGTGAGCTGCCGTTTACAGACGGTGAAGTAAATGGGATGCCGCTTTGTCGTTTCTCATAATCACAATTAAGCTGCCCGACGATGAAAATGAGTTCCTTTACGATTTACGTACTGTCACTGTTTGCAGCGGCCTGGCGTCCTCCAAAGAGTCAAACACTCATCATCATCATTTGCCCCCCTACGGCGAATCGATCCTCACCTGAACCATCACTCGTACACACATAAGTAACTTTTACCTAGATAAGATACGGTTTGCGTCTAGCCGTCTTATTTGAATAGTTCTGTTCTACTCTGCACCGATTTTGGATCCCCTGATTTCTATTATTCCCAGCTACTTTCCTAGGCTCACACCTTTAACTTCGAACACACCAGCCCACATAACATATTATTTGGATATAAAAACATTAGACAATGACTATCAAGTACCAAGAGCTATTAAAAAAATTTATAAAGTATTCGGAGGAAATTTGATCGAACAATGCAACACCCAAAATTGTTATTATGGCTTACATTAAATGGTGAAGTCATAGTCGAGTCTACTACGTACTACACATTTTTCCATGAGTTGTTCCCATTTAAAGCCCCTATCAATTTATCCGTTTTTTCTTATTATAATTTTTTCAACCAAGTGTGTGCGTACCTGTTTTTTTTTTTTTTCAATTTTCTCTTTCTAGAAAATGTCTTTAAGTTCGGCACCCTCATCGTCATTCAATATGTATGTTATAGGGATTTTATTTTGTATTTCTATTATTGAAAAGTTTAAGTTTTCCGGTTTGGTGAGCAGCCCTTCTCATTAAAATATTATGTTTGCTTATACACACATAATCATTTGCAAAGATTTTTATATGACTAAAGACAATGTCTTAAAACATTTTAACAACTATAAGATTTACTTTTATGTATGTTATTTTAGCTGTCCTATTATATTGCTGATTGTTCTAACTAAACAATTTATTGAACATTACCTCCATAATGTCTTTTAAACGTATCTTTGATTGAGTTTTCGATAATCACTACTTATTCAATTTTCTAGATCGTACCCGACTCACGTTAATATAGCAGGGTACGACAAAATAAGCACGCAAGCAAGGTTGAGGGCAGTGACACTCCTAAAAGGGTTTGAGCCGAAGTGTGACGTAGAAAAAGGCACAATAAGGCAGGAGGAGCTAACGAAAAGCGAGAGTCTTTAGCGGGAAGCGAGCTGAACGAAGACATCTGATCTCAGGCAAAACAAATGTTTATCGGGAGAGAGAATCCTCCTTTCACATTATAGCAGTATGCGTAGCCTTTACAAGGAAACGAAGTTTCTTTTCTTAGAACAACATATCAACCGTATTAGAGACTAAGAAACCCTCAACTCATCAAAAATACTTGCTCTCGAACAGTGTCCATGTCCGATGGAAGAGTTATAGAACTAGAAGGGGGCACAACAGACTTCTCAGGTACCAAATCATTCATCGACGATGATCAATAAAGTTGTTACTTTTTTACGGACTTTTACTGATTTTTTATTAAATTTTCTATTATCTTGGCTCAAATTTAATTTCTGTCAGCAATGCCAACGAATGTACTGACGCAATACTGCTGCGTTTCGTACTATAACTTTAATTTAACATCCAAATGAAAGAACAAGTCTACAGTCGTGTCGATAAAAAACCGGGACTTAAAAGTACGCTATTGAATAGAGTTTAAATCTGTCAGCAATATCAATTCGTGATTTTTCGGTAGCCAACTGGCGTTCCCCAGGCAAATATTTTCTCTTTCAACTCCAATTCTAGAACCCATCCAATAATATTGAAAAGAGGTAAGCCAAGAAAACATAGAACAGGTGGCAGTTTAGCTGTGAAAAACCGGTTTTTCGGTTTTAGGAACAGGTAATTGTTTTGCTGTTTAAAATAGAGAGCTGTTATTTTTTCTGGTTTTAAATACCGGGTCTGTTAAGCTGTTATTTTTGTGGTTTTCAAGAAACAGGTTGTTGTTTGACTGTTATTTTTTCCGGTTTAAAAACAGTTTGGTGGAGGGGGGTTTAAAAACAGGTTGTTGATATATGTTTAAACGGAGAGCTGTTATGTGTGCAATATGCAGATATAACAGCCCACCAGTTTAACATCTATCAACAACCTGTTTAAAACAGGTTGCTGTTTAGCTGTTATTTTTATATAAAAGTCAAACATCAACCTGTTTTTAAACCTGAAAAATCCCTGTTTTTAACAGCAAAACTGACACCCCCCTCCAAGAAGGGGGGCACCTTCTAGTTCTATAACTCTTCCATCGGACATGGACACTGTCCGAGAGCAAGTATTTTTTGATGAGTTGAGGGTTTCTTAGCCTTTAATACGTTTGATATGTTGTTCTAAGAAAAGAAACTTCGTTTCCTTGTAAAGGCTACGCATACTGCTATAATGTGAAAGGAGGATTCTCTCTCCCGATAAACATTTGTTTTGCCTGAGATCAGATGTCTTCGTTCAGCTCGCTTCCCGCTAAAGACTCTCGCTTTTCGTTAGCTCCTCCTGCCTTATTGTGCCTTTTTCTACGTCACACTTCGGCTCAAACCCTTTTAGGAGTGTCACTGCCCTCAACCTTGCTTGCGTGCTTATTTTGTCGTACCCTGCTATATTAACGTGAGTCGGGTACGATCTAGAAAATTGAATAAGTAGTGATTATCGAAAACTCAATCAAAGATACGTTTAAAAGACATTATGGAGGTAATGTTCAATAAATTGTTTAGTTAGAACAATCAGCAATATAATAGGACAGCTAAAATAACATACATAAAAGTAAATCTTATAGTTGTTAAAATGTTTTAAGACATTGTCTTTAGTCATTATTATTATTATTATTATTATTAGAGTTAGGCTAATTTAAAAAACTAAGACTAACTATTTGGTAATAGCACTGGCTACGAGGCCTTTGGCTATGTGAGCTTTCTTAATTTAGGTTTGTTATTAATAATTAATATTATTATTATTTACATTTTTACATATTTACATTATTTGTTTACATTGTTGTTGTATATATTTTTGTTTGTTTTTATATTTGGTGGTAGATGTTGGATGTTTTTAGGAAGGATAAGATTTTGGGTAGGTTGGTTGAGTTGAGGTTGCTGAGGATGTCGATAGGGTTTGTGTTGTTGAATGTTTTTGGATCAGTGGCGTGAGCGCAGGGCATGATTGTAGTAGGTGTGGGATGGTGGGTGCGTTGTTGTCGTGGCAGAAAGGGCAGGATGGTGGTATGTTGGTGTTAAGGTAGTGTTGGTGTGTCAGTTTTGTGTGTCCCAGTCGGAGTCTGATAATTTTGGTTTGGTCGAGTCTGTTTAGTTTTAGTGTGTTGAGGTAGTCATGGATGTGTGTGTTGTTTGGGTTTGAGGTACGGTACCATTGGCTGCAGTTTGCGATGTTACCTTTATGTTGCGTTTCGAATATTTGTTTAAGGTACCTATTTATGTCTGTTGGGTTTGTGTTTGGGGTAAGGATTAGGGCATTTTGTTTGCTGTTTTTGCTGTTTTGTCGGCCAGCTCGTTACCTGTTATTCCTGTGTGTCCAGGAATCCACATTAATTTTATTTTGGGGGCTAGGGAAAGGATTTGGGATCTAATGCTGTTTGGGTAGGTGTTGTTGTTGTTCGGGTTTTTACTGCGTTTAATGAGGATAGAGAGTCGGAGCAAATAATGAATTTTCCTGGTTTGTTTTTGATGTGTTTAATGGCTTCCAGGATTCCTATTGTTTCAGCGGTGAGGGTGGAGGAGAAATGTGGTAGCATGCCGAATTTGAGGATGTTGGTTTCAGTTGTTATGGCGTATGTAACTGTATCGTTTATTTTAGAGCCGTCTGTGTATATAAAGCTGTAGTTTTTCAGGGTGTTTTTTGAGTGTTGGAAGAGTTTGCGGTATGTCTCAGGTGGTGTTGATTGTTTTTTGTGTCGTTGTAGTGTAATGTCAATGTAGTTGTCGATGTTCCAAGGGGGCTTGTCTTTGGGGGTTTTTGTGGTCTGTAGGGTAGATTGAGTTTTTGCATAGGTTGATTGTGTTTACGGGGCTTAATAAATTTGTGAAGTGGCGTATTAGTGGAGTTTATGAGGGTTTTGTAAAGTTTTGCAGTTTGCAGGTCTCGTCTTAGTTCTATTGTAGGGATGTTGGCTTCGTGGAGTAGGTTGTTGATGGGGGTGGAGTGGTATGCTCCGAGGGCTAGGCGTATGCCGGCGTTGTATTGTGTTTTTAACTTGTTTAGGGTAGATTTTGGGGCGTGTCCATAAAGGAAGAGGCCGTAGTCGATTTTACTAATTAGGGAGGCTTTGGTGATGCTTAGAAGTGTTGTTGTGTCACAGTTAAATTTTTGACTGGCTAAGCATTTTATTATGTTTAGTTTTTGGGTGAGGGATGGTAGGAGATTGTTGATGTGGGTGTTCCATTTGTGGTTTTTGTGATGGTTATGCCAAGAATTTTGAGGGAGGTAACGTTTGGGATTTGTGTGATGTTGGAACTTATGGTGGAGTTGCAGTTTTGTTTTTGCATATGTGAAGGTGTGGCATTTGGGAAGGGATAAAGAGGCTCCTGAGTATGAACCCCAGTTGTTTATCTCGTGAAGTATGTTGTCAAGGTTGTAGTTTTTGTTTTTGTTTTTGTTAAAATTAATTATTAGGAAAAGTCGTCGGCGTATGCGTTGAAGTTGATTTCTTTGTGGAGACTAATGATATCGGCAAGTTTGTTGTAGCTATTAGGAAGAGGATAACGGATATGGGAGAACCTTGTGGGATGCCATTTTGTAATGGTAAGGAGTTGGAGTGGTGGGGGCCAGAGCGTACAATAAGTTTTCTGTTTGTCATGAAGTTTTTATGTAGTTTATTATTTTAGGGCCGGTTTTCCATTTTTCGAGTTGGTCAATTATTGTTGACACCCACTCGATCGAAGGCTCTTAGAAGTCAAGAGTGACAGTGAGGTGTGCTTGTGGGACTTCGTTATAAGATAGTCTACGTATAGTAGACTGTCTGAAGTCGACTTGCCTTTTTTAAAGCCAAATTGGTTTGGGTTTAGGAAGTTGTTTTGGGTGACAAACCACCAGATTCTTTTAGCAATTATTTTGTCCAGGGTTTTAGCCAGGGTGCAGTTTAGGGAGATGGGTCTATATAGAGGCTTTTTTTATCGGTTTTGGGTTTAAGTATGGGGATGATAAGGCTGGTTTTGTAGGATTGTGGTATGTGTTTATTGAAAGTTGTGTTAAAAAGGTTGGTGATTCGGTTTTTTTTTTGTGAGCAGTTTTTTATCATTTGGTAGGATATTCTGTTGCCCAGGGTGGATCCTTTGAGTGTTTGGAGTGCTGAGGCTAGTTCGATGTAGGTTATTTTTTCTTCTATTGCTTGGGCTGATGGTGAGGTTTGATTGGGTGTTCTATTTCTTATTTGTTGTTTCGAATTCTTGAGTGAAGGTGGAGTCGTTGGATAGTCGAACCATGTTTAGGCGTTAGCTATTTCGTTTATTTTGTTTTGTTGTTTGATTTAGAAGGGTGTGAATTTGTTTTGTTTGTTCAGTCAAGAATCTTTTATATTGGCCCAAATTTTGATAGGGGTTGATGGTTGTATTGTTAGGTGAAAGAGTTGGTGGCTTCTTTTTGTTTTTTTAATTTCAATTTAAGTTTTGGTTTGCTTTTCTTAGTTTATTATGTTTTCTAATGTGATTTTGGTTAAGTCGTTTCAGTTTGTTTGTTTTTTTTTTAGTTCGCTTGATTTGTTCCCAGGGGACTCTGTAGGGGTGTTTATTTTGTGGTTTGGGGATGCTGTGTTTCATTTAAGGATGATTTTATTTATAAGGGCTGCTTCTTTGTTTATGTTTTCAAGGGGAACTCAGTATCTATATCGTGCTAGTGTGTTGAAGTGATTCCAATCAGCGTCTTTTAGTTTAAAGAAAGGTCTGTTGAATTTGTATGTTTGTTTATTGGGAACATGGAGATTATTATTGGGAAGTGGTCACTGCTGTAAGGTCGTCAGTATTTTCCATTTGTGTGTGTGTATTGTTGGGGTACAGAGTGTAGGTCAATGTGTGAAGTGTTGTGTTTGAAGTGTGTTGGGATTTGTCGTTTAGTAGCATAGATTTATTTTTCTATGTATTTTTGATTATTTTTCCGCGTCTTTTGTTGTTAGAGCCCCAGATCGCCAGCCGTTAGTCGCCGGTAACTAATGTGGTGTTTGTTTGTTTTAGGGTGTTCTCAGATTTTGTAACCGTTTTGGTTGGAGATGTATGTATTAAAAAGGTTAAAGTTATGTTTGGATTGTATATTGATGGCTTTGTTTCTATGTCATTGTGTTTAGGTTAGTGTATTGGATAGTTTTGTGTACTAGTAGTGTTACTCCAAACCTATTGTTTATTTATTGTATTTGTAATTAATTGGGGTGGGTATGTTGTTTGTGTTTACATAGTTTCTTGAGTGATATAATGTGTGGGAAAATTTTTTATAGGATGAGGAGTTGATTGTAATTATTTGTTAACCTTTAATGTTCCATTGTAGTATTTAGTGACATTTTTGTATTTTGTTGTTTGATGTTATTATTTTTTGTAAGTTTGGTTTAATTTAATATTAATTTAATGTAGTTAAGTTTAAGGTTAAGATTAAATTTATTTAAATTGAGTTTTTCTATTATTTGCGTATTTGGACTTGTTGGGTTTGTTTTGTTTTGGGTTTTTTTGGGGTTTTAGGGGTGAGATTAATTTATTTTAGTATAGCTTTAGTTTTAAGTCTTGGTTAGATTGATTTATTTTTTTTTGTGTTTTTGATATGCGTTGTTTTTTTTTTTTTTTATTTTTTATTTTATTTTTGGTGAGTTTTTATGTTTATGTTTTTTTAGTTAGGTTGAAGACTTTTTTAACAGTGTTTGTAGCATGTTGTTTTTTTTTTATGTTTTTTGTTAGGGTTCTGTATATTTATGTTGTTGCTTATAATGTTAGTGATTTTTGATTACTTTTCTTTATTTTTATGGCGTTATTTTTGTTTTGAAGGCGGGGCTTTGTAAGTTTTGTATGTGGGTTTTTATTTAGAAGTTTTTTTTTATTTTTTTTTTTTTTTTTAGCAATTTATGATGTTAATGCCTTTAACGGTAGTTGTGACCAACGTAGGCATTTTATTAGGGGTATGATGTATGGCGGACATACTGACTGTAGGATTTTAGTTTTGGAGTTTTTGTTAAAGTGATTATTATAAGTCCGGTTTTTAGTGTGGTGTTGTTTTCATGGTGTTTATTTGTTGATTTTTTTAATATTTTTTAACTTTTTAATTTTGTGTTTTTAGTTTATAGTATTTCCTTTTTATGTTTTAAGTCTTTTATATGACTCCTTTGAGTTAAGCGTTTTGTGTTGTAAGTGATTTTATATTTGTCATTTTTTTAGTTTGAGTTTTATGCTTTAATGTTTTTTTTTTGATTAAGAGTAGTCGTTTTTGTTTTTTATGATTGACTTCACCGTAAGCGAAGTCTATATTTTTTGATAACGAACGGTGAAACATTGTAAGTTTTTGTTGTCGTTTCGTTTTATCTGATGTATTTTGGTTCGCCTGTGTTTGTGTTTTTTCGTGGTTCGTGCATGTTTGTTTTTGCCGCTATACTGTTGATTTGTTAGGTGTTTTTTTTTCTTTTACTTTTGTGTTGATTTGTTTTTGTGTTGTTGTTTCTTGTTTGATTGCCGGGTAATGACTCTGTTGTACTCTTATCTTCTCGTTGAAGTGATACTGTTGTCTTTAGTCATATAAAAATCTTTGCAAATGATTATGTGTGTATAAGCAAACATAATATTTTAATGAGAAGGGCTGCTCACCAAACCGGAAAACTTAAACTTTTCAATAATAGAAATACAAAATAAAATCCCTATAACATACATATTGAATGACGATGAGGGTGCCGAGCTTAAAGACATTTTCTAGAAAGAGAAAATTGAAAAAAAAAAAACAGGTACGCACACACTTGGTTGAAAAAATAATAATAAGAAAAAACGGATAAATTGATAGGGGCTTTAAATGGGAACAACTCATGGAAAAATGTGTAGTACGTAGTAGACTCGACTATGAGTTCACCATTAAATGTAAGCCATAATAACAATTTTGGGTGTTGCATTGTTCGATCAAATTTCCTCCGAATACTTTATAAATTTTTTTAATAGCTCTTGGTACTTGATAGTCATTGTCTAATGTTTTTATATCCAAATAATATGTTATGTGGGCTGGTGTGTTCGAAGTTAAAGGTGTGAGCCTAGGAAAGTAGCTGGGAATAATAGAAATCAGGGGATCCAAAATCGGTGCAGAGTAGAACAGAACTATTCAAATAAGACGGCTAGACGCAAACCGTATCTTATCTAGGTAAAAGTTACTTATGTGTGTACGAGTGATGGTTCAGGTGAGGATCGCTTCGCCATAGGGGGGCAAATGATGATGATGAGTGTTTGACTCTTTGGAGGACGCCAGGCCGCTGCAAACAGTGACAGTACGTAAATCGTAAAGGAACTCATTTTCATCGTCGGGCAGCTTAATTGTGATTATGAGAAACGACAAAGTGGCATCCCATTTACTTCACCGTCTGTAAACGGCAGCTCACTATCGAGGGACTTGGGCTGATGTTACCTCAATGTGAAAATCTAAATAAATATGATATGAGCTTAATATATTCTTTTAAAAACTACATATTCGAAAAAAAGCCGGTTTACTAAAAATCAATTAAAATTTTAATTTAATATAAGTAAATATTTATTTTAACAGCCTACTTTTATTTTTAAATGAAAAATAATCACAACTGTTCCGTTCCATCAGTTTTATAGATTAATTGCCTTCCGTTTTTAACAGCTTACCCCCGCCCAGTTTTTGTCAATTAAAGGGCGATTGAATATAAATTAGAGGAAACATATGATAAATTATTAAAGTAAGTATAGAAGTGAAGCGAAAAAAGAAACATAAGAGAAAAATACTATATGAGATGTAAAAGAAATAAATAAACAAAATAATAATTAACAACAATAATCAGCAAACAATCAGGAACATACAGCACATTCCATTAAGTAATTTTATAATCTCAAAGTGCGTGAGAATAAGCGATAGGGAAAGAAGCAACTAATAATGTATAAGAAATTCTATAAGACAGTTCCATCTTTCCACTAATTGTTTTAACTGTATAACCTACCAAGCTCAGGCAAGCAAATTGTTCTTAAAAGCGTCAAATAGTAAACTCTTTAAAATGAAAAGATATAATGCTCCTTAAGTGTGAAAGTTGTAACACTCATGTGTTTAAGGCAGCGATTAGATTCTGAGCAAAATTTAATCTCGATACCTAAAAGCTGATAAAATAGTTTGCATAGATACAGACACACAGATCTAGGAAGCCTACGGTGCTGATCTAAATATTGTTCAAGAATAAACATACTATCTGGGATCAAGGATGCTTACGTTTATGCATTACAGAAATAAAAATACTATGTCTCGGTTCAAAAATTGAGAGGCAAAACCCTTAAATTTAAAGGCAATATATAAAGTCAAATAACATAAAAGAATAAAATTAAAAATGAAATAACAACATAATAAAAACAAAATAATAATATTACCAGAATGGAATGACATACTACTTTTAAATCTTACTCCCTGCTGTATTCTATGCCAAGGAAAATTGACCAAGAAAATAGATTGTGGACCTAAACAAGAACAACTTTATCTCGTTCTTTTAATGTACGAATTATAACCCACAAGAATCATAATAGAAAATATCCTAGCAAAAACTATTTACCATGAAGTCTAAACGGTCTTAAGACCATGAATCCTAAGCTAGTGAAAATTATTGTAAATGACTTGATTGCGCTCTTTTTATTAGTTTAACATACACACAAGAAGTGCTCTACAATACAACCACAAAAAAAAGAAGATCAAATCATACCATACAATTACCAAATCAAATCTTATTCTTTGGAGCCTCCTCCACAAACAGTATACAATAAAACCAGACCCTAATCTAAAATCAAAACACAAGATCAAGAGCTAGGGTGTATAAAACGATTAAAACAGAGAAAAAAAAAAAAAACTGAAAATACCAATATTTAGTGGGTATAAACCAATCCGGTGATATTAAACGTACATTATTTTATGCCCGTTATGTAAAATACCGACTTTTACGTCATCTCGAGCTTTAGTACATCACAACCTTATTTTGCCATCCGAATTCAAGATTAATGCAAGGTTCAAGAAGAATAGAGCACATTTCAATGGTTTCATGATTTTACGAAATATCTCAGATCAATGAAAAACAAATCCTTTAGCGACAATAAGTTTTGAGCACTAAAGAAAATGAATCTCTTTAAGAAATAATTATAATAATTAAATGAAAAAATAAGACTAATAACATGGCATCTAGAACAAAAGGTTTTGTTCTTATTAAGATTAATAAAGCACCTACAATAAAAAATAAATAAATAAATAAAATAAAAGAAAGAAAAAAATGTAAGTGAGATGTAACAAAACTGCAACTATCACAGTTAAGGAACAGTTGTAGTAGATACTTAACCCTTAAATTAAGACAGCTAACGAAGTCATACTTTTCGATACAGTGTAAGACTCATATCTCGAACTGTTAAGCTAGTTCAATGCACTTCCTTATTAAATGTAATAAAAATGAGGAGAATAATGAAAGAAAATATTCCCATCCATCAATTAAAAGAAATTAATAACGAAATTTTCTTAGTTTAAGCAATGAGTTGGGATATATAAAAATCTTACATAATCACTAAAAAGGTAGAAAGGTATATAGGTTGACAGTTAAAATATATTAAAGCAATCAATTATAAAGTGAAAAATCAATGTCCGATCGATTTCCCTGTTAAAACTAAGCTAACGTATTAAGGACAATAATACAATCTATCTCGTTTTAAGCGTAAAGTCTAGTCAAAATAGCTAACAACATAACATAAAATTTTTAAAAATCAAAAGAATACTAAGTTGATGAAAACGATTAAGTATTACACAAATTAAGATAGGGTATCAGACAACATCAACAGAAGAATTTTTGAAGTCAGTAAATGAGTACAAAACACATTCTTTATCCATTTTTATCGTAAGTAGCATACTGGGAAAGAGAATAGTAAAAACCGTTTGTATAAAAAAAAAACAATCCAGCTGCTTAGAACATCTTACTGTTTTCATTTTCTTTATTTTAGAAATTTAATTGATATGTGAGTTTGATGAAATAATTTAAGTCGAGTATAAGAAATAGTTTGACGGATATCTTAAATTGAAAAGTGTCATTTGACGAAAATCTTTTAGCGAGCAGACGGAAAGTTAAGGAAAAGATTATTTGTTAAGCCTAAAAGATTACCTTAAAGAATTTAAAGAATGTAAAAGCAAAATAAATTATTACTGAGATAGAACAGAATCGAATATATGGGTATTAAAAAAAAATAAATAAATAATAATAATTTCAATAAACGATGAAGTATAAATATTAAGATCTAAATAATTTTGTTGAAACATGATTTATTATACCAGCTACATGAACTTCTTTAAGCTTTCAAAATAGTGACATACATAAAAGCATTCTTAGATATGTATATAGTGAGTACTAGAACTTAGGCTCATAATATAGACTTAAAAAAGCTTTTTATCAAGCCGAAACAAAATCATGGAGTATGACTTGTGTGTTCTACCGGCTATAACTATGTGTCATTAATATAAATGTTCGGTGTTTGTGTTTGCTTAATCCCTCAACGGAACAAGCTTAATATAATTCTCAAATTTAACGTACTGCAAAAATCTATGAAAAACTAAATAAATTAAATTAAAACATACCTATAAGAAAAACATAATTTGATAGTTTACTAACAAAGTAAAAAAAATTAAAAAGTTATACTAATTAGCTCTATACAAGTAACAGAAGTCAGTGAAATAATCAAAACAGATGTATGCAAATAAAGGTTAGAAACGTAAGTAGCGAACAAGTTGGGTGTGCGTTAGAAGGAGGGACAATCAATTAACATACCACCTGCATTTCATAGACGCTCGTGTATAGAATCGCATTAAGAAGCGTGTTTTAATATAATAATATAAGCAGGATCGCTTTCCCCCTATAGCACTTTCACCCTCTAACACTTACTCCCTCTAACACTAACTCTCTTTTTCTCCCTCTAACACTTTCCTCTCTTACACCTTCCCCCTATAACATTCCAATCTAAATCTGCAAGTCTCAATACTCTTGTTTGAAAAAAATTTTTTGATCTTGCTGCTGCTGCTGCGAAAGAAAATTCCAATCCCTTGCTTACGTAACCCTCACGAATGTTGTTGTTGTTGCTTTTGATCATAAGAATGCGGCCTACGAATGTACTGCCCTTTGACTAGCGTACTTCAAACAAGCACAATCTTGTCTCAACCCTTTTATCCTTTGGATCACTGGTTTTCACAACCATAAACATTCATTGTTTATGTTTTGCCTGCAGGTGTGCAAGGCAACGCACGTCAAACAGGCGCCCTCTCGACTCTCTCTTATCTACTTATTCGTAGCTAAGAAACCTGCGCACAGTTGACTCTCTCTCTCTTATCTACTAACTTGTAGCTAAGAAACCTTAATAGTTTCAAAGGCAATGTACTTGGCTCACTGATCCTTTCGGACGGTGATATCTATAACACATTAGTCAAGTAATGTACTTGACCTTTGACTAGCGCACTTCAAGCACGCACAAACTTGTCTCTAAGTCTTCTACTACTTTCCCCCTCTAACACTTTCTCCCTCTAACACCATCTCCCTCTAACACTTTCCCCCTCTTACACCTTCTCCCTCTAACACTTTCTCCCGCTAACTCTTTATATTCTTAATCTGCAAGAATAAATACTCTTGTTTAAAAACAACGTGTTGATCTTGCTGCTGCTGCTGCGTATGAAAATTCCCATCCCTTGTTCACATAACCCCCCACGAAGGTTGTAGTTGTTGCTGTTGACCATAACAATGCAACGTACATCGAAGAAGCGTCCGCTTTTCTCTATTCTCTATCCTTTCTTCCTTTGCACACTGATACTCATGACCATAAACAGGTTTATAATGCAACGCACGTCAAACAGGCGCCCTCTCGACTCTCTCTTATCTATCCTTTCTTCCTGTGCACACTGCACCTCATGACCATAAACAGGTTTACAATGCCACGCACGTCAAAGAGGCGCACTATTGACTCTAACACTAGTTAGGTAAATAACCAAATCTGTTCCTCTGATCACTGCTTCTCAAGATGCCGCTGGTAAAGTGGTGGCCTAGGAATGTTAATCCTTTGTTCTCCACCCTAGTCTAATTAAAGCGGGCACGATCATGGGAAAAAAAGGGTCATAAATTATCATATTGAAGGGGGCGATAAAAGGGTCAAAAAACAAGGGGGCGATAAAAGGGTCATAAAATTTAATGGGGTCATAAATTGTCGGCATCCCTTTGGGGTAGAACCCCCAGTTCCCTACTACTATGGCTATATCGACTCGGCTGGTGATGCTGATTAAGAATATATATACTTTATGGGGTCGGAGATGCTTCCTTCTGCCTGTTACATACTTTTGCACAAAACCATTATACCCTTTTTAACCATTTTATGGGTTAAGGGTATAAAAAAAGCCGAAGTCACTGCTCGAGCGCCAATGAAAAATCTAATAGTTTTTAGATTATTAAAATATTTAACAAAATTTGAGACGCGGTTTTTTCCGTTGGTTCAACTAAAGTTTTAATGCGGTGGCTTCAGATGATGTTTGACAATTGAATGTGCTTAGCTTACGACAAGTGCATGAGCCACAACTCGGCCGCACGAATTCGCAGTCGGCGATTGCCGATCGGCTTAGTTAAGAGCTTAAATTATGAGTGATTCAAATTTCTCTTAAGCTAACATATGCAACTACTAACTACTGCTCCAACAGCAGATTTGCTGATAGAAACAGGGATTTTTCGGGTTTAAAAACAGGTTGATGTTTGCCAACAAGCACCAAGAGCTATAAAGAATTTATAAAGTATTCGGAGGAAATTTGATCGAACAATGTAACAATCAAAATATTTACAACTAGTAAGTGGCCCGCTTACTTCGCTGCGCGGATAGTTTATATAAATTTTAGCAATAGAAGATAGATACAAAATAAAAAAAATAAGAAAATATTTCACAAAATATTTAAGCAAAGTATTTAATATTCTCTTTTCCACGCCACCATTGAGGTAGAGAATATTGTGGTTTCCCCAGTAGGCCTTATCTACTTATTGAATTTAATTTGCAATTATTAACAACTTTAAGAGCTTCTTTATAAACGACATTGGTTGTTTTTCCGTCAAGTGCTAATACAAATAAACTTTTTGGTGAACTGACTCTTGAGCAGGCTACATAAAATTGGCCACGAGAAAAATAATCGTGTCTTAAGTCTAGTCCGGCTAATTTAAGAGTTTGTCCCTGTGATTTATTAATTGTTAAGGCAAAGCAAACTTTTAAAGGAAATTGCAATCTTTTAAATTGAATTGGCAATTCAGAACCAGAAGGTATTAATGGAATTCTCGGTATAAAAACCGTTTCCCCTATACCATTGCCAGTAAAGATAATTGCTTCGACAACATTCTTATGAAGGACTTTAACTTGCAATCTTGTACCATTGCACAGTTTTGGCGGTTTCAAGTTGCGAATCAACATAACAGGTGAACCAATCTTTAAAGTTAATTTATGTTGAGGCAGGCCAGCCGGATTTAATGAATTAAGAAACTCGACGGGGTAATGAACTGCATCTTCGATTTCAGTCACAGAATCAATAGAGTTAAATGTCATTTCTTCACTTTGAAATTATTTTAATAAAAACTTGTTAATTTTCCAATGCATTGTCATTTCTCGCAGTCAAAATTGCACGTTCTGAAAACCATTCGAGTGATTTTTGAGAGATATTTGTAATATCCGGAGATAATTATAGAGTTAGCTCTTCAATACTTTTCACAACATGACACAAAGTTGATGGTAAAGTTATTTTGCCATCATGGGTTGGAAATAATCCATTTCCTATTGAAGAAGCATTTCTGCAAATTCACCAGCTATGCTATCACCTTTTAAGTGCACTCGCATATTCTTCGTTAATGCAATTTTCTGTATTTTGGGCCACAAAATTGAAGACTTTAAGCACGCATTTATTTCGTCTGCTCTTGTTCCTCTGGGGATCACTGGGAGAGTATGTCGAAAATCACCAGCTAAGAGAACAGTTATGCCACCCATTAAGTATTCACCATCTCGAATGTCTTTCAAAGATCGATGTACAGCTTCAAAAGCACCTTTATGGCCCATAGTGCACTCATCCCAAACAATAAGCTTGCAATCTTTGAGCACAGCAGCAATATTAGATTGCTTTGAAATTGAGCAATGTGGTGTTTCTAAATGAATCAAATTAAATGGAATCTTAAGTGTAGAATTCGCTGTGCGACGACCATTAAGTAAAGTGGCTGCGATACCGGAAGAAGCAACGGCCAATGCAATTTTTTTACTTTGCCGTACCTTTGCCAATAATAAATTTGAAAGATACGTTTTACCTGTTCCACCAGGTGCATCTAAAAAATAGATTTCTCCCTTTTCTGCTTCAACGCTATGTATACTTGTTTTTGCTCAGCAGTAAGGAGTAGCTCATTATTAACATCAAAATTATCGCAACTTTACTAATTTGTTTCTCTATGATATTCAATATTTGGAACAATTTCCTCGGATCTAATGTGGAAGTCCATAGAAAGTCAAGTTTTGACCACCAATAGACAGTACAATATCTTCAATGTAAATAAGACATTTATTTAATACATTATTCACAATACTTTCATCAATATTTCTGTCTTGTGAAAAATGAAAGGCTCTTAAAATATCTTCTGAGAAACTCTCTTAATAAGTATTCCAAAGTTTAAGAGCATCTGAAATTTGACAAAATACCATCTGAAATTTGACAAAATACTAACATTATTGCAAAAAGTTCTCTCAGTTTTGTAGGATTTTGACATATGACAGCTTCGGCTATAGTTGAATCCCAGTGCTTATTATCTTCTAGTAATCCTAGAGCTTTACACGCCAATTGAAATGATGCGTATGCTATACCATTAACGGTTTTTAAATTTAAAAATGAAGTTGGGCCCCTTACAAAATGTAATAAAAGTCTTAAATAAAAACATTCTGTATTATTGGGATGAATAGTGTAAACTCTTCCCAAAGCTGAATCTCTTTTAACTCCAGGAAAATTTGGCACATCATGCCCTCGTTTTCTTCTTTGAAATTCTTTATTGTTCCATGTAAAATACGATGGAACTTCACAATGTAGAAGCGTTCTTGCAAACTCATCACGTGTGCATAGCTCAAAGAAGGCTAGCAAAGTGGTTTTGGGTGTAGTGCTTAATCTGTCAAGTAATTGTTGCGGATTATTGGGGTTAAAATATATCCGTTGACCATTTTCTAAATGAACAGCTAAGTGTGTAATAGCCGGAAAACGTTCATGTATGGGAAATGCAAGAATTCTCCATATCGCTTCTGAGCTACTTATTTAACGGCCAATTTCGTACATATTAATTTCATTACGTTGGTCTTCAAGAGTAAATGATGCTTGATCACTGCCCTTGTTAACATATTTACAAATGTATTTAATAGACTTTACAGAACTACAATACTCAACATTTATGTGAGCTTCAAATGTTCTCAATAGTACACAGTTATAAGGCACAACCCAACGATTATCTATGCAATTACCATTTATATTAATTGCATTACCATCATCTTCTATCGATCTTTTACGATATAGCGGGTAACTATCTTTTCCCGTCACAGTTTCTTTAAGTAATTGTCGAGGAAACCTTTTGGTACATTTTCCATTTTTCATGCATGGCGATTTATTATTAAATGCACCGCAAGGACCATGAATCATATTTGACTTAACAATGTTAAATAACGAAGGATCCTCATCTGCGTTTGGTATTTCGGCACAGATAATTTTATCAATTTTATCTGGTCTTATTTTATTTTCTAACCAAAGTAGAATATGTATATGTGGTAAACCCCGCTTTTGCATTCCACAGAGTACATGAAACATTGCACGCTTCCAAACAAAGAATCTTTTGTCAATAGTGACATTAAAGCTTTAACTTTTAAATGAAAAACTCGAGCTATAATATCGTGACGATCATGCGGTTTTTGACCCGGTAATAAAACACTTTTGATGTCATTCCATTGTGGATTGCATGTGAATGTTATGCAAAGATCTGGTCGCTCATAATGGCGAACATATGTCATAGCATCTTGAGTCTTTTCATGCATATATCGTGCAGAGCTTGTAAAAGAAGATGGTGAAATTACCATCTGACCAAGTTGAGCTGCGACAACATCTTGTTGGCCTATTGCATCTTGTAGATGTATATAGCTATCTGCTCTGAGTTTCGCTTGATTGTAGCGAATATAATTTAACCTTTCTGTTTCAATTTTAGCATACATATCAACCAAAAACTGACTAAAAAGGAACGCCAATAAATTAAATGATTTATCTCAGATTGACGAATCATTATTTTATAGCTGTAAAAGCTTAAAGCAGATATCAGTAGTAGGGAACTGCCGGTTCTACGCCAGGAAGTAGCTGTCACTTTTATTACCCCCAATCATAATTTATTACCCCACTTGAGAATCAGCGATCCCTTTTTTACACTTTTATTACCCACTTGAGAATCAGTGATCATAGGATCTGGTTTCAAGTGTGTTCCTGTTTTAAGTGCATTGCCTTGCACACATACAAGCAGGCAACAGTATGCATTGTTTTTTGTCAATAGCACCAACATAAAAACATTCAAGTGGGTTATATGATCATAGGATCTGGTGTCAAGGATGCGCCTGTTAAACGAGCAAGCCATAAACATGGATAATAATTATTGGGAAAATCAGTTTTGGCTATTTAACCATTTATTATTAGAGTCAAATACAGGCTAAGCCACAGCATGCATTGTTTTTTGTCAAACCAATTATTGTTAGAGTCAAGTGTGCTCCTGTTTTTAAATACGTTGCTCTGCACACGTGCATTGTTATTGTCAACAACTACAACCTTCGTGGGGGGTTATGTAAGCAAGGGATGGAAATTTTCCTACGCAGCAACAGCAGCAGCAGCAAGATCAACACATTGTTATACTCGATACCGAAGGTAAAGAGTATATTGAGTTTGTGCAATGTCCGTCATGGTGTCCGTCCGTCTGTCCGTCTGTCCGTCTGTATGTTCGCAACTTTTTTCCACACCCTTCAAGCTAGAGACTTGAAACTTTCCAATTTTCTTTATCTATGGGATAGTAAATTAAAGTGTCAAGATGGGGGTTCTACGATAACTGGGGGGCTGGCAAATCGATAAATTCGATAACTCAAAACCGATAAATCCACATATTTCGCACATCCTTACAGCTAGAAGTACCAAATTTGGTAAGAAGATAGCTATTAGCAACCCCCAGAAAACTGCATCAAAATTTTGGAGCCACGCCCTCCCTTTCCCCCCCCAACCCCCCGCATTTTAAAGTCAAAAAAGCCTATATCTCCCTCAGTTTTTGAGCTAGACCCCACCAAATTAGGTGCCAAGATAGGTGATGATGACCCCCAAAAACTGCATCAAAAGTTTGGATACCACGCCCACCGATACTGCCCTAGCCGCCCCCATCCACCCCAACGCTTCGTCAAAAACGGGAATGCGTGTATCTTCCAGAATTGTGGAGCTAAAGCCACCAAATTTGGTAAGAAGATAGCTGGCAACGACCTCCAAAAATCTGCATCAAAGTTTTGGAGCCACGCCCACCCATTTCGCCCCCTTTCCCCACTTTTTACAAACTTTTAGCTAGAGTCACCAAATTTGGTATGAATATAGCAACTGACATTCCACAAAGATCTGCATCACAAATTGGGATGCCACGCCCACCCATACCACCCCCAGCCCCCCTTTCCCCACATTTTACAAACTTTGAGCTAGGGTCACCAAATTTGGTATGAAGATAGCAATTGACATTCCACAAAGATCTGCATCAAAATTTTGGATGCCACGCCCACCCATACCGCCCCCAGCCCCCCCCTTTCCGCACCTTTTACAAACTTTGAGCTAGGGTCACCAAATTTGGTATGAAGATAGCAATTGACATTCCACAAAGATCTGCATCAAAAGTTTGGATGCCACGCCCACCCATACCGCCCCCAGCCCCCTTTCCCCACCTTTTACAAACTTTGAGCTAGAGTCACCAAATTTGGTATGAATATAACAATTGACATTCCACTAAGATCTGCATCAAAAATTTGGATGCCACGCCCACCCATACGTCCCCCAGCCCCCCTTTCCCCACTTATTACAAACTTTGAGCTAGGGTCACCAAATTTGGTATGAAGATAGCAATTGACATTCCACAAAGATCTGCATCAAAAATTTGGATGCCACGCCCACCCATACCGCCTCCAGCCCCCCTTTCCCCACCTTTTACAAACTATGAGCTAGAGTCACCAAATTTGTAAGGAAGATAGCTTGTGGCATCCCCATCTGCATCGGAAAATCTTTAAGGCAGCGTACACCCCTGCCGCATCCGTACCCCTCCGCAATCAGGCCTTTTTTTTACCGGTTTTAATACTGGTATCGAGTATGCCGAAGTCGGTTGCGTCCGACTGCAACGTTTCCACTTGTTTTAAACAAGAGTATTGATACTTGTAGATTAAGATTAAAATATGTTAGAGGAGGAAAGGATAGAGGGAGAAGGTGTTAGAGGGAGAAGTTTTTAGAGGCGGAAAGTGTTAGAGGCGGAAAGTGTTAGAGGGGGAAAGTGTTAGAAGACTTAGAGACAAGTTTGTGCATGCTTGAAGTGCGCTAGTCAAAGGTCAAGTACATTAGTTGACTAATGTGTTATAGATATCACCGTCCGAAAGGATCAGTGAGCCAAGTACATTGCCTTTGAAACTATTAAGGTTTCTTAGCTACAAGTTAGTAGATAAGAGAGAGAGAGAGTCAACTGTGCGCAGGTTTCTTAGCTACGAATAAGTAGATATGAGAGAGTCGGGCGCCTGTTTAACGTGCGTTGCCTTGCACACCTGCAGGAAAAACATAAACAATTAATGCTTATGGTTATTAGGAGCAGTGTGCAAAGGAAGAAAGGATAGAGAATAAAGAAAAGCGAGCGCTTGTTCGATGTACGTTGCATTGTTATGGTCAACAACAACAACAAAATTCGTGGGGGGTTATGTAAGCAAGGGATGGAAATTTTCCTACGCAGCAACAGCAGCAGCAGCAAGATCAGCACATTGTTTTTAAACAAGAGTATTGATACTTGTAGATTAAGATTAAAATATGTTAGAGGAGGAAAGAGTTAGAGAGGGAAAGTGTTAGAAGGAGTATGTGTGTAAGAGGGGGAAAGAGTTAGAGGGGGAAAGTGTTAGAGGGAGGAAGACTTAGAGACAAGCTTGTGCATGCTTGAAGTGCACTAGTCAAAGGTCAAGTACATTAGTTGGCTAATATGTTATAGATATCACCGTCCGTGAGGATCAGTGAGCCAAGTACATTGCCTTTGAAACTATTAAGGTTTCTTAGCTACAAGTTAGTAGATAGAGAGAGAGAGTCAACTGTGCGCAGGTTTCTTAACTACGAATAAGTAGATAAGAGAGAGTCGAGAGGGCGCCTGTTTGAGGTGCGTTGCCTTGCACACCTGCAGGCAAAACATAAACAATGAATGTTTATGGTTGTGAAAACCAGTGATCCAAAGGATAAAAGGGTTGAGACAAGATTGTGCTTGTTTGAAGTACGCTTGTCAAAGGGCAGTTCATTCGTAGGCCGCATTCTTATGATCAAAAGCAACAACAACATTCGTGAGGGTTATGTAAGCAAGGGATGGGAATTTTCCTACGCAGCAGCAGCAAGATCAAAACAAGAGTATTGAGACTTGCAGATTTAGATTGGTATGTTATAGGGGAAGGTGTAAGAGCGGGAAAGTGTTAGAGGGAGAAAGAGAGTTAGTGTTAGAGGGAGTAAGTGTTAGAGGGTGAAAGTGCTATTAGGGGAAAAATCGTTATCTCTGCTTAGTATTTTTATTATTAAAACACGCTTTTATGTTATGGTAGCATGATAGACATACCCAGGGGCATGTTTGCTGTGTTAAAAATGCTTCTGTGTGTTTGTTGTAAAGCTTTCATATAACACTTTAGCACTTTACGCACATAGCATAGCTACTGAATACCCTAAGTATGTTAAATTTGAGAATTATATTAAGCTTGTTCCGTTTAGGGATTAAGCAAACACAAACACCGAACATTTATATTAATGACATATAGTTATAGCCGGTAGAACACACAAGTCATACTCCATGATTTTGTTTCGGCTTGAGAAAAAAGCTTTTTAAGTCTATATTATAAGCCTAAGTTCTAGTACTCACTATATACATAACTAAGAATGCTTTTATGTATGTCATTCCTTTGAAAGCATTAAAGAAGTTCATGTAGCTGGTAAAATAAATCATGTTTCAACAAAATTATTTAGATCTTAATATTTATACTTCATCGATTATTGAATTTATTATTATTTATTTTTTTTTTTTAATACCCATATATTCGATTCTGTTCTATTCGTAATCATTATTTGCTATCTTTAAATTCTTTAAGGTAATCTTTTAGGCTTAACAAATAATCTTTTCCTTAACTTTCCGTCTGCTCGCTAAAAGATTTTCGTCAAATGACACTTTTCATATTTAAGATATCCGTCAAACTATTTCTTATACTCGACTTAAATTATTTCATCAAACTCACATATCAATTAAATTTCTAAAATAAAGAAAATGAAAACAGTAAGATGTTCTAAGCAGCTGTTGATTTTTTTTTTATACAAACGGTTTTTACTATTCTCTTTCCCAGTATGCTTACGATAAAAATTTATAAAGAATGTGTTTTGTACTCATTTACTGACTTCAAAAATTCTTCTATTGATGTTGTCTGATACCCTATCTTAATTTGTGTAATACTTAATCGTTTTCATCAACTTAGTATTCTTTTGATTTTTAAAAATTTTATGTTATGTTGTTAGCTATTTTGGCTTTATAATTGATTGCTTTAATATATTTTAACTGTCAACCTATATACCTTTCTACTTTTTTAGTGATTATGTAAGATTTTTATATTTCCAAACTCATTGCTTAAACTAAGAAAATTTCGTTATTAATTTCTTTTAATTGATGGATGGGAATATTTTCTTTCATTATTCTCCTCATTTTTATTACATTTAATAAGGAAGTGCATTGAACTAGCTTAACAGTTCGAGATATGAGTCTTACACTGTTTCGAAAAGTATGACTTCGTTAGCTGTTTTAATTTAAGGGTAAGTATCTACTACAACTGTTCCTTAACTGTGATAGTTGCAGTTTTGTTACATCTCACTTCCATTTTTTTCTTTCTTTTATTTTATTTATTTATTTATTTTTTATTGTAGGTGCTTTATTAATTTTAATAAGAACAAAACCTTTTGTTCTAGATGCCATGTTATTAGTCTTATTT
Source organism: Scaptomyza montana (assembly GCA_018904305.1). NCBI lineage: Eukaryota > Metazoa > Arthropoda > Insecta > Diptera > Drosophilidae > Scaptomyza > Scaptomyza montana. The sequence goes on from JAEIGR010000010.1 coordinate 2,077,499, forward strand.
TTTCATTTAATTATTATAATTATTTCTTAAAGAGATTCATTTTTCATTGATCTGAGATATTTCGTAAATTCATGAAACCATTTAAATGTGCTCTATTCTTCTTGAACCTTGCATTAATCTTGAATTTGGATGGCAAAATAAGGTTGTGATGTACTAAAGCTCGAGATGACGTAAAAGTCGGTATTTTACATAACGGGCATAAAATAATGTACGTTTACTATCACCGGATTGGTTTATACCCACTAAATATTGGTATTTTCAGTTTTTTTTTTTTCTTTCTTTGTTTTAATCGTTTTATACACCCTAGCTCTTGATCTTGTGTTTTGATTTTAGATTAGGGTCTGATTTTATTGTGTACTGTTTGTGGAGGAGGCTCCAATGAATAAGATTTGATTTGGTATTTGTATGGTATGATTTGATCTTCTTTTTTTTTGTGGTTGTATTGTAGAGCACTTCTTGTGTGTATGTTAAACTAATAAAAAGAGCGCAATCAAGTCATTTACAATAATTTTCACTAGCTTAGGATTCATGGTCTTAAGACCGTTTAGACTTCATGGTAAATAGTTTTTGCTAGGATATTTTCTATTATGATTCTTGTGGGTTATAATTCGTACATTAAAAGAACGAGATAAAGTTGTTCTTGTTTAGGTCCACAATCTATTTTCTTGGTCCATTTTCCTTGGCATAGAATACAGCAGAGAGTAAGATTTAAAAGTAGTATGTCATTCCATTCTGGTAATATTATTATTTTGTTTTTATTATGTTGTTATTTCATTTTTAATTTTATTCTTTTATGTTATTTGACTTTATATATTGCCTTTAAATTTAAAGGTTTTGCCTCTCAATTTTTGAACCGAGACATAGTATTTTTATTTCTGAAATGCATAAACGTAAGCATCCTTGATCCCAGATAGTATGTTTATTCTTGATCAATATTTAGATCAGCACCGTAGGCTTCCTAGATCTGTGTGTCTGTATCTATGCAAACTATTTTATCAGCTTTTAGGTATCGAGATTAAATTTTGCTCAGAATCTAATCGCTGCCTTAAACACATGAGTGTTACAACTTTCACACTTAAGGAGCATTATATCTTTTCGTTTTAAAGAGTTTACTATTTGACGCTTTTAAGAACAATTTGCTTGCCTGAGCTTGGTAGGTTATACAGTTAAAACAATTAGTGGAAAGATGGAACTGTCTTATAGAATTTCTTATACATTATTAGTTGCTTCTTTCCCTATCGCTTATTCTCACGCACTTTGAGATTATAACATTACTTAATGGAATGTGCTGTATGTTCCTGATTGTTTGCTGATTATTGTTGTTAATTATTATTTTGTTTATTTATTTCTTTTACATCTCATATAGTATTTTTCTCTTATGTTTCTTTTTTCGCTTCACTTCTATACTGACTTTAATAATTTATCATATGTTTCCTCTAATTTATATTCAATCGCAATTGACAAAAACTGGGTGGCGGTAAGCTGTTAAAAACGGAAGGCAATTAATCTATAAAACTGATGGAACGGAACAGTTGTGATTATTTTTCATTTAAAAATAAAAGTAGGCTGTTAAAATAAATATTTACATATATTAAATTAAAATTTGAATTGATTTTTAGTAAACCGGCTTTTTTTTCTTCGAATATGTAGCTTTTAAAAGAATATATTAAGCTCATATCATATTTATTTAGATTTTCACATTGAGGTAACATCAGCCCAAGTCCCTCGATAGTGAGCTGCCGTTTACAGACGGTGAAGTAAATGGGATGCCGCTTTGTCGTTTCTCATAATCACAATTAAGCTGCCCGACGATGAAAATGAGTTCCTTTACGATTTACGTACTGTCACTGTTTGCAGCAGCCTGGCGTCCTCCAAAGAGTCAAACACTCATCATCATCATTTGCCCCCCTACGGCGAAGCGATCCTCACCTGAACCATCACTCGTACACACATAAGTAACTTTTACCTAGATTAGGTACGGTTTGCGTCTAGCCGTCTTATTTGAATAGTTCTGTTCTACTCTGCACCGATTTTGGATCCCCTGATTTCTATTATTCCCAGCTACTTTCCTAGGCTCACACCTTTAACTTCTAACACACCAGCCCACATAACATATTATTTGGATATAAAAACATTAGACAATGACTATCAAGTACCAAGAGCTATTAAAAAAATTTATAAAGTATTCGGAGGAAATTTGATCGAACAATGCAACACCCAAAACTGTTATTATGGCTTACATTAAATCGTGAAGTCATAGTCGAGTCTACTACGTACTACACATTTTTCCATGAGTTGTTCCCATTTAAAGCCCCTATCAATTTATCCGTTTTTTCTTATTATTATTTTTTCAACCAAGTGTGTGCGTACCTGTTTTTTTTTTCAATTTTCTCTTTCTAGAAAATGTCTTTAAGCTCGGCACCCTCATCGTCATTCAATATGTATGTTATAGGGATTTTATTTTGTATTTCTATTATTGAAAAGTTTAAGTTTTCCGGTTTGGTGAGCAGCCCTTCTCATTAAAATATTATGTTTGCTTATACACACATAATCATTTGCAAAGATTTTTATATGACTAAAGACAATGTCTTAAAACATTTTAACAACTATAAGATTTACTTTTATGTATGTTATTTTAGCTGTCCTATTATATTGCTGATTGTTCTAACTAAACAATTTATTGAACATTACCTCCATAATGTCTTTTAAACGTATCTTTGATTGAGTTTTCGATAATCACTACTTATTCAATTTTCTAGATCGTACCCGACTCACGTTAATATAGCAGGGTACGACAAAATAAGCACGCAAGCAAGGTTGAGGGCAGTGACACTCCTAAAAGGGTTTGAGCCGAAGTGTGACGTAGAAAAAGGCACAATAAGGCAGGAGGAGCTAACGAAAAGCGAGAGTCTTTAGCGGGAAGCGAGCTGAACGAAGACATCTGATCTCAGGCAAAACAAATGTTTATCGGGAGAGAGAATCCTCCTTTCACATTATAGCAGTATGCGTAGCCTTTACAAGGAAACGAAGTTTCTTTTCTTAGAACAACATATCAACCTTATTAGAGACTAAGAAACCCTCAACTCATCAAAAAATACTTGCTCTCGAACAGTGTCCATGTCCGATGGAAGAGTTATAGAACTAGAAGGGGGGCACAACAGACTTCTCAGGTACCAAATCATTCATCGACGATGATCAATAAAGTTGTTACTTTTTTACGGACTTTTACTGATTTTTTATTAAATTTTCTATTATCTTGGCTCAAATTTAATTTCTGTCAGCAATGCCAACGAATGTACTGACGCAATACTGCTGCGTTTCGTACTATAACTTTAATTTAACATCCAAATGAAAGAACAAGTCTACAGTCGTGTCCATAAAAAACCGGGACTTAAAAGTACGCTATTGAATAGAGTTTAAATCTGTCAGCAATATCAATTCGTGATTTTTCGGTAGCCAACTGGCGTTCCCCAGGCAAATATTTTCTCTTTCAACTCCAATTCTAGAACCCATCCAATAATATTGAAAAGAGGTAAGCCAAGAAAACATAGAACAGGTGGCAGTTTAGCTGTGAAAAACCGGTTTTTCGGTTTTAGGAACAGGTAATTGTTTTGCTGTTTAAAATAGAGAGCTGTTATTTTTTCTGGTTTTAAATACCGGGTCTGTTAAGCTGTTATTTTTGTGGTTTTCAAGAAACAGGTTGTTGTTTGACTGTTATTTTTTCCGGTTTAAAAACAGTTTGGTGGAGGGGGGTTTAAAAACAGGTTGTTGATATATGTTTAAACGGAGAGCTGTTATGTGTGCAATATGCAGATATAACAGCCCACCAGTTTAACATCTATCAACAACCTGTTTAAAACAGGTTGCTGTTTAGCTGTTATTTTTAAATAACAGTCAAACATCAACCTGTTTTTAAACCTGAAAAATCCCTGTTTTTAACAGCAAAACTGACACCCCCCTCCACCAAACTGTTTTTAAACCGGAAAAATAACAGTCAAACAGCAACCTGTTTCTTGAAATCCACAAAAATAACGCTTCCATCGGACAGTATGTACACTCTTTTCAATATTATTGGATGGGTTCTTGAATTGAGTTAGAGAAAATATTTGCCTGGGGAACCGGTTTCTTAGCCTTTAATCACGTTTGATATTGTTGTTTTATAGAAAAGAAACTGTCGTTTGTTCTTGTAATTTAGTGTTAAATTAAATTATGCTATAATGTGAAAGGAGCATTCGTTGCTCCCGATAAACATTTGTTTTGCCAAGATAATAGAAAAAAAAAGATCAGTAAAAAGTCTTCGTAAAAAATAACAGCTTTATTGATATGTTCTTTTTAAATAAAAAAATATAAAGGGGAATTAATAATAGAATAATATGTCTCCTGCCTGTATTAACCTTCATCGTCGATGAATGATTTGGTACCTGAGAAGTCTGTTGTGCCCCCCTTCTAGTTCTATACCTCTTCCATCGGACATGGACAACTCCGTTTTTGATGAGTTGAGGGTTTCTTAGCCTTTAATACGTTTGATATGTTGTTCTAAGATTATATTCTGCTATATTAACGTGAGTCGGGTACGATCTAGAAAATTGAATAACTAGTGATTATCGAAAACTCAATCAAAGATACGTTTAAAAGACATTATGGAGGTAATGTTCAATAAATTGTTTAGTTAGAACAATCAGCAATATAATAGGACAGCTAAAATAACATACATAAAAGTAAATCTTATAGTTGTTAAAATGTTTTAAGACATTGTCTTTAGTCATATAAAAATCTTTGCAAATGATTATGTGTGTATAAGCAAACATAATATTTTAATGAGAAGGGCTGCTCACCAAACCGGAAAACTTAAACTTTTCAATAATAGAAATACAAAATAAAATCCCTATAACATACATATTGAATGACGATGAGGGTGCCGAGCTTAAAGACATTTTCTAGAAAGAGAAAATTGAAAAAAAAAAACAGGTACGCACACACTTGGTTGAAAAAATAATAATAAGAAAAAACGGATAAATTGATAGGGGCTTTAAATGGGAACAACTCATGGAAAAATGTGTAGTACGTAGTAGACTCGACTATGACTTCACGATTTAATGTAAGCCATAATAACAGTTTTGGGTGTTGCATTGTTCGATCAAATTTCCTCCGAATACTTTATAAATTTTTTAATAGCTCTTGGTACTTGATAGTCATTGTCTAATGTTTTTATATCCAAATAATATGTTATGTGGGCTGGTGTGTTAGAAGTTAAAGGTGTGAGCCTAGGAAAGTAGCTGGGAATAATAGAAATCAGGGGATCCAAAATCGGTGCAGAGTAGAACAGAACTATTCAAATAAGACGGCTAGACGCAAACCGTACCTAATCTAGGTAAAAGTTACTTATGTGTGTACGAGTGATGGTTCAGGTGAGGATCGCTTCGCCGTAGGGGGGGCAAATGATGATGATGAGTGTTTGACTCTTTGGAGGACGCCAGGCTGCTGCAAACAGTGACAGTACGTAAATCGTAAAGGAACTCATTTTCATCGTCGGGCAGCTTAATTGTGATTATGAGAAACGACAAAGCGGCATCCCATTTACTTCACCGTCTGTAAACGGCAGCTCACTATCGAGGGACTTGGGCTGATGTTACCTCAATGTGAAAATCTAAATAAATATGATATGAGCTTAATATATTCTTTTAAAAACTAAATATTCGAAAAAAAACCGGTTTATTAAAAATCAATTCAAATTTTAATTTAATATAAGTAAATATTTATTTTAACAGCCTACTTTTATTTTTAAATGAAAAATAATCACAACTGTTCCGTTCCATCAGTTTTATAGATTAATTGCCTTCCGTTTTTAACAGCTTACCGCCACCCAGTTTTTGTCAATTGCGATTGAATATAAATTAGAGGAAACATATGATAAATTATTAAAGTCAGTATAGAAGTGAAGCGAAAAAAGAAACATAAGAGAAAAATCCTATATGAGATGTAAAAGAAATAAATAAACAAAATAATAATTAACAACAATAATCAGCAAACAATCAGGAACACACATTCCATTAAGTAATTTTATAATCTCAAAGTGCGTGAGAATAAGCGATAGGGAAAGAAGCAACTAATAATGTATAAGAAATTCTATAAGACAGTTCCATCTTTCCACTAATTGTTTTAACTGTATAACCTACCAAGCTCAGGCAAGCAAATTGTTCTTAAAAGCGTCAAATAGTAAACTCTTTAAAACGAAAAGATATAATGCTCCTTAAGTGTGAAAGTTGTAACACTCATGTGTTTAAGGCAGCGATTAGATTCTGAGCAAAATTTAATCTCGATACCTAAAAGCTGATAAAATAGTTTGCATAGATACAGACACACAGATCTAGGAAGCCTACGGTGCTGATCTAAATATTGATCAAGAATAAACATACTATCTGGGATCAAGGATGCTTACGTTTATGCATTACAGAAATAAAAATACTATGTCTCGGTTCAAAAATTGAGAGGCAAAACCCTTAAATTTAAAGGCAATATATAAAGTCAAATAACATAAAAGAATAAAATTAAAAATGAAATAACAACATAATAAAAACAAAATAATAATATTACCAGAATGGAATGACATACTACTTTTAAATCTTACTCCCTGCTGTATTCTATGCCAAGGAAAATTGACCAAGAAAATAGATTGTGGACCTAAACAAGAACAACTTTATCTCGTTCTTTTAATGTACGAATTATAACCCACAAGAATCATAATAGAAAATATCCTAGCAAAAACTATTTACCATGAAGTCTAAACGGTCTTAAAACCATGAATCCTAAGCTAGTGAAAATTATTGTAAATGACTTGATTGCGCTCTTTTTATTAGTTTAACATACACACAAGAAGTGCTCTACAATACAACCACAAAAAAAAAGAAGATCAAATCATACCATACAATTACCAAATCAAATCTTATTCTTTGGAGCCTCCTCCACAAACAGTATACAATAAAATCAGACCCTTATCTAAAATCAAAACACAAGATCAAGAGCTAGGGTGTATAAAACGATTAAAACAGAGAAAGAAAAAAAAAACAAGTGGAAACGTTGCAGTCGGACGCAACCGACTGCGGCATACTCGATACCAGTATTAAAACCGGTAAAAAAAGGCCTGATTGCGGAGGGGTACGGATGCGGCAGGGGTGTACGCTGCCTTAAAGATTTTCCGATGCAGATGGGGATGCCACAAGCTATCTTCCTTACAAATTTGGTGACTCTAGCTCATAGTTTGTAAAAGGTGGGGAAAGGGGGGCTGGAGGCGGTATGGGTGGGCGTGGCATCCAAATTTTTGATGCAGATCTTTGTGGAATGTCAATTGCTATCTTCATACCAAATTTGGTGACCCTAGCTCAAAGTTTGTAAAATGTGGGGAAAGGGGGGCTGGGGGCGGTATGGGTGGGCGTGGCATCCCAATTTGTGATGCAGATCTTTGTGGAATGTCAGTTGCTATATTCATACCAAATTTGGTGACTCTAGCTAAAAGTTTGTAAAAAGTGGGGAAAGGGGGGCGAAATGGGTGGGCGTGGCTCCAAAACTTTGATGCAGATTTTTGGAGGTCGTTGCCAGCTATCTTCTTACCAAATTTGGTGGCTTTAGCTCCACAATTCTGGAAGATACACGGATTCCCGTTTTTGACGAAGCGTTGGGGTGGATGGGGGCGGCTAGGGCAGTATTGGTGGGCGTGGCATCCAAACTTTTGATGCAGTTTTTGGGGGGTCATAATCACCTATCTTGGCACCAAATTTGGTGGCTCTAGCTCTAAAACTGAGGGAGATACAGCCATTTGTGATTTCAAAATGCTGGGGGGCTGGGGGCGGAATGGGTGGGTGTGGCTCCAAAACTTTGATGCAGTTTTTGGGGGGTCGTTACCAGCTATCTTCCTACCAAATTTGGAGGTTCTAGCTCCACAACTCTGGAAGATACACGCATTCCCGTTTTTGACGAAGCGTTGGGGTGGATGGGGGCGGCTAGGGCAGTATCGGTGGGCGTGGTATCCAAACTTTTGATGCAGTTTTTGGGGGGTCATCATCACCTATCTTGGCACCAAATTTGGTGGGTCTAGCTCAAAAACTGAGGGAGATATAGGCTTTTTTGACTTTAAAATGCGGGGGGGTTGGGGGCGGAAAGGGGGGCGTGGCTCCAAAATTTTGATGCAGTTTTCTGGGGGTTGCTAATAGCTATCTTCTTACCAAATTTGGTAGTTCTAGCTGTAAGGATGTGCGAAATATGTGGATTTATCGGTTTTGAGTTATCGAATTTATCGATTTGCCAGCCCCCCAGTTATCGTAGAACCCCCATCTTGACACTTTAATTTACTATCCCATAGATAAAGAGAATTGGAAAGTTTCAAGTCTCTAGCTTGAAGGGTGTGGAAAAAAGTTGCGAACATACAGACGGACAGACGGACAGACGGACGGACACCATGACGGACATTGCACAAACTCAATATACTCTTTACCTTCGGTATCGAGTATAAAAAAAAACTGAAAATACCAATATTTAGTGGGTATAAACCAATCCGGTGATATTAAACGTACATTATTTTATGCCCGTTATGTAAAATACCGACTTTTACGTCATCTCGAGCTTTAGTACATCACAACCTTATTTTGCCATCCAAATTCAAGATTAATGCAAGGTTCAAGAAGAATAGAGCACATTTCAATGGTTTCATGAATTTACGAAATATCTCAGATCAATGAAAATTATTTAAAAATGAATCTCTTTAAGAAATAATTATAATAATTAAATGAAAAAATAAGACTAATAACATGGCATCTAGAACAAAAGGTTTTGTTCTTATTAAAATTAATAAAGCACCTACAATAAAAAATAAATAAATAAATAAAATAAAAGAAAGAAAAAAATGTTAGTGAGATGTAACAAAACTGCAACTATCACAGTTAAGGAACAGTTGTAGTAGATACTTAACCCTTAAATTAAGACAGCTAACGAAGTCATACTTTTCGATACAGTGTAAGACTCATATCTCGAACTGTTAAGCTAGTTCAATGCACTTCCTTATTAAATGTAATAAAAATGAGGAGAATAATGAAAGAAAATATTCCCATCCATCAATTAAAAGAAATTAATAACGAAATTTTCTTAGTTTAAGCAATGAGTTTGGATATATAAAAATCTTACATAATCACTAAAAAAGTAGAAAGGTATATAGGTTGACAGTTAAAATATATTAAAGCAATCAATTATAAAGTGAAAAATCAATGTCCGATCGATTTCCCTGTTAAAATTAAGCTAACGTATTAAGGACAATAATACAATCTATCTCGTTTTAAGCGTAAAGTCTAGTCAAAATAGCTAACAACATAACATAAAATTTTTAAAAATCAAAAGAATACTAAGTTGATGAAAACGATTAAGTATTACACAAATTAAGATAGGGTATCAGACAACATCAATAGAAGAATTTTTGAAGTCAGTAAATGAGTACAAAACACATTCTTTATCCATTTTTATCGTAAGTAGCATACTGGGAAAGAGAATAGTAAAAACCGTTTGTATAAAAAAAAAAAACAATCCAGCTGCTTAGAACATCTTACTGTTTTCATTTTCTTTATTTTAGAAATTTAATTGATATGTGATGAAATAATTTAAGTCGAGTATAAGAAATAGTTTGACGGATATCTTAAATATGAAAAGTGTCATTTGACGAAAATCTTTTAGCGAGCAGACGGAAAGTTAAGGAAAAGATTATTTGTTAAGCCTAAAAGAATACCTTAAAGAATTTAAAGAATGTAAAAGCAAAATAAATTATTACTGAGATAGAACAGAATCGAATATATGGGTATTAAAAAAAAAAAAAAATAAATAATAATAAATTCAATAAACGATGAAGTATAAATATTAAGATCTAAATAATTTTGTTGAAACATGATTTATTATACCAGCTACATGAACTTCTTTAAGCTTTCAAAATAGTGACATACATAAAAGCATTCTTAGATATGTATATAGTGAGTACTAGAACTTAGGCTTATAATATAGACTTAAAAAAGCTTTTTATCAAGCCGAAACAAAATCATGGAGTATGACTTGTGTGTTCTACCGGCTATAACTATGTGTCATTAATATAAATGTTCGGTGTTTGTGTTTGCTTAATCCCTCAACGGAACAAGCTTAATATAATTCTCAAATTTAACATACTGTAAAAATCTATGAAAAAACTAAATAAATTAAATTAAAACATACCTATAAGAAAAACATAATTTGATAGTTTACTAACAAAGTAAAAAAAATTAAAAAGTTATACTAATTAGCTCTATACAAGTAACAGAAGTCAGTGAAATAATCAAAACAGATGTATACAAATAAAGGTTAGAAACGTAAGTAGCGAACAAGTTGGGTGTGCGTTAGAAGGAGGGACAATCAATTAACATACCACCTGCATTTCATAGACGCTCGTGTATAGAATCGCATAAAGAAGCGTGTTTTAATATAATAATATAAGCAGGATCGCTTTCCCCCTATAGCACTTTCACCCTCTAACACTTACTCTCTCTAACACTAACTCTCTCTTTCTCCCTCTAACACTTTCCTCTCTTACACCTTCCCCCTATAACATTCCAATCTAAATCTACAAGTCTCAATACTCTTGTTTAAAAAAATTTTTTTGATCTTGCTGCTGCTGCTGCGAAAGAAAATTTCAAATCCCTTGCTTACGTAACCCTCACGAATGTTGTTGTTGTTGTTGCTTTTGATCATAAGAATGCGGCCTACGAATGTACTGCCCTTTGACTAGCGTACTTCAAACAAGCACAATCTTGTCTCAACCCTTTTATCCTTTGGATCACTGGTTTTCACAACCATAAACATTCATTGTTTATGTTTTGCCTGCAGGTGTGCAAGGCAACGCACGTCAAACAGGCGCCCTCTCGTTTCTCTCTTATCTTCTTATTCGTAGTTAAGAAACCTGCGCACAGTTGACTGTCTCTCTCTTATCTACTAACTTGTAGCTAAGAAACCTTAATAGTTTCAAAGGCAATGTACTTGGCTCACTGATCCTCACAGAGGGTGATATCTATAACATATTAGCCAACTAATGTACTTGACCTTTGACTAGCGCACTTCAAGCATGCACAAGCTTGTCTCTAAGCCTTCCTCCCTCTAACACTTTCCCCCTCTAACTCTTTCCCCCTCTTACACACATTCTCCTTCTAACACTTTCCCCCTCTAACTCTTTCCTCCTCTAACATATTTTAATCTTAATCTACAAGTATCAATACTCTTGTTTAAAAACAATGTGCTGATCTTGCTGCTGCTGCTGTTGCTGCGTAGGAAAATTCCCATCCCTTGCTTACATAACCCCTCACGAAGGTTGTTGTTGTTGTTGCTGTTGACCATAACAATGCAACGTACATCGAACAAGCGCTCGCTTTTCTTTATTCTCTATCCTTTCTTCCTTTGCACACTGCTCCTCATAACCATAAGCATTAATTGTTTATGTTTTTCCTGCAGGTGTGCAAGGCAACGCACGTCAAACAGGCGCCCTCTCGACTCTCTCTTATCTACTTATTCGTAGCTAAGAAACCTGCGCACAGTTGACTCTCTCTCTCTTATCTACTAACTTGTAGCTAAGAAACCTTAATAGTTTCAAAGGCAATGTACTTGGCTCACTGATCCTCACGGACGGTAATATCTATAACACATTAGTCAAGTAATGTACTTGACCTTTGACTAGCGCACTTCAAGCACGCACAAACTTGTCTCTAAGTCTTCTACTACTTTCCCCCTCTAACACTTTCTCCCTCTAACACCATCTCCCTCTAACACTTTCCCCCTCTTACACCTTCTCCCTCTAACACTTTCTCCCGCTAACTCTTTATATTCTTAATCTGCAAGAATAAATACTCTTGTTTAAAAACAACGTGTTGATCTTGCTGCTGCTGCTGCGTATGAAAATTCCCATCCCTTGTTCACATAACCCCCCACGAAGGTTGTAGTTGTTGCTGTTGACCATAACAATGCAACGTACATCGAAGAAGCGTCCGCTTTTCTCTATTCTCTATCCTTTCTTCCTTTGCACACTGATACTCATGACCATAAACAGGTTTATAATGCAACGCACGTCAAACAGGCGCCCTCTCGACTCTCTCTTATCTATCCTTTCTTCCTGTGCACACTGCACCTCATGACCATAAACAGGTTTACAATGCCACGCACGTCAAAGAGGCGCACAATTGACTCTCTCTTATCTATCCTTTCTTCCTGTGCACACTGCACCTCATGACCATAAACAGGTTTACAATGCCACGCACGTCAAAGAGGCGCACTATTGACTCTAACACTAGTTAGGTAAATAACCAAATCTGTTCCTCTGATCACTGCTTCTCAAGATGCCGCTGGTAAAGTGGTGGCCTAGGAATGTTAATCCTTTGTTCTCCACCCTAGTCTAATTAAAGCGGGCACGATCATGGGAAAAAAAGGGTCATAAATTATCATATTGAAGGGGGCGATAAAAGGGTCAAAAAACAAGGGGGCGATAAAAGGGTCATAAAATTTAATGGGGTCATAAATTGTCGGCATCCCTTTGGGGTAGAACCCCCAGTTCCCTACTACTAGCCATGTCCGTCTGTCCGTCTGTATGAGCCCTTCAATCTCAGAGACTACAAGAGCTAGAGACTTCAGCTTTCGAATTTAAGTTCTCCTAAACCATAATCACAGCAAGTTTGTTTCAAATTATCGATAACTTTTCTGGTTTCAGATACACACATGCAATCGATTACAAAAAAATATCGAATTTGGAAAATTAAAAAAATAGGGTTGAAATAATGGGTAACGATAGAACTTTTCTGAAAATTTCATCCAAATCAGTTAAGAAATACCGGAGATATCCAATTGAATCGAACGAAGTTAAGTCAGTACAGCAAAGTCAATTATAAATTTAATTTATTTGATGCAACTGGGCTCAGGTTATCTTCTAGTCGGGCTCTCCCGACTAGAGCCTTCTTACTTGTTTAAATAGGAAAAGGCAAAAATTGGACTCATGAACAACCGTATGAGGGGGCCAAAATTTGGGTTCACATATGATTGAAAACGATTCTAGAGAGACATTAATTTTAAAAGATGATATTTCGCGAGGGGAAGAAAAGTTAAATTTCGTAATAGAGACGCTAACTTTAGTTTTGCTAGCAATATAGGCAGCAACAGAATCATAAGTAGTTTCAGCGGAAAGTCGCGAAACAAAAACTTGCTTGCGAGGAGCCACTACTGTTAAAATAGGAGGTGGCTGAGGTATGGGGACAGATAGATCATTATTTACCGCGTTTATTTCGGCAGGATCCAAGACGGGAACCATACTTCTAATAGCAGGGGATACTGCAGGAGATATATTCGGACAATCGCTTGGAGTTGGAGATAATGATAGAACTGGCGACAATTCTACGTTACTAGGCACGGGTGAAAGCGACGAGGGTGAAGGGGCCAACATTAACGGAACATTCAAAAATTCAGACTCCAACCGGCGAGTAGACAATGACTCAAATTTAAAATTATTGAGAAATTCCAAACTCGAATCAATGTCAGTCACTAGCATGCTTGCCGTCTTTTTTAGTTTTGAAAACTGATTTCTCACAGAGTTATACATTCTAGAGAAATCAATTTGCTTATCCATGCACTTAGGGCATGACCATCGCACACCACCGCAGCCGGTCTTGGCTACAGCAGTGATCTTGTCACACTCACGCCCAGTAAGACCTGCACATTTAGCATGCATAAAATTCTCACACAACCAGCAATGAACAAATTGAGGCCGTGCAGAATCGTCAGACTGCCTAAATGTACATGACTTTTTGCAGCACGACATATTTACAACTGGGGTCAAACTAACGAAAATAGATTGCGAGAGCACAGAACAGACAAAACGGCGCACAGAAAATCTAAGAGCAATCGCACAAATTAAGAGGAATCGTAACACAAATACTTCTTGTTTGGAGCGATAAGCAACAACAAAAATGTATTAAAGCACGACAAGCAAGGCAGATAACGCTTAAACGAACAAACAACAAACAAGTGTATGCGCAGCGAATAAACACACAAACAAGAGTAAACGCAGCGAACAAACACACAAACAAATGAGTGCACGAATAAGCGGCAGATTTGCAGAATAACAAAAACAGACACTAACAACCACACAGAACTGACGCCGCAATTGTTAAAATATAATAATTAGCAAATTAAACGACGCACAACAAGAAGCACTTTGCACAGCTTAGGTAAGCCTATGTTTTACGAACAGTGGACTGCAAAAAATAAATAAAAAGCCTGATAAACGGCGCAAAATTAATAAGTTGTTCGGAGCTTAAGTAAAACACGTCAATCACACTCAAACTGAGATCTCTCTCTAAGTGGTAGATCATAAGACATAATTGTAATCAGTTTTTATAAAACCACGAATAAGTGCAGATGCAGGGACCGTGAAGAAAAAAAAGTTTACGCGTCGAAAAATAGAGTACCTAGAAAAAAATAGCTACTGTTCGCGAAGTGCATAAAGTGACCAAGTGAACGCGACTGAGCATAAAGCAATCAAACCCAAAGATTGTGAAAATACAGTGAACTAAACTTTCTTCGCGGTTCCATAAAGAAACCAGATTGCTGATACCCTTTAGTGTCCGTCCGTAGGGTACCGCGGAATTTTGTGTGAGCTGCAGCATCCTGAGTAACTATACTCCACCGAGGGAATAGACGAAAGAGATAAATCCGGGCCACCGTCGCGGGAATCACCAATGATTAAAATACTACTGTAAGCGTATCTTTTAAGTTAAAATTGTCATAACAAGAAAACAAGAATTTAGGCCTAGGAATGCCAAACAAGAAAAAATATATATATATAATAAATTCAAGAAATAATTAAAAGCGAGTTTAAAGTAAAGTAAATAAAGTAAAATAGTTTTCCCTACTAATAAATAAATAAAAAAAAAAAATTTGTTTAAGCTAAAATATGAAAAACTTAAATATAAGGAATATTTCCTCTAATAGAATCATAAAAAAAAAAATCTTATATAGAAAAAAAAAACAGAACTTAAAAATATAGAATAAAAACAAAAATATCTTTAGCAATTGAATATAAGAAAAAAAATAATTCTTGCAACACAACATTAAAAAGATTACATAATTCTCTCTTGCTTTTGTTTGAGAACCGACAATAAAATTTCCTCTCCCACACCACAACATTCAAACTTTTCGCAAGCTATTACCCAGCTAGGCGAAGCATTGTCCAAATTAAAAATGCCTGACGATAATATCATGAACGACAACCCCCCAACTACGTCCAGTAGTTCTTTTATGACAACTCCTATCGAAACGACAGTAGAAAAATACATTAGGAAGATACTAACGGAAAAAGGCACGAAATTATTCCAATTAAATGCTGACTCTAAAATATTGACCGACCAGACTATAGCACCAGAACATGCGGGCAGAACTAGCGACTTAGACAAACTTCCGGACATTGTAAGAATATTAAAAGAATTTTCTGGGAATAAAACCGATAGTGGGGGAAGCCGATGCCGTACTAGAGGCATATAATACCCCATTGAATTGGAAAGCAATTGCACAGTGTCTTACGGATCATTTTGCAGACCGCAGAGATCTTAAGACGCTAGAATACCAATTATACACCCTAAGCCAACGCGGCAAATCCATCGACGAATTTTACCAGACGGTTTACTATCATCTGTCTTTAATTATGAATCAAATAAACAACCATGATTCATCGTCAGAAACATTGAGAGCCCTCACAAAGATCTACAGGGACAAAGCCCTGGATACTTTCATAAGAGGACTCAATGGGGATTTACCCCGATTGCTCGCCATCAAAGAACCGACTTATCTAAAACACGCCCTTCACCTGTGTCGACTTATCGAAAATCAATCCATCAGAAATAATGTAAACCCTAACAAAATTCCTTTGCTACCACCAAGGAATATTCAGCAACCTCAAAGATTCAATAATCAACACGTATTCCGATCTAACATCCCTCAAGCTGTATCTAGAAACAATTTTAACCCAAATCTATATTATCCACCAAAACCCACTTTTAATTCACAACCACCCAGTTTCGCCCCAAGACAAATGTACCAACAGCCACAACAATTCTTTAATGTACCACCAAGGCCATCAGCCCCTAAACCACAACCACCTCCACAACCGATGGAGATTGATTCGTCTATCAGGACAAAAAACATCAACTACATGAACAGACCAGACAACAACCAGTTAGCTGGAAAAAGACCACTATCTTCAAGGGCAGATCAAATGCACGCTACGTAGACGAACAAAATTATTATACTCCAACTGAAAAACAAGACACTCGCGAATTCTCATACGAATACGAAACCTTAGCAAACGATGATACCCCTGTCGAGACAGTCGACATGGCCGAACTGAATTTTTTAGCTTGAATCGTTCCTCGTTACCTTATTTCCAATATAAAACGGGGGACGGCAAAGTACTTAATTTTCTCATTGACACTGGATACAACCAAAATTATATACAACCTTCACTCGTAGCAAACCCCAAAATAAACAAAGAAGCATTCTACGCTAATTCGATCGGCGGAAAAATAGCAATTACCCATCACGTTCTACTAAACTTATTCAGTCTCTACGACACTCCAATTCGGTTTTTCTTATTACCCACTCTCAAAACGTTCCATGGTATCCTGGGTAATAATACGATGAAACAACTCAATGTCATAATTGATGTTAGAAACGACATCCTCGTAATAAACGGCAAAAGCCAAATCCGAATCAAACAGCTGCCTGCACAGACAATAAACAATATCAAAGTACGAACCGATCACATGTCCGATAGTCAGAAAAAAACAATAGACACTCTAACGCATGCATTTAAAAACCTTTTCGCAGACCCAGAACAGAAATTAACTTACACTACAAATGTAGTAGGCGAGATCCGAACCTCTTCAGATACCCCAGTCTATAGCAAACATTATCCATACCCTACCGCACTCAAACAAGAAGTAGAAAAACAGATTTCAGAAATGTTAGATGACGGAATAATACGACCCTCTAGATCGCCATACAATGCACCAGTATGGGTAGTACCGAAAAAACTGACGCCTCAGGGAAAAAGAAATACAGACTAGTAATCGATTACAGAAAGCTTAATTTAGTAACAATATCCGATCGCTACCCTATGCCCGAAATAGGAGACATCATAGCCCAGTTAGGGGACAATAAATTTTTCACGGTCCTCGACCTAAAAAGCGGTTTTCATCAAATCCCTCTAAAAGAAACAGACATAGAAAAGACAGCATTTGCAGTCAATGGTGGAAAATACGAATTCACTAGACTACCATTCGGTCTCAAGAATTCTCCCTCAATCTTCCAAAGAGCCCTAGATGATATCTTAAGGGATCATGTGGGAAAAATATGCTATGTCTACATCGATGACATTATCGTCTTCAGCAAAACTGAAAACGAACATGCTCATCACTTGAAACAAGTCTTCACGACTTAACAGAACGCAAATATGAAAGTCCAAATGGATAAGTGCGAATTTTTTAAAAGGGAAGTCAATTTTCTAGGCTTCACTATTTCGGATCATGGTGTAAAAACCAATCCACAGAAGGTTCAAGCAATTTCAAAGTTTCCCATACCCAAAACACTCAAAGAGCTGAGATCTTTTTTAGGACTCTCAGTTTACTACCGCAGATTTATAAGAGACTACGCGAAACTAGCAAAACCGCTCACTATCTTACTAAGAGGCGAAGGCGGTCGAATTTCAAGCAAAGCATCAGACAAAGTCCCAGTAAACATGAATGAACAAGCAATAGAAGCTTTTAACAAAATTAAACAACCACTTAGTTCCACTGACGTTATCCTAAAGTACCCGAATTTCAATAAAGAATTTCACTTAACAACTGACGCTTCAAATTATGCAATAGGAGCTGTCCTCGAACAAGAAGGCAAACCTATTACTTTCATATCTCGCACTTTATCAAAAACAGAGGAAAATTACGCGACAAATGAAAAAGAAATGCTCGCAATAGCTTGGGCTCTACAAAGCCTCCGAATATACCTTTACGGTACAGCTAAGGTGGTAATTTTCACAGATCACCAACCGCTTACTTTTGCCTTAAGCAACAAAAACCATAATGGTAAATTAAAACGTTGGAAGAGTTACCTGGAAGAATTTAATTACGAACTGAAATATAAACCAGGAACATCCAATGTAGTAGCAGATGCATTGTCCAGAAACCCAATAAGCGAGGTAAATAGCACCGAAGCCACAATAATGAGCGACGAGAGTTCGTCCCATAACCTAATCCCTTCAATGGAAGTTCCCATTAATGTTTTTAAAAACCAACTTTTTATACTAATCGGAGAAAAACCCGACTACAAATTCGAGATACCATTCCCAACATACCATAGGCACATAATAACTCAACCAAGCTACACAGAAGATGAATTAATCAAAATTTTTAAAGAAAGACTCGACCCAAGACTAGTTAACGGCATGTGCACGCCGGAACATATCATGGGACGAATTCAAAATTTCTACCCAGTCCATTTCAAATCATACAAAATTAGATACACCCAAAGACAGGTAGAGGACATTACCGACACTAATAGACAAAGCGAAATAATAGCCCAAGAGCACAGAAGAGCTCACAGAAACGCTTCAGAGAACAAAGCCCAAATCTTAGAAAAATATTTTTTTCCACAGCTACATAAAAAGGTAAAAGAAATCGCGAAGTCATGCCTGACATGCAAAGAATCCAAATACGACAGACACCCCCCAAACTCCGAAATCCAATCAACACCGATTCCCCAATCTCCAGGTGAAATCGTACATATCGACATTTACATTACCGAAAAGCACACCATACTAACAAGCATTGACAAATTCTCAAAATACGCTCAAGTAAAAATTCTAAAGTCTAGGGCCACAGAAGACATAAAAACTCCACTAAGAGAAATTTTAATAGCATTTGGAATCCCAAAAATAGTAGTCATCGATAACGAAAGAGCTTTAAACTCAGCATCAATAAAATTCCTTTTACAAGATCAACTAGGCATACAAGTTTTTACCACACCCCCCTATAGTTCAACGAGCAATGGCCAGATTGAAAGATTTCATTCCACCCTATCAGGAATAATGACATGCCTTAGGAAAGACAATAGCGAAATTTATTTTACCGACACTCTTTTCAAAGCAATTCAAGAATATAACTCATCCATTCACTCCGTAGTTGGAAAAAAGCCAAGAGACATAATTTTCGGCACGTCAGTCCATAACGACCCAGAGAAATCAGAAGAAAATAGGAAAAAATAGTCGAAAAACTCAAAGGAAAACAAAACACTGACTTACAGTACCACACCAAGAAAAATAAAGAAGTAAAGAACTACGAACCAGGGGAAACAGTATACGTCAAAATTGATAAAAGATTAGGATCAAAACTTACACCCAAATATAAAAAATAAATAGTAGCAGAAAATATAAACTCAACTATTAAAACACAATCAGGAAAAACAGTACACAAGAATAATATTAGAACTTAATTTACAGACTTTTTTACCAACATGCCTGGGGATAACGACAGTCCTCGACTACTCGAACTCACAGGCTATTTCAATCGATACCGGACTAGCAGCTAAACAGGACGGCACCTTTAAAATAATTCACTTTTTTGATTTGGAAAAATATGCTGTTACCTACTCATCATTGGAAAAATCGTTACAAGACCTCAACTCATCCCATCCTCTATACCCACACCTTTCACTCGAACTGGCACAAATAAAAAATGATCTAAAAAGACTTAAACCTCAAGCAAAAAGCAAAAGAGCAATTGATGCCATAGGCACAGCGTGGAAATGGTTGGCAGGAACTCCAGACCACCACGATCACGAAGTAATAGTCAATAAAATAAATAATCAGTTAGAGAATAATAACAAACAGGTAGTTATAAACCGATTAATAAACGAAAAAATTAATGAACTAACTAACGTAACCAATACAATAATAAAAGCAACACTAAGTTCAGAAGAAATTGCTAATAAAAAGGAAACATTCTTAAATATAAAATTCAATTGGTAAAAGAAGAAGTAACTAATGTACTATATGCAATTACATGGGCAAAATCAAATACCGTAAACTCATTCATATTTTCAGCCATAGAGACCGACATAGTAGAACAAATTTTCAAAAAAGAAAATAACCTTTTTTTCAACATAGAAGAACTTCTAGAATTTGCCGAAGTTAAACTAGCTACAAACACTAAAGATTTAATTTACATAATTAGTCTCCCGACAATAAGTTCAGATGATTGTAGAACACTCAAAGTCAAAGCTGTAAAGAAAGCCCACATAATAAATGATATAAAACATGAAAATTTGTTAGAATGTAAGAATGAGTTATATGCTATTAAAGAAAATTGCGAAAATCATAACGATAGGACAATTTGTAACAGAAATAAATTACTAGATTTAAGTAACGACACTTGCCTTTACGCACTGCTCAAACTTAAAAAACCAGAATGTACCATAATTAACAACCAACACGTCCCCGAATTCGAGGAGATACTTCCGGGTACAATAATGCTGAATGGATTCAACGGCTTCGTTATGCTAGACGAAAAAAGACTGCAACTTCGGGGAACATTCCTCATCCAATATAGAAACTCCACAGTCAAAATTAACGACAGGATCTACAAAACAGAAGAGATCCAACCCGCGGAGCCAGAGCCACCCCTGTTCCAGCTTTCAGTAGAAAAAACTAAACTGGATGAAGTTCTTTCGCTTCAGATGATCAACGAGCTAAACATAAACAACACAAAGACACTGGAGAAAATCGGAGCCAAAGAAACTTTACAGGACACCCTCAGCTACACTTCGCTTAGCATCCTATTTTTAATTATAATAGGATTAACCATGGAACTCATCAGAAGAAACAGAGAAACAACAGCTAAGAAGAGGAAAGTAAGCGAAGACAACACTTCAAGCAATAAGGCTCTAGAAGGAGTTTATGTAGCGACCGAGGACGCTCGCACTTAAAGGGGGCAGAGTTAACACCCTGCATGCCAAAGTCTCGACAAGTAGGCCAAGACACAACAACAACTTGGCTGATGAGACTCAACAACAACAACATAAGCAGTCACCATATCACGCGCAGACACAGGTTGCGCAAGAAGCCACGAGCGCTGACCAAACATTAGCAGCGGCTCACCGTGGGACAGGCGGATGCAACCGGACACCCTCATACTGCAACGTTCTACATGCGCGAACGGCAGAGGGCACTGAGGAGAAGCCACGTGCGCTGAGTGCGCACTCTACAGGCCAGCGACCGTGGGACCAACAACGACAGCGGTATTGACGGCAGCGGCAGCATAAGCAGAGACGCCGGCAGAGCGTAGGTTAAGTGGTAAATTATAGGTCAATTTGTAATTAGTTCTAAAACAGCTCGATAATAAAGCACAAGTTCTTTTTTTTATTAACCAAAACTTAATGTTTTGTTAATTTATGTATACGGATGATAAGACCGTTTTAAAAAAATTTTTTTTCTCAAATTATTTCATTTTATTTTTTATGTAAAAGTTATGGCAGTCTCGAAGACTACCTTAACAAGATGAACTGCATGCTGGTTGATCAAACGTTACTCTAAGGAATTTACTTTCAAATAAATAGTCGGTCGATGTGGTTTTAAGTTTGGCTTTTTATTTGCTTCAAAGAATTAGTTGAGAATCTCGTCGTGTGCTGCTTATCGTCCAGAATGGAACTGCCTGTGACGACGTCTTGTGGTCGCTTGTCGACCCAACGTTGCGCACGTTCCGCAGAGTCAGCACATAGCGATGCCAACATTGTTGCAGCGGATATGGCGAAACACCCGGCAACGGCCAGTGCTTAACTAGCGCAACGTCGTCGTTGCGTTTAATATGTTGACGTTGCGGTGTCGGGTGACAGAATGGAAGAGAGTTTAAGAGCAGCGGTCGTTGTTGTAGCGAAGAGAAGTGGCCACTTGAAGAGAGTTTAAAAGCAGTGATCGATGTGTGCCGTTGGCACGAAGATTTGTAGTTGTTGTCAGGGGCAAGGGTGGTGTATGGTGTTAACTTATATATATTTATATATAGTATCCAAAAATTATACATATTAATATTTTTTTTTTATTGTTTTTTTTTGGACCTTTGTTTTTGATTTTTAATAAAAACAAGTGGAAACGTTGCAGTCGAACACAACCGACTGCGGCATACTCGATACCAGTATTAAAACCGGTAAAAAGAGGCCTGATTGCAAAGGGGTACGGATGCGGCAGGGGTGTACGCTGCCTTAAAGATTCTCCGATGCAGATGGGGATGCCACCAGCTATCTATGTTAGGAACATATTTGGTGACTCTAGCACAAAGTTTGTAAAAGGTGGGGAAAGGGGGGGCTGGGGGCGGTATGGGTAGTTGTGGCATCGAAATTTTTGATGCAGATCTTTGGGGAATGTGATTTGCTATCTACATACCAAATTTGGTGACTCTAGCTCAAAGTATGTAAAAGTTGGGAAAGGGGGAGCAGGGGGCGGTATGGGTGGGTGTGGCAACAAAATTTTGGATGCAGATCTTTGTGGCATGTCAATTGCTATCTAAATACCAAATTTGGTGACACTCGCTCAAAGTTTGTAAGAGAGGGGAAAGGGGAGGCTGGGGGCGATATGGGTGAGCGTGGTATTCAAATTTTTGCTGCAGGTCTATAGATCTATAGTTATATAAAATAACTACCATCTGAAATACTTTTTCCATTTTTTATACTCGTTACCGAAGGTAAAGAGTATATTGGGTTTGTGCAATGTCCGTCATGGTGTCCGGAAATCTACCCTTTCGCGTGGGACATGACCGCACTTCTTCAATCCCGGCGTCTAACTAAATTGCCGGTCTCACACTCGGCCTGAGTGCGCCTTTGCTCTCCTTGTGGGTCGCGACATTTGGATCGTGTGTCGCGAGCTCGCAGCCCAACTCCGCTCTTTTACTCGTTCGGCAGGAACTAGAAATATTTCTAGCTGTGTCAAACTCCATATAAAAACAACGCTAGAAATAATTTCTGGACATAATTTCTAGAGATATTTCTAATGAGTGTATGCAGCAGCTAGAAATGTATACTCAATAAATGTTGAGAGCAGCCACATCGATTAAATTGAAGTGGATCGTTTGGATTGCATTGAACAACTAAATTTCTGCTAGAAAAATGAGCAGCACATTATTTCTAGGCACCAATTGTGAAATGGAGGGAATTTTGAGTGGTAAAAAAGATTAAAGTCGTGTAAAACAATTTTTAAACGACGATGAGATAAAACAAGTAAGAAGGCTCTAGTCGGGAGAGCCCGACTAGAAGATACCCTGAACCCAGTTGCAATAAATATATTAAATTCATATAAGACTTTGGTATACTGACTTAACTTCAATCGATTAAATTCGATATCTCCGGTGTTTCTAAACCGATTTGGACGAAAACATCGGAAAAGTTCTATCGTTACCCATTATTTCAAATCTCATTTTTACATTTTCCAAATTCGATATTTTTTTGTTATCGATTGCATGTGTATATCGGAAACCAGAATAGTTATCGATAATTTGACTTTATGGGGTCGGAGATGCTTCCTTCTGCCTGTAACATACTTTTGCACAAAACCATTATACCCTTTTTACCCATTTTATGGGTTAAGGGTATAATTAATCAACGCAGTGAGGGAAAACAATTGCATTTGGGACCTTACACACGCAAAGCATATGGATGCAAATTTTGTTTAAAAAAAATTCAATTAAAATGCAGGAAATTAAATGTAAACACAAGTGTGCCCGTAATACTCTTTCACCTTTTCGTTTTGCCATTTTTTTGCGTTTTTGGGATTTTTCCGGTATTTTTAAGGGGCACACAGGGTCTTAGCATACACACTAGAAATAATGTGTAAATTTCTATCAGAAATAATTCTAGGTCCTGCGTACTAAGTTTTAATGTAAAAATATATATTATAATTAGGAATACTTCACGGTTTGTGTTAACTTAATATGCTTGTCTTATACTTATATCTCTCATTGCTTGCCTTATATCTATATATCTTTACATTTCATATGGGTTTTAATACTCGTTACCGAAGGTAAAGAGTATATTGGTTTTGTGCAATGTCCGTCATGGTGTCTGTCCGTCCGTATTTGTGCAAGTTTTTTCCACACCCTTCAAGCTAGAGACTTGAAACTTGCCAATTCTCTTTATCTATGGGATAGTAAATTAAAGTGTCAAGATTGGGGTTCTACGATAACTGGGGGGCTGGCAAATTGATAAATTCGGTAACTCAAAAACGATATATCCGCATATTTCACACATCCTTCCAGCTAGAACTACCAAATTTGGTAAGAAGATAGCTACTAGCAACCCTCCAACAAACTGCATCAAAAATTTGGGATGCCACGCCCACCAATACCGCCCTAGCCGCCCCAATCCGCCCCAACGCTTCGTCAAAAACGCGAAGGCGTGTATCTTCCAGAGTAGTGGAGCTAGAGCCACCAAATTTGATAGGAAGATAGCTGGCAGTGACCCCAAAAAATCTTCATCAAAGTTTTGGAGCCACGCCCCCCCATTACGCCCCAAGCCCCCTCGCATTTTTAAGTCAAAAAAGCCTAAATCTCCCTACAGTTTTTGAGCTAAAGCCACCAAATTTGATACCAAGATAGGTGATGATGACCCCTCAAAAACTGCATCAAAAGTTTGGATGCCACGTTCACCAATACTGCCCTAGCCGCCCCCATCTGCCCCCATCCGCCCCCATCCGACCATCGCTTCGTCAAAAACGGGAATGCGTGTATCTTCCAGAGTTGTGGAGCTAGACCCACCAAATTTGGTAGGAAGATAGCTGGCAACGACCTTCAAAAATCTGCATCAAAGTTTTGGAGCCACGCCTACCAATTTCACCCCCCTTTCCCCACCTTTTACAAACTTTGAGCTAGCGTCACCAAGTTTGATATGAAGATAGCAATTGACATTTCACATAGATATGCATAAAAAATTTAGATGCCACTCCCACATATACCGCCCCCAGCCCACCTTTCCCACCTTTCACAAATTTCGAGCTAGAGTCACCAAATTTGATATGAAGATAGCAATTAACATTCCACAAAGATCTGCATCACAAATTTGGATGCCACGCCCTTCCATACCGCCCCTCAGCCCCCCTTTCTCCACCTTTTACAAACTTTGAGCTAGAGTCATTTCACAAAGATTTGCATCAAAATATTGAATGCCACATCAACCCATACTGCCCCCAGACCCCCTTCCCTCACCTTTTACAATCTTTCAGCTAGAGTCACCAAATTTGGTATGAAGATAACAATTGACACTCATATCGCCCCCAGCCCTCCTTTTTCAAAATTTTACAAACTTTGAGCTAGAGTCATTTCACAAAGATCTGCATCAAAAATTTGGATACCACCCCCAGCAACCCCTTTCACCACATTTTACAAACTTTGAGCTAGAGTCACCAAATTTGGTATGTAGATAGCAATTGACATTCCATAAAGATCTGCATCAAATATTTGGATGCCACGGCCGCCCATACCGCCCCCAGCTCCCCTTTCCCCACTTTTTAAAAACTTTGAGCTAGAGTCACCAAATTTGGAAGGAAGAAAGATGGTGGCATCCCCATCTGCATCGGAGAATATTTAAGGCAGCATATACCCCTGGCGCATCCGTACTCCTTTGCAATCAGGCTTCTTTTTACCGGTTTTAATACTGAAATTTCCACATGTTATGTTTATATATATGTACTTCATTTGGGTTTATGTGTTTTTATGCTATTTATAAAGGTGGAGGAGGCCTGTAATGGGCCTACCTCACACCTTCCCCTTACTTCGTGATGGTGGCTTCGCCGTTACGTTGTTGAGTCACCCCAAATGTTTCCGTCCCCGCCGTTACCCTGAAACGGCTGCGGCATCTTTTGAGCACCTTCCGCTCCAGCTCTGCCGCAATGATTGGTATGGCCACCGGCGTCAAAATCGTGTTGCTGGGGTGAAGTGTCCACGACGTTGGTATCGACGGCCACGCCATTGGGAAACGCTTTAGGGGGATCTCGTCCACGCCCAACTCCGAGTCGATGCCCTCCTGCCATCCTTCTATTCCCTCTAACGGCTCCAGGGCTCTCAACCAGTTTCCCGCTCGATCCAGCGCTTTCACCTTTTCGCGTTGAAAACGTTTAACGGCATTTCGCAATTTTGTTACCAACTCGCTTTTGTCCTTTCCTTCACATGGTTTTGGTTCGACTGCCGCGCCTACCTCCTCTGTGATTGGGGATATCTCCGCCGCCCCTTCGGGTGTCTCTTCCTCGATAGCCTTAAAAGTTGGAGTTGAGGCTGGTTGTTCAGCGCATGGCGTTGACTCTCATGTGCATGGCGCCTCTGTGATGATCGTTGCGGTCTCTACCGTCATCGTGGTAGCCGCGCTATCCACCATGTCCATCGTCGACTCCTTGTGCACGTATACTGTGTGCATGAAAACGGGTGGGGACACCTTCCTTTCATTTTCCTGATAACGGGGGTGGTCTCGAAAGGGGTCTCGCGACCGCATATGCGTGCGGGGATCCGGGATTGGTTCTCTCTCGAAACCGCTGCTCTCCTTGGCGTACTCCACATTAGGTGATCCCAGGAAATTCCTATGTCGCTCCCGCGCAGACTCCGCGTTGCCTTCGTCCATCTCTTTGGTCGGTGGTCCACCAGTCTGGATAATAAGATTCGCCTTACCGCACTGTATGGTCGTCCCCATCTTACCCAGAACGTCCATTCCCAGAATGAGACTATCTAGTATGGATGGCATGACGAGCATGTCTACAGCTACTTTCTGCCGGCTAGACCCACCTTCGTACGCAACAGTCTTTCTACGGCCACTGTCGAACCGTCTGCTAATTGTATCTTTGCGTCCAGTACCAACACTTTCCCTCCGTCAGCGACTTTTCTTGAAACTTCTTTGCTAATGAAGCTCCTAGCGGCCCCAGTGTCGACCGTTGCCCTCGATTTTCGGTCCCCGACCATCACTGTGGCGACAATGCGACAATTTTCCACTTTCAGCGGGTACTCAAACTCCTGAAGTGATTCACGCCGACGCCAATCCGATACCGCTCCGGATGACGCTGCTGCTCTTTCCTCGCTCTTTTTGTATGGCATGCTACGCTGCTTATACCCTGAGTGCCACATTGACTGACATGACACAACTCGTGGACCCGGACAATATCTGGCAAAATGTCCGCCCTGCGAACAATTGTAGCACACCCGAGTGATGCCTTTTGACCTAAACTGCCGTTGCCCAATCATCCCATTTGAAATCTCTTCTGTCCTGCTGATTGGAAATTATTCGGCTCGTTCCTCACCAACGGTACCTGAGCTGGCGCGCCCTGGCTGTAACCCACTTCTCCGCGGCTCTGCCATTGAGTATTTTTGAATTCCGCGACCATTTGAGTCAGTTGGGCTATTGTTGAGAATTCTTTTTTGCGAGGTGAACAAAATTCCAAGAAATATTTCTTAAAGTCCACCCACGTCGCGTTCTTTAGTCCGCTCATCGTGAACCAACATGCAGCCATGTCCGTCAACGTCCACTCATCGCCCTGGGTATGCGGTCTAAATCCAGCTCATACGTCATCGTTTTCTCCTCGATCGTCTCTATAAACGTGAGCGGATTGGTATTTCCGTCAAATCTGATCCCCCATTTCTCACCTGCTCAGGGATGACCATGTAGTGCATACCGTTGTCAACTCCCCCTCAGCCGGCGCCCATATCTGGTTTGTTGACCCAACGAACGGCCACGCCTGGATTACCATGGACCTCCGGGGATTTTTCGTTTGGATCGGTCATTGTTGTTTTTATTTTTTTTATCAGCACAAAAAAAAAATTTTTTCGTTTAAGCTTATAATTAATCTTCAATCAAAATACTGCTTTTAACAATCCGATTCGGTATCGGATATCGATATTAACTTTTAATTTCAATGTCTAACAAAATTTTTCTCAAATCCCTGTTTTTTTCTTTTATTTTTAAATAAATATTCAACAAAATTCTCCCTTTATTTGAATTTACCATAAAAACGATTTTTTATTTTTTTTTATTTTTGTTTCAATTCTAATTACACTTTTTTAAATTTTTCTTTTCTTTTGTATATATAAACAAGAAAAAACCTCAACTTTAAAATTAAATTTCCGTCTTGTTATATTTTGATTTAATTTAACTTTCTACTTTTTTTCCTTATTTTTTTTCTATTAAGTTATTATTTAAATCGTTACTAAGTTTTCTTTAGTAAATTTTTTACTTAAATTTCCATTCCAAATTTTTCCTCGTGACGTGACAACGTCTTATAAATCGATAGAGCCGGCTGCACGCATGAAAAAACATGACTCATGTGTCGTTACCTCGCTCTCAGGCGTCTGAAATGAGAGAGCGCGGAACGAGCGACAAAGAAGCACAATCGGCCTTTGCGTTCGGCAGCGTTCGATATCCGTCTCTCTCATTCTTGAGTGAGCGATGCGTCTGCGTGGACAGCTGCTATACTATAGTACATTTACATGTTTTGATCGAGTATCAAGTGCAGTGAAAAGTGAATGTGGTGTCAACTAGATTTACAAAAATTTTAATGATTCAAAATTTTAAATTTTAAATGTAAGATTTATAAACAATAATTTAATCATTGTTTATTCTTATAATGAATTATTTAAAATTATTACTATTTTATAACAAATTACAATTAAATTTGCAAAAATAATTATCTAAATAATTGAAAACATTTAATTATATTATTAAAATAATAAAATCAAAATTTAAATTTTAACGATTGAGTAGAAATTTACACAATAAATTTTATTCAAGTATTTTGTTGTATTTTTCTAAAAACGTTGTCACGTTCAACTATCGTACGTAAACCAACTTTACAGACAACAATTTGTTTGTTTTTTATTTTATTAAGTTTATCTATTTTCTTTTCCTCTTAAATTACATATTTATAGAACTAAAAAAAATCTTTACGGTATTAATTTTTTTTCTTTTATATTAAAACAAAAATAAACTAATTTTTGTGCTTTTTTTACGAATTTTTTCCCGATTTAAACATTTTAATTAAATTAAATTTTTATTTTATTCCGACTTTAAATATTTGAATAAAATTTTTATTATTTTTATTTTTTTTTTTTTAAATTTCACTTTCGATTTTCACTCGTACTTGTCCCACTGTACTATGTTCACCTATAATTCGCTTTCGTCCAACTGTTGGCTTTCTATTTACCTTTATTTTCTTTACAAAAAAAAAAAATCTCTTCCAGACGTTATTGTCCTACTTTTGAACTGTTCGCAGCCAAAATCAGCCCAAAATCAATTACACTTTTGCTAATTTGGCGCGTGCTGTAATCCGTTCGTTGACCCGTGCGTTATTCTATTATAATAATCACTACGCCCGCTTTCGCTCTTATTTTCGCAGACGATTCGACTTGCAGGTGTTCAAGTCCCGTTTTCTTAATCGGCGCGCGCGTTTCAACCGTCAGCTTCTTTGTGCCGCTACAATTGCACAAAAATTTTCGACTGACTTTTGCCGCTTAACACACGCGCGATCAAACAGAGTTCACACTTGTTCGTAGTGCGTTTGGCGTTTTTACTGCCAAATTGCTCTACGCCTCTTTCACGTTTGCGTCCCTGCTCGGCCGCCACTTTTAAAATAGTAATTTTGCCGAGGTACAGATCCCAGTCCGTCCAAGGCCCACGTCATAAGAAATATTTATTTTTTCAGCAACGCTTTCGTAAATTTTAGGCAAGTTTTATGTTTCGATTAAACTTTTATTATCGTTACCGAAGGTAAGGAGAATATTGGGATTGTGCAATGTCCGTCATGGTGTCTGTCCGTCTGTGCGCAAGTTTTTTCCGCAACCTTCAAGCTAGAGACTTGAAACTTTCTAATTCTCTTTATCTATGGGATAGTAAATTAAGGTGTCAATATTGGGGCTCTGCGATAACTGGGGGCAAATAGCTGGCAAATCCATAAATTCGATAATTCAAAACCGATAAATCCACATATTTCGCACATCCTTACAGTTAGAGCTACCAAATTTGGTATAGATAGCTACTAGCAATCCCCAAAAAACTGCATCAAAAATTATTTAGCTACGCCCACCCATTTCGCTCACAGCCCTCCATTCCCCATCTTTAGCAAACTTTGAGCTAGAGTCAATAAATTTGGTATGCAGATAGCAATTGACAT
Source organism: Scaptomyza montana (assembly GCA_018904305.1). Classification (NCBI taxonomy): domain Eukaryota; kingdom Metazoa; phylum Arthropoda; class Insecta; order Diptera; family Drosophilidae; genus Scaptomyza; species Scaptomyza montana. The sequence goes on from JAEIGR010000010.1 coordinate 2,107,758, forward strand.
TCCACAAAGATCTGCAGCAAAAATGTGATGCCACGTCCACCCATACCGCCCCCAGCCCCCCTTCCCACACCTTTTACAATCTTTCAGCTAGAGTCACCAAAATTTGAAAGAAGATAGCTGGTGGCATCCCCATCTGCATCGGAAACTCTTTAACGCGTTGTAACTCTCTGCCGCATCCGTACCCCTATGCAATGAGGCCTCTTTTTACCGGTTTTAATACTGGTTACGAGTATTTTGCGGTCGGTTGCGTCCGACTCCAACTTTCCCACTAGTTTATTTCCGCGTTCAACGTTTCGCTCACCCTTGCTCTTGTACTTGCTTTATAATTCTTTATCCTATTGTCTACTCTTAACAGCTTTCCTTAATCGTCTAGCTTTAACTATTAACTTTTAACTAATTGTCGCGCTTATTTTACCTCCGTCACAAAACCGCAATCACCGTCGTCGCGTCTTGACTTATCGAACTCCGGGCATCTACCCTTTCCCGTTGGACTTGACCTCACTTCTTCAATCCGGCTACTAACAAAATTGCCGGTCTCGCACTCGGCCTGAGCGTGCTTTTGCTCTCTTTGTTGGTCGCGACATCTCGATCGTGGGTCGCGACATTTGGATTGTGTGTCGCGAGTTCGCAACCGACCTCCGCTCTTTTACTTTTTCTTCTATATGTTAATGTTAAAATATAAATTATAATTAGGAATACTTCACGGTTTGTGTTAATGTAATTGCTTGTCTTATACTTATATCTCTCATTGCTTGCCTTATATCTATATGTCTTTACATTTCATATGGGTTTTTATGTTTATATATATGTACTTCATTTGTGTTTATGTGTTTCTATGCTTATTATAAATGTGGAGGAGGCCTGTAATGGGCCTACCTCCCACCTTCCTCTTACTTCGTGATGGTGGCTTCTCCGTTACGTTGTTGAGTCACCCCAAATGTTTCCGTCCCCGCCGTTACCTTGAAACGGCTACGACGTCTATTGAGCACCTTCCGCTCCAGCTCTGCCGCAATGATTGGTATGGCCGCCGGCGTCAAAATCGTGTTGCTGGGGTGAAGTGTCCACGACGTTGGTATCGACGGCCACGCCATTGGGAAACGCTTTAGGGGGATCTCGTCCACGCCCAACTCCGACTCGAGGCCCTCCTGCCATCCTTCTATTCGCTATAACGGCTCTAGGGCTCTCAGCCAGTTTCCCGCTCGATCCAGCGTTTTCGCCTTTTCGCGATGATAACTTTTAACGGCGTTTCGCAATTTTGTAAGCGACTCGCTTTTGTCCTTTTCTTCACATGGTTTTGGTTCGACTGCCGCGCCTACCTCCTCTGTGATTGGGGATATCTCCGCCGCCCCTTCGGGTGTCTCTTCCTCGATAGCCTTAAAAGTTGGAGTTGAGGCTGGTTGTTCAGCGCATGGCGTTGACTCTCGTGCGCGTGGCGCCTCTGTGATAATCGTTGCGGTCTCTACCGTCATCGTGGTAGCCGCGCTATCCACCATGTCCATCATCGACTCTTTGTGCACGTATACTGTGTGCATGAAAACGGGTGGGGACACCTTCCTTTCATTTTCCTGATAACGGGAGTGGTCTCGAAAGGGGTCTCGCGACCGCATATGCGTGCGGGGATCCGGGATTGGTTCTCTCTCGAAACCGCTGCTCTCCTTGGCGTCCTCCACATTAGGTGATCCCTCCGTCCATCTCTTTGGTCGATGCTCCGCCAGTCTGGAAAATAAGATTCGCCTTACCGCACTGTATGGTCGTCCCCATCTTACACAGAACGTCCATTCCCAGAATGAGACTATCTAGCATGGATGGCATGACGAGCATGTCTACAGCTACTTTCTGCCGGCTAGACCCACCTTCGTACGCAACAGTCTTTCTACGGCCACTGTCGAACCGTCTGCTAATTGTATCTTTGCGTCCAGTACCAACACTTTCCCTCCGTCAGCGACTTTTCTGAAAACTTCTTTGCTAATGAAGCTCCTAGTGGCCCCAGTGTCGACCGTCACCCTCGCTGTTCGGTCCCCGACCATCACTGTGGCGACAATGCGACCCTTTTCGGGTACTCAAACTCCTGAAGTGATTCACGCCGACGCCAATGCGATACCGCTCCGGATGACGCAGCTGCTCTTTCCTCGCTCTTTTTGTATGGCATGCTACGCTGCTTATACCCAGAGTGCCACATTGACTGACATGACACAACTCGTGGACCCGGACAATCTCTGGCAAAATGTCCGCCCTGCGAACAATTGTCGCACACCCGAGTGATGCCGTGTGACCTAAGCTGCCGTTGCCCAATCATCCCATCCTGCTGATTGGGAAATTATTCGGCTCGTTCTTCACCAACGGTACCTGAGCTGGCGGGCCCCGAAACAGTTTATTCTGACTGGGAAGTGCATCCACGCCTCCTAGCCTGTTTGAGTAACCGACCCCCATCGTCTGGCTAATTTCGTCTTCTTTCGTCGCGTCCTTTAGTCCACTCATCGTGAGCCAACATGCAGCCATGTCCGTCAACGTCCACTCATCGCCCTGGGTATGCGGTCTAAATCCAGCTCATACGTCATCGTTTTCTCCTCGATCGTCTCTATAAACGTGAGCGGATTGGTATTTCCATCAAATCTGATCCCCCATTTCTCACCTGCTCAGGGATGACCATGTAGTGCATACCGTTGTCAACTCCCCCTCAGCCGGCGCCCATATCTGGTTTGTTGACCCAACGAACGGCCACGCCTGGATTACCATGGACCTCCGGGGATTTTTCGTTTGGATCGGTCATTGTTGTTTATTTTTTTTTTTTTTATCAGCACAAAAAACAATTTCGCGTTTAAGCTTATAATTAATCTTCAATCAAAATACTGCTTTTAACAATCCGATTCGGTATCGGATATCGATATTAACTTTTAATTTCAATTTCTAACAACATTTTTCTCAAATCCCTGTTTTTTTCTTTTATTTTTAAATAAATATTCAACAAAATTCTCCCTTTATTTGAATTTACCCTAAACACGATTTTTTTTTTTTTAAATTTTTGTTTCAATTCTAATTACACTTTCTTCAATTTTTCTTTTCTTTTGTATATATAAATAAGAAAAAACCTCAACTTTAAAACTAAATTTCCGTCTTGTTATATTTTGATTTAATTTAACTTTCTACTTGTTTTTTCCTCATTTTTTTCTATTAAATTATTATTTAAATCGTTACTAAGTCTTCTTTAGTAAATTTTTTACTTAAATTTCCATTCCAAATTCTTCCTCCTTTTTCCAATTTAATTTTATTTTATTAAATTTTACTAACCAAATTCTTTCTTTTTCATCAAAATATTTTCCCAGTTGCTTTTATTTTATTAAATTTATCTAATATTTCTTTTCCTCTTAAATTACATTTTTATAGAACTAAAAAAAAATCTTTACGGTATTAATTTTTTGTCTTTTATATTAAAACAAAAATAAACTCTATTTTTTGTGTTTTTTTTACGAATTTTTCCCGATTTAAACATTTTAATTAAATTAAATTTTTATTTTATTCCGACTTTAAATATTTGAAAAAAACTTTTATTATATATAAAATTTTTTTTTTTTAAATTTCACTTTCGATTTTCACTCGTCCTTGTCCCACTGTACTATGTTCACCTATAATTCGCTTTCGTCCAACTGTTGGCTTTCTATTTACCTTTATTTTCTTTACAAAAAAAAACAAAAATCTCTTTCAGACGTTATTGTCCTACTGTTCAACTGTTCGCAGCCAAAATCAGCCCAAAATCAATTACACTTTTGCTAATTTGGCGCGTGCTGTAATCCGTTCGTTGACCCGTGCGTTATTCTATTATAATAATCACTATGCCCGCTTTCGCTCTTATTTCGTCCGTCAGCTTCTTTGTGCCGCTACAATTGCACAAAAATTTTCGACTGACTTTTGCCACTTAACACACGCGCGATCAAACAGAGTTCACACTTGTTCGTAGTGCGTTTGGCGTTTATACTGCCAAATTGCTCAACGCCTCTTTCACGTTTGCGTCCCTGCTCGGGCGCCACTTGTAAAATAGTTATTTTGCCGAGGTACAGATCCCAGTCCGTCCAAGGCCCACGTCACAAGAAATATTTATTTTTTCAGCGACGCTTTCGTAAATTTGAGGCAAGTGTTATAAAGTCGTCGGAGACCGGATCGCGCGGCCGAGAATGGCTGAGCGATTAAAGAATACGCAAGGAAGCCCGGTGTATAAATGCCCGATAATCGCACGGGGTATTCTCTCTTTCGCTTTTTGCACACACGTGTGTCGCGAGTTTTGTCTGCGCGTATATATATATGTATGTAGAGCGTACGCCGCCGGATCGCAACGGCAGAGAAAACACAAAGGGGGGTTTCCATTTAACTATTATTATCATTATCGTTACCGAAGGTAAAGAGAATATTGGTTTTGTGCAATGTCCGTCATGGTGTCTGTCCGTCTGTCCGTCCGTATGTGTGCAAGTTTTTTCCGCACCCTTCAAGCTAGAGACTTGAAACTTTCCAATTCTGTTATCTATGGGATAGTAAATTAAAATTTCAAGATTGGGGTTCTACAATAACTGGGTGGCTGGCAAATCGATAAATTCGATAACTCAAAACCGAAAAATCTACATATTTCGCACATCCTTACAGTTAGAACTACCAAATTTGGAAGGAAGATAGCTACCAGCAATCCCCAAAAATCTGCATCAAAAATTTTGGAGCAACGCCCAACTATTTCGCACACAGTTTTTTTAAAGTTTTGGTGTTTTATTTGGTGCCAAGATAGGTGATGATGACCCCCAAAAACTTCATCAAAAGTTTGGATGCCACGCCCACCAATACTGTCCTAACCAACCCCAGCTGCCCCAACGCTTCGTCAAAATTGGGAATGCGTATATCTTCCAGAGTTGTTAAGCTAGAGCCAACAAATTTGGTAGGAAAATAGCTGGTAACGACCCCGAAAGAACTGCATCAAAGTTTTGGAGCCAGTCCCACCCATTCATCCCGCCTTTCCCCACCTTTTACAAACTTTGAGCTATAGTCACCAAATTCGGTATGAAAATCCCTAAGCAAAATTTATATTTGTGCACTATGTTTTCTTATATTTTTTCGAAACTTTTACTCAGCCGATTTTTAACTTATATTTTTTTTAAATAGGTAAATGATACTGAAAATTAACACTCACAATGATTTTTCAAATATTGTTTATTTTTATAGAAATTATTTTATTGAAAAAACACCTTGATAGAAAATTGATATTTGTGCATCTTTGAAAAGACCGTAAATTTAGGGAAATAAACTTATTAAATTTACTTTGATAAATTAATAAGCATGAAATGCAACCTTCTTTGCATTTTCCAACCCATTCCGATCGGCGGGGCATGGAATTTACTAGGTTTTGTAAGGTTTTCTTGTCGACCATTGCCCATTTCTATAAATTCTTGGGTGCCGCCAGTACTTCTGGTTACCGTCTGGGCTGTCTAAATTTAACGTTTTTTCATAACGAACAACCACCCAAGACCTCCCCGGCAGACTTGCCATAAGCTGAACCTTGGTTGTGGCTCTCTGATCATATTAGCAGCATTAGCTCTATTGGAGTAAGCAGTTTGCCGGAACGGATGAATGCCAAATGTATAGGAAACTCCTTGAGGGTGAACTTATATCATTTAGGGAGGAGTTCCATGATGGGGACTGGATATTTTAACAGGATAACGCTCCTATATACGTTGCAAAGCATAAGATGTAATTTTTTAATTCAGTCAATATGCCTTTATTGCAGTGGCAACTATATGTCTGGACTTAAATCGAATTGAGAACCAGTAGAGCATCCTAACAGCATAAGTGTATGAGAGCGGAAAGCATTTTGAGTCCTTAAAGGACTTAAAAGTGGTCTATTTCTAGTTCGATGCCCCGCCGATCGGAATTGGTTGGAAAATGCAAAGGAGTTTGCATTTCATGCTTATTAATTTATCAAAGTAAATTTAATAAGTTTATTTCCCTAAATTTACGGTCTTTTCAAAGATGCACAAATATCAATTTTCTATCAAGTTGTTTTTTCAATAAAATAATTTCTATAAAAATTAACAATATTTGAAAAATCATTGTGCGTGCTAAATTTCAGTATCATTAACCTATTTAAACAAGTCAGAAGGCTCTAGTCGGGAGAGCCCGACTAGAAGATACCCTGAACCCAGTTGCAATAAATAAATTAAATTTATACATATAAGACTTTGGTATACTGACTTAACTTCAATCGATTAAATACGATATCTCCGGTGTTTCTTAACCGATTTGGACGAAATTTTCAGAAAAGATCTATCGTTACTCATTCTTTCAACCCTCATTTTTACATTTTCCAAATTTGATATTTTTTTGTTATCGATTCCATGTGTATATCGGAAACCAGAATAGTTATCGATAATTTGAAGCAAACTTGTTCTGCTCATGGTATAGGAGAACTTATATCCAAAATCTGAAGTCTCTAGCTCTTGTAGTCTCTGAGACCCACGCGGTCATACAGACGGACAGACGGACGGACAGACGGACATGGCTTTATCGACTCGGCTGTTGATGCTGATCAAGAATATTGATACTTTATTTGGTCGGAGATGCTTCCTTCTGCCTGTTACATACTTTTGCACAAAACCATTCTACCCTTATTTACCCATTATATGGGTTAAGGGTATAAAAATCGGCTGAGTAAAGGCTGCGTTACCCGAACTTAACTTGACTTGAACTTGAACTTAAGAAGCAGCTGATCCATTCAATCTTACGGACAACACTGCTGGCTAAGTATATTTTTTTTTTTTTTATTGGACGTAGATGTACTAACGAACAGTACAGTCAAGTGGCCCAACGATACCAAGCACCGGCTTGTTAACGCGCGGACCCACGCACAAAGCGACCCACCTCCCGCCCATCCGACCGAGGGGCGCTCCGCTTATCGTGCGGTTACGATGATCGCGAACATGTAGACAAATGACACAAAACTAACTTTTTAATAGAGCAAGTAGGAGTGGCACTGTGTATTAAGTGGGAAAGATCGTTATAAATAGAACACAGAATACGAAAAGGGTTATGAAGAGCATAATTAGAATTACAAGTTTGAAGAGATATAGGTACAAAATTTCTAGTATTTCTAATAGGAACAGCAAAGTTAATTTGGTTAATTAATTCAGAAGAATCAATTTCACCATTAATTAATTTGTGAAAAAAGGAAAATGATAGCATTATTCTACGATCACTCAGAGAAGGAAGATCTATTAGTAAAAGTCTACTACGATAAGACGGCAAATTATTGTTAGTGTCCCAGTTAAGACCTCTAAGTGCGAAGAGCAGAAATTGTTTTTGTACCAATTCTACCTTAACTTAACTTGATTTGACTTGACTTGACGTAACTTAACAACCTGCAGAAAACAGAAATTCAAGTTCAAGTTCAAGCTAGTTCACGTTTTGTTCAATTTACGTTCATGTTCTAGTTTAAACAGCTGATTGATGAGTAGCTAATATGGATGAGCATAGGCTAATTTGTTTAGTACAAGAACAAGATTTTTTATTTAATAAAGCTAGCAAAGATTTTAAAGATACGGCAAAAAAGAAGGCAGCTTGGATATCAATTGCCGCGGAATTGGAATCTCTTCGTAAGTATAATATTATTTACATAGTTGTCTTTGTTGTTTTTTTTTTTATATATTGCTTATGTTTTTTCAGCAGCGGAAACGTGTGCGCAGCGCTGGACATCGTTGAGAGAAAGATTCAACAAAATCAATCGGCAAATGGATTGTCCGTCAGGGAGCGGAGCCAGAATTGCAGACGACTGGATTCATTTTGAATCCATGTCTTTATTAAGAGGCCACTTGTTGAAGCGCAAGTAAGTTAAACAATTTTTGAGTTTGTATTAAATTCTAATATTGTTCTATTCTATTTGAAGGCAACGCACGAGTTTTTCGTTAAAAGATGTCTCGGTATCTGCAGCGCCTGGACCGATGTCGCCATCACTTACCTTTGAAGATAGCCATGATTCAATGCTGAATGCAGCAACGGATGTGACGACTCCGACCATGTCATCAAGCTCATCATCTACTAATATGCAGAAGCAAAGACAAATTACGTTGTCACCAATGGTATCACCCGAACAAGGAACAAGTCAAGGAGCATCGCGTGCCAAAAAACAGAAAAAAAACAAGTGGAAACGTTGCAGTCGGATGCAACCGACTGCGGCATACTCGATACCAGTATTAAAACCGCTAAAAAGCGGCCTGACTGCAGAGGGGTACGGATGCGGCAGAGGTGTACACTGCCTAAAAGATTTTCCGATGCAGATGGGGATGCCACAAGTTATTTTCCTTACAAATTTGATGACTCTAGCTCAAAGTTTGTAAGTTTGTTGGGAAAGGGGGGCTGGGGGCGGTATGGGTGAGCGTGGCATCCCGATTTGTGATGCAGATCTTTGTGGAATGTCAATTGCTATCTTCATACCAAATTTGGTGACTCTAGCTCGAAAATTTTAAAAAATGGAGAAAGGGGGGCTGGGGGCGTTATATGTGGGCGTAGCATCCAAATTTTTGCTGCAGATCCATGTGGAATGTCAATTGCTATCTTCATACCAAATTTGGTGACTCTAGCTCAAAGTTTGTATAAGGTGGGGAAAGGGGGGCGGAATGGGTGGGCGTGGGGACGTTACTAGCTATCTTCCCACCAAATTTGGAGGCTCTAGCTCCACAACTCTGGAAGATACATGCATTCCCGTTTTTGACGAAGCGTTGGGGCGGATGGGGTCGGCTAGGGCAGTATTGGTGGGCGTGGCATCCAAACTTTTGATGCAGTTTTTGGGGGGTCATCATCACCTATCTTGGCACTAAATTTGGTGGCTCTAGCTCAAAAACTGTGGGAGATATAGCCATTTCTGATTTCAAATTGCGGTGGGGCTGGGGGCGGAATGGGGGGCGTGGCTCCAAAATGCAGTTTATTGGGGGTTGCTAGTAGCTATCTGCTTACCGAATTTGGTAGTTCTAGCTGTAAGGATGTCCGAAATATGTGGATTTATCGGTTTTGAGTTATCGAGTTTATCGATTCGCCAGCCCCCCAGTTATCGTACAACCCCCATCTTGACACTTTAATTTACTATCCCATAGATAAAGAGAATTGGAAAGTTTCAAGTCTTTAGCTTGAAGGGTGTGGAAAAAAGTTGCGAACTGTAAAGTATTTATTTTGTGCAATATTTATATTTAATTTCTATCGATCGTTTATGTTATGTTACGCTCGTCTATACCGATATATCGTAAGCTAGTATTAAGGTATCGATGTTAGTATTAAGACTTATCAAAAGTGTGGCCCGGCCACACTGACTTTGTCTCGCTCTCTTCCGGCTAATTTCCTGACAAGCGCGCGCGTTTTTAGCGAACAACCGAAGAGAATCTTTTGCAAATAAAAGCCATCAGCGATTATTCATCGAATATTAAGGAGTCTAACAGCTCAGAAGTGGGATTCACTCAACGACATCTAAAGATTTCAACGCCCGATCACTCAAGATGGGTTTAACCAAAGACGACATCGTCAATCTGCTTAAGGCGAACAATGTAGTAGTGCCGCCGCAAGCAACAATCGTGCATTTGCGCAAACTGCTGGCTGAGGTGTCAAAACCCGCTGCTGCGTCGCCACCTGCTGTCACGGCGGTGACCCCGCTGCCCACCGTATCTGCTGCGGCATTAAAATCTGTTGCCCAAGCGACAACACTGCCGTCAACATCTGCCGCTGCCGCCCACTTGCCCGCCGTGCCACCATCAACGCTGCTGTCAATCCCTTCCGCTGCCGCCCCCTTGTCGGCCGAGCCTTCAGATGCACTGCCGTCAACCACTTTTGCGTCCACCCCGCTGATCGATGTGTCAGCAACTAGCCTGCCGTCAACCACTTCCGCTGCCGCTCCCCTGTCGGCCGAGCCGTCGGAGACAATGCCGCCAACCGCTTCCGCGGCCGCCCTGCCGTCTGCCGTATTAGTGCCAACCCTGCCGTCGACCCCTGCAGTTGTTGCACTTGCCTCTGCCGTCGCACCGTCAATCCTGCCGTCGGCGGTCGTGGCTGCTCAGCCACTGACTGGCAAACCAACAGCACACCTGCTGTCAACCGCTGCTGAGGCCGCCTGTATGTCTGCTGCAGCGGAACCATACTCTCTGCCGACGCTTCCAACTGCCGCCATGCCGTCCACGGCTCCTGTGTCTGCGCCGATGTCTGCCGTCACAGCGCTTGCCATGCAGTCAGTAAGCCTAGACGAGCAACTGATAAATTTGCGCAAGCAAAAGGAAGTCTTAGAGCTGCAGCAGCAGATTACAAGTCTACAATTGCAATTGGGAGTCTCCTCTGGCCTGCCCAGTCAGCGAGTCACAGATGTATCTGTAATAGAGTCGATGGTACCGAGATTCTCAGCCGACAATGCGTACGACGTGACAAAGTGGATCAGCGACTTGGAGGATGCGTGCGACATTTTGCAGCTGGATGACAGGTTGAGGCTGATCGCCTGCCGTCGGCTTCTGGAGGGCACTGCAGCTGTGCTAATGCGCACGGTAACGGTGCACAGCTACCAGCAGTTGCGAGAAGTGTTGATAAATGAGTTTGGGCGCTCAAGAAGTGTGGAAGAGGTGTACGCAGCCCTACGAAGCAGACGTATAAAACATGGAGAGGCGTACCTCAGGTACGCCATAGAGATGCAGGAAATCGCGATGAACGCCACGATCCCGGAGTCAGAACTGGTCGATCTAATCATCGAGGGTCTTCGGGACAACTCGCCAGCTGTGGGAATGCTGTACGCTGCCAGAACTGTGAAGGATTTAAAAACTCTATTGGAGCGATACGAGAGGCGAAAAATTCAAAGTGCGGCTCGACCACCCGTCGTGAGCACTGCGTCGCTGCCGTCCACACACGCTGTCCCTGCAGCCAAAGAGGTGCGGTGTTTTAACTGCTCGGGGTTTGGCCATTTTAAATCCCAATGCCCGAAGCCAATTCGACCGGCAAATTCCTGTTTTAAATGTGGGAAGCTCGACCACGTTTATCGGAACTGCCCATCAAAGATGGGAACTGCCGTCGCCAGGAACTCTGCCGCTGCCGCTGCCGCTACCGCTGACGCAGTCACCCCTCCATGTTGCGGAGACGTAAAACTTAACAAAATAGAACATATACAAATGGTGAGTGTTGCCTTTATATCAAATCGAGTGAAAAGCAGTGAGTTTATAAATATTTTTTCCCTCCTTGACTCGGGTAGCCCTAGAAGCTTCATTAGGCAATCGGAGGTGCCATCCTCACATAAGCTAAAGCCAACCCTGTTAAACTGCCGTGGTCTAGGTAACGACCAGCTTACGTCCTTAGGAAAAGCTCAATGTGTGATCAAAGTCTTCAACCAATCAGTATTGCATCAACTTGATGTACTGCCCAATAGTGCTACAAATCTGCCTATGATATTGGGTAGAGATTTTTTTGTTAAAACTAATATTAAACTATGTAAAATAAAAATATGTTATAGCAAATATCAGCTAATAGAGTTAGACAAATACAAAATGAATTGCAACAAGAAACTCACTGCTGTCCTTAATTCACTCGATTTGTTTAGGAAAGATATCGAACGCACAGTGACCAAAAATAAGTCAAGCCGATCCCTTAATGAAAATGAGTTTATGCCTGCCGAATCACAATCGTGTACCACTGAAAGAGAGTGTTCCGTTATGTCTGAGCATTTGCTGGGCGATGCCCTGGCAGCCATTAATGCAATCGAGTTACCTGCTGTTAGTGAAAATGAGTTTAATATAGAGCCTACTCTGCCATTAGAACAATCTGCAAAGTTCCAGTCTGTTATTTCAGCCTCTTATGTTGATGTCCCTTCCGAACTGATTGAACCAACCAATTACGAAATGAAAATCGAGTTGACAAGTCAAACTCCTATTTTCTGCCGCCCCCGCCGATTATCCCATCACGAGCGCAACGAAGTGCGCCAAATATGTGATGACTTATTAACTGCCGGCATTATCCGTCATAGTAGTTCCCCTTATGCTTCCGCTATAGTGCCCGTTAGAAAAAAAGATAATACCCTAAGGAAGTGTGTTGATTATCGCCCGTTGAACAAAATAACTGTCCGTGACCACTTTCCAATTCCGCTGTTAGAGGATTGTGTTGAACACCTGGGGGGCAAATCGTATTTTACTGTACTAGATTTAGAGAGTGGATTTCACCATGTCAAAATGCATCCTGATTCGATTAAATACACTGCCTTTGTGACACCTGATGGCCAATTTGAGTACGTACGCATGCCGTTTGGCTTATGTAATGGTCCCCCAGTTTTCGCTAGATTTGTATACTGTGTGCTGAAGGACTTGATCAACAAGGGTCAATTAGTGATTTATATGGACGATATATTAATCGCGTCGAGTGATTTTGAAACACATCTGCAAGTACTGAAAGAGACACTTTATACCTTACGAGTGAATGGTTTACGCCTTAAATTGTCTAAGTGTCGTTTTGCGCACAAAGAGTTAGAGTATTTAGGGTATTTAGCTAACTCTTCCGGTATCACTCCGAAACCAGGTCACCTTCAAGCTATAAAAAGTCTGCCGGAACCCCGGGATAGGAAAGAATTGGAACGCTGCTTGGGTCTCTTTTCTTACTTCCGCCGTTTTGTGCCCAACTTTGCCAAAATTGCTTATCCGATGTCGCGCCTGCTGAAAAAATATGCCCTTTACGTTTTTTCTGATGAGTGTCTTAAATCATTCCGAACACTACAGTCCAAACTGATCGAGTCACCGGTGCTGTCTATTTATAATCCGAAGTCTGAAACTGAATTACATTGTGATGTTAGTTCCGCCGGTTTTGGAGCAATGCTCCTGCAGAAACAAACTGATGATAAATTTCATCCTGTGTGTTATTTTTCAAAGACCGCTTCCGTCCCAGAATCAAAATTGCATAGTTATGAATTAGAAACCCTGGCTATCGTGTACGCCTTAAAGCGTTTTGAGACATACCTGAAGTTCATTCCGTTTAAGATAATTACAGATTGTAATTCATTAGCGTTAACACTTAAGAATGGTGGATCTTCTGCGAAAATAGCCCGCTGGGCATTGCTTTTAGAAAATTATAACTACACCATTGTACATCGGTCCGGTATTTGTATGCCTCACGTGGATGCACTTAGTAGACTAGAAACTTCTGCATATGTGGACGAGGTGAGCCTGGATTTCCTACTACAACTGACGCAAAACCGTGATCCAGAAATTGTCAAACTTCGGAGTGCCCTAGAGAACCAAGAGGTTGCTGGTTTTGAGTTGCAAGATGGTGTCGTGTATCGCCGATCACCGACTGACGCACTTCAGCTTTATGTCCCTGCCGAAATGATTAACAGTGTCATACGAACAGTGCATGAGAAGCTAGGCCATCTGGCCACTGAAAAATGTTGTACACAGATTAAAAAACATTATTGGTTTCCGTACATGAAATCTTACGTTAACAACTTTATTAAAAATTGCCTCAAATGTATTTACTATTCCCCTTCCGCTAATAATAGTAATGCTACCTTGCATAGCATTCCGAAAACCCCTCTGCCATTTGATACTCTTCATATTGACCACTTGGGACCCCTTCCGTCCACACCGTCTAGGAAAAAATATCTTCTTGTGGTCATTGATGCCTTTACGAAATTTGTCAAATTGTACCCTGCCGCTACAACTAGTTCCAGAGAAGCATGTAACACCTTAGAGAAGCAGTATTTTCCCAACTATAGTCGACCTCGCCGAATTGTTAGCGATCGAGGTACGTGCTTCACTTCCGCCGAATTCGCTGATTTTCTGCAGTCACACCATATAATCCATGTCCAGAATGCCACGGCCTCCCCTCGTGCTAATGGGCAAGTGGAACGCGTCAACCGTGTCTTAAGTCCCATGCTTGCTAAATTGGCCGAACCATTGGATCATGCTGATTGGGTGAAGCAACTTCCGAAAATTGAGTTCGCCTTGAATAATTCCATCCACTCCACAACTAAATTTGCACCCTCCGTCCTCCTTTTTGGTGTCCTTTGTGCTGTTATAGATGAATTAACTGAGCGTTTGGATGATAGGCTTACTGATGAAGTGTCCCTAGTAGATACCCGTAAAATTGCCCTTCAGAACATTGTCAAGTCTCAGGAGTATAATACAGAGTACTTTAACAAATCTCATCGCCCTGCCGTTAATTTTGAGGAAGGTGATTTCGTCGTCATCAAGAATGTTGATACTACGGCTGGCATAAACAAAAAACTCATTAAGCGATACCGCGGTCCCTATGTCATCCATAAGAAACTCCCAAATGATCGGTATGTCATCCGAGATGTTGAAGGCTCCCAGCTCACACAGCTTCCGTATGATGGTGTGCTGGAGTCATCGAAACTAAAATTATGGCTCACGTCTGATTAAAATTGTGCTTTCGATGTCTGACCATAGGCAACACCCGCCGTCTAATAAGGCTTCAAGCCCTCTATGATCTAGAGTAGGTGGAATCGAGGTCGATTCCTTGTCAGGACGGCCGAGTTGTAAAGTATTTATTTTGTGCAATATTTATATTTAATTTCTATCGATCGTTTATGTTATGTTACGCTCGTCTATACCGATATATCGTAAGCTAGTATTAAGGTATCGATGTTAGTATTTAGACTTATCAAAAGTGTGGCCCGGCCACACTGACTTTGTCTCGCTCTCTTCCGGCTAATTTCCTGACAAGCGCGCGCGTTTTTAGCGAACAACCGAAGAGAATCTTTTGCAAATAAAAGCCATCAGCGATTATTCATCGAATATTAAGGAGTCTAACAGAACATACGGACGGACAGACGGACGGACACCATGACGGACATTGCACAAACTCAATATACTCTTTACCTTCGGTATCGAGTATAATGACTTGAGTGAAATGCTGGGCGAGGTAAACGAAACATTTAACAGCTATGTCCAGCATGCCCTAAATAAGCAACAGGATCAAGTGGCCCTTGGTTTCACCACAACAGCGTACGGCATAATAAGCCAAATGAATCCGATTAAAAAATGGAAACAATAATGAAATTAATGAATGTGCTGCAAGATGCGCAGCCAGACAGCCAAGAAAAGTGAACATATCAGCAAAACAAATTTTTTTTGAAATAAAATACTATTAAACTGCCTGCAAAATTGATATACATTTATGTATTTATTTATTATTCGATTTAATTTATGAATTGGGTTGAAATGTAACTGCCCCTTCTGCGCTGAAGTATCTGCATAATTCATCACGAATTTGCTGCGCTCTGTTGGAACTCCGCCGTATATGGGACACAAATTCTCCGAGTCGACCATTAGGACCAACGTCGCGACGTTAAACAGCCAATATTTGATTAAATTTTGTGCATATTTGTATTATTTGCCTACAAAAACCAGAAAAACTATACTTCCAAGGCATTTTTGGTGCTCATCGACCATTTGCCGACCAGGCACACAGCACAAAAAACAAGCGTCTAGCAAAATAGGCAATTATCAGTTTTGCATTGCTAAAGCAGAAGCAACACAAGAAAACGCTCTGCATAGCCAAATTAACAAGTGCAAAATAGACATAAGTATACGGCCACGCACTGCACGCTGTGTGTTTTTAGCATACATGTAAATATTTCAATGTGTGTGTAACATCGCTACTCCAGCAAAACAAATGTGCGAACAGAAGCGACATAGGAAAATGACAAACAATACTACGCATACATTAAAATATGGACATGCATAGCGACAGGGACACACACACATTCTTATGGTAGCTAGCCGAAACAAAAATCAATTCAATGTCTAGAAAACACCAAAAATGCATATATATATATATACATATATGAATGTTGTTATTAATTCGCTCATTTGCTTTGCTGGTGCTAGGTCGACGCAATAGGATAAGCAATAAAATAAGCGCACATAAGGAATACAAGTAAAACAAGTGGAAACGTTGCAGTCGGATGCAACCGACTGCGACATACTCGATACCAGTATTAAAACCGGTAAAGAGAGGCCTGACTGCAGAGGGGTACGGATGCGGCAGGGGTGTACGCTGCCTAAAAGAATTTCCGATGCAGATGGGGATGCCACAAGCTATCTTCCTTACAAATTTGGTGACTCTAGCTCAAAGTTTGTAAGTTTGTTGGGAAAGGGGGCTGGGGGCGGTATGGGTGAGCGTGGCATCCAAATTTTTGCTGCAGATCTTTTTGGAATGTCAATTGCTATCTTCATACCAAATTTGAAGACCCTAGCTCAAAGTTTGTAAAATGTGGGGAAAGGGGGGCTGGGGGCGGTATGGGTTTGCGTGGCATCCAAATTTTTGATGCAGATCTTAATGGAATGTTAATTGTTATCTTCATACCAAATTTGGTGACTCTAGCTCAAAGTTTGTAAAATGTAGGGAATGGGGGGGCTGGGGCCTTATGGGTGGGCGTGGCATCCAAATTTTTGATGCAGATCTTTGTAAAATGTCAATTGCTATCTTCATACCAAATTTGGTGGCTCTAGCTCGAAGTTTGTACAAAAAGAGAGGAAGATGGGCTGGGGGCGGTATGGCAGATCTTTTTGGAATGTCAATTGCTATCTTCATACCAAATTTGAAGACCCTAGCTCAAAGTTTGTAAAATGTGGGGAAAGGGGGGCTGGGGGCGGTATGGGTTTGCGTGGCATCCAAATTTTTGAGGCAGATCTTAATGGAATGTTAATTGTTATCTTCATACCAAATTTGGTGACTCTAGCTCAAAGTTTGTAAAATGTAGGGAATGGGGGGGCTGGGGCCTTATGGGTGGGCGTGGCATCCAAATTTTTGATGCATATCTTTGTAAAATGTCAATTGCTATCTTCATACCAAAATTGGTGGCTCTAGCTCGAAGTTTGTAAAAAAAGAGAGGAAGATGGGCTGGGGGCGGTATGGCAGATCTTTTTGGAATGTCAATTGCTATCTTCATACCAAATTTGAAGACCCTAGCTCAAAGTTTGTAAAATGTGGGGAAAGGGGGGCTGGGGGCGGTATGGGTTTGCGTGGCATCTAAATTTTTGATGCAGATCTTAATGGAATGTTAATTGTTATCTTCATACCAAATTTGTTGACTCTAGCTCAAAGTTTGTAAAATGTAGGGAATGGGGGGGCTGGGGCCTTATGGGTGGGCGTGGCATCAAAATTTTTGCTGCAGATCTATGTGGAATGTCAATTGATATCTTCATACCAAATTGGGTGACTCTAGCTAAAAGTTTGTAAAAGGTGCGGAAAGGGGGGCGAAATGGGTGGGCGTGGCTCCAAAACTTTGATGCAGTTTTTTGGGGGTCGATACCAGCTATTTTCCTACCAAACTTGGAGGCTCTAGCTCAACAACTCTGGAAAATACACGCATTCCCGTTTTTGACGAAGCGTTGGGGTGGATGGGGGGTCATCATCACCTATCTTGGCACAAATTTTGGTGGTCTAGCTCAAAAACTGTGGGAGATATATGATTTTTTGACTTTAAAATGCGGGGGGGCTGGGGGCGTAATGGGTGGTCGTGGCTCCAAAATTTTTGATGTAGATTTTTTGGGGTTGCTAGTAGCTATCTTCTTACCACATTTGGTATCCAGCTGTAAGGATGTGCGAAATATGTAGATTTTTCGGTTTTGAGTTATCGAATTTATCGATTTGCCAGCCCCCCAGTTATCGTAGAACCCCTATCTTGACACTTTAATTTACTATCCCATAGATAAAGAGAAATGGAAAGTTTCAAGTCTCTAGCTTGAAGGGTGTGGAAAAAACTTGCATACATACGGACGGACAGACGGACAGACACCATGACGGACATTGCACAAAACCAATATACTCTCTACCTTCGGTATCGAGTATAAAAACGGGGGCACAACAATCGATCTAGCCACTGCGCGCTAGAAAATCGCTGGCTAGCGGCGCATACACACAGTATGGCTGGCTGGTTGTGCTATCAACAAATATGTCGTAGCAAAGTTTTGTTTTCTCTTCTACTTGTGTTTAAATGTTTTATTGTGCTTTAGATTTAAAATTAGATTAACAGATGTGCGCTTGATGATGTTTATTCCTTTTCAACTCAACTCCGTTAGGAAATAACAATTCCATAACGAACAGCCATGCGATGGTTAGGGTCTTATGCAAGAAGGATGGGCTGAAGATATGTCATATTAATGCTCAGAGCTTAGTTAATAAGATAGAGGAGTTTCGTTATTTGTTTGTAAATTCCAATGTTGATGTTATTTGCGTGTCTGAAACATGGTTTGTCCCTGATCTTGGTGATTTGTCAATTGAATGTAGTGGTTATAGTGTGTATCGTTCTGATCGTGTTGGTCATGCTGGAGGAGTTGCAATATTTGTGAATCAAAAACTGAAATGCAAAGTCGTCCTTAAGCAGTTAAACGATAGCTTAATTGAATATCTTTTCATTGAACTTCTACATACGAATTGTGATACAAAAATGCTTATTGGTTGCTTGTATCGACCCAATAGACATACTGAATACTCCAGCATAATTGACATAATTGCTCATTTATCACTGACTTATACTGACATCATACTGACTGGGGACTTTAATAGTAATATAATTAAGGAGAAACATCTTTCGAATGAAATGGAGTCACTTGGCTTAATGCTTGTTAACTCCTCCACACCGACACACTATACAGCTACATCGAATACCTTATTAGACTTATTTTTTTTTAATAATTGTGAACGTGTCTTATTCTTTGACCAATTTTCTGTTCCTTCGTTTTCCAAGCATGACCTTATTTTTCTAGCCTACAACATCTCTCCCAATTACAATGACCAAACCGTGACGTATCGTGACTTCAAAAATATAGACTACACTAGCCTTTACGAAGAGTGCCAAGGCTCTTCGTTAAATTTAAATTTAATTTACTCATTTCCCTCAGTCGACACCCAAATTAGTCATGTGCAACATAGTATCGGTTACCTATACAATAAATATGTACCACTTAGGTCTAAAAAAGTTAGGCCTAAAATTAAGTCATGGTTTAATAATGACATCAAGTTTGCCATACAAATTAGGGACGAGGCCTACGAAAGATGGAAACGTTACAAGACTGATAGACTGTACACTACATTTAAGTTACATAGACGTAGAATAAACCAAATGATCAGCAGAGCCAAAAGCCTGTATTTTAACTCAAAATTTAAGAATGCGCTGACCACCAGTAGCATTTGGAAAGATATAAAAAGAATGGGGATTGGTAAGGTGACTTCTGTTTTAGATAGTAATGTAGATGTTAATGTTCTAAACAAAAAATTTGTAAACCTTAATGTTCCGGTAACAGTGTGTAATCCGTATGTGTGCTCCCAGTCTCTTAGTAACTGTAGTAATAGTTTTGATTTTAGTATTGTCAACCAACGTGATGTTTTGCAGTCTATTGGAAAAATAAAATCCAATGCTACTGGCTTGGATCACATAGATCCGAAATTTATAAAAATAATTCTTCCACTTATAATTGGTCACATTACTCATATTTTTAACACAGCGATCACAACATCCCATTTTCCTGACCAATGGAAAGTTGCCAAAGTATTGCCTATCCCTAAGGTAAATCAAGATTTTAGGCCCATATCAATTCTGCCTTACATTTCAAAAATTTTCGAACACATACTGAACTCCGCCGTATATGGGACACAAATTCTCCGAGTCGACCATTAGGACCAACGTCGCGACGTTAAACAGCCAATATTTGATTAAATTTTGTGCATATTTGTATTATTTGCCTACTAAAACCAGAAAAACTATACTTCCAAGGCATTTTTGGTGCTCATCGACCATTTGCCGACCAGGCACACAGCACAAAAAACAAGCGTCTAGCAAAATAGGCAATTATCAGTTTTGCATTGCTAAAGCAGAAGCAACACAAGAAAACGCTCTGCATAGCCAAATTAACAAGTGCAAAAGAGACATAAGTATACGGCCACGCACTGCACGCTGTGTGTTTTTAGCATACATGTAAATATTTCAATGTGTGTGTAACATCGCTACTCCAGCAAAACAAATGTGCGAACAGAAGCGACATAGGAAAATGACAAACAATACTACGCATACATTAAAATATGGACATGCATAGCGACAGGGACACACACACATTCTTATGGTAGCTAGCCGAAACAAAAATCAATTCAATGTCTAGAAAACACCAAAAATGCATATATATATATATACATATATGAATGTTGTTATTAATTCGCTCATTTGCTTTGCTGGTGCTAGGTCGACGCAATAGGATAAGCAATAAAATAAGCGCACATAAGGAATACAAGTAAAACAAGTGGAAACGTTGCAGTCGGATGCAACCGACTGCGACATACTCGATACCAGTATTAAAACCGGTAAAGAGAGGCCTGACTGCAGAGGGGGTACGGATGCGGCAGGGGTGTACGCTGCCTAAAAGAATTTCCGATGCAGATGGGGATGCCACAAGCTATCTTCCTTACAAATTTGGTGACTCTAGCTCAAAGTTTGTAAGTTTGTTGGGAAAGGGGGGCTGGGGGCGGTATGGGTGAGCGTGGCATCCAAATTTTTGCTGCAGATCTTTTTGGAATGTCAATTGCTATCTTCATACCAAATTTGAAGACCCTAGCTCAAAGTTTGTAAAATGTGGGGAAAGGGGGGCTGGGGGCGGTATGGGTTTGCGTGGCATCCAAATTTTTGATGCAGATCTTAATGGAATGTTAATTGTTATCTTCATACCAAATTTGGTGACTCTAGCTCAAAGTTTGTAAAATGTAGGGAATGGGGGGGCTGGGGCCTTATGGGTGGGCGTGGCATCCAAATTTTTGATGCAGATCTTTGTAAAATGTCAATTGCTATCTTCATACCAAATTTGGTGGCTCTAGCTCGAAGTTTGTAAAAAAAGAGAGGAAGATGGGCTGGGGGCGGTATGGCAGATCTTTTGGAATGTCAATTGCTATCTTCATACCAAATTTGAAGACCCTAGCTCAAAGTTTGTAAAATGTGGGGAAAGGGGGCTGGGGGCGGTATGGGTTTGCGTGGCATCCAAATTTTTGAGGCAGATCTTAATGGAATGTTAATTGTTATCTTCATACCAAATTTGGTGACTCTAGCTCAAAGTTTGTAAAATGTAGGGAATGGGGGGCTGGGGCCTTATGGGTGGGCGTGGCATCCAAATTTTTGATGCATATCTTTGTAAAATGTCAATTGCTATCTTCATACCAAAATTGGTGGCTCTAGCTCGAAGTTTGTAAAAAAAGAGAGGAAGATGGGCTGGGGGCGGTATGGCAGATCTTTTTGGAATGTCAATTGCTATCTTCATACCAAATTTGAAGACCCTAGCTCAAAGTTTGTAAAATGTGGGGAAAGGGGGGCTGGGGGCGGTATGGGTTTGCGTGGCATCTAAATTTTTGATGCAGATCTTAATGGAATGTTAATTGTTATCTTCATACCAAATTTGTTGACTCTAGCTCAAAGTTTGTAAAATGTAGGGAATGGGGGGCTGGGGCCTTATGGGTGGGCGTGGCATCAAAATTTTTGCTGCAGATCTATGTGGAATGTCAATTGATATCTTCATACCAAATTTGGTGACTCTAGCTAAAAGTTTGTAAAAGGTGCGGAAAGGGGGGCGAAATGGGTGGGCGTGGCTCCAAAACTTTGATGCAGTTTTTGGGGGTCGATACCAGCTATTTTCCTACCAAACTTGGAGGCTCTAGCTCAACAACTCTGGAAGATACACGCATTCCCGTTTTTGACGAAGCGTTGGGGTGGATGGGGGGTCATCATCACCTATCTTGGCACAAATTTTGGTGGTCTAGCTCAAAAACTGTGGGAGATATATGATTTTTGACTTTAAAATGCGGGGGGGCTGGGGGCGTAATGGGTGGTCGTGGCTCCAAAATTTTTGATGTAGATTTTTTTGGGGTTGCTAGTAGCTATCTTCTTACCACATTTGGTATCCAGCTGTAAGGATGTGCGAAATATGTAGATTTTTCGGTTTTGAGTTATCGAATTTATCGATTTGCCAGCCCCCCAGTTATCGTAGAACCCCTATCTTGACACTTTAATTTACTATCCCATAGATAAAGAGAAATGGAAAGTTTCAAGTCTCTAGCTTGAAGGGTGTGGAAAAAACTTGCATACATACGGACGGACAGACGGACAGACACCATGACGGACATTGCACAAAACCAATATACTCTCTACCTTCGGTATCGAGTATAAAAACGGGGGCACAACAATCGATCTAGCCACTGCGCGCTAGAAAATCGCTGGCTAGCGGCGCATACACACAGTATGGCTGGCTGGTTGTGCTATCAACAAATATGTCGTAGCAAAGTTTTGTTTTCTCTTCTACTTGTGTTTAAATGTTTTATTGTGCTTTAGATTTAAAATTAGATTAACAGATGTGCGCTTGATGATGTTTATTCCTTTTCAACTCAACTCCGTTAGGAAATAACAATTCCATAACGAACAGCCATGCGATGGTTAGGGTCTTATGCAAGAAGGATGGGCTGAAGATATGTCATATTAATGCTCAGAGCTTAGTTAATAAGATAGAGGAGTTTCGTTATTTGTTTGTAAATTCCAATGTTGATGTTATTTGCGTGTCTGAAACATGGTTTGTCCCTGATCTTGGTGATTTGTCAATTGAATGTAGTGGTTATAGTGTGTATCGTTCTGATCGTGTTGGTCATGCTGGAGGAGTTGCAATATTTGTGAATCAAAAACTGAAATGCAAAGTCGTCCTTAAGCAGTTAAACGATAGCTTAATTGAATATCTTTTCATTGAACTTCTACATACGAATTGTGATACAAAAATGCTTATTGGTTGCTTGTATCGACCCAATAGACATACTGAATACTCCAGCATAATTGACATAATTGCTCATTTATCACTGACTTATACTGACATCATACTGACTGGGGACTTTAATAGTAATATAATTAAGGAGAAACATCTTTCGAATGAAATGGAGTCACTTGGCTTAATGCTTGTTAACTCCTCCACACCGACACACTATACAGCTACATCGAATACCTTATTAGACTTATTTTTTTTAATAATTGTGAACGTGTCTTATTCTTTGACCAATTTTCTGTTCCTTCGTTTTCCAAGCATGACCTTATTTTTCTAGCCTACAACATCTCTCCCAATTACAATGACCAAACCGTGACGTATCGTGACTTCAAAAATATAGACTACACTAGCCTTTACGAAGAGTGCCAAGGCTCTTCGTTAAATTTAAATTTAATTTACTCATTTCCCTCAGTCGACACCCAAATTAGTCATGTGCAACATAGTATCGGTTACCTATACAATAAATATGTACCACTTAGGTCTAAAAAAGTTAGGCCTAAAATTAAGTCATGGTTTAATAATGACATCAAGTTTGCCATACAAATTAGGGACGAGGCCTACGAAAGATGGAAACGTTACAAGACTGATAGACTGTACACTACATTTAAGTTACATAGACGTAGAATAAACCAAATGATCAGCAGAGCCAAAAGCCTGTATTTTAACTCAAAATTTAAGAATGCGCTGACCACCAGTAGCATTTGGAAAGATATAAAAAGAATGGGGATTGGTAAGGTGACTTCTGTTTTAGATAGTAATGTAGATGTTAATGTTCTAAACAAAAAATTTGTAAACCTTAATGTTCCGGTAACAGTGTGTAATCCGTATGTGTGCTCCCAGTCTCTTAGTAACTGTAGTAATAGTTTTGATTTTAGTATTGTCAACCAACGTGATGTTTTGCAGTCTATTGGAAAAATAAAATCCAATGCTACTGGCTTGGATCACATAGATCCGAAATTTATAAAAATAATTCTTCCACTTATAATTGGTCACATTACTCATATTTTTAACACAGCGATCACAACATCCCATTTTCCTGACCAATGGAAAGTTGCCAAAGTATTGCCTATCCCTAAGGTAAATCAAGATTTTAGGCCCATATCAATTCTGCCTTACATTTCAAAAATTTTCGAACACATACTGGATTCGCAAATAAATTTCTTCCTAAATGCAAATAGACTTCTCAATCAAAAGCAATCTGGGTTCCGAATGGGTAGAAGCTGTACAACGGCGCTAGTAAAAGTTATCGAAGACATTCGACACCACATGGACAATAGTGAAGTTACTTTCTTGACACTCCTTGACTTTAGTAAAGCATTCGACACGGTTAACCACGATATATTACTGACGAAGCTAAGAAGGATGTATAATTTTAGTCAAACCGCAACCAAATTATTGTCAATTTATTTATGTAATCGCAGACAAGCCGTTGTTGCCCATAACAAAATCTCTGATCTTTTATCAGTCTCTCGTGGTGTCCCACAAGGATCTATTTTGGGACCTCTCCTCTTCACGATATATATAAATGACCTGCCTAGTGTATTGTCAAACTGTAATGTTCACTTATATGCTGATGATGTCCAAATGTATGTCAGTCGTCCTGTAAGTCTAATCAATGAATGTATCCGTATCTGTAACGATGATTTGTTATGTGTCAGTAAATGGGCGTCTCGTAATGGTCTGTGTATCAACCCGTCAAAGTCTAAGTGTATAGTGATATACAAAAAATACCTGAATATGGACAGTTTTATTAAGCTTAGTATTGACAATGTAGAAATAAGTTATGTAGATAAAGCCGAAAACCTAGGAATAATATTTAACAGGACACTATCATGGAGTGACCATATAAATAAAGTTGTGGGTAAATGCTACGGTGTTCTTAGACAACTGTCCTTAACCCAACAATTTTTAACTATAGAGATCAGGTCGATGATAGCAAAGGCGCTAGCTATACCAGTACTATTTTATGGAATAGAGATTTTTGCAAAGTGTGATGCAAGCAGCTACAACAAACTACAAGTTGCATTTAATAGTATAGCTCGATATGTGTTTGGTCTGAAAAGGGGCGACCATATAACTAGCTTTGCTAAGCAACTATTTGGCCTAGACCTGTTGTCTTTAATAAATGTCAGAGTCCTCCTCTTCTTACACAAAGTAATTTACACGAAAAAGCCTGAGTACTTGTTTGATCAACTTAAATTCGCCACATCACCCCGAGTCCTTAACCTTACTTGTATGAGAACCAAGCTAGCATGCTCCGATAGGCAATTTTACATCTGCGCTGTTCGGCTATGGAATAACCTGCCGTCAGATTTAAAATCCATCTCCAGCGCACATCAATTTAATAATAAGTTAAAAGCACATTTTGGTAATTAAAAACTTAAAAACTTAAATGTAATAATCGTATAATTAATTTAATAGAAATAATATAATAAATCATGTTAAAATTATTCCTTAAGAATTAAATGTATAGCCTAAGTTTGATTTCAAGAATGTTGACATATAGTGATTAGTTCATTAATTTATAGTAGCGATACTGTAGCACTAAGAATCGTACATGAATAAATAAATAAATAAATAAATAAATAAAAGTTAGCAAGAGAAGTGGCTGGCGTATGACACACGAAACACGAGAAAATAACGAAATGCGCTCTCAGAGCGGGTGGTAGCTACGCTAAGTTACGTTTAGACTTCCAATTGAATGTTGGAATTTTGCTGTTTGGACACTATCTGTATCCATTCTTGTTGCTGATACTCAATAATATCCTTGCCATTCGCCAATATTTGATGGACTGCATGGATCAAGTGAAGCATATTCTTCATATTTGGCAGAATCAACTTTTTCCTTGCAGCTCAAATCATTTAAGATCGTTCAAAATCTCTTAACGATTTGATTGTTTATACCTTTGATTTGAGTTACAGCCTCATTATTTTCAAAAAATCTCCTTGAAGTGTTTCTATCGTTTGAGTTTCCGTATCCGTACATGGGGCAGTCTACTTTAAGTCCAATTAGTTTGAAAAACGCATCCTGTATTCACTTCTTTCTGATCTTTTCCTTTTCTTTGTTAGATGTGTTTTCGTCAAAGTTTTCGTTTGGATCAAGTGTTCAAGAAAAGAGTTAGCTTTCATGCCTGCAAAATTTACCTAATATTTGTTATATATTTGGGCTTAGGTCAATTTGTGCAATTAGGGTATTACGCACGTGTCCGAATCAGATTTGTGCCTACCTGTATGGGATGTTACTACTTGTACACCAGGGCAATTTCATATATGGTGCGTATCAGAATTTATTTGTGTATCCTGTAACTGCACCTGAGTTTAGGGACCAGAATTTAACAAAGGGTGTCAGGCAAGCATAACTGAATGAAAAACAAAAATCAGGCATCTTAACAATAAGGAACGAAACAATAACGATAAGAACAGGTTTTCACGGTTATGTGTCATAAATGGCCCAGAAATGCATGCAACATATTTTTTACCTATGACTTTTTTAATTTTTTTACATTTACAAAAAAGGGGCAAAAACGGGCAGCTGAAACTTTTTGCATCAGATAAAGGAATAATCAAAAAAATTATTTTGAAAATAGGGCAGAGGTAAAAAAGGGAAATTTTTTTTTAAATTTCCATCAAAGTTGAAATATACTGAAAAAATAAATAGTTGGTAAATATCGATTTACCTGGCCAACCGCAAAGCAAACATTACCATTTTTATACTCGTTACCGAAGGTAAAGAGTATATTGGTTTTGTGCAATGTCCGTCATGGTGTCTGTCCGTCTGTCCGTCTGACCGTCTGTCCGTCTGTCCGTCCGTATGTGTGCAAGTTTTTTCCACACCCTTCAAGCTAGAGACTTGAAACTTTCCAATTCTCTTTATCTATGGGATAGTAAATTAAAGTGTCAAGATTGCGGTTCTACGATAACTGGGGGGCTACCAAATCGATAAATTCGATAACTCAAAACCGAAAAATCTACATATTTCGAACATCCTTACAGCTAGAACTACCAAATGTGGTAAGAAGATATCTACTAACAACCCCAAAAAATCTGCATCAAAAATTTTGGAGCCACGACCACCCATTACAACCCCAGCCCCCCCCGCATTTTAAAGTCAAAAAATCATATATCTCCCACAGTTTTTGAGCTAGAGCCACCAAAATTGGTGCCAAGATAGGTGATGATGACCCCTCAAAAACTGCATCAAAAGTTTGGATGCCACGCCCACCGATACTGCCCTAGCCGCCCCCATCCACCCCAACGCTTCGTCAAAAACGGGAATGCGTATATCTTCCAGAGTTGTGGAGCTAGAGCCAACAAATTTGGTAGGAAAATAGCTGGTAACGACCCCCAAAAATCTATATCAAAGTTTTGGAGCCACGCCCACCCATTTCGCCCCCCTTTCCCCACCTTGTACAAACTTTGAGCTACAGTCACCAAGTTTGGAATGAAGATAGCAATTGACATTCCACATAGATCTGCAGCAAAAATTTTTATGCCACGCCCACCCATACCGCCCCCAGCCCCTCTTCCCACACCTTTTACAAACTCTCAGCTAGAGTCACCAAATTTGGAAAGAAGATAGCTGGTGGCATCCCCATCTGCATCGGAAACTCTTTAACGCATTGTGACTCTCTGCCGCATCCGTACCCCTTTGCAATGAGGCCTCTTTTTACCGGTTTTAATACTGGTAACGAGTATTCTGCGGTCGGTTGCGTCCGACTCCAACTTTCCCACCAGTTTATTTCCGCGTTCAACGTTTCGCTCACCCTTGCTCTTGTACTTGCTTTATAATTCTTTATCCTATTGTCTACTCTTAACAGCTACTAACTAAATTGCCGGTCTCGCACTCGGCCTGAGCGCGCTTTTGCTCTCTTTGTTGGTCGCGACATCTCGATCGTGGGTCGCGACATTTTGATCGTGGGTCGCGACATTTTGATCGTGTGTCGCGAGCTCGCACCCCACTTCCGCTCTTTTACTCGTTCGGCCCTTATGTCTACTTATACTTTTCTTCTCTATGTTAATGTAAAAATATAAATTATAATTAGGAATAATTCGCGGTTTGTGTTAATTTAATTTGCTTGTCTTATATTTATATCTCTCATTGCTTGCCTTATATCTGTATGTCTTTACATTTCATATGGGTTTTTATGTTTATATATATGTACTTCATTTGTGTTTATGTGTTTCTATGCTTATTATAAATGTGGAGCAGGCCTGCACTGAGCCTAACTCACACCTTCCCCTTACTTCGTGATGGTGGCTTCGCCGTTACGTTGTTGAGTCACCCCAAATGTTTCCGTCCCCGCCGTTACCTTGAAACGGCTACGGCGTCTTTTGAGCACCTTCCGCTCCAGCTCTGCCGCAATGATTGGTATGGCCGCCGGCGTCAAAATCGTGTTGCTGGGGTGAAGTGTCCACGACGTTGGTATCGACGGCCACGCCATTGGGAAACGCTTTAGGGGGATCTCGTCCACGCCCAACTCCGACTCGAGGCCCTCCTGCCATCCTTCTATTCCCTCTAACGGCTCCAGGGCTCTCAACCAGTTTCTCGCTCGATCCAACGCTTTCACCTTTTCGCGTTGAAAACGTTAAACGGCATTTCGCAATTTTGTTACCAACTCGCATTTGTCCTTTCCTTCACATGGTTTTGGTTCAACTGCCGCGCCTACCTGCTCTGTGATTGGGGATATCTCCGCCGCCCCTTCGGGTGTCTCTTCCTCGATAGCCTTAAAAGTTGGAGTTGAGGCTGGTTGATCAGCGCATGGCGTTGACTCTCGTGCGCGTGGCGCCTCTGTGATGATCGTTGCGGTCTCTACCGTCATCGTGGTAGCCGCGCTATCCACCATGTCCATCATCGACTCTTTGTGCACGTATACTGTGTGCATGAAAACGGGTGGGGACACCTTCCTTTCATTTTCCTGATAACGGGAGTGGTCTCGAAAGGGGTCTCGCGACCGCATATGCGTGCGGGGATCCGGGATTGGTTCTCTCTCGAAACCGCTGCTCTCCTTGGCGTCCTCCACATTAGGTGATCCCTCCGTCCATCTCTTTGGTCGATGCTCCGCCAGTCTGGAAAATAAGATTCGCCTTACCGCACTGTATGGTCGTCCCCATCTTACACAGAACGTCCATTCCCAGAATGAGACTATCTAGCATGGATGGCATGACGAGCATGTCTTCAGCTACTTTCTGCCGGCTAGACCCACCTTCGTACGCAACAGTCTTTCTACGGCCACTGTCGAACCGTCTGCTAATTGTATCTTTGCGTCCAGTACCAACACTTTCCCTCCGTCAGCGACTTTTCTTGAAACTTCTTTGCTAATGAAGCTCCTAGTGGCCCCAGTGTCGACCGTCGCCCTCGCTGTTCGGTCCCCGACCATCACTGTGGCGATAATGCGACAATTTTCCACTTTCAGCGGGTACTCAAACTCCTGAAGTGATTCACGCCGACGCCAATCCGATACCACTCCGGATGACGCTGCTGCTCTTTCCTCGCTCTTTTTGTATGGCATGCTACGCTGCCTAGACCCTGAGTGGCACATTGTACAACTCGTGGATTCGGAAAATCTCTGGCAAAATGTCAGCCCTGCGAACAATTGTAGCACACCCGAGTGATGCCTTGTGACCTAAGCTGCCGTTGCCCAATCATCCCATCCTGCTGATTGGGAAATTATTCGGCTCGTTCTTCACCAACGGTACCTGAGCTGGCGGGCCCCGAAACAGTTTATTCTGACTGGGAAGTGCATCCACGCCTCCTAGCCTGTTTGAGTAACCGACCCCCATCGTCTGGCTGTAACCCACTTCTCCGCGGCTCTGCCTTTGAGTATTTTTAGAATTCCGCGGCCATTTGAGTCAGTTGTCTGTTTTGCGGATTTACAATCGGTACTCCGGCGCTAGATTATCGTAGATTCTTCCCAACTCCTGATCGGGTCTATACCCGGCACGACGCATGAGTCTTTTCATACCGACCATGTATTCTTTATAACCCTCCCCAACACGTTGCCGGCAGGACCTAATTTCGTCTTCTTTCGTCGCGTCCTTTAGTCCACTCATCGTGAGCCAACATGCAGCCATGTCCGTCAACGTCCACTCATCGCCCTGGGTATGCGGTCTAAATCCAGCTCATACGTCATCGTTTTCTCCTCGATCGTCTCTATAAACGTGAGCGGATTGGTATTTCCGTCAAATCTGATCCCCCATTTCTCACCTGCTCAGGGATGACCATGTAGTGCATACCGTTGTCAACTCCCCCTCAGCCGGCGCCCATATCTGGTTTGTTGACCCAACGAACGGCCAAGCCTGGATTACCATGGTCCTCCGGGGATGTTTCGTTTGGATCGGTCATTGTTGTTTTTTTTTTTTTATCAGCACAAAAAACAATTTCGCGTTTAAGCTTATAATTAATCTTCAATCAAAATACTGCTTTTAACAATCCGATTCGGTATCGGATATCGATATTAACTTTTAATTTCAATTTCTAACAAAATTTTTCTCAAATCCCTGTTTTTTTCTTTTATTTTTAAATAAATATTCAACAAAATTCTCCCTTTATTTGAATTTACCCTAAACACGATTTTTTTTTTTTTAAATTTTTGTTTCAATTCTAATTACACTTTCTTCAATTTTTCTTTTCTTTTGTATATATAAACAAGAAAAAACCCCAACTTTAAAACTAAATTTCCGTCTTGTTATATTTTGATTTAATTTAACTTTCTACTTGTTTTTTCCTCATTTTTTTCTATTAAATTATTATTTAAATCGTTACTAAGTTTTCTTTAGTAAATTTTTTACTTAAATTTCCATTCCAAATTCTTCCTCCTTTTTCCAATTTAATTTTATTTTATTAAATTTTACTAACCAAATTCTTTCTTTTTCATCAAAATATTTTCCCTGTTGTTTTTATTTTATTAAATTTATATATTTTTTCTTTTCCTCTTAAATTTGATTTTTATAGATCTAAAAAAAATCTTTACGGTATTAATTTTTTTTTTTTTTTATTTAAGGTCCGTTTCCAGTACAATAAAAAATTGCTGGCAGGAATTTGTGATATATTTTGGAAGCGTGGGCACAAGATTTTATAGTGTGACCATAGTCCACTAATTTGTGGTAAAAATATGTCATTTTTCCTTATATAGCTTAAGAGATACATGGTCACACTGAGGCATCAAATTTAAAAAGTAAACAAACCCACAAATAAAAAATAAAAGATGAATAGTGCGAATATGCTTATTCCGTTGTTGGTATCATATGTTGTTGCAGTGCCAATACTTTTAAGCCCGCTTTTCAGTTTTCCTTTCCATTATTATTTATAGCTTGTCGTTTTATAAATGTTGGTTGCTGTCCTGGGCACAAAAATATATATGATTTGGTATTTCCTGCGCCCAGCGCCAGTGTGTACATATTGTATAAATCGATACTATCGATAAGCAGTTTATAATTTTTTGCTACGTTGCTAGATACCTAGAACACACGCAGCCAAAAAAAAACAATTCCTGCTGCCACGATTTTGTATGGAAAAATTTTTTTTTGCTGTACTGGATACGGACCTTAACACAAAAATAAACTCTATTTTTTGTGTTTTTTTTACGAATTTTTGCCGATTTAAACATTTTAATTAAATTAAATTTTTATTTTATTCCGACTTTAAATATTTGAATAAATTTTTATTATTTTAATTCCATTTAAGGTATTTTGATTAAATTGTTTTTATTCCGATTTGATTTTTTATATAAATATTTTTTTTTAAATTTCACTATCGATTTTCACTCGTACTTGTCGCACTGTACTATGTTCACCTATAATTCGCTTTCGTCCAACTGTTGGCTTTCTATATACCTTTATTTTCTTTAAAACAAAAAAAAATCTCTTTCAGACGTTATTGTCCTACTGGGGGCTAAGGCTTTGTAAATGAGGCGTGTGTGCCTGCCGCCGCGCCGAGTTTACTTAGCCAGAGGGAGTTGGCAGTCGCATGCCAACTACCGAAGACCGACCATACGTGGTGAAGAGCCACATCCTGCTCGAGGTGCCCCTGCTCTAGACTAAATATGGCGGATCTAGAGAGGACAACTCGAAAAAACCCGTAATCACCGGTGTTACCGTACCGTGCCCCTGTGATGAATGGCACTACGTTAGTGTGTCTTATAACGGTGGCTTCCGGATACCTGGCACCTCCGGTCGTATAAGTGCCCGATCCGGGGTATGAGGCTCTGCCCCGGGGGATACCCTTTCCTCATCACTCGTGGGACCAAAACATGGATACTGCAGAAAATAAAATTTTAGAAACCGGGTGCTCTAGCACCCCAAATCGACAGATGTCGAACATATCCGGGAGCCTGAGGTAGCTATGGACGTTTGTTCACAAAGCTCCAGCACCGACACCATCACCAAGGAGGTTGAAGAAGCCCTTCTTGCTCTTAGGCCGAGAAACCCAAGAGGATCGCGCTATCGGGAGCTGCAAGAAAGAGACTGCACAGACACCTCGCAAATGGCGTTGCCATGGAGGAGGCTAAGAGGCTCGCACAGAAGCCTATTGGCCCACCCATGGTTATGCCCAGCAGAAATGGTGTAGCAAACAAGCGGGGTAGATCGGCAAACACGACCCAGAAGAGGCGTCGAATAAGAGGGTCATGCTGAAGACCGCGGCACCTAGTGCCCTGGCGAAGGGTGATCCTGCAAGCGTGTTGCTTGCCACGGTGGCTCCAGTAGCCTCCACAGCCGCAACTGCGGCTGGGCAAGTAGCACAGGAGCAGCCACCCCAAACCGGTGGTATGGCATCTTATAGGGATGTTGCCAGCTCATCGAAGATGGCAATACTCCCAGCCGACTACCCCAACAGTTTGCTCACTACGGAGCAGCTTGGCAGCATCCAAGCCGCCATCTTATCATGGGTGATGGAGCTGAGGCATGGCTCTGTGAAGCCGTTATTCTCTGGCTGCACCTTTAGACCAGGATGGATGGCCATCACTTGCGGAAATGCGGAGACGGTTGAGTGGCTGTGCACAGAGGTGCCTAATCTCCGGCTGTGGAAGGATGCCCGCATTAAGGTAGTCCCCGAGGCAGAGGCTCCACGTGCCGCTGTTTTTATTGGCTACTTTCCGTTTCCGAATGCGGACATGACCCCGGACGAGATTCTGAAACTCGTCGAAGGTCAGAATAGCGGGCTGCGAGTGGGAGACTGGCGCGTCTTTCACCGGGAG
Source organism: Scaptomyza montana (assembly GCA_018904305.1). Classification (NCBI taxonomy): domain Eukaryota; kingdom Metazoa; phylum Arthropoda; class Insecta; order Diptera; family Drosophilidae; genus Scaptomyza; species Scaptomyza montana. The sequence continues at coordinate 2,140,780 of JAEIGR010000010.1, forward strand.
ATGAGGCAGCACATGGCTATTATCACCTTAGCACTGGACCCTGTTTCGGCCAACCGGCTGAAATCTCTAGGATTCCAGCTGAACTTCGCGTGGGGCAAGGCTACCCTTAAGCCTAAGGCCAGCGCGCAGTCGAAAGAACAGGCAGTGGCTCATGCTCTTGTAGCTGAGAAGCCCACCTGCTCCAAGACTGCCATACCGGACGCGGCTGCAACTACACCACAGGGTGTCGCTGAGGAGACTCATGCGACCCCTGGGCTGCCTGCAGCTAACAGCACAGTCCGGACCCCCAGCGGTGGTGAGGCATGTGGCACCGTAGCTGCCCAGGAGCCCGCAGCACCGAAAAAGATCCTGCGCCCTCCCCTTTACGGGCGCATCACGCGCGGAACCGGGCGCATCACGCGCGGAACCGGGTGCGTGAATAAGGGTGCGAGGCGCACTTTAGAGGAAGAGGCCCTTCTGAGCACAAACCGAGGCCGGAAGATGGCGGCAAGAGGCCGCAAGAGGGCGGACTAATGTCCTGTCCCCCTCCCCCCACCCTTCCCAACACCCGGAGACACCTAAGATGTCTCCAAGCAAACCTCCACCACGCAAAGGTCGCTTCTGACGTCCTCCAGGAGCCGTGGATAAATGCCGGACGTGTCCTGGGGCTAAGCACCACATCCGGTAAATTGCTATATGCAAACAACCTACCTCGCCCTAGAGCGGCTTTGTTAATTAACAAAAATCTAACATATGTTCCCCTTTCACAGTTCATCACTGAGGACCTGGTGGCAGTCTGGGTTAAAATACCCACTGCCCATGGCGAGCAGGAGGCAGTGCTGGCCTCCGCCTATCAGCCCGGTGACTCAGATGTTGTGCCTACGGCGGCTACCTGTGCCCTGGTAGAGCATTGCCAGAGAAACTGGCTCCGATGGTTAATCGCCTGTGATGCTAATGCACATCACACGGTCTGGGGGAGCAGTGACATCAACAAAAGAGGTGAGTACCTTCTTGAGTACATTATTAGTAACAACATAAGCCTACTAAATCGAGGCAATGAGCCCACATTTATTAATGCAATCAGAGAGGAAGTCCTCGACCTAACTCTCTGTAGTCTTAACATGTTGTCCGTTGTCTCAAACTGGCACGTTGCGAGTGAGATCACTATGTCAGATCACCAGCACATTAGATTTGATATAGGATGTGCCTTGCAATGTAGCCTAGTTACTAGAAATCCCAAAAACACCAACTGGGATCTCTTCTGTTTTGAGCTTGAGCAATCCAGAGACTGCTCCACCCGTCCGATATTGTCCATTGACGAGCTAGAGCGTGAAGCTACTGTGCTTCATACGAACATTAAATCGGCTTATCACGCTAGCTGCGAACAAAAAGTTCGTAAGACCAGAAGGGCTGTTCCCTGGTGGAACAAGAGCCTTGACGATCTCAAAAAGGCTGCGCGAAAGCTCTTCAATAAAGCAAAGAGTGGGAAAACCACATGGGATTCCTACAAATCTGCTTTAACGCTCTATAATAAAGAGCTGAGAAGGTCCAAACGGGCTACATGGCGCCAACACTGCGGGCAGATTTCAAACCTCCCGGAAGCTGTCAGGCTACAAAAAGCCCTTTCCAAGGACCACTCAAACGGCATCTGTACGTTGAAAAAGCCAGATGGAACACACACAAACGACCCAAGGGAAACGAGCAGCCTTCTTTTGACTACTCATTTTCCCGGGTGCGTGGCTGTGGAGCAGCACAGCTCAGAGGGTGAGGCACCAACCTACCTCTCTGGGACTGGAGAGTGCCCACACCTGCGAGTGGCTATGGTGGCAGACTCCAATAGGGCTGTGGGAAGGGAACCCCCCTATCCCTCAGAACGTTTTGGAAACTTGCCCTACAGACTGTTTCATCAAAATAGCGTACAATGGGCTATACAGAGCTTCAGTCCATACAAATCCCCTGGGCCAGATGGAATATATCCATGCTTGCTGCAGCGGGGACTGCACCAACTCGCAATCCCCCTGGTCCGTTTATTCCGAGCTAGTCTCTTGTTTGGACACATACCAAGCAAATGGGCTAAAGTGAAAGTTGTGTTTATTCCTAAGGTAGGGAAGAAAGATTCCCAATTGCCTAAGTCCTATAGACCAATTAGTCTTAGCTCCTTCTTCCTTAAAACTATGGAGAAGATAATTGACCAGCACATCAGGGAGACGAATCTCAAGCAGCTTCCCTTGCATAAGTACCAATATGCGTACCAAGCTGGTAAGTCAACTGAGACTGCCATTCATTGCCTTACAACAACCATTGAAAAGGCCATTGGCGCTCAACAAATAGCACTATGTGCCTTTTTAGACATATCAGGAGCTTTTGACAACACGTCATATCAGGCTATCCGTGCCTCTCTTGTACATAAAAATGTACCCACACCCATTATTAGGTGGATTCTGGAAATGCTTAAATCCAGAATAATAACTGTAGACCTTGGAGGAACCATGACCTCAATCACAGCCACAAGGGGGTGCCCTCAAGGGGGAGTACTCTCTCCTCTCTTGTGGACTCTGGTCATCGATGAGCTACTCTATAAGCTCAACGACTTAGGGTTCGCCACTCAAGGCTACGCTGATGACCTAGTCATCTATATAGTGGGCTGGCATGAGCAAACCATCTCGGACCGCATGCAGCAAGCCCTCAACATAGCCAACAGATGGTGTCAGGACAAAGGATTGTCCATAAACCCGTCTAAAACTGTTTTAGTTCCTTTTACCAGGAAAAGGTCTCTGTCTCTAACAAGACCATCCTTAAATGAATCTACCATTGACTTTTCGGTTGAAGCCAACTACTTAGGAGTTACACTTGACTCCAAGCTCAACTGGAATGCACACCTTGAAAAGACCATAAATAAAGCCACTCGAGCACACTTCGCTTGTAACAGGCTTTTCGGTAGAACATGGGGCCTAAGTCCCAAAATGATCTACTGGTCTTTTAACACTGTGGTAAAACCGATCCTAACCTATGCATCTCTTGCTTGGTGGACGAAATCTACCCAGAAGACAGCTGCGGCTGCACTTACCAAACTACAACGACTAGTCTGCATAGGCATCACTGGAGCCATCCGAACATGTCCCACTGCAGCACTTGGAGTTATAACTGGCATACCCCCTCTACCCATCACCTTGAAAAGGAGGCCTGCCTGGGGGCACTTCGCCTTCAAAACATCACTAACATAAAAAGTGGTGATCTTACCGGGCATCTTCGGGTTCTTGAACCCCTAATAAATGAGCCCATTCTGCGCGTAACTGACGAACAGAAACCAAAACTTGTTTTCCACAGAAACTTCTCTGTAGTCTTGCACACCAGACATGATTGGAAAACAAAATCAATATCTCTACCCAGTGGATCACAAACGTGGTACACTGACGGGTCAAAACTGGAAAACGGCGACACCGGGGCTGGTATTTTTGGACCAAGGTTCAACAAGTCCATAGCCATGGGAAAGTCTCCAACCATTTTCCAAGCAGAGATATACGCTATAGAAATCTGTGCTCGTGAATGCCTTCGCAGGAAAATGCAAGGTGCACGGATTTACATCTTCTCTGACAGTCAGGCGGCGCTCATAGCGCTAAGATCCTTCACGATCTCCTCCAGACTTGTAGAGAACTGTTTCCAGCAGCTGAACGCCCTTGCCTCAAAAAACATCTTAACGATGGGCTGGGTGCCGGGGCATGAAGGCCACATAGGAAACGAGGTAGCAGACTCCCTAGCAAAACGCGGGGCGATGTCACCACTAATCGGCCCTGAACCGTTCTGTGGACTCTCGAAAGGACACAAAAGAGAACTGGTCAGGAAATGGGAGGAAAAGGAAATAAGTCGCCACTGGACCGACAGTGCAGGGCTGAGACAAGCCAAACAATTTCTCGTCCCCCAGATGACGCGATCAAAACGCATCATCAATCTAAAAAAGAACGAAATACGTATTCTAACAGGCTACCTAACGGGTCATTGCAACCTAAGGTATCACCTTAAGAAATTAAAACTTTCAGAAATCGACACATGCAGATTCTGTGAGATGGAGCCTGAAACAACAGAACATGTTCTATGTGAATGCCCCTCGCTAAGCAGACGTCGACTTCTACAACTAGGAGGTGAACTCATCCCCCCTACAGGATATGGGAACATATAGACCCTACCAAAGTGCTCTCTTTTATTAGAAGCCTTGGTATAGAGGCTCTACCCTAATTCCTACAGGCCGGCACAAAAGACCTAACATCTGGTCGCAGTGCAACAAGGCCCTAGTAATAATAATAATAATATTGTCCTACTGTTCAACTGTTCGCAGCCAAAATCAGCCCAAAATCAATTACACTTTTGCTAATTTGGCGCGTGCTGTAATCCGTTCGTTGACCCGTGCGTTATTCTATTATAATAATCACTACGCCCGCTTTCGCTCTTATTTTCGCAGACGATTCGACTTGCAGGTGTTCAAGTCCCGTTTTCTTAATCGGCGCGCGCGTTTCAACCGTCAGCTTCTTTGTGCCGCTACAATTGCACAAAAATTTTCGACTGACTTTTGCCGCTTAACACACGCGCGATCAAACAGAGTTCACACTTGTTCGTAGTGCGTTTGGCGTTTATACTGCCAAATTGCTCAACGCCTCTTTCACGTTTGCGTCCCTGCTCGGGCGCCACTTTTAAAATAGTAATTTTGCCGAGGTACAGATCCCAGTCCGTCCAAGGCCCACGTCATAAGAAATATTTATTTTTTCAGCAACGCTTTCGTAAATTTTAGGCAAGTTTTATGTTTCGATTTAACTTTTATTATCGTTACCGAAGGTAAAGAGAATATTGGGTTTGTGCAATGTCCGTCATGGTGTCTGTCCGTCTGTCCGTCCGTATGTGTGCAAGTTTTTTCCACACCCTTCAAGGTAGAGACTTGAAATTTTCCAATTCTCTTTATCTATATCCCTACCTTTTACAAACTTTGAGCCAGAGTCACCAAATTAGGTATGAAAATAGCAATTGACATTCCACAAAGATCTGCATCAAAAATTTGGATGCCACACCCACCCAATCCGTCCCTAGCCCCCCTTTCCCCACCTTTTACAAACTTTGAGCTAGAGTCACCAAACTTTGAAAGAAGATAGATGGTGGCATCCCCATCTGCATCGGAGAATCTTTAAGGCATCGTACACCCTTGCCGCATCCGTACCCCTTTGCAATCAGGCCTGTTTTTACCGGTTTTAAAACTGGTAACGAGTACACCGCAATCGGTTGCGTCCGAATGCAACGTTTCCACTTCTTTTTATTGTTTTTTGTTTGTTTGTCTGTCTGGTGGTGTTGTGTAGAAGACGTTTTACTGTCAATCTTTGCACAAGTAAGTCAGTGTAGAATTGGTATTTTCAGTTTCTATGTCCGTAATGAACGTCTTCATTGGACTGAACTAGAATATAAAGGATTCCTTAAGTTGGAATATGACATATTAATTGTAGACATTATTGTTTTTTGTACTTTTATTTATTTGGGTCACCGGCTTGAGTAGCTACTATTTAATACATTACTAGTAAGTGGCCCGCTTACTTCGCTGCGCGGATAGTTTATATAAATTTTAGCAATAGAAGATAGCTACAAAATAAATAAATTAGAAAATATTTCACAAAATATTTAAGCAAAGTATTTAATATTCTCTTTTCCAGGCCACCATTGAGGTAGAGAATATTGTGGTTTCCCCAGTAGGCCTTATCCACTTATTAAATTTAATTTGCAATTATAAAAAACTTTAAGAGCTTCTTTAAAACGGGTGGGGACACCTTCCTTTCATTTTCCTGATAACGGGAGTGGTCTCGAAAGGGGTCTCGCGACCGCATATGCGTGCGGGGATCCGGGATTGGTTCTCTCTCGAAACCGCTGCTCTTCTCGGCGTCCTCCACATTAGGTGATCCCTCCGTCCATCTCTTTGGTCGATGCTCCGCCAGTCTGGAAAATAAGATTCGCCTTACCGCACTGTATGGTCGTCCCCATCTTACACAGAACGTCCATTCCCAGAATGAGACTATCTAGCATGGATGGCATGACGAGCATGTCTACAGCTACTTTCTGCCGGCTAGACCCACCTTCGTACGCAACAGTCTTTCTACGGCCACTGTCGAACCGTCTGCTAATTGTATCTTTTCGTCCAGTACCAACACTTTCCCTCCGTCAGCGACTTTTCTTGAAACTTCTTTGCTAATAAAGCTCCTAGTGGCCCCAGTGTCGACCGTCGCCCTCGCTGTTCGGTCCCCGACCATCACTGTGGCGATAATGCGGCAATTTTCCACTTTCAGCGGGTACTCAAACTCCTGAAGTGATTCACGCCGACGCCAATCCGATACCGCTCCGGATGACGCTGCTGCTCTTTCCTCGCTCGTTTTGTATGGCATGCTACGCTGCTTATACCCTGAGTGGCACATTGTACAACTCGTGGATTCGGAAAATCTCTGGCAAAATGTCAGCCCTGCGAACAATTGTAGCACACCCGAGAGATGCCGTGTGACTTAAGCTGCCGTTGCCCAATCATCCCATCCTGCTGATTGGGAAATTATTCGGCTCGTTCTTCACCAACGGTACCTGAGCTGGCGGGCCCCGAAACAGTTTATTCTGACTGGGAAGTGCATCCACGCCTCCTAGCCTGTTTGAGTAACCGACCCCCATCGTCTGGCTGTAACCCACTTCTCCGCGGCTCTGCCTTTGAGTATTTTTAGAATTCCGCGGCCATTTGAGTCAGTTGGGCTAACGTTCAGAAATCTGTTTTGCGGATTTACAATCGGTACTCCGGCGCTAGATTATCGTAGATTCTTCCCAACTCCTGATCGGGTCTATACCCGGCACGACGCATGAGTCTTTTCATACCGACCATGTATTCTTTATACCCCTCCCCAACACGTTGCCGGCAGGACCTAATTTCGTCTTCTTTCGTCGCGTCCTTTAGTCCACTCATCGTGAACCAACATGCAGCCATGTCCGTCAACGTCCACTCATCGCCCTGGGTATGCGGTCTAAATCCAGCTCATACGTCATCGTTTTCTCCTCGATCGACTCTATAAACGTGAGCGGATTGGTATAACCGTCAAATCTGATCCCCCATTTCTCACCTGCTCAGGGATGACCATGAAGTGCATACCGTTGTGAACTCCCCCTTAGCCGGCGCCAATATCTGGTTTGTTGACCCAACGAACGCCCACGCCTGGATTACCATGGTCCTCCGGGGATGTTTCGTTTGGATCGGTCATTGTTGTTTTTTTTTATTTTCTTATTTTTTATCAGCTCAAATAAAAATTTCGCGTTTAAGCTTATTATTAATTTTCAATCAAAATACTGCTTTTAACAATCCGATTCGGCATCGGATATGGATATTAACTTTTAATTTCAATTTCTAACAAAATTTTTCTCAAATCCCTGTTTTTTTCTTTTATTTTTAAATAAATATTCAACAAAATTCTCCCTTTATTTAAATTTACACTAAACACGATTTTTTTTTTTAATTTTTGTTTCAATTCTAATTACACTTTCTTCAATTTTTCTTTTCTTTTGTATATATAAACAAGAAAAAACCTCAACTTTAAAACTAAATTTCCGTCTTGTTATATTTTGATTTAATTTAACTTTCTACTTGTTTTTTCCTCATTTTTTTCTATTAAATTATTATTTAAATCGTTACTAAGTTTTCTTTAGTAAATTTTTTACTTAAATTTCTATTCCAAATTCTTCCTCCTTTTTCCAATTTAATTTTATTTTATTAAATTTTACTAACCAAATTCTTTCTTTTTCATCAAAATATTTTCCCTATTGTTTTTATTTTATTAAATTTATATATTTTTTTTCCTCTTAAATTTGATTTTTATAGATCTAAAAAAATTTTTACGGTATTAATTTTTTTTTCTTTTTTATTTAAGGTCCGTTTCCAGTACAATAAAAAATTGCTGGCAGGAATTTGTGATATATTTTGCAAGCGTGGGCACAAGATTTTATAGTGTGACCATAGTCCACTAATTTGTGGTAAAAATATGTCATTTTTCCTTATATAGCTTAAGAGATACATGGTCACACTGAGGCATCAAATTTAAAAAGTAAACAAGCCCACAAATAAAAAAGAAAAGATGAATAGTGCGAATATGCTTATTCCGTTGTTGGTATCATATGTTGTTGCAGTGCCAATACTTTTAAGCCCGCTTTTCAGTTTTCCTTTCCATTATTATTTATAGCTTGTCGTTTTATAAATGTTGGTTGCTGTCCTGGGCACAAAAATATATATGATTTGGTATTTCCTGCGCCCAGCGCCAGTGTGTACATATTGTATAAATCGATACTATCGATAAGCAGTTTATAATTTTTTGCTACGTTGCTAGATACCTAGAACACACGCAGCCAAAAAAAAAACAATTCCTGCTGCCACGATTTTGTATGGAAAAAATTTTTTTGCTGTACTGGATACGGACCTTAACACAAAAATAAACTCTATTTTTTTGTTTTTTTTTACGAATTTTTGCCGATTTAAACATTTTAATTAAATTAAATTTTTATTATATTCCGACTTTAAATATTTGAATAAATTTTTATTATTTTAATTCCATTTAAGGTATTTTGATTAAATTGTTTTTATTCCGATTTGATTTTTTATATAAATATTTTTTTTTTAAATTTCACTATCGATTTTCACTCGTACTTGTCGCACTGTACTATGTTCACCTATAATTCGCTTTCGTCCAACTGTTGGCTTTCTATATACCTTTATTTTCTTTAAAACAAAAAAAATCTCTTTCAGACGTTATTGTCCTACTGTTCAACTGTTCGCAGCCAAAATCAGCCCAAAATCAATTACACTTTTGCTAATTTGGCGCGTGCTGTAATCCGTTCGTTGACCCGTGCGTTATTCTATTATAATAATCACTACGCCCGCTTTCGCTCTTATTTTCGCAGACGATTCGACTTGCAGGTGTTCAAGTCCCGTTTTCTTAATCGGCGCGCGCGTTTCAACCGTCAGCTTCTTTGTGCCGCTACAATTGCACAAAAATTTTCGACTGACTTTTGCCGCTTAACACACGCGCGATCAAACAGAGTTCACACTTGTTCGTAGTGCGTTTGGCGTTTATACTGCCAAATTGCTCTACGCCTCTTTCACGTTTGCGCCCCTGCTCGGGCGCCACTTTTAAAATAGTAATTTTGCCGAGGTACAGATCCCAGTCCGTCCAAGGCCCACGTCATAAGAAATATTTATTTTTTCAGCAACGCTTTCGTAAATTTTAGGCAAGTTTTATGTTTCGATTTAACTTTTATTATCGTTACCGAAGGTAAAGAGAATATTGGGTTTGTGCAATGTCCGTCATGGTGTCTGTCCGTCTGTCCGTCCGTATGTGTGCAAGTTTTTTCCACACCCTTCAAGCTAGAGACTTGAAACTTTCCAATTCTCTTTATCTATGGGATAGTAAATTAAAGTGTCAAGATTGGGGTCCTAAAAACCGATAAATCCACATATTTCGCACATCCTACCAGCTAGAACTACCAAATTTGGTAAGGTGATAGCTACTAGCAACCCCCAAAGATTTGCATCAAATATTTTGGAGCCACGCCCACCCATTCCTTCTCCAGCCCCCCTTCCTAACCTTTAGCAAATGCATGCATTTTAAAATCAACAAATCTTATATCTCCCACAGTTTTTGAGCTAGAGCCACCAAATTTAGTGCCAAGATAGGTGATGATGACCCCCAAAAAACTGCATCAAAAGTTTGGATGCCACGCCCACCAATACTGCCCAAGCCGCCCCCATCCACCACAACGCTTCGTCAAAAACGGGAATGCGTGTATCTTCCAGAGTTGAGGAGCTAGAGCCTCAAAATTTGGTAAGAAGATAGCTGGTAACGACCCTGAAGATGCTGGCAACGACCCCCAAAAATCTGCATCAAAGTTTTGGAGCCACGCCCACCCATTTCGCCCCCCTTTCCCAACCTTTTACAAACTTCGAGCTAGAGTCACCAAATTTGGTGACTTTTATTTTATTTTTAAATAAATATTCAACAAAATTCTCCCTTTATTTAAATTTACCCTAAACACGATTTTTTTTTTAATTTTTGTTTCAATTCTAATTACACTTTCTTCAATTTTTCTTTTCTTTTGTATATATAAACAAGAAAAAACCTCAACTTTAAAACTAAATTTCCGTCTTGTTATATTTTGATTTAATTTAACTTTCTACTTTTTTTCCTTATTTTTTTCTATTAAATTATTATTTAAATCGTTACTAAGTTTTCTTTAGTAAATTTTGTACTTAAATTTCCATTCCAAATTCTTCCTCCTTTTTCCAATTTAATTTTATTTTATTAAATTTTACTCACCAAATTCTTTCTTTTTCATCAAAATATTTTCCCTGTTGTTTTTATTTTATTAAATTTATATATTTTTTCTTTTCCTCTTAAATTTGATTTTTATAGATCTAAAAAAAAATCTTTACGGTATTAATTTTTTTTTTCTTTTTTATTTAAGGTCCGTTTCCAGTACAATAAAAAATTGCTGGCAGGAATTTGTGATATATTTTGGAAGCGTGGGCACAAGATTTTATAGTGTGACCATAGTCCACTAATTTGTGGTAAAAATATGTCATTTTTCCTTATATAGCTTAAGAGATACATGGTCACACTGAGGCATCAAATTTAAAAAGTAAACAAACCCACAAATAAAAAATAAAAAAGAAAAGATGAATAGTGCGAATATGCTTATTCCGTTGTTGGTATCATATGTTGTTGCAGTGCCAATACTTTTAAGCCCGCTTTTCAGTTTTCCTTTCCATTATTATTTATAGCTTGTCGTTTTATAAATGTTGGTTGCTGTCCTGGGCACAAAAATATATATGATTTGGTATTTCCTGCGCCCAGCGCCAGTGTGTACATATTGTATAAATCGATACTATCGATAAGCAGTTTATAATTTTTTGCTACGGTGCTAGATACCTAGAACACACGCAGCCAAAAAAAAGACAATTCCTGCTGCCACGATTTTGTATGGAAAAATTTTTTTTGCTGTACTGGATACGGACCTTAACACAAAAATAAACTCAATTTTTTGTGTTTTTTTTTACGAATTTTTGCCGATTTAAACATTTTAATTAAATTAAATTTTTATTATATTCCGACTTTAAATATTTGAATAAATTTTTATTATTTTAATTCCATTTAAGGTATTTTGATTAAATTGTTTTTATTCCGATTTGATTTTTTATATAAATATTTTTTTTTTTAAATTTCACTATCGATTTTCACTCGTACTTGTCGCACTGTACTATGTTCACCTATAATTCGCTTTCGTCCAACTGTTGGCTTTCTATATACCTTTATTTTCTTTAAAAAATAAAAAAAATCTCGTTCAGACGTTATTGTCCTACTTTTGAACTGTTCGCAGCCAAAATCAGCCCAAAATCAATTGCACTTTTGCTAATTTGGCGCGTGCTGTAATCCGTTCGTTGACCCGTGCGTTATTCTATTATAATAATCACTACGCCCGCTTTCGCTCTTATTTTCGCAGACGATTCGACTTGCAGGTGTTCAAGTCCCGTTTTCTTAATCGGCGCGCGCGTTTCAACCGTCAGCTTCTTTGTGCCGCTACAATTGCACAAAAATTTTCGACTGACTTTTGCCGCTTAACACACGCGCGATCAAACAGAGTTCACACTTGTTCGTAGTGCGTTTGGCGTTTATACTGCCAAATTGCTCTACGCCTCTTTCACGTTTGCGCCCCTGCTCGGGCGCCACTTTTAAAATAGTAATTTTGCCGAGGTACAGATCCCAGTCCGTCCAAGGCCCACGTCATAAGAAATATTTATTTTTTCAGCAACGCTTTCGTAAACTTTAGGCAAGTTTTATGTTTCGATTTAACTTTTATTATCGTTACCGAAGGTAAAGAGAATATTGGGTTTGTGCAATGTCCGTCATGGTGTCTGTCCGTCTGTCCGTCTGTATGTGTGCAAGTTTTTTCCACACCCTTCAAGCTAGAGACTTGAAACTTTCCAATGCTCTTTATCTATGGGATAGTAAATTAAAGTGTCAAGATTAGGGTTTTAAAAACCGATAAATCCACATATTTCGCACATCCTTACAGCTAGAACTACCAAATTTGGTAAGGTGATAGCTACTAGCAACCCCCAAAGATTTGCATCAAATATTTTGGAGCCACGCCCACCCATTCCTTCTCCAGCCCCCCTTCCTAACCTTTAGCAAATGCATGCATTTTGAAATCAGAATAGCCTATATCTCCCACAGTTTTTGAGCTATAGCCATCAAATTTGGTACCAAGATAGGTGTTGATGACCCCCCAAAAACTGCATCAAAAGTCTGGATGCCACGCCCCCTCCCGCATTTTAAAGTCAAAAAAGCATACATCTCCCACAGTTTTTGAGCTATAGCCACCAAATTTGGGGCCAAGATAGGTGATGATGAACCCCAAAAAAAAAATTAGGATGTCACGCCCACCAATACCGCCCCCAGCTGCCCCAACGCTTCGTCAAAAACTGAAATGCGAGTATCTTCCAGAGTTGTGGAGCTGGAGCCACCAAATTTAGTAGAAAGATAATTGGTAACGACCCCCAAAAATCTGATTCATAGTTTTGGAGCCACGCCCACCCATTCCGCCCCCAGCCCCCCCGCAATTTGAAATCAGAAATGACTATATCTCCCACAGTTTTTGAGCTAGAGCCATCAAATTTAGTGCCAAGATAGGTGATGATGACTCCCAAAAAACTGCATCAAAAGTTTGGATGCCACGCCCACCAATACTGCCCAAGCCGCCCCCATCCACCCCAACGCTTCGTCAAAAACGGGAATGCGTATATCTTCCAGAGTTGTGGAGCTAGAGCCAACAAATTTGGTAGGAAAATAGCTGGTAACGACCCCCAAAAATCTGCATCAAAGTTTTGGAGCCGCGCCCACCCATTTCGCCCCCCTTTCCCCACCTTGTACAAACTTTGAGCTACAGTCACCAAGTTTGGAATGAAGATAGCAATTGACATTCCACATAGATCTGCAGCAAAAATTTTTATGCCACGCCCACCCATACCGCCCCCAGCCCCTCTTCCCACACCTTTTACAAACTCTCAGCTAGAGTCACCAAATTTGGAAAGAAGATAGCTGGTGGCATCCCCATCTGCATCGGAAACTCTTTAACGCATTGTGACTCTCTGCCGCATCCGTACCCCTTTGCAATGAGGCCTCTTTTTACCGGTTTTAATACTGGTAACGAGTATTCTGCGGTCGGTTGCGTCCGACTCCAACTTTCCCACCAGTTTATTTCCGCGTTCAACGTTTCTCTCACCCTTGCTCTTGTACTTGCTTTATAATTCTTTATCCTATTGTCTACTCTTAACAGCTACTAACTAAATTGCCGGTCTCGCACTCGGCCTGAGCGCGCTTTTGCTCTCTTTGTTGGTCGCGACATCTCGATCGTGGGTCGCGACATTTTGATCGTGGGTCGCGACATTTTGATCGTGTGTCGCGAGCTCGCACCCCACTTCCGCTCTTTTACTCGTTCGGCCCTTATGTCTACTTATACTTTTCTTCTCTATGTTAATGTAAAAATATAAATTATAATTAGGAATAATTCGCGGTTTGTGTTAATTTAATTTGCTTGTCTTATATTTATATCTCTCATTGCTTGCCTTATATCTGTATGTCTTTACATTTCATATGGGTTTTTATGTTTATATATATGTACTTCATTTGTGTTTATGTGTTTCTATGCTTATTATAAATGTGGAGCAGGCCTGCACTGAGCCTAACTCACACCTTCCCCTTACTTCGTGATGGTGGCTTCGCCGTTACGTTGTTGAGTCACCCCAAATGTTTCCGTCCCCGCCGTTACCTTGAAACGGCTACGGCGTCTTTTGAGCACCTTCCGCTCCAGCTCTGTCGCAATGATTGGTATGGCCGCCGGCGTCAAAATCGTGTTGCTGGGGTGAAGTGTCCACGACGTTGGTATCGACGGCCACGCCATTGGGAAACGCTTTAGGGGGATCTCGTCCACGCCCAACTCCGACTCGAGGCCCTCCTGCCATCCTTCTATTCCCTCTAACGGCTCCAGGGCTCTCAACCAGTTTCCCGCTCGATCCAACGCTTTCACCTTTTCGCGTTGAAAACGTTAAACGGCATTTCGCAATTTTGTTACCAACTCGCATTTGTCCTTTCCTTCACATGGTTTTGGTTCAACTGCCGCGCCTACCTGCTCTGTGATTGGGGATATCTCCGCCGCCCCTTCGGGTGTCTCTTCCTCGATAGCCTTAAAAGTTGGAGTTGAGGCTGGTTGATCAGCGCATGGCGTTGACTCTCGTGCGCGTGGCGCCTCTGTGATGATCGTTGCGGTCTCTACCGTCATCGTGGTAGCCGCGCTATCCACCATGTCCATCATCGACTCTTTGTGCACGTATACTGTGTGCATGAAAACGGGTGGGGACACCTTCCTTTCATTTTCCTGATAACGGGAGTGGTCTCGAAAGGGGTCTCGCGACCGCATATGCGTGCGGGGATCCGGGATTGGTTCTCTCTCGAAACCGCTGCTCTCCTTGGCGTCCTCCACATTAGGTGATCCCTCCGTCCATCTCTTTGGTCGATGCTCCGCCAGTCTGGAAAATAAGATTCGCCTTACCGCACTGTATGGTCGTCCCCATCTTACACAGAACGTCCATTCCCAGAATGAGACTATCTAGCATGGATGGCATGACGAGCATGTCTTCAGCTACTTTCTGCCGGCTAGACCCACCTTCGTACGCAACAGTCTTTCTACGGCCACTGTCGAACCGTCTGCTAATTGTATCTTTGCGTCCAGTACCAACACTTTCCCTCCGTCAGCGACTTTTCTTGAAACTTCTTTGCTAATGAAGCTCCTAGTGGCCCCAGTGTCGACCGTCGCCCTCGCTGTTCGGTCCCCGACCATCACTGTGGCGATAATGCGACAATTTTCCACTTTCAGCGGGTACTCAAACTCCTGAAGTGATTCACGCCGACGCCAATCCGATACCACTCCGGATGACGCTGCTGCTCTTTCCTCGCTCTTTTTGTATGGCATGCTACGCTGCCTAGACCCTGAGTGGCACATTGTACAACTCGCGGATTCGGAAAATCTCTGGCAAAATGTCAGCCCTGCGAACAATTGTAGCACACCCGAGTGATGCCTTGTGACCTAAGCTGCCGTTGCCCAATCATCCCATCCTGCTGATTGGGAAATTATTCGGCTCGTTCTTCACCAACGGTACCTGAGCTGGCGGGCCCCGAAACAGTTTATTCTGACTGGAAGTGCATCCACGCCTCCTAGCCTGTTTGAGTAACCGACCCCCATCGTCTGGCTGTAACCCACTTCTCCGCGGCTCTGCCTTTGAGTATTTTTAGAATTCCGCGGCCATTTGAGTCAGTTGTCTGTTTTGCGGATTTACAATCGGTACTCCGGCGCTAGATTATCGTAGATTCTTCCCAACTCCTGATCGGGTCTATACCCGGCACGACGCATGAGTCTTTTCATACCGACCATGTATTCTTTATAACCCTCCCCAACACGTTGCCGGCAGGACCTAATTTCGTCTTCTTTCGTCGCGTCCTTTAGTCCACTCATCGTGAGCCAACATGCAGCCATGTCCGTCAACGTCCACTCATCGCCCTGGGTATGCGGTCTAAATCCAGCTCATACGTCATCGTTTTCTCCTAGATCGTCTCTATAAACGTGAGCGGATTGGTATTTCCGTCAAATCTGATCCCCCATTTCTCACCTGCTCAGGGATGACCATGTAGTGCATACCGTTGTCAACTCCCCCTCAGCCGGCGCCCATATCTGGTTTGTTGACCCAACGAACGGCCAAGCCTGGATTACCATGGTCCTCCGGGGATGTTTCGTTTGGATCGGTCATTGTTGTTTTTTTTTTTTTTATCAGCACAAAAAACAATTTCGCGTTTAAGCTTATAATTAATCTTCAATCAAAATACTGCTTTTAACAATCCGATTCGGTATCGGATATCGATATTAACTTTTAATATCAATTTCTAACAAAATTTTTCTCAAATCCCTGTTTTTTTCTTTTATTTTTAAATAAATATTCAACAAAATTCTCCCTTTATTTGAATTTACCCTAAACACGATTTTTTTTTTTTTTAAATTTTTGTTTCAATTCTAATTACACTTTCTTCAATTTTTCTTTTCTTTTGTATATATAAACAAGAAAAAACCTCAACTTTAAAACTAAATTTCCGTCTTGTTATATTTTGATTTAATTTAACTTTCTACTTGTTTTTTCCTCATTTTTTCTATTAAATTATTATTTAAATCGTTACTAAGTTTTCTTTAGTAAATTTTTTACTTAAATTTCCATTCCAAATTCTTCCTCCTTTTTCCAATTTAATTTTATTTTATTAAATTTTACTAACCAAATTCTTTCTTTTTCATCAAAATATTTTCCCTGTTGTTTTTATTTTATTAAATTTATATATTTTTTCTTTTCCTCTTAAATTTGATTTTTATAGATCTAAAAAAAATCTTTACGGTATTAATTTTTTTTTCTTTTTTATTTAAGGTCCGTTTCCAGTACAATAAAAAATTGCTGGCAGGAATTTGTGATATATTTTGGAAGCGTGGGCACAAGATTTTATAGTGTGACCATAGTCCACTAATTTGTGGTAAAAATATGTCATTTTTCCTTATATAGCTTAAGAGATACATGGTCACACTGAGGCATCAAATTTAAAAAGTAAACAAACCCACAAATAAAATAAAAAGAAAAGATGAATAGTGCGAATATGCTTATTCCGTTGTTGGTATCATAAGTTGTTGCAGTGCCAATACTTATAAGCCCGCTTTTCAGTTTTCCTTTCCATTATTATTTATAGCTTGTCGTTTTATAAATGTTGGTTGCTGTCCTGGGCACAAAAATATATATGATTTGGTATTTCCTGCGCCCAGCGCCAGTGTGTACATATTGTATAAATCGATACTATCGATAAGCAGTTTAGTATTTTTTGCTACGTTGCTAGATACCTAGAACACACGCAGCCAAAAAAAAAACAATTCCTGCTGCCACGATTTTGTATGGAAAAATTTTTTTTGCTGTACTGGATACGGACCTTAACACAAAAATAAACTCTATTTTTTGTGTTTTTTTTTTACGAATTTTTGCCGATTTAAAAATTTTAATTAAATTAAATTTTTATTTTATTCCGACTTTAAATATTTGAATAAATTTTTATTATTTTAATTCCATTTAAGGTATTTTGATTAAATTGTTTTTATTCCGATTTGATTTTTTATATAAATATTTTTTTTTAAATTTCACTATCGATTTTCACTCGTACTTGTCGCACTGTACTATGTTCACCTATAATTCGCTTTCGTCCAACTGTTGGCTTTCTATATACCTTTATTTTCTTTAAAACAAAAAAAATCTCTTTCAGACGTTATTGTCCTACTGGGGGCTAAGGCTTTGTAAATGAGGCGTGTGTGCCTGCCGCCGCGCCGAGTTTACTTAGCCAGAGGGAGTTGGCAGTCGCATGCCAACTACCGAAGACCGACCATACGTGGTGAAGAGCCACATCCTGCTCGAGGTGCCCCTGCTCTAGACTAAATATGGCGGATCTAGAGAGGACAACTCGAAAAAACCCGTAATCACCGGTGTTACCGTACCGTGCCCCTGTGATGAATGGCACTACGTTAGTGTGTCTTATAACGGTGGCTTCCGGATACCTGGCACCTCCGGTCGTATAAGTGCCCGATCCGGGGTATGAGGCTCTGCCCCGGGGGATACCCTTTCCTCATCACTCGTGGGACCAAAACATGGATACTGCAGAAAATAAAATTTTAGAAACCGGGTGCTCTAGCACCCCAAATCGACAGATGTCGAACATATCCGGGAGCCTGAGGTAGCTATGGACGTTTGTTCACAAAGCTCCAGCACCGACACCATCACCAAGGAGGTTGAAGAAGCCCTTCTTGCCTCTCCTAAGGCCGAGAAACCCAAGAGGATCGCGCTATCGGGAGCTGCAAGAAAGAGACTGCGCAGACACCTCGCAAATGGCGTTCCCATGGAGGAGGCTAAGAGGCTCGCACAGAAGCCTATTGGCCCACCCATGGTTATGCCCAGCAGAAATAGTGTAGCAAACAAGCGGGGTAGATCGGCAAACACGACCCCAGAAGAGGCGTCGAATAAGAGGGTCATGCTGAAGACCGCGGCACCTAGTGCCCTGGCGAAGGGTGATCCTGCAAGCGTGTTGCTTGCCACGGTGGCTCCAGTAGCCTCCACAGCCGCAACTGCGGCTGGGCAAGTAGCACAGGAGCAGCCACCCCAAACCGGTGGTATGGCATCTTATAGGGATGTTGCCAGCTCATCGAAGATGGCAATACTCCCAGCCGACTACCCCAACAGTTTGCTCACTACGGAGCAGCTTGGCAGCATCCAAGCCGCCATCTTATCATGGGTGATGGAGCTGAGGCATGGCTCTGTGAAGCCGTTATTCTCTGGCTGCACCTTTAGACCAGGATGGATGGCCATCACTTGCGGAAATGCGGAGACGGTTGAGTGGCTGTGCACAGAGGTGCCTAAGCTCCGGCTGTGGAAGGATGCCCGCATTAAGGTAGTCCCCGAGGCAGAGGCTCCACGTGCCGCTGTTTTTATTGGCTACTTTCCGCTTCCGAATGCGGACATGAAGACGGACGAGATTCTGAAACTCGTCGAAGGTCAGAATAGCGGGCTGCGAGTGGGAGACTGGCGCGTCTTTCACCGGGAGATGAGGCAGCACATGGCTATTATCACCTTAGCACTGGACCCTGTTTCGGCCAACCGGCTGAAATCTCTAGGATTCCAGCTAAACTTCGCGTGGGGCAAGGCTACCCTTAAGCCTAAGGCCAGCGCGCAGTCGAAAGAACAGGCAGTGGCTCATGCTCTTGTAGCTGAGAAGCCCACCTGCTCCAAGACTGCCATACCGGACGCGGCTGCAACTACACCACAGGGTGTCGCTGAGGAGACTCATGCGACCCCTGGGCTGCCTGCAGCTAACAGCACAGTCCGGACCCCCAGCGGTGGTGAGGCATGTGGCACCGTAGCTGCCCAGGAGCCCGCAGCACCGAAAAAGATCCTGCGCCCTCCCCTTTACGGGCGCATCACGCGCGGAACGGGGCGCATCACGCGCGGAACCGGGTGCGTGAATAAGGGTGCGAGGCGCACTTTAGAGGAAGAGGCCCTTCTGAGCACAAACCGAGGCCGGAAGATGGCGGCAAGAGGCCGCAAGAGGGCGGACTAATGTCCTGTCCCCCTCCCCCCACCCTTCCCAACACCCGGAGACACCTAAGATGTCTCCAAGCAAACCTCCACCACGCAAAGGCCGCTTCTGACGTCCTCCAGGAGCCGTGGATAAATGCCGGACGTGTCCTGGGGCTAAGCACCACATCCGGTAAATTGCTATATGCAAACAACCTACCTCGCCCTAGAGCGGCTTTGTTAATTAACAAAAATCTAACATATGTTCCCCTTTCACAGTTCATCACTGAGGACCTGGTGGCAGTCTGGGTTAAAATACCCACTGCCCATGGCGAGCAGGAGGCAGTGCTGGCCTCCGCCTATCAGCCCGGTGACTCAGATGTTGTGCCTACGGCGGCTACCTGTGCCCTGGTAGAGCATTGCCAGAGAAACCGGCTCCGATGGTTAATCGCCTGTGATGCTAATGCACATCACACGGTCTGGGGGAGCAGTGACATCAACAAAAGAGGTGAGTACCTTCTTGAGTACATTATTAGTAACAACATAAGCCTACTAAATCGAGGCAATGAGCCCACATTTATTAATGCAATCAGAGAGGAAGTCCTCGACCTAACTCTCTGTAGTCTTAACATGTTGTCCGTTGTCTCAAACTGGCACGTTGCGAGTGAGATCACTATGTCAGATCACCAGCACATTAGATTTGATATAGGATGTGCCTTGCAATGTAGCCTAGTTACTAGAAATCCCAAAAACACCAACTGGGATCTTTTCTGTTTTGAGCTTGAGCAATCCAGAGACTGCTCCACCCGTCCGATATTGTCCATTGACGAGCTAGAGCGTGAAGCTACTGTGCTTCATACGAACATTAAATCGGCTTATCACGCTAGCTGCGAACAAAAAGTTCGTAAGACCAGAAGGGCTGTTCCCTGGTGGAACAAGAGCCTTGACGATCTCAAAAAGGCTGCGCGAAAGCTCTTCAATAAAGCAAAGAGTGGGAAAACCACATGGGATTCCTACAAATCTGCTTTAACGCTCTATAATAAAGAGCTGAGAAGGTCCAAACGGGCTACATGGCGCCAACACTGCGGGCAGATTTCAAACCTCCCGGAAGCTGTCAGGCTACAAAAAGCCCTTTCCAAGGACCACTCAAACGGCATCTGTACGTTGAAAAAGCCAGATGGAACACACACAAACGACCCAAGGGAAACGAGCAGCCTTCTTTTGACTACTCATTTTCCCGGGTGCGTGGCTGTGGAGCAGCACAGCTCAGAGGGTGAGGCACCAACCTACCTCTCTGGGACTGGAGAGTGCCCACACCTGCGAGTGGCTATGGTGGCAGACTCCAATAGGGCTGTGGGAAGGGAACCCCCCTATCCCTCAGAACGTTTTGGAAACTTGCCCTATAGACTGTTTCATCAAAATAGCGTACAATGGGCTATACAGAGCTTCAGTCCATACAAATCCCCTGGGCCAGATGGAATATATCCATGCTTGCTGCAGCGGGGACTGCACCAACTCGCAATCCCCCTGGTCCGTTTATTCCGAGCTAGTCTCTTGTTTGGACACATACCAAGCAAATGGGCTAAAGTGAAAGTTGTGTTTATTCCTAAGGTAGGGAAGAAAGATTCCCAATTGCCTAAGTCCTATAGACCAATTAGTCTTAGCTCCTTCTTCCTTAAAACTATGGAGAAGATAATTGACCAACACAACAGGGAGACGAATCTCAAGCAGCTTCCCTTGCATAAGTACCAATATGCGTACCAAGCTGGTAAGTCAACTGAGACTGCCATTCATTGCCTTACAACAACCATTGAAAAGGCCATTGGCGCTCAACAAATAGCACTATGTGCCTTTTTAGACATATCAGGAGCTTTTGACAACACGTCATATCAGGCTATCCGTGCCTCTCTTGTACATAAAAATGTACCCACACCCATTATTAGGTGGATTCTGGAAATGCTTAAATCCAGAATAATAACTGTAGACCTTGGAGGAACCATGACCTCAATCACAGCCACAAGGGGGTGCCCTCAAGGGGGAGTACTCTCTCCTCTCTTGTGGACTCTGGTCATCGATGAGCTACTCTATAAGCTCAACGACTTAGGGTTCGCCACTCAAGGCTACGCTGATGACCTAGTCATCTATATAGTGGGCTGGCATGAGCAAACCATCTCGGACCGCATGCAGCAAGCCCTCAACATAGCCAACAGATGGTGTCAGGACAAAGGATTGTCCATAAACCCGTCCAAAACTGTTTTAGTTCCTTTTACCAGGAAAAGGTCTCTGTCTCTAACAAGACCATCCTTAAATGAATCTACCATTGACTTTTCGGTTGAAGCCAACTACTTAGGAGTTACACTTGACTCCAAGCTCAACTGGAATGCACACCTTGAAAAGACCATAAATAAAGCCACTCGAGCACACTTCGCTTGTAACAGGCTTTTCGGTAGAACATGGGGCCTAAGTCCCAAAATGATCTACTGGTCTTTTAACACTGTGGTAAAACCGATCCTAACCTATGCATCTCTTGCTTGGTGGACGAAATCTACCCAGAAGACAGCACTTGGAGTTATAACTGGCATACCCCCTCTACCCATCACCTTGAAAAAGGAGGCCTGCCTGGGGGCACTTCGCCTTCAAAACATCACTAACATAAAAAGTGGTGATCTTACCGGGCATCTTCGGGTTCTTGAACCCCTAATAAATGAGCCCATTCTGCGCGTAACTGACGAACAGAAACCAAAACTTGTTTTCCACAGAAACTTCTCTGTAGTCTTGCACACCAGACATGATTGGAAAACAAAATCAATATCTCTACCCAGTGGATCACAAACGTGGTACACTGACGGGTCAAAACTGGAAAACGGCGACACCGGGGCTGGTATTTTTGGACCAAGGTTCAACAAGTCCATAGCCATGGGAAAGTCTCCAACCATTTTCCAAGCAGAGATATACGCTATAGAAATCTGTGCTCGTGAATGCCTTCGCAGGAAAATGCAAGGTGCACGGATTTACATCTTCTCTGACAGTCAGGCGGCGCTCATAGCACTAAGATCCTTCACGATCTCCTCCAGACTTGTAGAGAACTGTTTCCAGCAGCTGAACGCCCTTGCCTCAAAAAACATCTTAACGATGGGCTGGGTGCCGGGGCATGAAGGCCACATAGGAAACGAGGTAGCAGACTCCCTAGCAAAACGCGGGGCGATGTCACCACTAATCGGCCCTGAACCGTTCTGTGGACTCTCGAAAGAACACAAAAGAGAACTGGTCAGGAAATGGGAGGAAAAGGAAATAAGTCGCCACTGGACCGACAGTGCAGGGCTGAGACAAGGCAAACAATTTCTCGTCCCCCAGATGACGCGATCAAAACGCATCATCAATCTAAAAAAGAACGAAATACGTATTCTAACAGGCTACCTAACGGGTCATTGCAACCTAAGGTATCACCTTAAGAAATTAAAACTTTCAGAAATCGACACATGCAGATTCTGTGAGATGGAGCCTGAAACAACAGAACATGTTCTATGTGAATGCCCCTCGCTAAGCAGACGTCGACTTCTACAACTAGGAGGTGAACTCATCCCCCCCTACAGGATATGGGAACATATAGACCCTACCAAAGTGCTCTCTTTTATTAGAAGCCTTGGTATAGAGGCTCTACCCTAATTCCTACAGGCCGGCACAAAAGACCTAACATCTGGTCGCAGTGCAACAAGGCCCTAGTAATAATAATAATAATATTGTCCTACTGTTCAACTGTTCGCAGCCAAAATCAGCCCAAAATCAATTACACTTTTGCTAATTTGGCGCGTGCTGTAATCCGTTCGTTGACCCGTGCGTTATTCTATTATAATAATCACTACGCCCGCTTTCGCTCTTATTTTCGCAGACGATTCGACTTGCAGGTGTTCAAGTCCCGTTTTCTTAATCGGCGCGCGCGTTTCAACCGTCAGCTTCTTTGTGCCGCTACAATTGCACAAAAATTTTCGACTGACTTTTGCCGCTTAACACACGCGCGATCAAACAGAGTTCACACTTGTTCGTAGTGCGTTTGGCGTTTATACTGCCAAATTGCTCAACGCCTCTTTCACGTTTGCGTCCCTGCTCGGCCGCCACTTTTAAAATAGTAATTTTGCCGAGGTACAGATCCCAGTCCGTCCAAGGCCCACGTCATAAGAAATATTTATTTTTTCAGCAACGCTTTCGTAAATTTTAGGCAAGTTTTATGTTTCGATTTAACTTTTATTATCGTTACCGAAGGTAAAGAGAATATTGGGTTTGTGCAATGTCCGTCATGGTGTCTGTCCGTCTGTCCGTCCGTATGTGTGCAAGTTTTTTCCACACCCTTCAAGCTAGAGACTTGAAATTTTCCAATTCTCTTTATCTATGGGATAGTAAATTAAAGTGTCAAGATTGGGGTTCTAAAAACCGATAAATCCACATATTTCGCACATCCTTACAGCTAGAACTACCAAATTTGGTAAGGTGATAGCTACTAGCAACCCCCAAAGATTTGCATCAAATATTTTGGAGCCACGCCCACCCATTCCTTCTCCAGCCACCCTTCCTAACCTTTAGCAAATGCATGCATTTTGAAATCAAAATAGCCTATATCTCCCACAGTTTTTGAGCTATAGCCATCAAATTTGGTACCAAGATAGGTGTTGATGACCCCCGCAAAACTGCATCAAAAGTCTGGATGCCACGCCCCCCCGCATTTTAAAGTCAAAAAAGCATACATCTCCCACAGTTTTTGAGCTATAGCCACCAAATTTGGGGCCAAGATAGGTGATGATGAACCCCAAAAAAAAAATTAGGATGTCACGCCCACCAATACCGCCCCCAGCTGCCCCAACGCTTCGTCAAAAACTGAAATGCGAGTATCTTCCAGAGTTGTGGAGCTGGAGCCACCAAATTTAGTAGAAAGATAATTGGCAACGACCCCCAAAAATCTGATTCATAGTTTTGGAGCAAAGCCCAAAAGTTTCGACCCCTTTTTCCCATTTTTTACAAACTTTGAGCTAGAGTCACCAAGTTTGTATGAAGATAGCAATTGACATCCCACATGGATCTGCAGCAAAAATTTGGATGCCACGCCCACCCATGCCGCCCCTAGCCCCTCTTTCCCACACTTTACAAACTTTGAGCTAGAGTCACCAAAGTTAGTATGAAGATAGCAATTGAAATTCCACAAAGATCTCAATCAAAAATTTGGATGCCTCACCCACCCATACCGCCCCCAGCCTCCCCTCGCCCCAACTCTTACGAACTTTGAGCTAGAGTCACCGAATTAGGTATGAAGATAGCACTTGACTTTCCACAAAGATCTGCATCAAAAATTTGGATGCCACACCCAGCCATTCCGCCGCAACCCCCCTTTCCCTACCTTTTACAAACTTTGAGCCAGAGTCACCAAATTAGGTATGAAAATAGCAATTGACATTCCACAAAGATCTGCATCAAAAATTTGGATGCCACACCCACCCAATCCGCCCCTAGCCCCCCTTTCCCCACCTTTAACAAACTTTGAGCTAGAGTCACCAAACTTTGAAAGAAGATAGATGGTGGCATCCCCATCTGCATCGGAGAATCTTTAAGGCATCGTACACCCTTGCCGCATCCGTACCCCTTTGCAATCAGGCCTGTTTTTACCGGTTTTAAAACTGGTAACGAGTACACCGCAATCGGTTGCGTCCGAATGCAACGTTTCCACTTCTTTTTATTGTTTTTTGTTTGTTTGTCTGTCTGGTGGTGTTGTGTAGAAGACGTTTTACTGTCAATCTTTGCACAAGTAAGTCAGTGTAGAATTGGTATTTTCAGTTTCTATGTCCGTAATGAACGTCTTCATTGGACTGAACTAGAATATAAAGGATTCCTTAAGTTGGAATATGACATATTAATTGTAGACATTATTGTTTTTTGTACTTTTATTTATTTGGGTCACCGGCTTGAGTAGCTACTATTTAATACATTACTAGTAAGTGGCCCGCTTACTTCGCTGCGCGGATATTTTATATCAATTTTAGCAATAGAAGATAGCTACAAAATAAATAAATTAGAAAATATTTCACAAAATATTTAAGCAAAGTATTTAATATTCTCTTTTCCAGGCCACCATTGAGGTAGAGAATATTGTGGTTTCCCCAGTAGGCCTTATCCACTTATTAAATTTAATTTGCAATTATAAAAAACTTTAAGAGCTTCTTTAAAACGGGTGGGGACACCTTCCTTTCATTTTCCTGATAACGGGAGTGGTCTCGAAAGGGGTCTCGCGACCGCATATGCGTGCGGGGATCCGGGATTGGTTCTCTCTCGAAACCGCTGCTCTTCTCGGCGTCCTCCACATTAGGTGATCCCTCCGTCCATCTCTTTGGTCGATGCTCCGCCAGTCTGGAAAATAAGATTCGCCTTACCGCACTGTATGGTCGTCCCCATCTTACACAGAACGTTCATTCCCAGAATGAGACTATCTAGCATGGATGGCATGACGAGCATGTCTACAGCTACTTTCTGCCGGCTAGACCCACCTTCGTACGCAACAGTCTTTCTACGGCCACTGTCGAACCGTCTGCTAATTGTATCTTTGCGTCCAGTACCAACACTTTCCCTCCGTCAGCGACTTTTCTTGAAACTTCTTTGCTAATGAAGCTCCTAGTGGCCCCAGTGTCGACCGTCGCCCTCGCTGTTCGGTCCCCGACCATCACTGTGGCGATAATGCGGCAATTTTCCACTTTCAGCGGGTACTCAAACTCCTGAAGTGATTCACGCCGACGCCAATCCGATACCGCTCCGGATGACGCTGCTGCTCTTTCCTCGCTCGTTTTGTATGGCATGCTACGCTGCTTATACCCTGAGTGGCACATTGTACAACTCGTGGATTCGGAAAATCTCTGGCAAAATGTCAGCCCTGCGAACAATTGTAGCACACCCGAGAGATGCCGTGTGACTTAAGCTGCCGTTGCCCAATCATCCCATCCTGCTGATTGGGAAATTATTCGGCTCGTTCTTCACCAACGGTACCTGAGCTGGCGGGCCCCGAAACAGTTTATTCTGACTGGAAGTGCATCCACGCCTCCTAGCCTGTTTGAGTAACCGACCCCCATCGTCTGGCTGTAACCCACTTCTCCGCGGCTCTGCCTTTGAGTATTTTTAGAATTCCGCGGCCATTTGAGTCAGTTGTCTGTTTTGCGGATTTACAATCGGTACTCCGGCGCTAGATTATCGTAGATTCTTCCCAACTCCTGATCGGGTCTATACCCGGCACGACGCATGAATCTTTTCATACCGACCATGTATTCTTTATACCCCTCCCCAACACGTTGCCGGCAGGACCTAATTTCGTCTTCTTTCGTCGCGTCCTTTAGTCCACTCATCGTGAACCAACATGCAGCCATGTCCGACAACGTCCACTCATCGCCCTGGGTATGCGGTCTAAATCCAGCTCATACGTCATCGTTTTCTCCTCGATCGTCTCTATAAACGTGAGCGGATTGGTATAACCGTCAAATCTGATCCCCCATTTCTCACCTGCTCAGGGATGACCATGAAGTGCATACCGTTGTGAACTCCCCCTTAGCCGGCGCCAATATCTGGTTTGTTGACCCAACGAACGCCCACGCCTGGATTACCATGGTCCTCCGGGGATGTTTCGTTTGGATCGGTCATTGTTGTTTTTTTTATTTTCTTATTTTTTATCAGCTCAAATAAAAATTTCGCGTTTAAGCTTATTATTAATTTTCAATCAAAATACTGCTTTTAACAATCCGATTCGGCATCGGATATGGATATTAACTTTTAATTTCAATTTCTAACAAAATTTTTCTCAAATCCCTGTTTTTTTCTTTTATTTTTAAATAAATATTCAACAAAATTCTCCCTTTATTTAAATTTACACTAAACACGATTTTTTTTTTAATTTTTGTTTCAATTCTAATTACACTTTCTTCAATTTTTCTTTTCTTTTGTATATATAAACAAGAAAAAAACCTCAACTTTAAAACTAAATTTCCGTCTTGTTATATTTTGATTTAATTTAACTTTCTACTTGTTTTTTCCCTTATTTTTTTCTATTAAATTATTATTTAAATCGTTACTAAGTTTTCTTTAGTAAATTTTTTACTTAAATTTCCATTCCAAATTCTTCCTCCTTTTTCCAATTTAATTTTATTTTATTAAATTTTACTCACCAAATTCTTTCTTTTTCATCAAAATATTTTCCCTGTTGTTTTTATTTTATTAAATTTATATATTTTTTCTTTTCCTCTTAAATTTGATTTTTATAGATTTAAAAAAATTTTTACGGTATTAATTTTTTTTTTCTTTTTATTTAAGGTCCGTTTCCAGTACAATAAAAAATTGCTGGCAGGAATTTGTGATATATTTTGGAAGCGTGGGCACAAGATTTTATAGTGTGACCATAGTCCACTAATTTGTGGTAAAAATATGTCATTTTTCCTTATATAGCTTAAGAGATACATGGTCACACTGAGGCATCAAATTTAAAAAGTAAACAAACCCACAAATAAAAAATAAAAAAGAAAAGATGAATAGTGCGAATATGCTTATTCCGTTGTTGGTATCATATGTTGTTGCAGTGCCAATACTTTTAAGCCCGCTTTTCAGTTTTCCTTTCCATTATTATTTATAGCTTGTCGTTTTATAAATGTTGGTTGCTGTCCTGGGCACAAAAATATATATGATTTGGTATTTCCTGCGCCCAGCGCCAGTGTGTACATATTGTATAAATCGATACTATCGATAAGCAGTTTATAATTTTTTGCTACGTTGCTAGATACCTAGAACACACGCAGCCAAAAAAAAACAATTCCTGCTGCCACGATTTTGTATGGAAAAATTTTTTTTGCTGTACTGGATACGGACCTTAACACAAAAATAAACTCTATTTTTGTGTTTTTTTTTACGAATTTTTGCCGATTTAAACATTTTAATTAAATTAAATTTTTATTATATTCCGACTTTAAATATTTGAATAAATTTTTATTATTTTAATTCCATTTAAGGTATTTTGATTAAATTGTTTTTATTCCGATTTGATTTTTTATATAAATATTTTTTTTTAAATTTCACTATCGATTTTCACTCGTACTTGTCGCACTGTACTATGTTCACCTATAATTCGCTTTCGTCCAACTGTTGGCTTTCTATATACCTTTATTTTCTTTAAAACAAAAAAATCTCTTTCAGACGTTATTGTCCTACTGTTCAACTGTTCGCAGCCAAAATCAGCCCAAAATCAATTACACTTTTGCTAATTTGGCGCGTGCTGTAATCCGTTCGTTGACCCGTGCGTTATTCTATTATAATAATCACTACGCCCGCTTTCGCTCTTATTTTCGCAGACGATTCGACTTGCAGGTGTTCAAGTCCCGTTTTCTTAATCGGCGCGCGCGTTTCAACCGTCAGCTTCTTTGTGCCGCTACAATTGCACAAAAATTTTCGACTGACTTTTGCCGCTTAACACACGCGCGATCAAACAGAGTTCACACTTGTTCGTAGTGCGTTTGGCGTTTATACTACCAAATTGCTCTACGCCTCTTTCACGTTTGCGCCCCTGCTCGGCCACCACTTTTAAAATAGTAATTTTGCCGAGGTACAGATCCCAGTCCGTCCAAGGCCCACGTCATAAGAAATATTTATTTTTTCAGCAACGCTTTCGTAAATTTTAGGCAAGTTTTATGTTTCGATTTAACTTTTATTATCGTTACCGAAGGTAAAGAGAATATTGGGTTTGTGCAATGTCCGTCATGGTGTCTGTCCGTCTGTCCGTCCGTATGTGTGCAAGTTTTTTCCACACCCTTCAAGCTAGAGACTTGAAACTTTCCAATTCTCTTTATCTATGGGATAGTAAATTAAAGTGTCAAGATTGGGGTTCTAAAAACCGATAAATCCACATATTTCGCACATCCTACCAGCTAGAACTACCAAATTTGGTAAGGTGATAGCTACTAGCAACCCCCAAAGATTTGCATCAAATATTTTGGAGCCACGCCCACCCATTCCTTCTCCAGCCCCCCTTCCTAACCTTTAGCAAATGCATGCATTTTGAAATCAGAATAGCCTATATCTCCCACAGTTTTTGAGCTATAGCCATCAAATTTGGTACCAAGATAGGTGTTGATGACCCCCCAAAAACTGCATCAAAAGTCTGGATGCCACGCCCACCAATACTGCCCTAGCCGCCCCCATCCACCCCAACGCTTCGTCAAAAACGGGAATGCGTGTATCTTCCAGAGTTGTGGAGCTAGAGCCACCAAAATTGGTAGGCAGATAGCTGGTAACGACCCCCAAAGAACTGCATCACACCACGCCCCCATTCCGCCCCCAGCTCCACCGCAATTTGAAATCAGAAATGGCTATATCTCCCACAGTTTTTGAGCTAGAGCCACCAAATTTGGTGCCAAGATAGGTGATGATGACCCTCCAAAAACTGCATCAAAAGTTTGGATGCCACGCCCACCGATACTTCCCTAGCCGCCCCCATATACCCCAACGCTTCGTCAAAAACGGGAATGCGTGTATCTTCCAGAGTTTAGGAGCTAGAGCCTCCAAATTTGGTAGGAAGATAGCTGGTAACGACCCCCAAAAAACTGCATCAAAGTTTTGGAGCCACGCCCACCCATTACGCCCCCAGCCCCCCCGCAGTTTGAAATCAGAAATGGCTATATCTCCCACAGTTTTTGAGCTAGAGCCACCAAATTTAGTGCCAAGATAGGTGATGATGACCCCCAAAAAACTGCATCAAAAGTTTGGATGCCACGCCCACCAATACTGCCCAAGCCGCCCCCATCCACCACAACGCTTCGTCAAAAACGGGAATGCGTGTATCTTCCAGAGTTGAGGAGCTAGAGCCTCCAAATTTGGTAAGAAGATAGCTGGTAACGACCCCCAAAAAACTGCATCAATTTTGGAGCCACGCCCACCCATTTCGCCCCCCTTTCCCCACCTTTTGCAAACTTCGAGCTAGAGTCACCAAATTTGGTGATTTTATTTTTATTATCTTTTTTTATTTTATTTTTTTAAATAAATATTCAACAAAATTCTCCCTTTATTTAAATTTACACTAAACACGATTTTTTTTTTAATTTTTGTTTCAATTCTAATTACACTTTCTTCAATTTTTCTTTTCTTTTGTATATATAAACAAGAAAAAACCTCAACTTTAAAACTAAATTTCCGTCTTGTTATATTTTGATTTAATTTAACTTTCTACTTTTTTTTCCTTATTTTTTTCTATTAAATTATTATTTAAATCGTTACTAAGTTTTCTTTAGTAAATTTTTTACTTAAATTTCCATTCCAAATTCTTCCTCCTTTTTCCAATTTAATTTTATTTTATTAAATTTTACTAACCAAATTCTTTCTTTTTCATCAAAATATTTTCCCTATTGTTTTTATTTTATTAAATTTATATATTTTTTCTTTTCCTCTTAAATTTGATTTTTATAGATTTAAAAAAATTTTTACGGTATTAATTTTTTTTTCTTTTTATTTAAGGTCCGTTTCCAGTACAATAAAAAATTGCTGGCAGGAATTTGTGATATATTTTGGAAGCGTGGGCACAAGATTTTATAGTGTGACCATAGTCCACTAATTTGTGGTAAAAATATGTCATTTTTCCTTATATAGCTTAAGAGATACATGGTCACACTGAGGCATCAAATTTAAAAAGTAAACAAACCCACAAATAAAAAATAAAAAAGAAAAGATGAATAGTGCGAATATGCTTATTCCGTTGTTGGTATCATATGTTGTTGCAGTGCCAATACTTTTAAGCCCGCTTTTCAGTTTTCCTTTCCATTATTATTTATAGCTTGTCGTTTTATAAATGTTGGTTGCTGTCCTGGGCACAAAAATATATATGATTTGGTATTTCCTGCGCCCAGCGCCAGTGTGTACATATTGTATAAATCGATACTATCGATAAGCAGTTTATAATTTTTTGCTACGTTGCTAGATACCTAGAACACACGCAGCCATAAAAAAAACAATTCCTGCTGCCACGATTTTGTATGGAAAAAATTTTTTTTGCTGTACTGGATACGGACCTTAACACAAAAATAAACTCTATTTTTTGTGTTTTTTTTTACGAATTTTTGCCGATTTAAACATTTTAATTAAATTAAATTTTTATTATATTCCGACTTTAAATATTTGAATAAATTTTTATTATTTTAATTCCATTTAAGGTATTTTGATTAAATTGTTTTTATTCCGATTTGATTTTTTATATAAATATTTTTTTTTTAAATTTCACTATCGATTTTCACTCGTACTTGTCGCACTGTACTATGTTCACCTATAATTCGCTTTCGTCCAACTGTTGGCTTTCTATATACCTTTATTTTCTTTAAAACAAAAAAAATCTCTTTCAGACGTTATTGTCCTACTGTTCAACTGTTCGCAGCCAAAATCAGCCCAAAATCAATTACACTTTTGCTAATTTGGCGCGTGCTGTAATCCGTTCGTTGACCCGTGCGTTATTCTATTATAATAATCACTACGCCCGCTTTCGCTCTTATTTTCGCAGACGATTCGACTTGCAGGTGTTCAAGTCCCGTTTTCTTAATCGGCGCGCGTGTTTCAACCGTCAGCTTCTTTGTGCCGCTACAATTGCACAAAAATTTTCGACTGACTTTTGCCGCTTAACACACGCGCGATCAAACAGAGTTCACACTTGTTCGTAGTGCGTTTGGCGTTTATACTGCCAAATTGCTCTACGCCTCTTTCACGTTTGCGCCCCTGCTCGGGCGCCACTTTTAAAATAGTAATTTTGCCGAGGTACAGATCCCAGTCCGTCCAAGGCCCACGTCATAAGAAATATTTATTTTTTCAGCAACGCTTTCGTAAATTTTAGGCAAGTTTTATGTTTCGATTTAACTTTTATTATCGTTACCGAAGGTAAAGAGAATATTGGGTTTGTGCAATGTCCGTCATGGTGTCTGTCCGTCTGACCGTCCGTATGTGTGCAAGTTTTTTCCACACCCTTCAAGCTAGAGACTTGAAACTTTCCAATTCTCTTTATCTATGGGATAATAAATTAAAGTGTCAAGATTGGGGTTCTAAAAACCGATAAATCCACATATTTCGCACATCCTACCAGCTAGAACTACCAAATTTGGTAAGGTGATAGCTACTAGCAACCCCCAAAGATTTGCATCAAATATTTTGGAGCCACGCCCACCCATTCCTTCTCCAGCCCCCCTTCCTAACCTTTAGCAAATGCATGCATTTTGAAATCAGAATAGCCTATATCTCCCACAGTTTTTGAGCTATAGCCATCAAATTTGGTACCAAGATAGGTGTTGATGACCCCCCAAAAACTGCATCAAAAGTCTGGATGCCACGCCCACCAATACTGCCCTAGCCGCCCCCATCCACCACAACGCTTTGTCAAAAACGGGAATGCGTGTATCTTCCAGAGTTGTGGAGCTAGAGCCACCAAAATTGGTAGGCAGATAGCTGTTAACGACCCCCAAAGAACTGCATCACAGTTTTGGAGCCACGCCCACCCATTCCGCCCCCAGCCCCCCGCATTTTAAAGTCAAAAAATCATATATCTCCCACAGTTTTTGAGCTATAGCCATCAAATTTGGTACCAAGATAGGTGATGATGAACCCCAAAAAAAAAACAAGTGGAAACGTTGCAGTCGGACGCAACCGACTGCGGCATACTCGATACCAGTATTAAAACCGGTAAAAAGAGGCCTGACTGCTGAGGGGTACGGATGCGGCAGAGGTGTACACTGCCTTAAAAATTTTCCGATGCAGATGGGGATGCCACAAGCTATCTTCCTTACAAATTTGATGACTCTAGCTCAAAGTTTGTAAGTTTGTTGGGAAAGGGGGGCTGGAGGTGGTATGGGTGGGCGTGGCATCCAGATTTGTGATGCAAATCTTTGTGGAATGTCAATTGCTATCTTCATACCAAATTTGGTGACTCTAGCTCGAAATTTGTAAAAAGTGTGGAAAGGGGGGCTGGGGGCGGTATGAGTGGGCGTGGCATCCAAATTTTTGATGCAGATCTTTGTGGAATGTCAATTGCTATCTTCATAACTGCATCAAAAGTTTGGATGCCACGCCCACCGATACTGCCCTAGCCGCCCCCATATACCCCAACGCTTCGTCAAAAACGGGAATGCGTGTATCTTCCAGAGTTTAGGAGCTAGAGCCTCCAATTTTGGTAGGAAGATAGCTGGTAACGACCCCCAAAAAACTGCATCAAAGTTTTGGAGCCACGCCCACCCATTTCGCCCCCAGCCCCTCGCATTTTAAAATCAAAAATCTTATATCTCCCACAGTTTTTGAGCTAGAGCCACCAAATTTAGTGCCAAGATATGTGATGATGACCCCCAAAAACTGCATCAAAAGTTTGGATGCCACGCCCACCAATACTGCCCAAGCCGCCCCCATCCACCACAACGCTTCGTCAAAAACGGGAATGCGTGTATCTTCCAGAGTTGAGGAGCTAGAGCCTCAAAATTTGGTAAGAAGATAGCTGGTAACGACCCCCAAAAAACTGCATCAAAGTTTTGGAGCCACGCCCACCCATTTCGCCCCCCTTTCCCCACCTTTTACAAACTTCGAGCTAGAGTCACCAAATTTGGTGACTTTTATTTTATTTTTAAATAAATATTCAACAAAATTCTCCCTTTATTTAAATTTACCCTAAACACGATTTTTTTTTTAATTTTTGTTTCAATTCTAATTACACTTTTTCTTCAATTTTTCTTTTCTTTTGTATATATAAACAAGAAAAAACCTCAACTTTAAAACTAAATTTCCGTCTTGTTATATTTTGATTTAATTTAACTTTCTACTTTTTTTCCTTATTTTTTTCTATTAAATTATTATTTAAATCGTTACTAAGTTTTCTTTAGTAAATTTTTTACTTAAATTTCCATTCCAAATTCTTAATCCTTTTTCCAATTTAATTTTATTTTATTAAATTTTACTCACCAAATTCTTTCTTTTTCATCAAAATATTTTCCCTGTT
Source organism: Scaptomyza montana (assembly GCA_018904305.1). Taxonomy (NCBI): domain Eukaryota; kingdom Metazoa; phylum Arthropoda; class Insecta; order Diptera; family Drosophilidae; genus Scaptomyza; species Scaptomyza montana. Next base: position 2,175,006 of record JAEIGR010000010.1, read on the forward strand.
GTTTTTATTTTATTAAATTTATATATTTTTTCTTTTCCTCTTAAATTTGATTTTTATAGATCTAAAAAAAAATCTTTACGGTATTAATTTTTTTTCTTTTTTATTTAAGGTCCGTTTCCAGTACAATAAAAAATTGCTGGCAGGAATTTGTGATATATTTTGGAAGCGTGGGCACAAGATTTTATAGTGTGACCATAGTCCACTAATTTGTGGTAAAAATATGTCATTTTTCCTTATATAGCTTAAGAGATACATGGTCACACTGAGGCATCAAATTTAAAAAGTAAACAAACCCACAAATAAAAAATAAAAAAGAAAAGATGAATAGTGCGAATATGCTTATTCCGTTGTTGGTATCATATGTTGTTGCAGTGCCAATACTTTTAAGCCCGCTTTTCAGTTTTCCTTTCCATTATTATTTATAGCTTGTCGTTTTATAAATGTTGGTTGCTGTCCTGGGCACAAAAATATATATGATTTGGTATTTCCTGCGCCCAGCGCCAGTGTGTACATATTGTATAAATCGATACTATCGATAAGCAGTTTATAATTTTTTGCTACGGTGCTAGATACCTAGAACACACGCAGCCAAAAAAAAAACAATTCCTGCTGCCACGATTTTGTATGGAAAAAATTTTTTTTGCTGTACTGGATAAGGACCTTAACACAAAAATAAACTCTATTTTTTGTGTTTTTTTTACGAATTTTTGCCGATTTAAACATTTTAATTAAATTAAATTTTTATTATATTCCGACTTTAAATATTTGAATAAATTTTTATTATTTTAATTCCATTTAAGGTATTTTGATTAAATTGTTTTTATTCCGATTTGATTTTTTATATAAATATTTTTTTTTTTAAATTTCACTATCGATTTTCACTCGTACTTGTCGCACTGTACTATGTTCACCTATAATTCGCTTTCGTCCAACTGTTGGCTTTCTATATACCTTTATTTTCTTTAAAACAAAAAAAAATCTCTTTCAGACGTTATTGTCCTACTGTTCAACTGTTCGCAGCCAAAATCAGCCCAAAATCAATTACACTTTTGCTAATTTGGCGCGTGCTGTAATCCGTTCGTTGACCCGTGCGTTATTCTATTATAATAATCACTACGCCCGCTTTCGCTCTTATTTTCGCAGACGATTCGACTTGCAGGTGTTCAAGTCCCGTTTTCTTAATCGGCGCGCGCGTTTCAACCGTCAGCTTCTTTGTGCCGCTACAATTGCACAAAAATTTTCGACTGACTTTTGCCGCTTAACACACGCGCGATCAAACAGAGTTCACACTTGTTCGTAGTGCGTTTGGCGTTTATACTGCCAAATTGCTCTACGCCTCTTTCACGTTTGCGCCCCTGCTCGGGCGCCACTTTTAAAATAGTAATTTTGCCGAGGTACAGATCCCAGTCCGTCCAAGGCCCACGTCATAAGAAATATTTATTTTTTCAGCAACGCTTTCGTAAACTTTAGGCAAGTTTTATGTTTCGATTTAACTTTTATTATCGTTACCGAAGGTAAAGAGAATATTGGGTTTGTGCAATGTCCGTCATGGTGTCTGTCCGTCTGTATGTGTGCAAGTTTTTTCCACACCCTTCAAGCTAGAGACTTGAAACTTTCCAATTCTCTTTATCTATGGGATAATAAATTAAAGTGTCAAGATTGGGGTTCTAAAAACCGATAAATCCACATATTTCGCACATCCTACCAGCTAGAACTACCAAATTTGGTAAGGTGATAGCTACTAGCAACCCCAAAGATTTGCATCAAATATTTTGGAGCCACGCCCACCCATTCCTTCTCCAGCCCCCCTTCCTAACCTTTAGCAAATGCATGCATTTTGAAATCAGAATAGCCTATATCTCCCACAGTTTTTGAGCTATAGCCATCAAATTTGGTACCAAGATAGGTGTTGATGACCCCCCAAAAGCTGCATCAAAAGTCTGGATGCCACGCCCACCAATACTGCCCTAGCCGCCCCCATCCACCACAACGCTTTGTCAAAAACGGGAATGCGTGTATCTTCCAGAGTTGTGGAGCTAGAGCCACCAAAATTGGTAGGCAGATAGCTGTTAACGACCCCCAAAGAACTGCATCACAGTTTTGGAGCCACGCCCACCCATTCCGCCCCCAGCCCCCCGCATTTTAAAGTCAAAAAATCATATATCTCCCACAGTTTTTGAGCTATAGCCATCAAATTTGGTACCAAGATAGGTGATGATGAACCCCCAAAAAAAAAACAAGTGGAAACGTTGCAGTCGGACGCAACCGACTGCGGCATACTCGATACCAGTATTAAAACCGGTAAAAAGAGGCCTGACTGCTGAGGGGTACGGATGCGGCAGAGGTGTACACTGCCTTAAAAATTTTCCGATGCAGATGGGGATGCCACAAGCTATCTTCCTTACAAATTTGATGACTCTAGCTCAAAGTTTGTAAGTTTGTTGGGAAAGGGGGCTGGAGGTGGTATGGGTGGGCGTGGCATCCAGATTTGTGATGCAAATCTTTGTGGAATGTCAATTGCTATCTTCATACCAAATTTGGTGACTCTAGCTCGAAATTTGTAAAAAGTGTGGAAAGGGGGGCTGGGGGCGGTATGAGTGGGCGTGGCATCCAAATTTTTGATGCAGATCTTTGTGGAATGTCAATTGCTATCTTCATAACTGCATCAAAAGTTTGGATGCCACGCCCACCGATACTGCCCTATTCGCCCCCATATACCCCAACGCTTCGTCAAAAACGGGAATGCGTGTATCTTCCAGAGTTTAGGAGCTAGAGCCTCCAATTTTGGTAGGAAGATAGCTGGTAACGACCCCCAAAAAACTGCATCAAAGTTTTGGAGCCACGCCCACCCATTCCGCCCCCAGCCCCCCCGCATTTTAAAATCAAAAAATCTTATATCTCCCACAGTTTTTGAGCTAGAGCCACCAAATTTAGTGCCAAGATATGTGATGATGACCCCCAAAAAACTGCATCAAAAGTTTGGATGCCACGCCCACCAATACTGCCCAAGCCGCCCCCATCCGCCACAACGCTTCGTCAAAAACGGGAATGCGTGTATCTTCCAGAGTTGAGGAGCTAGAGCCTCAAAATTTGGTAAGAAGATAGCTGGTAACGACCCCCAAAAAACTGCATCAAAGTTTTGGAGCCACGCCCACCCATTTCGCCCCCCTTTCCCCACCTTATACAAACTTCGAGCTAGAGTCACCAAATTTGGTGACTTTTATTTTATTTTTAAATAAATATTCAACAAAATTCTCCCTTTATTTAAATTTACACGAGTTGTGTTCCAGAGTTGTGGAGCTAGAGCCACCAAAATTGGTAGGCAGATAGCTGGTAACGACCCCCAAAGAACTGCATCACAGTTTTGGAGCCACGCCCACCCATTCCACCCCCAGCCCCCCCGCATTTTAAAGTCAAAAAAGCATACATCTCCCACAGTTTTTGAGCTATAGCCACCAAATTTGGGGCCAAGATAGGTGATGATGAACCCCAAAAAAAAAACAAGTGGAAACGTTGCAGTCGGACGCAACCGACTGCGGCATACTCGATACCAGTATTAAAACCGATACGAGGCCTGATTGCAAAGGGGTACGGATGCGGCAAAGGTGTACACTGCCTAAAAAATTGTCCGATGCAGATGGGGATGCCACAAGCTATCTTCCTTACAAATTTGGTGACTCTAGCTCAAAGTTTGTAAGTTTGTTGGGAAAGGGGGGCTGGAGGCGGTATGGGTGGGCGTGGCATCCAGATTTGTGATGCAAATCTTTGTGGAATGTCAATTGCTATCTTCATACCAAATTTGGTGACTCTAGCTCGAAATTTGTAAAAAGTGGGGAAAGGGGGGCTGAGGGCGGTATGAGTGGGCGTGGCATCCAAATTTTTGATGCAGATCTTTGTGGAATGTTAATTGCTATCTTCATACCAAATTTGGTGACTCTAGCTCAAAGTTTGTAAAATGTGGGGAGAGGGGGGCTGGGGCCTTATGGGTGGGCGTGGAATCCAAATTTTTGATGCAGATCATTGTAAAATGTCAATTGCTATCTTCATACCAAATTTGGTGACTGTAGCTCGAAATTTGTAAAAAGAGTGGAGAGGGGGTCTGGGAGCTGGGGGTGGTATGGGTGGGCATGGCATCCAAATTTGTGATGCAGATCTTTGTGGAATGTCAATTGCTATCTTCATACCAAATTTGGTGACTCTAGCTCGAAAATTGTAAAAAGTGGGGAAAGGGGGGCTGGGGGCGGTATGGGTGGGTGTGACATCCAATGTTTTGCTGCAGATCTATGTGGGATGTCAATTGCTATCTTCATATCAAATTTGGTGACTCTAGCTCGAAGTTTGTAAAAGGTGGGGAAAGGGGGGGCGAAATTGAGGGCGTGGCTCCAAAACTTTGATGCAGTTTATTGGGGGTCGTTACCAGCTATCGTGTTACCAAATTTGGAGGCTCTAGCTCCTCAACTCTGGAAGATACACGCATTCCCGTTTTTGACGAAGCGTTGTGGTGGATGGGGGCGACTTGGGATGTATTGGTGGGCGTGGCATCCAAACTTTTGATGCAGTTTTTTGGGAGTCATCATCACCTATCTTGGCACTAAATTTGATGGCTCTAGCTCAAAAACTGTGGGAGATATAGTCATTTCTGATTTCAAATTGCGGGGAGGCTGGGGGCGGAATGGGTGGGCGTGGCTCCAAAACTATGAATCAGATTTTTGGGGGTCGTTACCAATTATCTTTCTACTAAATTTGGTGGCTCCAGCTCCACAACTCTGGAAAATACTCGCATTTCAGTTTTTGTCGAAGCGTTGGGGCAGCTGGGGGCGGTATTGGTGGGCGTGACATCCTAATTTTTTTTTTTGGGGTTCATCATCACCTATCTTGGCCCCAAATTTGGTGGCTATAGCTCAAAAACTGTGGGAGATGTATGCTTTTTTGACTTTAAAATGCGGGGGGGGCGTGGCATCCAGACTTTTGATGCAGTTTTTGGGGGGTCATCAACACCTATCTTGGTACCAAATTTGATGGCTATAGCTCAAAAACTGTGGGAGATATAGGCTATTCTGATTTCAAAATGCATGCATTTGCTAAAGGTTAGGAAGGGGGCTGGAGAAGGAATGGGTGGGCGTGGCTCCAAAATATTTGATGCAAATCTTTGGGGGTTGCTAGTAGCTATCACCTTACCAAATTTGGTAGTTCTAGCTGTAAGGATGTGCGAAATATGTGGATTTATCGGTTTTTAGAACCCCAATCTTGACACTTTAATTTACTATCCCATAGATAAAGAGAATTGGAAAGTTTCAAGTCTCTAGCTTGAAGGGTGTGGAAAAAACTTGCACACATACGGACGGACAGACGGACAGACACCATGACGGACATTGCACAAACCCAATATTCTCTTTACCTTCGGTAACGATAATAAAAGTTAAATCGAAACATAAAACTTGCCTAAAATTTACGAAAGCGTTGCTGAAAAAATAAATATTTCTTATGACGTGGGCCTTGGACGGACTGGGATCTGTACCTCGGCAAAATTACTATTTTAAAAGTGGCGCCCGAGCAGGGACGCAAACGTGAAAGAGGCGTAGAGCAATTTGGCAGTAAAAACGCCAAACGCACTACGAACAAGTGTGAACTCTGTTTGATCGCGCGTGAGTTAAGCGGCAAAAGTCAGTCGAAAATTTTTGTGCAATTGTAGCGGCACAAAGAAGCTGACGGTTGAATGCGCGCGCCGATTAAGAAAACGGGACTTGAACACCTGCAAGTCGAATCGTCTGCGAAAATAAGAGCGAAAGCGGGCGTAGTGATTATTATAATAGAATAACGCACGGGTCAACGAACGGATTACAGCACGCGCCAAATTAGCAAAAGTGCAATTGATTTTGGGCTGATTTTGGCTGCGAACAGTTCAAAAGTAGGACAATAACGTCTGAACGAGATTTTTTTATTTTTTAAAGAAAATAAAGGTACAGTGGACGCTCACTAATTAGAAATTAGAACCTCGGTTCTAATTTGAGAGCGTTTTTTTTTTATTTTCTGGTGAACTTTTATTTTGGTTTGCCTTTTAACAAATTGCATATAAAAAGGGGATTCACCCAACTGCGTGTGTTTAAGAGCGTTTTTTTTCTGGTGAATTTTTGTTTTGGTTTACCTTTTAACAAATTGCATATAAAAGGGGATTCACCCAACTGCGTGTGTTCCGATTCTATTTGTGTGCACTCATATTTGGTCATTCACATGCAAACTTTTGACAAGCAAGCACATATTCGGGGATTAAGAGAAAACTAATTTAAAATGTCGAATAAGCGTAAGAAAAACACTTTGTCTTTGGAAACTAAAGCAAAAATAGTAAAACAACTCGATGAAGGCGTTCCAGCAAACCGTTTAGCCTTAGATTACAATGTGGCAAAATCTGCCATCAGTTATATTAAATCGAAAAAGGAGTTAATCTTGAATGCCGTATCAAACACATACCAGGAGGCAAAAAATAAATCCTTGCACAATGCTGAATATCCTGAAATGGAAACACGTCTATATGAATGGTTTTTAAATCAACGGCAAAAGAAGTGCACTATGACTGGACCAATTTTACAAGCGAAAGCTAAAACCATATTTAGTGAAGTGTATCCCAATAAGGATGAACGATCATTTTGTGCAAGCGATGGCTGGTTCACCAAATTCAAAAATCGACATGGCATTCGTTTTTAAAAATTAGTGGCGAGATACTGTCTAGTGATGTAATGGCGGTTGCTCCTTTTATACACAGATTTCGAGCAAAGGTCACTGAAATGGAGCTAATGGAGACACAAATATATAATGTCGACGAAAGTGGACTCTTTTCCGTTGCCTACCAGACAGAACATACGTTGCCGCTTGCGAAAAGAATGCCCCTGGATGCAAAATACAAAAGGAACGCATTTCAATTCTACTCGGAGCAAATAGTGATGGCTCACATAAATTAAAGCCATTGGTGATTGGAAAAGCAAAACAACCAAGATGCTTCAAAGGATATGTCAACCCACTGCATTACGACTTCTCAAAAAATGCTTGGATGACGTCGCGAATATTTCATGACTGGTTTCACGACATATTTATTAAAGAGGTGAATAGAATTTACAAATACATAACAGAGGTCTCCCCGCCTGTCACGAGTCCTTGACAAGTCTTTGAGTGGATTTAAAAAATATATATTTTCCATTTGCAGGTCAACCGATTTTCAGAAGAAAATAATTTGCCACCGAAGGCACTTTTGCTCATTGACAACTGCTCTGCTCATACACCAATAGAAAAACTACAAAGTGCCGATGGAAACATAGTTGCCTATTTCTTCCCACCAAACGTGACAGCAGCTGTGCAGCCAATGGACCAAAACCCCATAAAACTAACAAAACTAATATACAGAAGCAAACTACTTGCTCAATTAGTTGCTGAAGGTGGCGGAGTAAATAATTTTTTGAAGCAGCACTCAATCCGTGATGCAATCCCATTACTCAAACAAGCTTGGGATGAAGTGCCACAAAGAGTAATAAAAAATGCATGGTCCAAGCTACTAAACTGGGACGCAGACCACTACGACAGCGACGATGATCTGCCGCTAGCACAATTGACAGAAAGTAATCGGGAATGTAATGAACTTCTGCTTACTAACCAAACCCTCTTAGAAGCTATTGAACAGCGAAATTCCATCGGAATAGAGGAAATCGAAATGTGGAATGAAGACGCGTTTGGGGTACAGGAAGTCAGTAGCGAAGATGAGGCTTCAGATGACCAGGAAGACGCCGACGTCGATGGCACTCAAACACCTTCAGATGGTACGGCAATGGAAAGCGTCAATAATTTGCTGAAATGGTGCAAAAATAGTGAGACGCATAGTAGTAAGCACATGGCTAATCTTTTGGAGCTCCGTAAAGACATTGTGCTGTCTACTTTAAAGAAAACTAAAAACAAACTAACATAACAGACTACTATAGTAAGCAAGATTACTTTAAATAATAAAAGAAAATATATCTAAATGAAAGTTATTTAAGAATTTTTTTTCTCAATTATGAATGAACAAAACATTATTTTTCTTAAATGTTGAAAACAAATTAATTTTAATTAAAAAACATTCCCTTCGAAGCATTTTTAGCAGAAAAGAAGCCATTTCTTGCCTTATACGACATTTCAAAATGCGTCCAAATTGAACTTTTCGAAATTAGAACTACCCCAGGAACCAACTGGTTCTAATTTGCGAGCGTCCACTGTATATAGAAAGCCAACAGTTGGACGAAAGCGAATTATAGGTGAACATAGTACAGTGCGACAAGTACGAGTGAAAATCGATAGTGAAATTTAAAAAAAAAAATATTTATATAAAAAATCAAATTGGAATAAAAACAATTTAATCAAAATACTTTAAATGGAATTAAAATAATAAAAATTGTATTCAAATATTTAAAGTCGGAATAAAATAAAAATTTAATTTAATTAAAATTTTTAAATCGGCAAAAATTCGTAAAAAAAAAACACAAAAAATAGAGTTTATTTTTGTGTTACAGCAAAAAAAAAAATTTTTCCATACAAAATCGTGGCAGCAGGAATTGTTATACTCGATACCGAAGGTAAGAGTATATTGAGTTTGTGCATGTCCGTCATGGTGTCTGTCCGTCTGTCCGTCTGTCCGTCTGTATGAACGCATCTTTTTTCCACACCCTTCAAGCTAGAGACTTGAAACTTTCCAAATCTCTTTATCTATGGGATAGTAAATTAAAGTGTTAAGATGGGGGTTCTACGATAACTGGGGGGCTGGCAAATCGATAAATTCGATAACTCAAACCGATAAATCCACATATTTCGCACATCCTTATAGCTAGAAGTACCAAATTTGGTAAGAAGATAGCTACTAGCAACCCCCAAAAAACTGCATCAAAAATTTTGGAGCCACGCCCCCTTTCCGCCCCCAGCCCCCGATTTTAAAGTCAAAAAGCCTATATCTCCCACAGTTTTGAGCTATAGCCACCAAATTTGGTGCCAAGATAGGTGATGATGACCCCAAAACTGCATCAAAGTTTGGATGCCACGCCCACCGATACTGCCCTAGTCGCCCCATCCACCCCAACGCTTCGTCAAAAACGGGAATGCGTGTATCTTCCAGAGTTGCGGAGCTGAGCCTCCAAAGTTGGTGGGAAGATAGCTGGTAACGACCCCCAAAACTGCATCAAATTTTTGGAGCCACGCCCACCCATTCCGCCCCCAGCCCCCGCATTTTGAAATCAGAAATGGCTATATCTCCCACAGTTTTTGATCTAGAGCCACCAAATTTGGTGCCAAGATAGGTGATGATGACCCCTAAAAACTGCATCAAAGTTTGGATGCCACGCCCACCAATACTGCCCTAGCCGGCCCCATCCACCCCAACGCTTCGTCAAAAACGGGAATGCGTGTATCTTCCAGAGTTGTGGAGCTAGAGCCAGCAAATTTGGTAGGAAGGTAGCTGGCAACGACCCCCAAAATTTGCATCAAAGTTTTGGAGCCACGCCCTCCATTTCCCCCCTTTCCCCACTTTTACAATTTTCGAGCTAGAGTCACAAATTTGGTATGAAGATAGCAATTGACATTTTACAAAGATCTGCATCAAAATTTGGATGCCACGCCCACCCTTACCGCCCCCAGCCCCCTTTCCCCACCTTTTACAAATTTCGAGCTAGAGTCACAAAATTTGGTATGAAGATAGCAATTGACATTTTACAAAGATCTGCATCAAAAATTTTGATGCCACGCCCACCCTTACCGCCCCCAGCCCCCTTTCCCCACCTTTTACAAATTTCGAGCTAGAGTCACCAAATTTGGTATGAAGATAGCAATTGACATTCCACAAAGATCTGCATCACAAATTTGGATGTCACGCCCACCCTTACCGGCCCCAGCCCCCTTTCCCCACCTTTTACAAATTTTGAGCTAGAGTCATCAAATTTGGTATGAAGATAGCAATTGACATTTCAGAAAGATCTGCAACAAAAATTTTGATGCCACAACTACCCATACCGCCCCAGCCCCCTTTTTTTACCTTTTACAAACTTTGAGCTAGAGTCACCAAATTTGGTATGAAGATAGCCGGTGGCATCCCATCTGCATCGAGAATCTTTAAGGCAGCGTAAACCCCTGCCGCATCCGTACCCCTTTGCATTCAGGCCTCTTTTACCGGTTTTATTCTGGTATCGAGTATGCCGAAGTCGGTTGCGTCCGACTGCAACGTTTCCACTTGTTTTTTTTGGCTGCGTGTGTTCTAGGTATCTAGCAACGTAGCAAAAAATACTAAACTGCTTATCGATAGTATCGATTTATACAATATGTACACACTGGCGCTGGGCGCAGGAAATACCAAATCATATATATTTTTGTGCCCAGGACAGCAACCAACATTTATAAAACGACAAGCTATAAATAATAATGGAAAGGAAAACTGAAAAACGGGTTTAAAAGTATTGGCACTGCAACAACATATGATACCAACAACGGAATAAGCATATTCGCACTATTCATCTTTTCTTTTTTAACACGCTTATATTAGCTTCACTTGTATGTTTGTATGTTTGTATGTATGTAACTCTCCTTTGGACTAAAAGCAAGAGGCTTATTACTGTCAGTATATCCCAGTACCTCAAGTTCGTTCGTTGGCCGAGCGGTCTAAGGCGCGGGTCTTCGCTCCCGGACTCACCGATCGTGGGTTCTAATCCCGTCCACGGCCGAAAAAAAAAATTGGTTTTTTTTTAAATCTGCACCATGTTCATGTTCTCTAGAACTTCCAATTTTTTTTTTTTAATAATTAATAGAACTAAAATTAAAAAAAACTAAAAAACACGCTTTTATAATACATCGAACTAAAAAGTGAAAAATAAATATAGTTTAAAAAAACTAAAAAACACGCTTTAAGAGCATATCAAACTAAAAAGTTAAAAATAATTTTTCAAATAAGTTTAAAACAATAATAAATGATAAATACTAGCATTATTGTAAAAAAGCGTGGGGCGCTTTGTCCATATTTCTCGTACATCGAGCGCCCAACGCTTTTTTACAATAATGCTAGTATTTATCATTTATTATTGTTTTAAAATTATTTGAAAAATTATTTTTAACTTTTTAGTTTGATATGCTCTTAAAGCGTGTTTTTTAGTTTTTTTAAACTATATTTATTATTTGTGGGTTTGTTTAAGGCCTATTTACTCTTGACTTAACTTAACTTAACTTAACGTAAGATTCAGCTGACTCAATCTGCCTTATGGCTGTCAATGCTAGCGTTTACTCTCAACTTAACGTAACTTAACTTACGTTAAGTTCTTAAGTTGAACAGTGTTGATTAACATGAAAATCAAACAGCTGATCAAAAACTGTGATGCAAAACGTTTAACGCTCTTAACAAAATGTTTACAAAATCAAATATTCAAATGGATGAAGATAAACTTATTATTTTAGTACAAAATCATGCTTTATTATATGATAAAAAGTCAAAAGAATTTAAAAATATAATTAAAACAAGAGAAGTTTGGGCTGCAATTGCCAAAGAACTTGGTTGCAACGTTGTATTCAAAATGCGCCAATGAGCGGTCAATATATTTTTCTGTGTTTAACAGCACTGCTAACATAATTCTACAGCACTGACACACTGATTTCTTAAGTTAAGTTAAGTTGAGAGTAAACAAATACATTCCTTAAGTTAAATTACGTTAAGTTACGTTAAGTTAAGTCAAGAGTAAATAGGCCTTTACTTTTTACATTTGATGCCTCAGTGTGACCATGTATCTCTTAAGCTATATAAGGAAAAATGACATATTTTTACCACAAATTAGTGGACTATGGTCACACTATAAAATCTTGTGCCCACGCTTCTAAAATAAATCACAAATTCCTGCCAGCAATTTTTTATTGTACTGGAAACGGACCTTAAATAAAATAGAAAAAAAAATTAATACAGTAAAGATTTTTTTTTAGATCTATAAAAATCAAATTTAAGAGGAAAAGAAAAAATATATAAATTTAATAAAATAAAAACAACAGGGAAAATATTTTGATGAAAAAGAAAGAATTTGGTTAGTAAAATTTAATAAAATAAAATTAAATTGGAAAAAGGAGGAAGAATTTGGAATGGAAATTTAAGTAAAAAATTTACTAAAGAAAACTTAGTAACGATTTAAATAATAATTTAATAGAAAACAAGTGGAAACGTTGCAGTCGGACGCAACCGACTGCGGCATACTCGATACCAGTATTAAAACCGGTAAAAAAAAGGCCTGATTGCGGAGGGGTACGGATGCGGCAGGGGTGTACGCTGCCTTAAAGATTTTCCGATGCAGATGGGGATGCCACAAGCTATCTTCCTTACAAATTTGGTGACTCTAGCTCAAAGTTTGTAAGTTTGTTGGGAAAGGGGGGCTGGAGGCGGTATGGGTGGGCGTGGCATCCAAATTTTTGATGCAGATCTTTGTGGAATGTCAATTGCTATCTTCATACCAAATTTGGTGACCCTAGCTCAAAGTTTGTAAAAAGTGGGGAAAGGGGGGCTGGGGGCGGTATGGGTGGGCGTGGCATCCAAATTTTTGATGCAGATCTTAGTGGAATGTCAATTGTTATATTCATACCAAATTTGGTGACTCTAGCTCAAAGTTTGTAAAAGGTGGGGAAAGGGGGGCTGGGGGCGGTATGGGTGGGCGTGGCATCCAAACTTTTGATGCAGATCTTTGTGGAATGTCAATTGCTATCTTCATACCAAATTTGGTGACCCTAGCTCAAAGTTTGTAAAAGGTGCGGAAAGGGGGGGGCGGTATGGGTATGCGTGGCATCCAAAATTTTGATGCAGATCTTTGTGGAATGTCAATTGCTATCTTCATACCAAATTTGGTGACCCTAGCTCAAAGTTTGTAAAAAGTGGGGAAAGGGGGCTGGGGCGGTATGGGTGGGCGTGGCATCCAAATTTTTGATGCAGATCTTTGTGGAATGTCAATTGCTATCTTCATACCAAATTTGGTGACCCTAGCTCATAGTTTGTAAAGGTGGGGAAAGGGGGCTGGGCGGTATGGTGGGCGTGGCATCCAAATTTTGATGCAGATCTTTGTGGAATGTCATTGCTATCTTCATACCAAATTTGGTGACCCTAGCTCAAAGTTTGTAAAAGTGGAAAGGGGCTGGGGGCGGTATGGGTGGGCGTGGCATCCAAACTTTTGATGCAGATCTTTGTGGATGTAATTGCTATCTTCATACCAAATTTGGTGACCCTAGCTCAAAGTTTGTAAAAAGTGGGGAGGGGGCTGGGGCGGTTGTGGGCGTGGCATCAAATTTTGATGCAATCTTTGTGGAATGTCAATTGCTATCTTCTACCAAATTTGGTGACCCTAGCTCATAGTTTGTAAGGTGGGAAGGGGGCTGGGGCGGTATGGTGGGCGTGGCATCCAAATTTTGATGCAGATCTTTGTGGAATGTCAATTGCTATCTTCATACCAAATTTGGTGACCCTAGCTCAAAGTTTGTAAAAAGTGGGGAAAGGGGGGCTGGGGGCGGTATGGGTGGGCGTGGCATCCAAACTTTTGATGCAGATCTTTGTGGAATGTCAATTGCTATCTTCATACCAAATTTGGTGACCCTAGCTCAAAGTTTGTAAAATGTGGGGAAAGGGGGGCTGGGGGCGGTATGGGTGGGCGTGGCATCCCAATTTGTGATGCAGATCTTTGTGGAATGTCAGTTGCTATATTCATACCAAATTTGGTGACTCTAGCTAAAAAATTGTAAAAAGTGGGGAAAGGGGGGCGAAATGGGTGGGCGTGGCTCCAAAACTTTGATGCAGATTTTTGGAGGTCGTTGCCAGCTATCTTCTTACCAAATTTGGTGGCTTTAGCTCCACAATTCTGGAAGATACACGGATTCCCGTTTTTGACGAAGCGTTGGGGTGGATGGGGGCGGCTAGGGCAGTATTGGTGGGCGTGGCATCCAAACTTTTGATGCAGTTTTTGGGGGTCATCATCACCTATCTTGGCACCAAATTTGGTGGCTCTAGCTCTAAAACTGAGGGAGATACAGCCATTTGTGATTTCAAAATGCTGGGGGGCTGGGGGCGGAATGGGTGGGTGTGGCTCCAAAACTTTGATGCAGTTTTTGGGGGTCGTTACCAGCTATCTTCCTACCAAATTTGGAGGTTCTAGCTCCACAACTCTGGAAGATACACGCATTCCCGTTTTTGACGAAGCGTTGGGGTGGATGGGGGCGGCTAGGGCGGTATCGGTGGGCGTGGTATCCAAACTTTTGATGCAGTTTTGGGGGTCATCATCACCTATCTTGGCACCAAATTTGGTGGGTCTAGCTCAAAAACTGAGGGAGATATAGGCTTTTTTGACTTTAAAATGCGGGGGGTGGGGGGCGGAAAGGGGGGCGTGGCTCCAAAATTTTGATGCAGTTTTCTGGGGGTGGCTAATAGCTATCTTCTTACCAAATTTGGTAGTTCTAGCTGTAAGGATGTGCGAAATATGTGGATTTATCGGTTTTGAGTTATCGAATTTATCGATTTGCCAGCCCCCCAGTTATCGTAGAACCCCCATCTTGACACTTTAATTTAATATCCCATAGATAAAGAGATTTGCAAAGTTTCAAGTCTCTAGCTTGAAGGGTGTGGAAAAAAGTTGCGAACATACAGACGGACAGACGGACAGACGGACGGACACCATGACGGACATTGCACAAACTCAATATACTCTTTACCTTCGGTATCGAGTATAAAAATAAGGAAAAAACAAGTAGAAAGTTAAATTAAATCAAAATATAACAAGACGGAAATTTAGTTTTAAAGTTTAGGTTTTTTCTTGTTTATATATACAAAAGAAAAGAAAAATTGATGAAAGTGTAATTAGAATTGAAACAAAAATTAAAAAAAAAAAATCGTGTTTAGGGTAAATTTAAATAAAGGGAGAATTTTGTTGAATATTTTGTTGTAATATTTATTGTGTTGTCCAGCTAGTTCCTTTTTAATTAATAAATACGCAGTAGTTTTATTTTATATTAAATTATTTCTTTTATATTCACGTTTTATATTTCTTTCAATGCGCACACAACCAGCCACTTATACAAACGTTGAGAAAAGAAGAACGATACAATACAGTGTGCCCGTACATAAGTTATGGGATTTCTGTAATGTTATTTTTGCTGTTAACATAACATCCTAGTGAGGAGTGATGTTATATCCAACACGCCCCCTCAAAAATTACATTTTAGTATTTGAAACTATTTACTTCAATTCATGTGACTTGTGTGCATTCTGGGGAGTATAACAATATGATCCAGCATTTGCTGCTAGGATTGGGGAAACCCAGATAAAACCCAATCAGATCATTTAAACTTAACATATATGACTTCAATATTTTCAGGTTAACTTCATTATATACTAGTTTCATAGTGGTTAAAGATAATTCAAATTAAATCAAATTAATAAGCTTCAGTTTATTAAATCTATAAGATATGTCGTTTATAAAATAGCTGCGAAGTATCCTCATCTTTGTTGTTTATTTCTGCAGTCTTCTTAGTGTAGTCCCATCTTGCTTCTTAATTCGATGAATTTTCCAGCAGGTAATGGTTTTGTAAATATGTCTGCCAGCTGATTCTCTGTAGGAATATACTCAATGGATATAATATTATTCTCTATCTGCTCTCTAGCAAAATGATATTTAATATCGATATGTTTTGACCTCTTGTGGCATGTAGGATTGCTAGCTATACTAATACAACCCTGGTTGTCTTCAAATATTTTTATTTGCTTATCGAGTTTTAGGCCAACACTTTCTAAGAGAGACTTCAGCCATAATGCTTCTCTCACAGCTTCAAACAAAGCCATATATTCTGCTTCAGTGGATGAGGCTGCCACTGAATTCTGCCTTTTTGTATTCCAACAAATAGGATTTGAATTAAACATTTTGAAAATATAACCTGTTGTACTTTTTCTATCATTCTCGTTTCCTCCCTAATCTGAGTCAACATAACCAACAAATATATGTTCATAATCTAAATTCTTCTTAAAATGTAGTTTCATATTAATACTGCCCTTAAGATACCTCAGTATTCTTTTTAAACCTTGCCATAATTCAATATTATTTTTATGGGTATATCTACTCAAGATGTTAACGGCAGTAGTAATATCAGGACGTGTACAAAGCATTATGTACATTAAACTACCAATCAAATTTCGACATGGAGCATCGTATATTTCGTCTGAGTTTAACATATCATAATTTAATTTACTAGGGAGTGGAGTACTCATAGGCTTACATTCTTCCATGTTAAATTTACTTAGAGTCTTTTCTATATAAGCAGATTGACTTAAAGATATCTGATCTTGACTTATTTCTATTTTCATTCCAATAAAATACCGTATTTCACCTAAATCAGTCATTCTAAACTTTGTCATAAGGTATTGTTTAAATCTCTTTAGGATATCTATATCTGATGCCGCTATAACTAAATCGTCCACATATAACAATACATATAAATTTCTTTTTATATCGCCCTTATCTTGAACGTATATACATCTATCAACAGGTGAATTCTTAAATCCGCATTCTTTCAATGCTTGTTCAAATACTTCAAACCAGCATCTAGCTGCTTGTTTGAGTCCATAAATCGCTTTATTTAATTTACATACATTTTCATTCTTGCAAACAATTCCTTGAGGAACTTTCATGTATATTTCCTCTTTCAGTGTACCATTTAGAAAAGCTGTTTTAACATCCATGTGATGTACTTTGAAGTTATATTGGTTTGCAATAGATAATATAAAACGAAAACGAGAAATTCTAGCAACAGGGGCGAACGTTTCATCGTAATCTATTTGATACTTCTGTGTAAAACCACGTGCCACTAATCTTGCCTTATATCTCACTGGATTTCCAAATTCATTCTGTTTTAAGGTAAATACCCACTTACTGTCTACAATATTCTTGTTTTCGGGCCTTCTAAC
This sequence comes from Scaptomyza montana, assembly GCA_018904305.1. NCBI lineage: Eukaryota > Metazoa > Arthropoda > Insecta > Diptera > Drosophilidae > Scaptomyza > Scaptomyza montana. Next base: position 2,191,966 of record JAEIGR010000010.1, read on the forward strand.
AATAGTCCATGTCTTATTTAATTCGTGAGCAGACAATTCTTCTTGAATAGCTTCTTCCCATAAAGACCTGTCCTCTCTACTTTGTATCTCGTCAAACGTATTAGGAACTTCATTGAAAACAGTATGAGCATTTAAAATATAACTATTTAGACTTGCTTCATCTTCGCTATACGATATATGTGGTTTATTTTTCAATCTATCGCTTCTTCTAGTTACATCTTCAGTAACTTTGTCCGCGATTTCATTTTGTAACTTTTCACTAGGCTGTTGAATTTCCTTACTCTCATTTAGGAAATTGTCTTTATCACTATCCTTACTTTCATTCAGGATCTCTGGTACACAACATTCCATACTCTCATTCTGGACATTTTCATTATCGTAATCCTTACTCTCATTCGGGATCTCTGGTTCACAACTTTCCATACTCTCATTCTGGAAATTTTCATTATCATCCTCCTTACTTTCATTCAGGAGATCACTTTCCTTACTCTCTTTCAGGAATTTAATATTCTTATTTTTATCCTTACTATCGTTCGGGATTTCACTTTTACCAGCTCTAGAGTTAACCATATTTGTCTCATCTACAACCACGTCTCTAGCAACAATAAATTTCTCATTTTCGATATCCCATAATTTAAAGCCATTCGGTTCATATCCGACAAAAATACTCTTAAATGATTTTTCTTCGAACTTCCGTTTTCTATTTTTATTGTGAACATACACAGTCGAACCGAATATTTTCAAATATTTTAAAACCGGCTTTCTACTATGCCACATCTCGTATGGTGTAGTTGCTCGATCTCCAAGTGCCTTACTTGGAATCCTATTTATTATGTACGTTGCCGTTAACACAGCTTCACCCCAAAAAGACTTATCTAATTCTGCACCACTGATCATGGCACGAGCCTTTTCAGTAATTGTTCTAATCATTCGTTCTGAAACTCCATTCAACTGTGGAGTGTATGGTACCGTTAAATGATAACTGATTCCCTTCTGAACACAGAACTCACGCATATCGGTAGATAAATATTCCCTACCATTGTCAATGTACAGATTCACTACTTTGAGATTAAAATGTGCTTCACTTTTTGCCACAAAGTCTTTAAACATATTAAACACATCCGATTTATGTTTTATAAGATAAGTAACACAATAATGTGTAAACTGATCCACGAAAATTACATAGTAGTTTTTATCATCAATAGTTGTAGGAGTTATCGGACCACAGACATCTGAATGAATAACAAAGAGAGCTCTATTTATATGTTCTTTATTTTTATATTTATCAAATCGTAATCTGGCTTGTTTTCCATTTAAACAAGCTTCGCATATGTCGTCTGTGGGATTAACACTATCAAGAAGCCTATTATCGTTAAATAAATTCTTTCTTTTTATTTCTAACATTTTCCCTTTGCTAATGTGACCCAATCTCTCATGCCACAATTTATATATACTAGTGTTATTTGCATTAATTTTATATGCTTTAAATTCAATAATTGGCATATCGTACGCACCTGAGGTTTCGGCGATAGTTACATCACCTTTCTTCAATTTAACTCCTTCTTCATCGAAGACAACGGTAACACCAGCCTCTTGCAACCTTTTAACAGAAATTAGGTTTGCTGCAACTTGTTTACAATATAAGACGTCTTCGAGCGTTATCTGATAATCATTTTCCAGGCGGACGATCCCACGCTTAGTTGCAGAGATGTACTCTCCTTGTTTAGCCACAGCAATCTTTATCGGATTATCCAATACTATGAAGTCCACAAATAGCGTTTCGTCGTTTATCAGGTGGTCAGTAGCACCCGAATCCAAAATAAAATTTATATTTTTGTTTGTGCTTTTATTTTGATTATTTAAACTTTTGAGCATAAACGCAAACCCTGGCTTGGCTGTTGCAGTGTTAGCTTGTTTATTATTTTCTCTATTATTTTCATTATTTATTTGTCGTTTATAACTGAAGCAATTCTTTTTTATATGCCCTGGTTTTCCACAGTGGTGACATTTTATGTTGTTTTGTTTTGTTTTATTATTATGTGGTTTTTGGATATTATTATTATAATATGGTTTTTTAGATTTGTATTTATTATTATTATTAAATTTGTTTATATTATTTTTATTAAAATTATTAAGAACCTCAGTATGCATCACCTTTTTACTTGTGTCATTACTTGCATTTTTAATTTTTACCTCATGATCTAGTAAACGGTTCTTAACAAAAGCTAAAGTTATATTTTCTTCTGACAATGTTTCTATAGCTGTAATTATTCCGTCATAGGATACTGGCAAAGTTAATAACAAGTGAGAAACCCTATCCATTTCATCAACTTTAGCTCCTGAAGCTAATAGTTCGCTCACTAGTTCATCAAAAATTATGAAGTGGTTCACTAGCGTCATCTCGCTCTTTAATTTGAGCGACAGCAACCGTTTGCGCACAGCTAACTGCGACGCCAGACTTCTGCGTTCATACACGGAATCCAAATTCATAAGAATTTGTCGTGCTGTGTTGCTGCCCGTTGCGAAATTCAAGAACGAGTCACTAAGATTCTCAATCAGTACACTTTTAGCACATCTCTCTGCCTTTACCCAGCCCTCATTCGTTTCGTTAGGTGTCTCATTATCAATAACTTTTAACACGTCTAATTCAGCCAGAAGAGCCCTAACTCTAAACTTCCACGTCGCGTATTTTTCCCCATTAAAAGGTTTTATATTTCGCTTTGCCTTGTCCATTTTATATATGTATGTGTATGCGTTCAAACACCGGACAGACGCTTCGAGAACAAAATTGTTATGCACTTGTTTTTCTTTAATAGAACGTAGCCTGGGCCCATAACCTGTTGTAATATTTATTGTGTTGTCCAGCTAGTTCCTTTTTAATTAATAAATACGCAGTAGTTTTATTTTATATTAAATGATTTCTTTTATATTCACGTTTTATATTTCTTTCAATGCGCACACAACCAGCCACTTATACAAACGTTGAGAAAAGAAGAACGATACAATACAGTGTGCCCGTACATAAGTTATGGGATTTCTGTAATGTTATTTTTGCTGTTAACATAACATCCTAGTGAGGAGTGATGTTATATCCAACATATTTATTTAAAAATAAAAGAAAAAAACAGGGATTTGAGAAAAATTTTTTTAGAAATTGAAATTAAAAGTTAATATCGATATCCGATGCCGAATCGGATTGTTAGAAGCAGTATTTTGATTGAAGATTAATAATAAGCTTAAACGCGAAATTTTTATTTGAGCTGATAAAAAATAAGAAAATAAAAAAAACAACAATGACCGATCCAAACGAAACATCCCCGGAGGACAATGGTAATCCAGGCGTGGCCGTTCGTTGGGTCAACAAACCAGATATGGGCGCCGGCTGAGGGGGAGTTGACAACGGTATGCACTTCATGGTCATCCCTGAGCAGGTGAGAAATGGGGGGTTCAGATTTGACGGTTATACCAATCCGCTCACGTTTATAGAGACGATCGAGGAGAAAACGATGACGTATGAGCTGGATTTAGACCGCATACCCAGGGCGATGAGTGAACGTTGTCGGACATGGCTGCATGTTGGTTCACGATGAGTGGACTAAAGGACGCGACGAAAGAAGACGAAATAAGGTCCCGCCGGCAAAGTGTTGGGGAGGGGTATAAAGAATACATGGTCGGTATGAAGAGACTCATGCGTCGTACCGGGTATAGATCCCCAGAGGAACAAGAGCAGATGAAATAAATGCGTGCTTAAAGTCTTCAATTTTGTGGCCCAAAATACAGAAAATTGCATTAACGAAGAATATGCGAGTGCACTTAAAAGGTGATAGCATAGCTGGTGGATTTGCAGAAATGCTTCTTCAAATAGGAAATGGATTATTTCCAACCCATGATGGCAAAATAACTTTACCATCAACTTTGTGTCATGTTGTGAAAAGTATTGAAGAGCTAACTCTAAAAATATTTCCGGATATTACAAATATCTCTCAAAAATCACTCGAATGGTTTTCAGAACGTGCTACAGTGTAATTTGCTTAGCTGCCTCGATACTTAGCTGCATCGGACAGTTATCTGCATCAAATTTTCATTTTATTGCATTAAGGCCCATTTTTGTATCAAAATCTTTTCGTTAGGTGCATCAAACTTAACAGCCTTTTGCACTTAAGCGCCTCATATCGGCAGTAATTTTTGTAATTTTCTATTAGTATCATACAAGTTAGCTGCGCCATCTATAAAAACAGCTGACTGCGCAAGAGTGAGACGCATTGCAACGTAAAACGCTGTTCGCGTGAATTCCCTCATTATTATTTGTGAAAAGCACGTTGTTGGGTTAACTTTTAAAGAAAAACTGCAAATTATTGCAGCTGTAAGCGAAAAAGTCGACAAAAATGATATCTGTAAGAAGTACAAGTGTGACCGGTCAACTATTAACCGCATAATTAAAAAACAAGCTGAAATCCAACAATCTGCATCCGCGTCTGATTTAAAACGAAAGCGCCAACGAAAAGGTTCGCACGAGTTGGTAGGAGAATCTTTGATATTCTTGATCGGCATGTAATTTTATCTAAGGCAAAGGAGTTTTGTACAAAGTTTCACGACAAATATGAGCCTAATGCCAACTGGCTTTGGCGCTGGCGAAAGCGTCACAATATTAAATTCGGTAAAATACATGGCGAAAGTGCTGCAAATGATTCCGTGTCGGATGAGTACGTACGTGGCATTTTACCAGGATTACTAAAGAACGACAATCCAGCTAATATTTTTAATGCTGACGAATCTGGCCTTTTTATAAAGCGATGCAAATGTTACTTTTTAAACGCGTGGAAAGGAGATTAAAGAGCAGAAATCTCAAAAAGTAAGAATTACAGTTTTGTTCATTTGCACTGCACTCGGGACTTACAAAAAGGCTTTTATAATAGGCAGAGCAAAATCTCCACGTTGTTTTAAGAATGCCAATGTACCACTGCCTTATTATGCCAACAAGAAAGCTTTTTACTTCATTTGAGTATAAGTTTTTAAATTTAAAATTGAATGAGGCAACAACACAAAAAAAATAACGGATTACTTGTGAATAATCCTTAACAAGTTCTTGAATTAAATACTAATTAATATTATTAATAATCCTACGAACTGAAACTCATTGCAAGAACACTATTAAATTAAATTTGTTTTTATTATGTATACAACATACGATATTGAAATCGACAACAAATAATCTGAATACATAAATTGTTTATAAAAAATACATTATTTGGCACTATAACAAATTATTTGACCAAATAAACATATTTTCTGTAACGCTGAAATTGTTTCACTTTTAGCAACGAACCATTTTAGGATCAAGTGGAAACGTTGCAGTCGGACGCAACCGACTGCGGCATACTCGATACCAGTATTAAAACCGGTAAAAAGAGGCCTGATTGCAAGGGGTACGGATGCGGCAGGGGTGTACGCTGCCTTAAAGATTCTCCGATGCAGATGGGGATGCCACCAGCTATATTCCTTCCAAATTTGGTGACTCTAGCTCAAAGTTTGTAAAATGTAGGGAAAGGGGGGCGGTATGGGTGGGCGTGGCATCAAAATTTTTGATGCAGATCTATGTGGAATTTCAATTGCTATCTACATACCAAATTTGGTGACTCTAGCTCGAAGTTTGTAAAAAGTGGGGAAAGGGGGGCTGGGGGCGGTATGGGTGGGCGTGGCATCAAAATTTGTGATGAAGATCTTTGTGGAATGTCAATTGCTATCTTCATACCAAATTTGGTGACTCTAGCTCAAAAATTGTAAAAAGTGGGGAAAGGGGGGCGAAATGGAGGGCGTGGCTCCAAAACTTTGATGCATATTTTTGGGGGTCGCTGCCAGCTGTCTTCCCACCAAATTTGGTGGCTCTAGCTCCACAACTCTGGAAGATACACTCATTCCCGTTTTTGACGAAGCGTTGGGGTGGATGGGGGTGGCTAGGGCAGTATTAGTGGGCGTGGCATCCAAACTTTTGGTGCAGTTTTTAGGGGGTCATCATCACCTATCTTGGCACCAAATTTGGTGGCTATAGCTCAAAAACTGAGGGAGATATAGTCTTTTTTGACTTTAAAATGCGGGGGGGCTGGGGGCGGAATGGGGGGCGTGGCTCCAAAATTTTTGATGCAGTTTTTTGGGGGTTGCTAATAGCTATCTTCTTACCAAATTTGGTACTTCTAGCTGTAAGGATGTGCGAAATATGTGGATGTATCGGTTTTGGGTTATCGAATTTATCGATTTGCCAGCCCCCCAGTTATCGTAGAACCCCCATCTTGACACTTTAATTTACTATCCCATAGATAAAGAGAATTGGAAAGTTTCAAGTCTCTAGCTTGAAGGGTGTGGAAAAAACTTGCAACCATACGGACGGACAGACGGACAGACACCATGACGGACATTGCACAAAACCAATATACTCTTTACCTTCGGTATCGAGTATAACAAGTGGAAACGTTGCAGTCGGACGCAACCGACTGCGGTATACTCGATACCAGTATTCAAACCGGTAAAAAGAGGCCTGATTGCAAAGGGGTACGGATGCGGCAGGGGTGTACGCTGCCTTAAAGATTTTCCGATGCAGATGGGGATGCCACCAGCTGTCTTCGTTTCAAATTTGGTGACTCTAGCTCAAAGTTTGTAAAATGTGGGAAAAGGGGGCTGGGGGCGGTATGGTTGGGCGTGGCATCTAAATTTTTGATGCAGATGTATGTGGAATGTCAATTGCTATCTTCATACCAAATTTGGTGACTCTAGCTCAAAGTTTGTAAAAGTGGGGAAAGCGGGGGCTGGGGGTGGTATGGGTAGTTGTGGCATCAACATTTTTGATGCAGATCTTTGTGGAATGTCAATTGCTATCTTCATACCAAATTTGGTGACTCTAGCTCAAAGTTTGTATAAGGTGGGGAAAGGGGGGCGGATTGGTTAGGCGTGGCTCCAAAACTTTGATGCAGATTGTTGGGGGTCGTTGCCAGCTATCTTCCTACCAAATTTGGTGGCTCTAGCATCACAACTCTAGAAGATACACGCATTCCCGTTTTTGACGAAGCGTTGGGGTGGATGGGGGCGGCTAGGGCGGTATTGGTGGGCGCGGCATCCAGACTTTTGATGCAGTTTTTGGAGGGTCATCAACACCTATCTTGGTACCAAATTTGATGGCTATAGCTCAAAAACTGTGGGAGATATAGGCTTTTCTGATTTCAAAATGCGGCGGGGCTGGGGGCGGAAAAGGTGGACGTGGCTCCAAAACTTTGATGCAGATTTTTGGAGGTCGTTGCCAGCTATCTTCCTACCAAATTTGGTGGCTCTAGCATCACAACTCTAGAAGATACACGCATTCCCGTTTTTGACGAAGCTTTGGGGTGGATGGGGGCGGCTAGGGCAGTATTGGTGGGCGTGGCATCCAGACTTTTGATGCAGTTTTTGGGGGGTCATCAACACCTATCTTGGTACCAAATTTGATGGCTATAGCTCAAAAACTGTGGGAGATATAGGCTATTCTGATTTCAAAATGCATGCATTTGCTAAAGGTTAGGAAGGGGGCTGGAGAAGGAATGGGTGGGCGTGGCTCCAAAATTTTTGATGCAGTTTTTTGGGGGTTGCTAGTAGCTATCTTCTCACCAAATTTGGTAGTTCTAACTGTAAGGATGTGCGAAATATGTGGATTTATCGGTTTTGAGTTATCGAATTTATCGATTTGCCAGCCCCCCAGTTATCGTAGAACCCCCATCTTGACACTTTAATTTACTATCCCATAGATAAAGAGAATTGGAAAGTTTCAAGTCTCTAGCTTGAAGGGTGTGGATAAAAGTTGCGTTCATACAGACGGACAGACGGACAGACAGACAGACGGACAGACGGACAGACACCATGACGGACATTGCACAAACTCAATATACTCTTTACCTTCGGTATCGAGTATAAAAATAAGTTAGCTGCCCTTTTAGGATAGCTGCTTTAAATGCCTGTGCAAAGTACTCGAGGCAGCTAAGCAAATTATACTGTATTTTGACTGCGAGAAATGACAATGCATTGGAAATAAACGAGTTTTTATTAAAATCATTTCAAAGTGAAGAAATGACATATAACTCTATTGATTCTGTGACTGAAATCGAAGATGCAGTTCATTACCCCGTCGACTTTCTTAATTCATTAAATCCGGCTGGCCTGCCTCAACATAAATTAACTTTAAAGATTGGTTCACCTGTAATGTTGCTTCGCAACTTGAAACCGCCAAAACTGTGCAATGGTACAAGATTGCAAGTTAAAGTCCTTCATAAGAATGTTGTCGAAGCAATTATCTTTACTGGCAATGGTATAGGGGAAACGGTTTTTATACCGAGAATTCCATTAATACCTTCTGATTCTGAATTGCCAATTCAATTTAAAAGATTGCAATTTCCTTTAAAAGTTTGCTTTGCCTTAACAATTAATAAATCACAGGGACAAACTCTTAAATTAGCCGGACTAGACTTAAGACACGATTGTTTTTCTCATGGCCAATTTTATGTAGGCTGCTCAAGAGTCAGTTCACCAAAAAGTTTATTTGTATTAGCACCCGACGGAAAAACAACCAATGTCGTTTATAAAGAAGCTCTTAAAGTTGTTAATAATTGCAAATTAAATTCAATAAGTGGATAAGGCCTACTGGGGAAACCACAATATTCTCTACCTCAATGGTGGCGTGGAAAAGAGAATATTAAATACTTTGCTTAAATATTTTGTGAAATATTTTCTAATTTATTTATTTTGTATCTATCTTCTATTGCTAAAATTTATATAAACTATCCGCGCAGCGAAGTAAGCGGGCCACTTACTAGTAATGTATTAAATAGTAGCTACTCAAGCCGGTATGTAGTACATATTCTATTTACAGAAAAGACCGTACTCTTCGGCGTGGTGGTGGAGTGCTTATTGCTGTGAATGTAGACTTTCCTTCTGAAACAGTCGTATTAGATAGTTCTTTTGATATAGAGTTTATTGCTGTAAAGCTAAATATTTACGGTATTAACATTTTTATCACTTGTTCGTATATACCTCCTTCCTCTGATCTGTCTATCTATGAGACACATCTATCTGCTATCCATTCTGTCTCTGCCTTGCTTTCTGATCGCGATTTTCTTGTAGTTCTTGGTGATTTCAACATTGCTGAAGCTACTTGGATTTCTTCTCCTGACTCTGGTGCCCTGACTCCCGCGGCCCCGAATGAATTTTTAATCGACCTACTTGGGATGTCATTGAGCCAAATTAATACTATCCCAAATTCTCTTAATAAAATGCTTGATCTGATTTTTGTTTTGGATTCATCATCTTCATCCGTTTCCCGTTCCCAGCCTATATCTTATCCCGAAGACTTATACCATCCTACGTTGGAGCTATTGATTAATTTACCTTCCCGGACGCGTTGCAATATCAAGATGCCTTTGAGTCGAGTTCGTCAATTTCGGAAAACTGATTTTGAGGGACTCGCTCTGCTTTTATCCCAAACTGACTGGTCTCCCCTCTACGAGTCTGACGACTTGGACGTGGCAATCAGTATTTTTTATAATACCTTACATTCTTTATTTGATTTATGTGTCCCGGTTGGTAAGCTAAACAGGTCTAACAAACCTGTGTGGTTTACCCGAGAGTTGACAATTCTCAAAAATCGTAAATCTAAACTCTACAAGAGATTTAGAAAAAACGGCTCATCGGTAGCCTATTCTGCATACTTGATTGCTCGTGCCAGTTTTGATATCTTAAATAACCAATGTTATAAGAATTACCTGACTCGGTGTAGATTACAGTTTCAGCAGGATCCAAAGCGGTTTTTTGATTTTGTTAATGCGAAGCGTAGGTCATCGACACTCCCAGCGGAAGTATTCTTTGAGGAAACGAAGGCCAATTCTGATCAGGAGATTGCAAATATATTTGCCCAATTTTTCAAACGACTTATAGCTCTTTTCAATCTCAAGTCGATTTGCCTTACCCTTATCGGGTTAATGGCTCGAATCGCATCTTTGGACTGAAAATCACTGAAAACTCACTTTTAAATAATCTACATGGTTTGAAACCTATATTTTCCCCAGGACCTGACGGAGTGCCAAGCTGCGTGCTTAGACACTGTGCTCATGGTCTTTTAAAGCCGTTGCTTAAAATGTTTAACTTGTCCCTGGAGTTAGGCTCCTTTCCAAAAATTTGGAAAGAGTCATTTATTATTCCTCTCCATAAAAAAGGAAACAAATCTAATGTTCAAAATTATAGGGGTATCTCCAAGTTGTCTGCTATTCCTAAGATTTTTGAAAAATTAATAACCTCCCATCTTCAACACCTTTGCAAATCTATTATTTCACCGTGCCAGCACGGATTTATGAAACAAAGATCTACTACCACTAACTTGTTAGAATTTACTTCATTTGTTATCAAGGGTTTTCAGGACAAATTGCAGACTGATGTTATTTATACTGATTTTAGTAAGGCTTTCGACTCTGTAGATCATCGTCTTCTTATACATAAACTAGAACTCTTGGGCTTTTCAAATATTCTAGTTCTTTGGATTAAAGACTACCTAACTCTCAGAACTCAGAGGGTTTTATTTAAAGGGTCCGTTTCCAAGACGGTTCAGGTCACTTCAGGCGTTCCACAGGGTAGTCATCTTGGTCCTTTGTTATTTATTTTGTTTATAAACGATCTTCCATCAGTTATAAAGTTCTCTCGGGTTTTGATGTACGCTGATGATGTAAAATTATGCACGTCGGCTGCAACTCCCCTTGCTGCTCAACAGCTTCAAAGAGATTTAGACAACTTTCAAATGTGGTGTAAAGTAAATTTTTTAAATCTTAATTGCAGTAAATGCAAAGTAATGTCATTTTTTAGATATTTGCCCTTTTTTAATATATATTTTCTTGACAACAAACCACTAGATAGAATTGAATGGGTTGACGATTTGGGCATCGTTATGGACCCAAAGCTTAAGTTTGACAAGCATATTTCTTCAATTTCCAATCGAGCATCTGGTGTCTTGGGGTTCATTAAGCGCTGGTCGAAGGAGTTTAACGATCCCTACTTAACAAAAACTCTGTATACTTCTCTTGTTCGACCGATTCTGGAATATGGATCTTGTATATGGTTTCCGAAATACGAAATTCATCAGAATAAAATAGAATCGGTACAAAAACAATTTCTGCTCTTCGCACTTAGAGGTCTTAACTGGGACACTAACAATAATTTGCCGTCTTATCGTAGTAGACTTTTACTAATAGATCTTCCTTCTCTGAGTGATCGTAGAATAATGCTATCATTTTCCTTTTTTCACAAATTAATTAATGGTGAAATTGATTCTTCTGAATTAATTAACCAAATTAACTTTGCTGTTCCTATTAGAAATACTAGAAATTTTGTACCTATATCTCTTCAAACTTGTAATTCTAATTATGCTCTTCATAACCCTTTTCGTATTCTGTGTTCTATTTATAACGATCTTTCCCACTTAATACACAGTGCCACTCCTACTTGCTCTATTAAAAAGTTAGTTTTGTGTCATTTGTCTACATGTTCGCGATCATCGTAACCGCACGATAAGCGGAGCGCCCCTCGGTCGGATGGGCGGGAGGTGGGTCGCTTTGTGCGTGGGTCCGCGCGTTAACAAGCCGGTGCTTGGTATCGTTGGGCACTTGACTGTACTGTTCGTTAGTACATCTACGTCCAATACGTCAACTTTGTGTCATGTTGTGAAAAGTATTGAAGAGCTAACTCTAAAAATATTTCCGGATATTACAAATATCTCTCAAAAATCACTCGAATGGTTTTCAGAACGTGCTACAGTGTAATTTGCTTAGCTGCCTCGATACTTAGCTGCATCGGACAGTTATCTGCATCAAATTTTCATTTTATTGCATTAAGGCCCATTTTTGTATGAAAATCTTTTCGTTAGGTGCATCAAACTTAACAGCCTTTTGCACTTAAGCGCCTCATATCGGCAGTAATTTTTGTAATTTTCTATTAGTATCATACAAGTTAGCTGCGCCATCTATAAAAACAGCTGACTGCGCAAGAGTGAGACGCATTGCAACGTAAAACGCTGTTCGCGTGAATTCCCTCATTATTATTTGTGAAAAGCACGTTGTTGGGTTAACTTTTAAAGAAAAACTGCAAATTATTGCAGCTGTAAGCGAAAAAGTCGACAAAAATGATATCTGTAAGAAGTACAAGTGTGACCGGTCAACTATTAACCGCATAATTAAAAAACAAGCTGAAATCCAACAATCTGCATCCGCGTCTGATTTAAAACGAAAGCGCCAACGAAAAGGTTCGCACGAGTTGGTAGGAGAATCTTTGATATTCTTGATCGGCATGTAATTTTATCTAAGGCAAAGGAGTTTTGTACAAAGTTTCACGACAAATATGAGCCTAATGCCAACTGGCTTTGGCGCTGGCGAAAGCGTCACAATATTAAATTCGGTAAAATACATGGCGAAAGTGCTGCAAATGATTCCGTGTCGGATGAGTACGTACGTGGCATTTTACCAGGATTACTAAAGAACGACAATCCAGCTAATATTTTTAATGCTGACGAATCTGGCCTTTTTTATAAAGCGATGCAAATGTTACTTTTTAAACGCGTGGAAAGGAGATTAAAGAGCAGAAATCTCAAAAAGTAAGAATTACAGTTTTGTTCATTTGCACTGCACTCGGGACTTACAAAAAGGCTTTTATAATAGGCAGAGCAAAATCTCCACGTTGTTTTAAGAATGCCAATGTACCACTGCCTTATTATGCCAACAAGAAAGCTTTTTACTTCATTTGAGTATAAGTTTTTAAATTTAAAATTGAATGAGGCAACAACACAAAAAAAAATAACGGATTACTTGTGAATAATCCTTAACAAGTTCTTGAATTAAATACTAATTAATATTATTAATAATCCTACGAACTGAAACTCATTGCAAGAACACTATTAAATTAAATTTGTTTTTATTATGTATACAACATACGATATTGAAATCGACAACAAATAATCTGAATACATAAATTGTTTATAAAAAATACATTATTTGGCACTATAACAAATTATTTGACCAAATAAACATATTTTCTGTAACGCTGAAATTGTTTCACTTTTAGCAACGAACCAAAAAAAAACAAGTGGAAACGTTGCAGTCGGACGCAACCGACTGCGGCATACTCGATACCAGTATTAAAACCGGTAAAAAGAGGCCTGATTGCAAAGGGGTACGGATGCGGCAGGGGTGTACGCTGCCTTAAAGATTCTCCGATGCAGATGGGGATGCCACCAGCTATATTCCTTCCAAATTTGGTGACTCTAGCTCAAAGTTTGTAAAATGTAGGGAAAGGGGGGGGCGGTATGGGTGGGCGTGGCATCAAAATTTTTGATGCAGATCTATGTGGAATTTCAATTGCTATCTACATACCAAATTTGGTGACTCTAGCTCGAAGTTTGTAAAAAGTGGGGAAAGGGGGGCTGGGGGCGGTATGGGTGGGCGTGGCATCAAAATTTGTGATGAAGATCTTTGTGGAATGTCAATTGCTATCTTCATACCAAATTTGGTGACTCTAGCTCAAAAATTGTAAAAAGTGGGGAAAGGGGGGCGAAATGGAGGGCGTGACTCCAAAACTTTGATGCATATTTTTGGGGGTCGCTGCCAGCTGTCTTCCCACCAAATTTGGTGGCTCTAGCTCCACAACTCTGGAAGATACACTCATTCCCGTTTTTGACGAAGCGTTGGGGTGGATGGGGGTGGCTAGGGCAGTATTAGTGGGCGTGGCATCCAAACTTTTGGTGCAGTTTTTAGGGGTCATCATCACCTATCTTGGCACCAAATTTGGTGGCTATAGCTCAAAAACTGAGGGAGATATAGTCTTTTTTGACTTTAAAATGCGGGGGGGGCTGGGGGCGGAATGGGGGCGTGGCTCCAAAATTTTTGATGCAGTTTTTTGGGGGTTGCTAAAAGCTATCTTCTTACCAAATTTGGTACTTCTAGCTGTAAGGATGTGCGAAATATGTGGATTTATCGGTTTTGGGTTATCGAATTTATCGATTTGCCAGCCCCCCAGTTATCGTAGAACCCCCATCTTGACACTTTAATTTACTATCCCATAGATAAAGAGAATTGGAAAGTTTCAAGTCTCTAGCTTGAAGGGTGTGGAAAAAACTTGCAACCATACGGACGGACAGACGGACAGACACCATGACGGACATTGCACAAAACCAATATTCTCTTTACCTTCGGTATCGAGTATAACAAGTGGAAACGTTGCAGTCGGACGCAACCGACTGCGGTATACTCGATACCAGTATTCAAACCGGTAAAAAGAGGCCTGATTGCAAAGGGGTACGGATGCGGCAGGGGTGTACGCTGCCTTAAAGATTTTCCGATGCAGATGGGGATGCCACCAGCTGTCTTCGTTTCAAATTTGGTGACTCTAGCTCAAAGTTTGTAAAATGTGGGAAAAGGGGGCTGGGGGCGGTATGGTTGGGCGTGGCATCTAAATTTTTGATGCAGATGTATGTGGAATGTCAATTGCTATCTTCATACCAAATTTGGTGACTCTAGCTCAAAGTTTGTATAAGGTGGGGAAAGGGGGGGGTTGTATTATGTAGAGCTCACCAATTGGTGCTCTGCTAAAGTTTGTTAAGGTGGGGAAAGGGGGGCGGATTGGTTGGGCGTGGCTCCAAAACTTTGATGCAGATTGTTGGGGGTCGTTGCCAGCTATCTTCCTACCAAATTTGGTGGCTCTAGCATCACAACTCTAGAAGATACACGCATTCCCGTTTTTGACGAAGCGTTAGGGTGGATGGGGGCGGCTAGGGCGGTATTGGTGGGCGCGGCATCCAGACTTTTGATGCAGTTTTTGGAGGGTCATCAACACCTATCTTGGTACCAAATTTGATGGCTATAGCTCAAAAACTGTGGGAGATATAGGCTATTCTGATTTCAAAATGCATGCATTTGCTAAAGGTTAGGAAGGGGGCTGGAGAAGGAATGGGTGGGCGTGGCTCCAAAATTTTTGATGCAGTTTTTTGGGGGTTGCTAGTAGCTATCTTCTCACCAAATTTGGTAGTTCTAACTGTAAGGATGTGCGAAATATGTGGATTTATCGGTTTTGAGTTATCGAATTTATCGATTTGCCAGCCCCCCAGTTATCGTAGAACCCCCATCTTGACACTTTAATTTACTATCCCATAGATAAAGAGAATTGGAAAGTTTCAAGTCTCTAGCTTGAAGGGTGTGGATAAAAGTTGCGTTCATACAGACGGACAGACGGACAGACAGACAGACGGACAGACGGACAGACACCATGACGGACATTGCACAAACTCAATATACTCTTTACCTTCGGTATCGAGTATAAAAATAAGTTAGCTGCCCTTTTAGGATAGCTGCTTTAAATGCCTGTGCAAAGTACTCGAGGCAGCTAAGCAAATTATACTGTATTTTGACTGCGAGAAATGACAATGCATTGGAAATAAACGAGTTTTTATTAAAATCATTTCAAAGTGAAGAAATGACATATAACTCTATTGATTCTGTGACTGAAATCGAAGATGCAGTTCATTACCCCGTCGACTTTCTTAATTCATTAAATCCGGCTGGCCTGCCTCAACATAAATTAACTTTAAAGATTGGTTCACCTGTAATGTTGCTTCGCAACTTGAAACCGCCAAAACTGTGCAATGGTACAAGATTGCAAGTTAAAGTCCTTCATAAGAATGTTGTCGAAGCAATTATCTTTACTGGCAATGGTATAGGGGAAACGGTTTTTATACCGAGAATTCCATTAATACCTTCTGATTCTGAATTGCCAATTCAATTTAAAAGATTGCAATTTCCTTTAAAAGTTTGCTTTGCCTTAACAATTAATAAATCACAGGGACAAACTCTTAAATTAGCCGGACTAGACTTAAGACACGATTGTTTTTCTCATGGCCAATTTTATGTAGGCTGCTCAAGAGTCAGTTCACCAAAAAGTTTATTTGTATTAGCACCCGACGGAAAAACAACCAATGTCGTTTATAAAGAAGCTCTTAAAGTTGTTAATAATTGCAAATTAAATTCAATAAGTGGATAAGGCCTACTGGGGAAACCACAATATTCTCTACCTCAATGGTGGCGTGGAAAAGAGAATATTAAATACTTTGCTTAAATATTTTGTGAAATATTTTCTAATTTATTTATTTTGTATCTATCTTCTATTGCTAAAATTTATATAAACTATCCGCGCAGCGAAGTAAGCGGGCCACTTACTAGTAATGTATTAAAAAGTAGCTACTCAAGCCGGTGACCCAAATAAATAAAAGTACAAAAAACAATAATGTCTACAATTATTATGTCATATTCCAACTTAAGGAATCCTTTATATTCTAGTTCAGTCCAATGAAGACGTTCATTACGGACATAGAAACTGAAAATACCAATTCTACACTGACTTACTTGTGCAAAGATTGACAGTAAAACGTCTTCTACACAACACCACCACCAGACAGGCAAACAAACAAAAAACAATAAAAAGAAGTGGAAAAGTTGCATTCGGACGCAACCGACTGCGGTATACTCGTTACCAGTTTTAAAACCGGTAAAAACAGGCCTGATTGCAAAGGGGTACGGATGCGGCAAGGGTGTACGATGCCTTAAAGATTCTCCGATGCAGATGGGGATGCCACCATCTATCTTCTTTCAAAGTTCGGTGACTCTAGCTCAAAGTTTGTAAAAGGTGGGGAAAGGGGGGCTAGGGGCGGATTGGGTGGGTGTGGCATCCAAATTTTTGATGCAGATCTTTGTGGAATGTCAATTGCTATTTTCATACCTAATTTGGTGACTCTGGCTCAAAGTTTGTAAAAGGTAGGGAAAAGGGGGTTGCGGCGGAATGGGTGGGTGTGGCATCCAAATTTTTGATGCAGATCTTTGTGGAAAGTCAAGTACTATCTTCATACCTAATTCGGTGACTCCAGCTCAAAGTTCGTAAGAGTTGGGGCAAGGGGAGGCTGGGGGCGGTATGGGTGGGCGTGGCATGCAAATTTTTGCTGCAGATCCATGTGGGATGTCAATTGATATCTTCATACCAAATTTGGTGACTCTAGCTCAAAGTTTGTAAAAAATGGGAAAAAGGGGTCGAAACGGGTGGGCTTTGCTCCAAAACTATGAATCAGATTTTTGGGGGTCGTTGCCAATTATCTTTCTACTAAATTTGGTGGCTCCAGCTCCACAACTCTGGAAGATACTCGCATTTCAGTTTTTGTCGAAGCGTTGGGGCAGCTGGGGGCGGTATTGGTGGGCGTGACATCCAAATTTTGTTTTTTTGGGGTTCATCATCACCTATCTTGGCCCCAAATTTGGTGGCTATAGCTCAAAAACTGTGGGAGATGTATGCTTTTTTGACTTTAAAATGCGGGGGGCTGGGGGTGGAATGGGTGGGCGTGGCTCCAAAACTGTGATGCAGTTCTTTGGGGGTCGTTACCAGCTATCTGCCTACAAAATTTGGTGGCTCTAGCTTCATAAAGATACACGCATTCCCGTTTTTGACGAAGCGTTGGGGTGGATGGGGGCGGCTAGGGCAGTAGTGGTGGGCGTGGAATCCAGACTTTTGATGCAGTTTTTGGGGGGTCATCAACACCTATCTTGGTACCAAATTTGATGGCTATAGCTCAAAAACTGTGGGAGATATAGGCTATTCTGATTTCAAAATGCATGCATTTGCTAAAGGTTAGGAAGGGGGGCTGGAGAAGGAATGGGTGGGCGTGGCTCCAAAATATTTGATGCAAATCTTTGGGGGTTGCTAGTAGCTATCACCTTACCAAATTTGGTAGTTCTAGCTGTAAGGATGTGCGAAATATGTGGATTTATCGGTTTTTAGAACCCCAATCTTGACACTTTAATTTACTATCCCATAGATAAAGAGAATTGGAAAGTTTCAAGTCTCTAGCTTGAAGGGTGTGGAAAAAACTTGCAACCATACGGACGGACAGACGGACAGACACCATGACGGACATTGCACAAACCCAATATTCTCTTTACCTTCGGTAACGATAATAAAAGTTAAATCGAAACATAAAACTTGCCTAAAATTTACGAAAGCGTTGCTGAAAAAATAAATATTTCTTATGACGTGGGCCTTGGACGGACTGGGATCTGTACCTCGGCAAAATTACTATTTTAAAAGTGGCGCCCGAGCAGGGACGCAAACGTGAAAGAGGCGTAGAGCAATTTGGCAGTAAAAACGCCAAACGCACTACGAACAAGTGTGAACTCTGTTTGATCGCGCGTGTGTTAAGCGGCAAAAGTCAGTCGAAAATTTTTGTGCAATTGTAGCGGCACAAAGAAGCTGACGGTTGAAACGCGCGCGCCGATTAAGAAAACGGGACTTGAACACCTGCAAGTCGAATCGTCTGCGAAAATAAGAGCGAAAGCGGGCGTAGTGATTATTATAATAGAATAACGCACGGGTCAACGAACGGATTACAGCACGCGCCAAATTAGCAAAAGTGTAATTGATTTTGGGCTGATTTTGGCTGCGAACAGTTCAAAAGTAGGACAATAACGTCTGAACGAGATTTTTTTTATTTTTTAAAGAAAATAAAGGTATATAGAAAATCGATAGTGAAATTTAAAAAAAAAATATTTATATAAAAAATCAAATTGGAATAAAAACAATTTAATCAAAATACTTTAAATGGAATTAAAATAATAAAAATTTCATTCAAATATTTAAAGTCGGAATAAAATA
Source organism: Scaptomyza montana (assembly GCA_018904305.1). Taxonomy (NCBI): domain Eukaryota; kingdom Metazoa; phylum Arthropoda; class Insecta; order Diptera; family Drosophilidae; genus Scaptomyza; species Scaptomyza montana. The sequence continues at coordinate 2,210,698 of JAEIGR010000010.1, forward strand.
AAAATTTAATTTAATTAAAATGTTTAAATCGACAAAAATTCGTAAAAAAAAAACACAAAAAATAGAGTTTATTTTTGTGTTACAGCAAAAAAAAAATTTTCCATACAAAATCGTGGCAGCAGGAATTGTTTTTTTTTGGCTGCGTGTGTTCTAGGTATCTAGCAACGTAGCAAAAAATACTAAACTGCTTATCGATAGTATCGATTTATACAATATGTACACACTGGCGCTGGGCGCAGGAAATACCAAATCATATATATTTTTGTGCCCAGGACAGCAACCAACATTTATAAAACGACAAGCTATAAATAATAATGGAAAGGAAAACTGAAAAACGGGTTTAAAAGTATTGGCACTGCAACAACATATGATACCAACAACGGAATAAGCATATTCGCACTATTCATCTTTTCTTTTTTATTTGTGGGTTTGTTTAAGGCCTATTTACTCTTGACTTAACTTAACTTAACTTAACGTAAGATTCAGCTGACTCAATCTGCCTTATGGCTGTCAATGGGGGCTAAGGCTTTGTAAATGAGGCGTGTGTGCCTGCCGCCGCGCCGAGTTTACTTAGCCAGAGGGAGTTGGCGGTCGCATGCCAACTACCGAAGACCGACCATACGTGGTGAAGAGCCACATCCTGCTCGAGGTGCCCCTGCTCTAGACTAAATATGGCGGATCTAGAGAGGACAACTCGAAAAAACCCGTAATCACCGGTGTTACCGTACCGTGCCCCTGTGATGAATGGCACTACGTTAGTGTGTCTTATAACGGTGGCTTCCGGATACCTGGCACCTCCGGTCGTATAAGTGCCCGATCCGGGGTATGAGGCTCTGCCCCGGGGGATACCCTTTCCTCATCACTCGTGGGACCAAAACATGGATACTACCGAAAATAAAATTATAGAAACCGGGTGCTCTAGCAGCCCCAAATCGACTGACGTCGAACATATCCGGGAGTCTGAGGTAGCTATGGACGTTTGTTCACAAAGCTCCAGCACCGACACCATCACCAAGGAGGTTGAAGAAGCCCTTCTTGCCTCTCCTAAGGCCGAGAAACCCAAGAGGATCGCGCTATCGGGAGCTGCAAGAAAGAGACTGCGCAGACACCTTGCAAATGGCGTTCCCATGGAGGAGGCTAAGAGGCTCGCACAGAAGCCTATTGGCCCACCCATGGCTATGCCCAGCAGAAGTGGTGTAGCAAACAAGCGGGGTAGATCGGCAAACACGACCCCAGAAGAGGCGTCGAATAAGAGGGTCATGCTGAAGACCGCGGCACCTAGTGCCCTGGCGAAGGGTGATCCTGCGAGCGTGTTGCTTGCCACGGTGGCTCCAGTAGCCTCCACAGCCGCAACTGCGGCTGGGCAAGTAGCACAGGAGCAGCCACCCCAAACCGGTGGTATGGCCTCTTATAGGGATGTTGCCAGCTCATCGAAGATGGCAATACTTCCAGCCGATTACCCCAACAGTTTGCTCACTACGGAGCAGCTTGGCAGCATCCAAGCTGCCATCTTGTCAAGGGTGATGGAGCTGAGGCATGGCTCTGTGAAGCCGTTATTCTCTGGCTGCACCTTTAGACCAGGATGGATGGCCATCACTTGCGGAAATGCGGAGACGGTTGAGTGGCTGTGCACAGAGGTGCCTAAGCTCCGGCTGTGGAAGGATGCCCGCATTAAGGTAGTCCCCGAGGCAGAGGCTCCACGTGCCGCTGTTTTCATTGGCTACTTTCCGCTTCCGAATGCGGACATGAAGACGGACGAGATTCTGAAGCTCGTCGAAGGTCAGAATAGCGGGCTGCGAGTGGGAGACTGGCGCGTCTTTCACCGGGAGATGAGGCAGCACATGGCTATTATTACCTTAGCACTGGACCCTGTTTCGGCCAACCGGCTGAAATCGCTAGGATTCCAGCTAAACTTCGCGTGGGGCAAGGCTACCCTTAAGCCTAAGGCCAGCGCGCAGTCGAAAGAACAGGCAGTGGCTCATGCTCTCGTAGCGGAGAAGCCCACCTGCTCCAAGACTGCCATACCGGACGCGGCTGCAACAACACCACAGGGTGTCGCTGAGGAGACTCATGCGACCCCTGGGCTGCCTGCAGCTAACAGCACAGTCCGGACCCCCAGCGGTGGTGAGGCATGTGGCACCGTAGCTGCCCAGGAGCCCGCAGCACCGAAAAAGATCCTGCGCCCTCCCCTTTACGGGCGCATCACGCGCGGAACCGGGCGCATCACGCGCGGTACCGGGCGCGTGAATAAGGGTGCGAGGCGCACTTTAGAAGAAGAGGCCCTTCTGAGCACAAACCGAGGCCGGAAGATGGCGGCCAGATGCCGCAAGAGGGCGGACTAATGTCCTGTCCCCCTCCCCCCACCCTTCCCAACACCCGGAGACACCTAAGATGTCTCCAAGCAAACCTCCACCACGCAAAGGCCGCTTCTGACGTCCTCTGTGAGAGGTTTGCTACCATGGACATAGCATTTATCCAGGAGCCGTGGATAAATGCCGGACGTGTCCTGGGGCTAAGTACCACATCCGGTAAATTGCTATATGCAAACAACCTACCTCGCCCTAGAGCGGCGTTGTTAATTAACAAAAATCTAACATATGTTCCCCTTTCACAGTTCATCACTGAGGACCTGGTGGCAGTCTGGGTTAAAATACCCACTGCCCATGGCGAGCAGGAGGCAGTGCTGGCCTCCGCCTATCAGCCCGGCGATTCTGATGCTGTGCCTACGGCGGCTACCTGTGCCCTGGTAGAGCATTGCCAGAGAAACCGGCTCCGATGGTTAATCGCCTGTGATGCCAATGCACATCACACGGTCTGGGGGAGCAGTGACATCAACAAAAGAGGTGAGTACCTTCTTGAGTACATTATTAGTAACAACATAAGCCTACTAAATCGAGGCAATGAGCCCACATTTATTAATGCAATCAGAGAGGAAGTCCTCGACCTAACTCTCTGTAGTCTTAACATGTTGTCCGTTGTCTCAAACTGGCACGTTGCGAGTGAGATCACTATGTCAGATCACCAGCACATTAGATTTGATATAGGATGTGCCTTGCAATGTAGCCTAGTTACAAGAAATCCCAAAAACACCAACTGGGATCTCTTCTGTTTTGAACTTGAGCAATCCAGAGACTGCTCCACCCGTCCGATATTGTCCATTGACGAGCTAGAGCGTGAAGCTACTGTGCTTCATACGAACATTAAATCGGCTTATCACGCTAGCTGCGAACAAAAAATTCGTAAGACCAGAAGGGCTGTTCCCTGGTGGAACAAGAGCCTTGACGATCTCAAAAAGGCTGCGCGAAAGCTCTTCAATAAAGCAAAGAGTGGGAAAACCACATGGGATTCCTACAAATCTGCTTTAACGCTCTATAATAAAGAGCTGAGAAGGTCCAAACGGGCTACATGGCGCCAACACTGCGGGCAGATTTCAAACCTCCCGGAAGCTGTCAGGCTACAAAAAGCCCTTTCCAAAGACCACTCAAACGGCATCTGTACGTTGAAAAAGCCAGATGGAACACACACAAACGACCCAAGGGAAACGAGCAGCCTTCTTTTGACTACTCATTTTCCCGGGTGCGTGGCTGTGGAGCAGCACAGCTCAGAGGGTGAGGCACCAACCTACCTCTCTGGGACTGGAGAGTGCCCACACTTGCGAGTGGCTATGGTGGCAGACTCCAATAGGGCTGAGGGAAGGGAACCCCCTATCCCTCAGAACGTTTTGGAAACTTGCCCTATAGACTGTTTCATCAAAATAGCGTACAATGGGCTATACAGAGCTTCAGTCCATACAAATCCCCTGGGCCAGATGGAATATATCCATGCTTGATGCAGCGGGGACTGCACCAACTCGCAATCCCCCTGGTCCGCTTATTCCGAGCTAGTCTCTTGTTTGGACACATACCAAGCAAATGGGCTAAAGTGAAAGTTGTGTTTATTCCTAAGGTAGGGAAGAAAGATTCCCAATTGCCTAAGTCCTATAGACCAATTAGTCTTAGCTCCTTCTTCCTTAAAACTATGGAGAAGATAATTGACCAGCACATCAGGGAGATGAATCTCAAGCAGCTTCCCTTACATAAGTACCAATATGCGTACCAAGCTGGTAAGTCAACTGAGACTGCCATTCATTGCCTTACAACAACCATTGAAAAGGCCATTGGCGCTCAACAAATAGCACTATGTGCCTTTTTAGACATATCAGGAGCTTTTGACAACACGTCATATCAGGCTATCCGTGCCTCTCTTGTACATAAAAATGTACCCACACCCATTATTAGGTGGATTCTGGAAATGCTTAAATCCAGAATAATAACTGTAGACCTTGGAGGAACCATGACCTCAATCACAGCCACAAGGGGGTGCCCTCAAGGGGGAGTACTCTCTCCTCTCTTGTGGACTCTGGTCATCGACGAGCTACTCTATAAGCTCAACGACTTAGGGTTCGCCACTCAAAGCTACGCTGATGACCTAGTCATCTATATAGTGGGCTGGCATGAGCAAACCATCTCGGACCGCATGCAGCAAGCCCTTAACATAGCCAACAGATGGTGTCAGGACAAAGGATTGTCCATAAACCCGTCTAAAACTGTTTTAGTTCCTTTTACCAGGAAAAGGTCTCTGTCTCTAACAAGACCATCCTTAAATGAATCTACCATTGACTTTTCGGTTGAAGCCAACTACTTAGGAGTTACACTTGACTCCAAGCTCAACTGGAATGCACACCTTGAAAAGACCATAAATAAAGCCACTCGAGCACACTTCGCTTGTAACAGGCTTTTCGGTAGAACATGGGGCCTAAGTCCCAAAATGATCTACTGGTCTTTTAACACTGTGGTAAAACCGATCCTAACCTATGCATCTCTTGCTTGGTGGACGAAATCTACCCAGAAGACAGCTGCGGCTGCACTTACCAAACTACAACGACTAGTCTGCATAGGCATCACTGGAGCCATCCGAACATGTCCCACTGCAGCACTTGGAGTTATAACTGGCATACCCCCTCTACCCATCACCTTGAAAAAGGAGGCCTGCCTGGGGGCACTTCGCCTTCAAAACATCACTAACATAAAAAGTGGTGATCTTACCGGGCATCTTCGGGTTCTTGAACCCCTAATAAATGAGCCCATTCTGCGCGTAACTGACGAACAGAAAACAAAACTTGTTTTCCACAGAAACTTCTCTGTAGTCTTGCACACCAGACATGATTGGAAAACAAAATCAATATCTCTGCCCAGTGGATCACAAACGTGGTACACTGACGGGTCAAAACTGGAAAACGGCGACACCGGGGCTGGTATTTTTGGACCAAGGTTCAACAAGTCCATAGCCATGGGAAAGTCTCCAACCATTTTCCAAGCAGAGATATACGCTATAGAAATCTGTGCTCGTGAATGCCTTCGCAGGAAAATGCAAGGTGCACGGATTTACATCTTCTCTGACAGTCAGGCGGCGCTCATAGCGCTAAGATCCTTCACGATCTCCTCCAGACTTGTAGAGAACTGTTTCCAGCAGCTGAACGCCCTTGCCTCAAAAAACATCTTAACGATGGGCTGGGTGCCGGGGCATGAAGGCCACATAGGAAACGAGGTAGCAGACTCCCTAGCAAAACGCGGGGCGATGTCACCACTAATCGGCCCTGAACCGTTCTGTGGACTCTCGAAAGGACACAAAAGAGAACTGGTCAGGAAATGGGAGGAAAAGGAAATAAGTCGCCACTGGACCGACAGTGCAGGGCTGAGACAAGCCAAACAATTTCTCGTCCCCCAGATGACGCGATCAAAACGCATCATCAATCTAAAAAAGAACGAAATACGTATTCTAACAGGCTACCTAACGGGTCATTGCAACCTAAGGTATCACCTTAAGAAATTAAAACTTTCAGAAATCGACACATGCAGATTCTGTGAGATGGAGCCTGAAACATCAGAACATGTTCTATGTGAATGCCCCTCGCTAAGCAGACGTCGACTTCTACAACTAGGAGGTGAACTCATCCCCCCCTACAGGATATGGGAACATATAGACCCTACCAAAGTGCTCTCTTTTATTAGAAGCCTTGGTATAGAGGCTCTACCCTAATTCCTACAGGCCGGCACAAAAGACCTAACATCTGGTCGCAGTGCAACAAGGCCCTAGTAATAATAATAATAATGGCTGTCAATGCTAGCGTTTACTCTCAACTTAACGTAACTTAACTTACGTTAAGTTCTTAAGTTGAACAGTGTTGATTAACATGAAAATCAAACAGCTGATCAAAAACTGTGATGCAAAACGTTTAACGCTCTTAACAAAATGTTTACAAAATCAAATATTCAAATGGATGAAGATAAACTTATTATTTTAGTACAAAATCATGCTTTATTATATGATAAAAAGTCAAAAGACTTTAAAAATATAATTAAAACAAGAGAAGTTTGGGCTGAATTGCCAAAGAACTTGGTTGCAACGTTGTATTCAAAATGCGCCAATGAGCGGTCAATATATTTTTCTGTGTTTAACAGCACTGCTAACATAATTCTACAGCACTGACACACTGATTTCTTAAGTTAAGTTAAGTTGAGAGTAAACAAATACATTCCTTAAGTTAAATTACGTTAAGTTACGTTAAGTTAAGTCAAGAGTAAATAGGCCTGTACTTTTTACATTTGATGCCTCAGTGTGACCATGTATCTCTTAAGCTATATAAGGAAAAATGACATATTTTTACCACAAATTAGTGGACTAAGGTCACACTATAAAATCTTGTGCCCACGCTTCTAAAATATATCACATTACATTACACCATTAAATAACATAATATAACACAAATGTGGTTTCCTCACTAGCACTTTACATCAGCATTTACAGCAATTATCGATAACAAGACGGAGAGCTGTCCTCATACACAACATCAGCATCTGCATCTTGTTGACAGTTTACAATTATAAATTGAGCTAACACGTGCGTAATATGGATTCGGTTTTATTATATATTTTGGAGAACGACGCTAAGATGGAGGCGCAATTTTTAATCATGATCAGAGCGTGGAAATATGTACGGATATCCCATATTGCAAAATTATGCATTTTATTTTATGAAATGCCATTTTATTATATAGATTCGGTTTGGAAGTTTTTGGGAGCGGGATGTGCCGAGGAACTCGGACGAGCTCTTCAAAGAAAGTTTTCGGTGTGAGAGGAAAGTTTTCGAAAATTTTGTATAGCATAATAAAAACAAAATAAACTTAATTTTTACCGTTTGCCATTTTGAGTCTCAATTTCCTGTAATTATTTGACTAGTGGTGTCACCATGCCGATCAAAGAAATTATCGAGCATAACAGAAATTTCTTTTGAGTATCGAGTACTGTTAACACCAGTGTTCTCACATCTTGGCTAGACGCCAGCATCTGCCATATCTAGCACCCATACAATTTGTATGAGAGATGTTCAAAATCTTGGCTCAAGATGCGAAGATGCGAGATGCAGCCCTAATGAGGACAGGGCATAAGGCTTAAGTTTAACATAGAGAGAAGAGGAGAAAAGGCGCAATGAAGCGACCAGGCAGTAGCGATCGGAATTAAATAAGTAAAGACGTGACGACGAAGAACTCGGGAATTGAAAGAAATATATGCGCCACCATCAACGCAAATGGTTAAGTTTAAGTTAAAGAGGAAAGAGAAAACAACCGGAGTAACTGTAGTCGATAGAATAAAAGTAGTGAAGTTTAAATACGCGATTTGTTTCGAATTATAATTGTAATTATATCTCTAAGAAAGTAAGATCAGTTCAAAAGTTAAAGAATAAAAGAAAAGACTTTAGTTGAAATTCCCCTCCCCCCCCTCGAGTTTCTTTCCTTTGGTGGTTTTAGTTGTGCGCGCGAGCGTATACAGGCACAAACATACATACAGCAACAACGGGAAACGGGGCTGTCTATTTCTCGCGCCGGCTGACGACGTGCATGTATTTGCCAAAAATATACCCTGGGTAATTGGTGGCGGTTTTATGCAGCGGGTCGCCTTGTTACACCCCGATCACCCAGGCGCCCCATTTGCGCGATACGTTGTCTTTGGCGACTTCACCCCCTTACCTCGATTTCATGAAGCGTCGCTGATTAAATATAAATATTTCTTGTGACGTGGACCTTGGACAGACTGGGATCTGTACCTCGGCAAAACAACTACTTTACAAGTGACGCCCGTGCAGGGACCTAAAGTGAAAGAGGAGTGATGTGATTTGGGAATTAAAAAGCCCAAAAGCATCACTTAACGAGTGTGAAATTCGTGAAACCATATACGCCCTACAATACTCTGTTCGACCACGCGTGGGTGAAACAGAGGTCAGCAAAAAAAAAAAAAAAATCTTTGTACAATTGTCGCGACACAAAGATTTTGACGGTTGAAACGGGCGTGCCGATTAAGTGAACGGGAGTTGAACACCTGCATGTGAACGAAAGTGACGGTGAAGACGTGAACGCCGATTGCTTAACGGAGCAGAGTGCGGGTCAACGCTCGAAGTACAGCATGCGCCAAATTAACAAAGTGTGACTAGTTTTGGGCGTGGCTGCGAACAATCAAACGTTGGGACGAGAACAGTTGAAAAGTGCAAATCAAACAGTGGAACAAGTACAATAGAAAATCGATAGAAATAAATGAACAAATTCAATTAAACGAATATTTAACAAGGGAAAATTTAATTAAACGGGAAAAATAAATCAACCAAAAAGTACAAAATAAAAAAAATTGTATTAGAAAAAAAAAAATTAATTTAACAGAAAAAAAATAATAATATAATATAAATTTACTTGAACATATTAAAATAAATTTTTATTAAACAAAAAAAATGTTATAAGAAATTTAGTCGGGGAAAAAATGTATGTAATGAAATTTAACTAAACAAATAATAAAGATGGAAAGAAATGAGATGAATAAAAATTTTGGCAAAGGTAAATAATAAATAGAAAAATTGAGAAAATTTTTCTGAAATAAGAAATTGATTATTATAATAAATTTTGAGTAGGCATATTAAACAAAAGCTTCAACAAAATCTAATGTTATAAAATTAAGTTAAAACGAAGAAGATTTCGGAAATTAGAATTGAAGTAAGGGAATTTAATCAAGAAAGTTTGTTTAATATAAAGATAACAATTAATAGAAAATTGGGTTGTAAAATTGAATTAAAAACAAGTGGAAACGTTGCAGTCGGACGCAACCGACTGCGGCATACTCGATACCAGAATTAAAACCGGTAAAAAGAGGCCTTAATGCAAAGGGGTACGGATGCGGCAGGGGTTTACGCTGCCTTAAAGATTCTCCGATGCAGATGGGGATGCCACCGGCTATCTTCATACCAAATTTGGTGACTCTAGCTCAAAGTTTGTAAAAGGTGTGGAAAGGGGGGGGGGCTGGGGCGGTATGGGTAGTTGTGGCATCAAAATTTTTGTTGCAGATCTTTCTGAAATGTCAATTGCTATCTTCATACCAAATTTGGTGACTCTAGCTCAAAATTTGTAAGAGGTGGGGAAAGGGGGGGCTGGGGGCGGTTTGGGTGGGCGTGGCATCCAAATTATTGATGTAGATCTTTGTAAAATGTCAATTGCTATCTTCATACCAAATTTGGTGACTCTAGCTCGAAATTTGTAATAAGTGGGGAAAGGGGGGCTGGGGGCGGTATGGGTGGGCGTGGAATCCAAATTTTTGATGCAGATCTTTCTGAAATGTCAATGGCTATCTTCATACCAAATTTGGTGACTCTAGCTCAAAAATTGTAAAAAGTGGGAAAAGGGGGGCGAAATGGAGGGCGTGGCTCCAAAACTTTGATGCAGCTTTTTGGGGGTCGTTACCAGCTATCTTCCTACCAAATTTGGAGGCTCTAGCTCCTCAACTCTGGAAGATACACGCATTCCCGTTTTTGACGAAGCGTTGGGGTGGATGGGGGCGGCTTGGGCAGTATCGGTGGGCGTGGCATCCAAACTTTTGGTGCAGTTTTAGGGGGTCATCATCACCTATCTTGGCACCAAATTTAGTGGCTATAGCTCAAAAACTGTGGGAGATATGGGCTATTTTGATTTTAAAATGCGGGGGGCTGGGGGCGGAATGGGGGGGCGTGGCTCCAAAATTTTTGATGCAGTATTTTGGGGGTTGCTAATAGCTATCTTCTTACCAAATTTGGTACTTCTAGCTGTAAGGATTTGCGAAATATGTGGATTTATCGGTTTTGAGTTATCGAATTTATCGATTTGCCAGCCCCCCCGTTATCGTAGAACCCCCATCTTGACACTTTAATTTACTATCCCATAGATAAAGAGAATTGGAAAGTTTCAAGTCTCTAGCTTGAAGGGTGTGGAAAAAACTTGCAACCATACGGACGGACAGACGGACAGACGGTCAGACGGACAGACACCATGACGGACATTGCACAAAACCAATATACTCTTTACCTTCGGTATCGAGTATAAAAAAAGGTATTGGCGGCATTATCAAAGGATCAAAGCACTACCGGTCTTACACCAACGATGAGTGAGCCACAAATTCCATCAACGGAGGACCGCGTCAACCCAGGCGTAGGTGCACGATGGGTCTACAATTGCCGGAAAGAGGAACTGGAACGCATCGCCAACGAACTGGGCCTGGATCGAACAGGAAAGGTAGACGACCTAAGGAAACGGGTATGTGCGTTTATAAGGGAAGGGGTTCATCACACGGAAACTTGGAAGCGATTGGCCGAGTGGGAATTGTAATTTTTGAAAGTTCTGGAACAGTCCGCCTCGTATAACACTCTCAATATAGGTCTACGACAGCGGCAAAAATCCGAATCAGACTTTCTGACGTTGTCGGGGTCATCGAAAGGGGCGTTTCCACCACTCGAGCGAGCACAACATTCGCCAGTAAGGCGGCAGATTGGGACGCCATCTAAGATTTAAGTAGGGCTGTCTGTTATTCCCCTTGTGACTAGTACCCAGGTGGGACAGATGGACTATAAACCTGATATGGCCGCTTGTTACCGGAGAGTTGAGAACAACAGAAATTTCGTGGTCGTCCCCGAACAAGTTAGGAAATGGGGAATCCGTTTTGATGGTCACTCTGACCCGCTTGAGTTCGTGGAGGCACTTGAGGAACGCGCAATGACATACGAAGTAGAGCTAGACCGTATTCCCAAGGCATTTGTATGCATTTGCACAGAAAGAAGGCTATATATATATAAACTAGTAAGTGGCCCGCTTATTTCGCTGCGCGAATAGTTTAAATAAATTTTAGCAATAGAAGATAGATACAAAATAAATAAATTAGAAAATATTTCACAAAATATTTAAGCAAAGTATTTAATATTCTCTTTTCCACGCCACCATTGAGGTAGAGAATATTGTGGTTTCCCCAGTAGGCCTTATCCACTTATTGAATTTAATTTGCAATTATTAACAACTTTAAGAGCTTCTTTATAAACGACATTGGTTGTTTTTCCGTCAGGTGCTAATACAAATAAACTTTTTGGTGTACTGACTCTTGAGCAGGCTACATAAAATTAGCCATGAGAAAAACAATCGTGTCTTAAGTCTAGTCCGGCTAGTTTAAGAGTTTGTCCCTGTGATTTATTAATTGTTAGGGCAAAGCAAACTTTTAAAGGAAATTGCAATCTTTTAAATTGAATTGGCAATTCAGAACCAGAAGGTATTAATGGAATTCTCGGTATAAAAACCGTTTCCCCTATACCATTGCCAGTAAAGATAATTGCTTCGACAACATTCTTATGAAGGACTTTAACTTGCAATCTTGTACCATTGCACAGTTTTGGCGGTTTCAAGTTGCGAATCAACATTACAGGTGAACCAATCTTTAAAGTTAATTTATGTTGAGGCAGGCCAGCCGGATTTAATGAATTAAGAAACTCGACGGGGTAATGAACTGCATCTTCGATTTCAGTCACAGAATCAATAGAGTTATATGTCATTTCTTCACTTTGAAATGATTTTAATAAAAACTCGTTTATTTCCAATGCATTGTCATTTCTCGCAGTCCAAATAACACGTTCTGAAAACCATTCGAGTGATTTTTAAGAGATATTTGTAATATCCGGAAATATTTTTAGAGTTAGCTCTTCAATACTTTTCACAACATGACACAAAGTTGATGGTAAAGTTATTTTGCCATCATGGGTTGGAAATAATCCATTTCCTATTTGAAGAAGCATTTCTGCAAATTCACCAGCTATGCTATCACTTTTTAAGTGCACTCGCATTTTCTTCGTTAATGCTATTTCTGTATTTTGGGCCACAAAATTGAAGACTTTAAGCACGCATTTATTTCATCTGCTCTTGTTCCTCTGGGGATCACTGGGAGAGTTTGTCGAAAATCACCAGCTAAGAGAACAGTTATGCCACCCATTAAGTATTCACTATCTCGAATGTCTTTCAAAGATCGATCTACAGCTTCAAAAGCACCTTTATGGCCCATAGTGCACTCATCCCAAACAATAAGCTTGCAATCTTTGAGCACAGCAGCAATATTAGATTGCTTTGAAATTGAGCAATGTGGTGTTTCTAAATGAATCAAATTAAATGGAATCTTAAGTGTAGAATTCGCTGTGCGACCACCATTAAGTAAAGTGGCTGCGATACCGGAAGAAGCAACAGCCAATGCAATTTTTTTACTTTGCCGTACCTTTGCCAATAATAAATTTGAAAGATACGTTTTACCTGTTCCACCAGGTGCATCTAAAAAATAGATTTCTCCCTTTTCTGCTTCAACGCTATGTAGTATCTTTTCGTATACTTGTTTTTGCTCAGCAGTAAGGAGTAGCTCATTATTAACAACAAAATTATCGCAACTTTCATAATTTGTTTCTCTATGATATTCAATATTTGGAACAATTTCCTCGGATCTAATGTAAAAGTCCATAGAAAGTCAAGTTTTGACCACCAATAGACAGTACAATATCTTCAATGTAAATAAGACATTTATTTAATACATTATTCACAATACTTTCATCAATATTTCTGTCTTGTGAAAAATGAAAGGCTCTTAAAATATCTTCTGAGAAACTCTCTTTATAAGTATTCCAAAGTTTAAGAGCATCTGAAATTTGACAAAATACTAACATTATTGCAAAAAGTTCTCTCAGTTTTGTAGGATTTTGACATATGACAGCTTCGGCTATAGTTGAATCCCAGTGCTTATCATCTTCTAGTAATCCTAGAGCTTTACACGCCAATTGAAATGATGCGTATGCTATACCATTAACGGTTTTTAAATTTGAAAATGAAGTTGGCCCTCTTACAAAATGTAGTAAAAGTCTTAAATAAAAACATTCTGTATTATTGGGATGAAAAGTGTAAACTCTTCCCAAAGCTGAATCTCTTTTAACTCCAGGAAAATTTGGCACATCATGCCCTCGTTTTCTTGAAATTCTTTATTGTTCCATGTAAAATACGATGGAACTTCACAATATAGAAGCGTTCTTGCAAACTCATCACGTGTGCATAGCTCAAAGAAGGCTAGCAAAGTGGTTTTGGGTGTAATGCTTAATCTGTCAAGTAATTGTTGCAGATTATTGGGGTTAAAATATATTCGTTGACCATTTTCTAAATGAACAGCTAAGTGTGTAATAGCCGGAAAACGTTCATGTATGGGAAATGCAAGGATTCTCCATACCGCTTCTGAGCTACTTATATAACGGCCATTTTCGTACATATTAATTTCATTACGTTGGTCTTCAAGAGTAAATGATGCTTGATCACTGCCCTTGTTAACATATTTACAAATGTATTTAATAGACTTTACAGAACTACATTACTCAACATTTATGTGAGCTTCAAATGTTCTCAATAGTACACAGCTATAAGGCACAACCCAAAGATTCGGCACAGATAATTTTATCGATTTTATCTGGTCTTATTTTATTTTCTAACCAAAGTAGAATATGTTTATGTGGTAAACCCTGATTTTGCCATTCCACAGAGTACATGAAACATTGCACGCTTCCAAACAAAGAACCTTTTGTCAATAGTGACATTAAAGCTTTAACTTTTAAATGAAAAACTCGAGCTATAATATCGTGACGATCATGCGGTTTTTGACCCGGTAATAAAACACTTTTGATGTCATTCCATTGTGGATTGCATGTGAATGTTATGCAAAGATCTGGTCGCTCATAATGGCGAACATATGTCTTAGCATCTTGAGTCTTTTCATGCATATATCGTGCAGAGCTTGTAAAAGAAGAAGAAGAAGTAAAATTACCATCTGACCAAGTTGAGCTGCGTCAACATCTTGTTGGCCTATTGCATCTTGTAGATGTATATAGCTATCTGCTCTGAGTTTCGCTTGATTGTAGCGAATATAATTTAACCTTTCTGTTTCAATTTTAGCATACATATCAACTAAAAGTTGACTATAAAGGGAACGACAATAAATTAAATGATTTAACTCAGATTGACGAATCATTATTTTATAACTGTAAAAGCTTAACGCAGATATCGTTTTTTTTGGTTCCTCCTTTTTAAATAATGAATTCCATTCTTGTATATCCACTGAATAGCCATCTTCGCCATAAGGAAATAGCAAAGGGTTCTGTAAGGCATCGTATGATCGATGCACCTCACTTATACGATGTAATTTATAATTATGGCTTTCAATAATAATATCGCGCTTTTCAAATTGCTGACCAACAATAACTATAGCTACTTCGCTTGATAGAGGTGCATTGTAAAGCCTTTTATGTGCACCAGCGGGTGTTCGATCAGCATGTATAACCAATTTATAGTCTTTGGTACTTGTTTGTATTTTATTGAGAGCCATTTTTAGATCTTTTACATAACGATTTTGCTGATGAAACATACATTGAAGATCCTTTACTACGCTTAAATCAAAATTTGAAATATTTTTGCAACGTAGTTGAGCTTCCTTTTCATCATCACCAACAAAATAAATTTGAAGGACACTTGTCCTTGGACTTTAAAGGTTGACCAACTTTCATTTATAATTTTTGTACTTCCAAAAGAATTCATTTGAAAGCATACTTTCTTACACGATCAATGAAATGATCATGCTTGGGATGTCCACAAATTATTAAGCTTTTAAGTGGATCAGGCAAACTTTCATTTTGGGCAGACCTGTTAAGTAATGATTATTAATTGTAGTTATTATTAATTAGATTATTTTTGTTTAAAAGTTGAATTAATGATTAAATTGCGATTATTTTCGGTTTCACACAATTATTTAATGATTACGATTAGAAATAATCAAAAATAATGGAAAATTACCATGAATTATTAAAAATAATGGAAAATAATTGAAAATAATGGAAAATAATCGTTTTAATATTTTCCATTATTTTCATTTTTTGCATTATTTTGCATTATTTTCCATTATTTCGACTATTTGAGACTATTTTGAGAAAACAATAATCTTCAACATCATATTTAATAACAACAAGCCGATCTTGTACAGAAACATTTTTGTTATTAAATGTGATGTTGAAATAATTTGTTTCTCTCAAAATAGTCTCAAATAGTCGAAATAATGAAAATAATGGAAAATAATGCAGAATAATGGAAAATAATGGAAATAATGGAAAATAATGGAAACCTTTTATTATAAATTTTCCATTATTTTAATAATTCATGGTAATTTTCAATTTTTTTGATTATTTGTAATCGTAATCATTAAATAATCATACATTTTTCACCAGCGAACTATATAATCATTACGACTATTTTCCAAAAATAATTTAATTGATTAGTAATTCTAATGGCAACTTAACAGGTCTGATTTTGGGAAAGCTTAACTTTTTTTGCCTTGTAACAGATACCCAGGGGCTAATTTTTCCATTTTAAAGCAGTACAATGTTTGCATATCAAATTCATACTACCAAGTTGAGTAACTTTATCTGACTTGTAAGTTATTTCAAAATCTTAGCTTAAGCCAGACATGGCTTTAACACTCCATGCACGCAAACGCCTTTCTTGACGTGCATTAGGATTATTAGCCTGATGTCTTCTCACTGCAACTCTATGAGCTTCAGAATTATTAACCTGAAATCTTTTTGATGCTTCTATGCGCTTACCTCTATTGATATATTAAAATGAAGTCAAGAAAAACTCACTTCTGCAAGTCATTTTAATACACGGGTTCAGGGTATCTTTTAGTCGGGATTTCTCGACTAAAGCCTTCTTACTTGTTTTCAGATTCGCTCATTTTCGTGTTGTGCTGACAGTCGGCAATTCAACACTTGCATCATGAATTGAGCGCTGCTGGTCCCAAACCCAAAGAGGCAGCTTAAAACTTGAACACGCTCACGCATCGCTCTTCATGTTCGGCGCTAGATGACAAATTATTTTTAAATCTCGCTCCGATCATGCGCCTTCGTTGTTGGCTATTTCGGCTAACTCTCTTATGTATGCACGCGCTCTGCAAGTTAGACAAAGAGCATAGTATCGCTACCTTCTTCGCACGCACTGAATCAACGCAAAACATATCTAAGAGGCTGCAGTTAAGTGAATTCCATATTGCCTTTAGCACATAAGATAGAGAGTGAACGTAAATGAGCAACAACAAAGTTTTGTCTAAGTTATATAAGCAACAAGCAGGCGAATCCACTCCCATAACATATTCTGGTGTGGGAAATTTTTCTAGACGCACCAAGCTTTGTTATGTTGTTTTTTTTTTTTAAATCATTGACACCAACCAAAAAACAACACTTACAACGACAACAAACGCTACATGGGTCGTAAATCAATTGTCAAAGGCACACAAATTTGAAAAAAAAATGTGCACTGTGCGAAGTGATACATTACATAAAATTATGAAAATTATTTTCAAGCGCATTGTTCACTTAATTGTGAATGCACTTATTCATTAAGAAGCGGAAATCCGTTTCTGTTTTGCAAGTGTACGAACCTTTTTTTATGACTTTGCTTGTGCGACGCGAAGGCGTCGCTGCGTATTTGTTTTGTTTTTGTATTCTCGCTCGCGATCAAACTCTCAGCTTGTGCGACAATCAGGCGACAGTAGTGGAATGGGCACTTGTTGTAATTGTAATTTGTGTTTTAAAATGGGTAAAAAGTGCTCCAAATCGTATGGGAGGTACTTGAAGGAGTTGTCCAAATGAAATTCCCTTCTTAGTGCTCACTTTCAACCTGCATGGAATATTGTGTGAAATTTTCAGCCTTCTAGCTCTTTTCGTTTAGGCTGTGGCGATTCGGACAATCAGGACAAACTCTTTTATATATATAGAGATTTCCCATATTTTTGAAATTATCTATTCAAATTGATTCTGTTCGGTTCCCTTTGAGTTCGCTCTTTATAAGTAACCGGCTTGCATTTCAAGCCTTTGAAAGAACTGACCTAAGTCAAGAATTCCATTGGTATACAAATCGCTGTCTTCAGTTCGTGCGACAACTTTATTTCCTTGTTCTAATAACCATTTGGATTCCGCTATACTACAAGGTCACTACTTTTCTGATGCGTCGTGTGCAATGACGTTGGGCTTAGAAGATTTTTCAAGATTTTGCCTAAGCAAAGATTCTTGTTATATTCCTGCGCAGGTTTATTTTGTTTACTGTATTTTCTGGTAGTGACTCTCAGGACTTTATTTCGTTAGTCTATTTTTTGTAATTTGAATATTGTTATCCTAGAACGGGCATCTGCCTCAAAATTGTCTTTTCTCTTTTATGTGCCTGGAAAGGCTTTATTTGGAATAATAATGTTGAGTTATTTTAAACAAATATTATATAAAATATTTTTCAATTAAAGATTTAATTATGTAATGTGAATAAAAACACAGAAGGTGTTTGTGGGAGTTTATTATTAGTGTCAGTTTTAACTAAAGCCTTGTTGTCGCACACAACGGAAACTGAAACCGAATCCTATTTTCGGTTTCGGTTTCGGTGGGTGGCTGATTTTGCGTGGGTTGCGACAAACAACTGAAACTGAAACTGAACTGAGTATTTCTTTTTTTCATTCGTTAATTTGCATCCGCATCGTGTTTATCACTTACAAAATGCAAAATTATTCATTGGAGCAAAAAAGAATCGCAGCGTTCCTTGCTGCAAATTATTGTTTTGAAAAAGATTTTTTAATTATGTTCATGTTGCTCGGCAACAAAGTTAATAAGAGGAAAAGCCCACACAAAATGTACAGGGAAAGATGCGAAGAAGGGGCTGTGAACATTTTGATAGAACGTCATTTAATGGACGACGATACAAAGTTCCGCGAGTTCTTTCGAGTGACCCGTTTTTGTTTGGGAAATTGTTAGATGTGATGAAACAAGATCTTGAAAAAAATCCAACGACTTGGGTGCGCAACCCAATAAGCGCCCAGCATAAATGGTGCCTTACTTTGCGGTATTTGGCAACCGGCGAAACATTTCGATCCCTATCGTTTCAATACCGTGTGCACCATTCCACTACTGGGGGAATAGTAGAGAAATGCCTAAACTCTATCATTGTGCATTTCCACGAAAAATCCATCCCCACACCGACGACCGCTTATTTCCAAACAGTCGTCGATGATTTTTACTCAAAGTGGAATTTCCCAAATTGCTGCTGGGCGATTGACGGCAAGCACGTCCGGATAAAATGCCCGCCAAAAGCGGGTTCAGCCTATTTTAATTATAAAGGCTTCCATTCAACTGTATTGTTAGCAATCGTTGATGCCAACTATAAATTCATTGCAGTAGACGTTGGTTCATATGGAAGAGAAGGAGACGCAGGTAAAAAATCTATGCTTATTTCCAAAAAAATTTCAAATTGATTTTGAATGCAAATTTTCACAGGCATTTTCCTAAAAAGTGTAATGGGCAAATTGATCAACAATGGGAATTTTAATATTCGACCTCCTGCTGCACTGCAATTAACCAACGTTGAATTGCCAAACTTTATGCTTGGTGATGAAGCATTTGCTTTGAACACTTCCGTGGTGAAACCATATCCAAAAGCACAGTCGCTGCACGATAGAACAAAAGCCATATACAACTATAGACATTGCCGTGCAAGAAGAACAACTGAAAATGTATTTGGCATTATGTCGTCGTATTTTCGGATTTTCTTCACACCAATTCAAACAACACCTGAAAAAATCGACAAAATTGTACTCGTTAATTGCATTCTGCATAATTTGATGCGCAAGGAAAAAATCCCAAGTCCATCGGAATCGATATTCGAAAACACCGATAATGTGGCTCCACCTTCAGAAAATTTGATTGGAATAGCAAGTGCAATTGGTAGGCCCACGAGCGAAGGAATAGCCATTCGAGATAAATTTAAAGATTATTTCAATGGAGTTGGTGCAGTGCATTGGCAAGAAAACATGATTCAATGAATAAAAAAAAAAACAAAAAAATGGGTTATTCAAAATTTATTATAAATAAAAATGAAATCAGCCAAAATCACATGTCCTTCACATATTCATTTGTTTCTTCTCCTGGTCGTTGTTCTTGTTCTTCATCCGTTGTTGATTGTTGGGCTTGTGCCTCCTCATCCAAATAAATAAATTTAACGTTGGCATTTTGTTCCGCAGCCCAACTCATTTCTTCTTTTCCGACCAATTGATTAATTTTCATTTTGACTCGGGCAAATCACAATCGATCGAATTGACGCAATAATATTGCAAGCGAATCACAGAAGCTTTGGACAGCATCGGGTGGATTTTGTGGCAAAAAATCAGCTGCCTTTGGCCGATCTTTTAAAAATTCACAGAACAATTCCTCCATATACGAAGGCTTTTGTTTTTTCGGTGCAGAGACAAGGGGTTCAGAACACAGAGAGTCAACGTTTGACATATCCAATGAATAGTCTTCTTCGATCGGTGATTCTGTGCTCTCATCAAAACCAAATGCCGCTGCTGCTGCAGTACTGTTCAACTGTACTGATGACAAAGATCTGAAAACAAGAAAAAAGAAACAAAATACCCATTTCTTCCTCACGACATCAACTGTATTGAAATATTAATGAACATAAAACAAACATTTCTAAAAAAAAATTAATCACAAAGCACGCAAAATAAATTACCATCCATAGACAATTCGTTGGCCAACTTCAACCACAAATGATTTTTGTGTTCAGTATCACGGAATTTCTTGTGCTTCACGCTGTACAAAACTTCGTTCGATTTAACAAATTCAGTCAATTTTTCTTCATCCTCCACACTTAATTTTACTTTTCTATTGCTAGACATTTTTCCAATTATCAACACAAATTTTAATAGTAATTGTTGCGCATGTGATTACGCATGAAAAACATATGTAAATAAATGACCAGCGTTAAGTTAGCTGCGTTTCTAGAAATCAGCTGATCGCTCGCCGTCTCGAACACAAGGCGAATCAGAGGAAAACAAATCAGTTGCATTCTGCATATTCGGTTGGCAGCAACCGAATAAAGTCAAAAGTACTTGCTTCGGTTTCGGTAGCTAGCAACGGAAAAATGACGATTTTCGGTTTCAGTTTCGGTTTCAGTTGCAAATGTACTGAATTCGGTTTCGGTTTCAGTTTCCGTTGTATGCGACAACAAGGCTTAAAGCATAATCTCTTCTGATTTCAAAAACTATTTTGTAGATTTTCTTTGGGTTTCAAGTGGTATTGTCAGTAACAAATATTTGTACGTCGGTATTGTTTCCCAAGAACGGCCAGAGGGCGATGCGATTGCTTTGACCTTGCACGCATCTTTTTGCGCTTGCGCCTCAAGCTTCGCATACGCTTCTTACGGCACTTAGTGGTAATTTTTTTTTTCGATTCGAAAACGGTCCGGGAATGTTTACACATTTTCCGTGTGATCGGAATCACATTGGTTTTTTTTTTAGTTTTTAAACTCGTTACCGAAGGTAAAGAATATATTGGTTTTGTGCAATGTCCGTCATGGTGTCTGTCCGTCTGTCCGTCCGTATGGTTGCAAGTTTTTTCCACACCCTTCAAGCTAGAGACTTGAAACTTTCCAATTCTCTTTATCTATGGGATAGTAAATTAAAGTGTCAAGATTGGGGTTCTACGATAACTGGGAGGCTGGCAAATCGATAAATTCGATTACTCAAAACCGAAAAATCCACATATTTCGCACATCCTTACAGCTAGAACTACCAAATTTGGTAAGAAGATAGCTACTAGCAACCCCCAAAAAATTGCATCAAAAATTTTGGAGCCACGCCCACCCATTCCACCCCCAGCCCCTCTTTCACCACTTTTACAAACTTTGAGCTGGTATGACGATAGCAATTGACATTCCACACAGATCTGCATAAAAAATTTGGATGCCACTCCCACCCATAACGCCCCTATCCCCCATTCCCCACCTCTTACAAACTTTGAATTAGAGTCACCAAATTTGGTATGAAGATAGCAATTGACATTCCACAAAGATCTGCAGCAAAAATTTGGATGCAACGCCCACCAATAATGCCAAAGCCGCCCCCATCCGCCCCAACGCTTTGTCAACAACAAGAATGCGTGTATCTTCCAGAGTTGTAGAGCTAGAGCCACCAAACTTGGTAGGAAGATAGCTGGCAAAGATTCCCAAAAATCTGCATCAAAGTTTTGGAGCCACGCCTACCCATTCCGACCCCCTTTTTCCACCTTTTTCTAATTTTGAGCTAGAGTCACCCAATTTGGTATGAATATAGCAATTGACATTCCACATAGACCTGCATCAAAAATTTGGATGCCACGCCCACCCATACCACCCCAGCCCCTTTTTCCCAACTTTTTGTAAACTTCGAGCTAGAGTCACCAAATTTGGAAGGAAGATAGCTGGTGGCATCCCCATCTAAAGGGGAGAATCTTTAAGGCAGCGAACACCTCTGCCGCATCCGTACCCCTTTGCAATCAGGACTCTTTTTACCGGTATTAATACTGGAAACGAGTAAACCGCAGTCGGTTGCGTCCGACTGCAACGTTTCCACTTGTTTTTTGTAATGTATTTACATACGTATTGTATGTCCTATTGATCGCCTGTCTATAAATTGTATGGCTTTACGGGCTATACGCTACTACCGGGCAACTATGATTTCGCTCAGTATTACAATTTTCATATATTTATGTGTGTATTAATATGAAATGTTTTTATACTCGTTACCGAAGGTAAAGAGTATATTGAGTTTGTGCAATTTCCGTCATGGTGTCCGTCCGTCTGTCCGTCTGTATGTTCGCAACTTTTTTCCACACCCTTCAAGCTAGAGACTTGAAACTTTCCAATTCTCTTTATTTATTTATTTATTTATTTATTTATTTATAGTCAGCTAAGAGCAGCTGACATTAAAATGAATCAAAATTTAATTTAAATTAAAAATAGTTCAAATAATTAAATTAAGTAAAATATAGAATAATATGTATATAAATCTGAAAATATATTTAAAAGTTAACGTTAAAGCTCTGGGAAATTCAATAAAAAATTGAGCAGTCCAACATTTGTTGCGAGGATTGGGAAAAACCCAGAAAAACCCAATCAGACCAGCGATAGATTAGTAATTAGTGGTTACGATTATATAAAGCAAAAAGGATCGATCTTTTTAGTACTGGAGTTGAGACCTCCAAGGAGACAAGAGAATAAAGTTTGTTATAGTCAGAACATATAACACGAAATGGTTCATGAATTAAATAGTTGCTGAAGCAACGATCAAGGCTAAGGGGTAAAAAGTTACGTGAAGATCTAATTGGGACATTAAATTTAATTCGACTCAAAAGAACTGATGAGTCGATTTCACCATTAAGAAGGTTAGTAATAAATAATACTCCATGCATAGTTCTACGGTTTAACAGTGAGGGAAGATTTATTAAAAGGAGTCTGCTAGAATACGGGGGTAAGTCAACTCCAGCAACCCAGTTAAAACTTCTAAGGGCAAATAGAAGAAATTTCTTCTGCACAGATTCAATTCTGTCCTGGTGAATCGAGTATTGTGGGGACCACACACAATATCCATACTCCAGAATGGGACGAACTAAGGATGTATAAAGCGTTTTAGTGGTGTACGGATCATTAAACTCTTTCGACCACCGCTTGATGAAGCCAAGGACATTAATGGCCTTATTGACCATATACGAAATATGAGCGTCAAACTTTAATTTAGGATCAAGAATAATGCCTAAATCTTTAATTTCAAACACGCGGTCAAGTGGTGAAGCATCAAGCAAATAGTGAGCAGTATGAGGGGTACTTCTACAAAAAGACATGACTTTACATTTTGAACAATTTAAATTTAGTAAGTTAGTACGGCACCAGGCTAACAAAGCACCCAAATCCGACTGTAGTAAATTACACAGGGAAGCGTCATCATAGGTGAAACATAGCTTTACATCATCAGCAAACATATACACAAAAGAGTTAGTAATAACAGCTGGGAGATCGTTAATAAACAAATTAAATAGCAAAGGACCAAGATGACTACCCTGGGGAACGCCAGAGGTAACAAAAATAGGTTTAGATACAGACGATTTAAAAACAACTTTTTGTGTTCGGCCACACAAATACTCCGAAAGCCACAATAATAGTTTTGATGGAAATCCAATAATATTTAATTTATGAAGCAACAGAGAATGACTTACAGAATCAAATGCCTTACTAAAATCGGTGTAAACAACGTCAGTTTACATTTTTTCCTGAAACCCTTTGATAACAAGCGAAGTGAATTCAAGAAGGTTAGTGGTAGTAGATCTACACCTAACAAAACCATGTTGATAAGGCGATATAATCGAACTACATTCGTGTTGCAGTTGAGAACATATAATTTTTTCAAAGACTTTTGGTATGGCAGACAACTTGGATATGCCCCTATAATTTTTAACGTTTGATTTTGAAGAATTTTTATGGAGTGGAATTATAAAAGATTCCTTCCATATATCAGGGAACACAGTTGAATCAACAGACAAGTTAAATAATTTATTTAATGGCGCACAAAGAGAATCCGCTCAGTATCTAAGAATACAACCTGGCACTCCATCAGGACCAGGCAAGTAACCAGGTTTAATAGAGTTAAATTCACTCAGGAGCGTAGACTCAGTAATTACTGGGACATATATGCAATTTGACGTTTGAACTTGAAAAGGATAGGAATTAATACTACTATACATATTCGAAGAGTATACTGATTGAAAATACTCAGCAAATAGATCGGCTACTGCCTGATCAGAACTTGCTTTTGTATCATCTAGGTATACTGAGGATGGCAAGCAAGAAGACTTACGTTTAGAGTTAACAAATTTATAAAACTGTTTAGGGTCACGTGAAAAGTTTAGTCTACAACGATTAAGATAATTATTATAGCAAGATGTGTTAACGGAAATGAAACTAGATTTTGCTACTAAATACGAAGATAAATCTAAAGTAGTTCCCGATTTTTTAAATTTTTTATATGATCATGTCTTTGCGTTTTTCAATTTCGATAGTTCTCTCGTAAACCAAGGTGGTTTATTATCACTTGAAGAACAAGTGAGGGGAACACAAGTATCCAAAAGCGAATTCAAGGTCCTATAAAATATGGCTATGGCAGTTTCTATATCACTACAAGAATAAAGGCGCGACCAATTAGTATGTTGAAGAAGATAATTTAATTTAGTAAAGTTAGTTTTACAAAAGCAACGGGTTTTTAAAGTATTATTAGATACTGAAATAGGGTTAAGAATTTCAATGGATAGTTCTAAGGTTGGATGGTAAGTATCTTCCGGAAGCACTAGAGGGGGTATTCTACTAGTATTACTGCAATCGGAGTCAGAAACAAATATTAAGTCCATCATTCTACCACTACAGTTATGCACCCTGTTAACTTGCGATAGGCCTAACTCCAGTAGGCCATCGATAAAATCATCAGAAGTGACTGGTAATACCGCCGAAGATGTGTCAGACCATGCAACATGTGGCAGATTAAAATCACCAACCACTATCAGATTATCCATATCTGTCAAAAATGACGAAACAAGTTGCAGGGCACTCAGATGGGATGAGTAAATGTTAATATCAGATTGAGGAGGAATATAAGAGCAAGTAACATAAAGTGAACGGCCGTTTAGTAATATTTTAACACATAAAAACTCTATGTCCGGAAGATGCTGAGAAAGAATCTGTTCAGAGGAAATACAGGAGTCAACAGCAATGAGAACGCCACCCCCCTTGCGGGAAGTGCGATCGCATCTGTACAAGTTATATTTAGAAGGAAAAATGGAATAATCAGAAATATCAGGTTTTAACCAGGTTTCAGTGAGTGCAACTATTTGAGAATCAAAAGATAAGCTGTTAATATATAATTTAGCCAGTTTAGTGTTAAGGCCTCTAACATTTTGATAGGCCAAGCTAATTACTTCTGTTAGTTTTTTGCCGCCGAGGTGGAGGCAACAGGTTGGCTAAAAGGCGGTGTGCTATTAATCCTTATACCATTATTGTTGTTAATTCGCCTATTTGTATACTCCTTAACGACAAGCTGCGGCGGCCAAAACTTTTCAGAGCAAATTGTCGAGAAAAGTTCAGGCGGTACACCCAACTTGAAAGAAGATATACTTATGGCATGTTTAAATTTAAACTTTTCAACAACAATAAGTGGGGAATCGATTTGACTCTTTACATATGCTGCAACATCATCCGATGACGTATCGGATGCCAGCCTAGAAACAAAAACAAATTTATTGAGTGGTACAACAACCAGAGGCTTGTGAGCCCCAGTTGTACCTATATTAGGATTAATAGGCACACGAGCTGCTGAACCAGAGGGCTCATGCAAAGGTTCGGAAGATAAAGTGGCTAGGTTGATAATAGGATTTCTAGCAGGGGAGTTAAATAACATTAGTGAGTTAGCATTGGAACCAATTGAAGGATTAGTGTTAGGCACTAGAAGGTGTTTGGTTGGCAGAACAGGTGGGGCAATGAGTGGATTAGGACCCGAAGTCTTTTTACGCTTCGGAGATTCGGTAATCTGCTTGCCATTTTTGAAGTTAAGCTCAAGCTCGTTGAACGACGCTTGCAGATTATTAAAAGCTACATGCATAGCTTTAAAGCCAGCATGAGTCTGCCTCATGAATTTGGTCGAATCTTTAACAGCTAAATTGCAGGGCTCGCAGTACCATTTAAGGCCTGTATCTGCGATTAAGCAGTCCCTGATTTTGGCAGTAAAGCCAGCACATTTCATGTGGATCGTGTTGTCACACAATCCACACAGAATAAAATCTTGGTTGGTGGTTCCAACCACTTTGCAATTGGTGCTACAGCATGCAAACATTTTCAAATTGTTTTAAGGTTTTATCTGGCAACTAATATTATAGCACAAAACAAAGTAAGGCGACGGTAAGTATAAGTAAAACGTATCACTGCAAGAGCAATATAAAACAGTAAATATCAAATGAGCGCTTAAATGAGAGAGCGTAAGCGCGTAGGCAGATAGAACCGCAAGTGCGACGGATAATAGCGGATAAGAGCGGGAGAGCTGTAAAGCGAGAGCAAAAAAACTGATAAGCTGTTTGTTGTTAGTAATCACACAGAATATGCAAATGTAAATATATGTATGTAAGTATGTACGTATGTTTACTTTATGTTTTCTTTATGTTGAGACAGAGCAGTCTCAGTTAAACTGCAAATTAAAGTGAGTATAAACTCGGCAAACTCTTTTATGCAAAAGTAAATATATACAACATATATTTGCAATCACTGCTAAAACTATTTACCAGATTAAACAGAGTAAAAACACCGTTCACAAACACAAGAGAACAATAAATAATCAAGAGCACGCAAAAACACGACCGTCACCAACGAAAGACAAGTTATTAATGTCTATGGGATAGTAAATTAAAGTGTCAAGATTGGGGTTCTACGATAACTGGGGGGCTGGCAAATCGATAAATTCGATTACTCAAAACCGATAAATCCACATATTTCGCACATCCTTACAGCTAGAACTACCAAATTTGGTAAGGTGATAGCTACTAGCAACCCCCAAAGATTTGCATCAAATATTTTGGAGCCACGCCCACCCATTCCACTTTCAGCCCCCATGCATTTTGAAATCAGAAAAGCCTATATCTCCCACAGTTTTTGAGCTATAGCCATCAAATTTGGTACCGAGAAAGGCGAAGATGACCACCCAAAAACTGCATCAAAAGTTTGGATGCCACGCCCACCAATACTGCCCTAGCCTCCTACAGCTGCCCCAACGCTTCGTCAAAAACGGGAATTTGCGTATTTTCCAGAGTTGTGGAGCTAGAGCCACCAAATTTAGTAGGAAGATAGCTGGTAACGACCCTCAAAAATCTGCATCACAGTTTTGGAGCAACGCCCACCCATTCCACCCGCCATTCCCCACCTCTTACAAACTTTGAGCTATAGTCACCAAATTTGGTATGAAGATAGCAATTGACACTCCACATAGATCTGCAGCAAAATTTTGATGCCATGCCCACCCATACCGCCCCCAGCTTCCCTTTCCCTTTCTTTTACAAACTTCGGTTTAAAGTCACCAAATTTAGTGTGAATATAGTAGTTGACATCCGACATAGATCTGCATACAAATTTTGAATGCCACACCCACCAATACCGCCCCCAGCTCCCCCCCCTTTCCCCACCTTTAGCAAACTTTGAGCTAGAGTCACCAAATATGTTCCTAACATAGATAGCTGGTGGCATCCCCATCTGCATCGGAGAATCTTTAAGGCAGCGTACACCCCTGCCGCATCGGTACCCCTTTGCAATCAGGCCTCTTTTTACCGGTTTTAATACTGGTAACGAGTATACTGCAGTCGGTTGCGTCCGACTATTTGCATCCAAATATTTGCTGCAGATCTTAGTGGAATGTCAATTGCTATCTTCATACCAAATTTGGTGACTCTAGCTCGAAGTTTGTAAAAAGTGAGGAAAGGGAGTCTGGAGCGGTATGGGTGGGCGTAGCATCAAAATTTTATGCAGATCTTTGTGGTATGCCAATTTCTATTTACATCCCGCATTTAGTGACTCTAGCTCGAAGTTTGTAAAAGTGGGGAAAGGGGGGCTGGGGGTGGTATGGGTGGGTGTGGCATCCAAAATTTGTATGCAGATCTATGTGAAATGTCAATCGCTATCTTCATACCAAATTTGGTGACTATAGCTCAAAGTTTGTAAAAGGTGGGGAAAGGGTGGCGGAATGGGTTGGTGGGGCTCCAAAAATTTGAAGCAGATTTTTAGGGGTCTTTGCCAGCTATCTTCCTTTTAAATTTGGTGGCTCTAGCTCCACAACTCTGGAAGAAACACGCATTCCCGTTTTTGACGAAGCGTTGGGGCGGATGGTAAAGAGTATATTGGCTTTGTGCAATGTCCGTCATGGTGTCTGTCCGTCTGTATGAACGCAACTTTTTTCCACACCCTTCAAGCTAGAGACTTGAAACATTCCATTTCTCTTTATCTGTGAGAAAGTAAATTAAAGTTTCAAGATTGGGGTTCTACGATAACTGGGGGGCTGGCAAATCGAAAAATTCGATAACTCAAAACCGAAAAATCCACATATTTCGCACATCCTTACAGCTAGAACTACCAAATTTGGTAAGAAGATAGCTACTAGCAACCCCGAAAAAACTGCATCAAAAATTTTTGAGCCACGCCCGCAAATTCCGCCCCAGCCCCCCGCATTTTGAAATCAGAAAAGCCTATAACTTCGACAGTTTTTGATCTAGAGCCACCAAATTTGGTGAAAACTGTAACGAACCTAAAGCTGTCACGAGATTTAGCTGGGCTAACTCTCGCTGTGCTGAGGGTACGTGCCAACAAATTTATACTTGTGGCGCCTACGGCAATGATAACACAGATTTGTTTTAATTTTTATACATATATTTAAACTGCACTCTCTGCTAGTTTCACGTTTGGCTTTACAATTTATTTGTACACTTAAGTGATAATTATTTGATGAATTTATGAAATCGTACGGATCTTCAAGGATCTTGTTTCGTGGTTTTATTTGCAATACTGGCGCTCTAATCGCACCCAATATTCAGAGATAATGTTTCGCCTACTAAACGAGGTTTTAGTTAGCAACGCCTGAAATTCGCTAGGCTCTACTATGGCCGCCTTGTCACCACAAGGATTTCGCCAATAGTCTCTCCTACTCTCCGGCTCTGGCTTTAGCTTCACCTGTCCTTCGCCAGGCTCACTAAGTCTGATACTTGGTTTTGACTTGAGGTTGCTTTGCAAATGCAACACACCCAAGGCTTGTTAAACTCACGCGTACTGATTTCCTAGAACAAGGTTTATTTATCATTAAGGACACGATTTGAAACGTCCTTATTTCGATATAAGTCCTTGATTTGATGATTTGTACTTTTAACTATTCTATTGTCCTTTCACTGCGACTTGATTCCGATATTCACTGATTTTCCACGTTGGATTCTTGCACCCTGACTTTCCGTATTACACTCCTTTGTTCACTTTTATATTTCGACTGGCTCGCCGCTGTGTCACAGGCGGCTCCTGGACCGGGGCCTGTCAGCGCTGCCAATGTCGCGCCAAGAGCAAAGGTGGCGTGATCGTTCCAGTGAAGTTTTCATAGCAACAACGGTTCCTCGTTGCCGATCACGCCTGCCGCTGGTGTGACGGTGATCACTATATCCCATGAATCACATATCACACACCAACGGCACTTTGCCACGAAATTTACGGTACGTGTTTTGTGGCTCCCATGTGCCAGACACGTACCTTAGCGCTGACAACCTGCCTCAGAGCGAGACAGCATGTGAATTCGCCGCAACTCAAGTCCACTTGCGGCTATTCATGCAAACGCATTTTGTGAGGCGCTATAAGTGAATATGACTCCTCACACAAGATAGGTGATGCTGACCCCCAAAAAACTGTGTCAAAAGCAAAGCCCACCCGTTTCGACCCCTTTTTCCCATTTTTTACAAACTTTGAGCTAGAGTCACCAAATTTGGTATGAAGATATCAATTGACATCCCACATAGATCTGCAGCAAAACTTTAGATGCCACACCCATCCAAACCGCCTCAGCCCCCCTTCAACACCTTTTACGAACTTCGAGCTAGAGTCATCAAATTTGGTATGAAGACAGCAATTGACATCCCACAAAGCTCTGCAGCAAAAATGTGAATGCCACGCCCACCCATACAGCCCCCAGCCCCCCTTCCTCACCTTTTACAAACTTCGAGCTAGAGTCACTAAATTTGGGATGTAAATAAAAATTGACATACCACAAAAATCTGCATCAAATTTTGGATGCCATGCCCACCCATACCGCCCCCAGCCCCCCCCCTTTCCCCACCTTTTACAAACTTTGAGCTAGAGTCACCAAATTTGGAAGGAATATAGCTGGTGGCATCCTCATCTGCATCGGAGAATCTTTAAGGCAGCGTACACCCCTGCCGCATCTGTACCCCTTCGCAATCAGGCCTCTTTTTACCGGTTTTAATACTAGTATCGAGTATGCCGCAGTCGGTTGCGTCCGACTGCAACGTTTCCACTTGTTTTTTATAATAATATAAATAACTACATATTCCTAATATTATGTTATATTTTCAAAAAAAAGGGAGGTGTGGTGTATTCATATAAGTAATTTCAAACTTAAAAAAAACGTAACTTATAATACTTTGTTGCAAGTATATTAAATAAACCTTAAATACGCATAACATAAACATGAACATATATATGTATGTACAAGCTCAAGTACATACATACATTTGGTCTTCGCGTGTAAGTAATATGAAGGCCAAGCTAGCGCGGACCGTTGACCGACGGAAAACGCTGCACTTGCACTTTAGCCGAACGTATGAGTTCAATTGCTCTCCCTCTCTTTGTAGCTGTTAACTGATAACAGCATCAATTTATAAATGTTAACTATAAGCCAAGAATATATTTTGATTTCAGTAAAGACATTGAATAATCAGAAGTGAAACAAATTGCGTTTTAATTATATATAAAGTATCAACTTAGTACACTATATTATTTGCTGAGTATATTAGCCACGAATATGTATATTATACTTCTTTTAACACAATTGCGGCCGAAATTGAGCTAATCACGATCAGTCTTTTGTCAGAAAAAATAAAAATGTTGCAATTTCTTTCCGCCGGTGTAAAACACAAAAATAGAATAGTACGCATTTATTTTCAAACTTCTTGTTTTCTTACTAATTAACGTTAAGGTTCATAATTCAATTAACCGAAATTGTTCAACATAAATGTAAAAGCGTATAAAACGAATAACAAATGTAACATAATGTAAATTAATGCAGTAAGTAAAAATTTATTATTCTCGATACCGAAGGTAAAGAGTATATTGGTTTTGTGCAATGTCCGTCATGGTGTCTGTCCGTCTGTCCGTCTGTCCGTCTGACCGTCTGTCCGTCTGTCCGTCTGTCCGTCCGTATGGTTGCAAGTTTTTTCCACACCCTTCAAGCTAGAGACTTGAAACTTTCCAATTCTCTTTATCTATGGGATAGTAAATTAAAGTGTCAAGATGGGGGTTCTACGATAACGGGGGGGCTGGCAAATCGATAAATTCGATAACTCAAAACCGATAAATCCACATATTTCGCAAATCCTTACAAATAGAAGTACCAAATTTGGTAAGAAGATAGCTATTAGCAACCCCCAAAATACTGCATCAAATTTTGGAGCCACGCCCCCCCATTCCGCCCCCAGCCCCCCCCGCATTTTAAAGTCAAAATAGCCCATATCTCCCACAGTTTTTGAGCTATAGCCACCAAATTTGGTGCCAAGATAGGTGATGATGACCCCCTAAAAACTGCACCAAAAGTTTGGGTGCCACGCCCACCGATACTGCCCAAGCCGCCCCCATCCACCCCAACGCTTCGTCAAAAACGGGAATGCGTGTATCTTCCAGAGTTGAGGAGCTAGAGCCTCCAAATTTGGTGGGAAGATAGCTGTTAACGACCCCCAAAAAACTGCATCAAAGTTTTGGAGCCACGTCCACCCATTACGCCCCCAGCCCCCCCGCATTTTGAAATCAGAAATGGCTATATCTCCAACAGTTTTTGAGCTATAGCCACCAAAATTGGTGCCAAGATATGTGATAATGACCCCCTTTAAAATTGCACCAAAAGTTTGGATGCAACGCCCACCGATACTGCCCTAGCCGCCCCCATATACCCCAACGCTTCGTCAAAAACGGGAATGCGTGTATCTTCCAGAGTTGAGGAGCTAGAGCCTCCAAATCGTGTAAAACAATTTTTAAACGACAATAAGATAAAATTAATCAACGCAGTGAGGGAAAACAATTGCATTTGGGACCTTACACACGCAAAGCATATGGATGCAACTTTTGTTTAAGAAAAATTCAGTTAAAATGCAGGCAATTAAATGTAAACACAAGTGTGCCCGTATTACTCTTTCGCCTTTTCGTTTTGCCATTTTTTTGTGTTTTTGGGATTTTTCCGGTATTTTTAAGGGGCACACAGGGTCTTAGCATACACACTAGAAATAATGTGTAAATTTCTATCAGAAATAATTGTAGTTTCTGCGTACTAAGCTTTAGTGTAAAGAAGTGCAGCTATCGAACACTTTTTTGTGAACTAGTGTACTAGAGTACAAGGGCAACCTAGTGCAGCTATCGAACAGACCTTATATGTACTTAAGTACATATCGTAACGGGACCCAATGTTTAACAATGTGCCAATTTATTGTCTGTGTTAGTATTGTAGTGACGAGAACTATGTACATTTCTTAGTATCGCGCCAATTTTTTGATGAGTTAACATCTATACGCGCGGTAGCGTGACTATTAAAAGTCACACACTATCAAACTTCTCTGCTGTAACTCACATGCATAGGTCGCTGCTGTAACTCGCTGCCCTAACTCACACAGATAGGCAGTCAAAAATTTAAATAGTATGTGCTTGTTGTACAACAATTGTCTCTGCTTGCAAACGAATATGATGGTATTGGTGTTGCGGCAGAGAAAAGTGGTCATAAAAGACGACGTCTCGCTCGTGAATTAACGAACGCTGTGTTTGTTGCTTTGCATTCGCTTTGTTTTGTTTGTGCTTAGATGCAGAGATGCAGCCGACTGAGACGTGTGAGTCACGCGGCTCTGCTGTTTATGTTAAGCCCACAAACAACCACATAAGAAAATACTATTTCGTACAAGCTTATTTATTTGTAGGAGCAGGGTTTCTGGATTGGCAATTATAAATTTCAATGCGGGTGGCTGGGGTCACAATGGGTGGGGGTGGCTCCAAAATTTTTTATGCAGTTTTCTCTGGCAAGTCAGTAGCTATCTTCTCACCAAATTTGGTAGTTCGAGCTGTAAGGATGTGTGTAATAGGTGGATTAATCGATTTTGAGTTATCGAATTTATCGATTTGCCAGCCCCCCAGTTATCGTAGAACCCCAATCTTGACACTTAATCTTTCCCGGCCAAAGATAAATATAATTGGAAAGTGGCAAGTCTCTTGCTTTTAATGTGTCGAAAAAAGTTTCCAACTTACAGGCGGACAGACAGACAGACGGACCATGACGGATATTGCACAAAACCAATATACTCTTTACCTTCGGTATCGCTATCGGTATTGCTGTCGAACGCAACTGACTGCGGTATACTCTGGTCTCTTTCAATGAGAAGTTGGTACAAATTTTCATAGTTAAGTCGTCGAACATATCCAAGTTTTGGATCCACCCATTCCGCCTTTTTGAACAAGAGCCACCAAATTTTATGCCAGGAAAGGTGAGGACGACCTCTAAAGATATTCATCAAAAATTTTGACGACCACCGTTACCTTAACCAAACCCGCTTCCCACACCTTTTACAAACTTTGAGCTAGTGTTATCAGATTAGGTAGGAAGATAGCTACTTGACTTCCCACAAAGATCTGCAAAAAATTTGGAGCCACACCCTCCCAATCCGCCCCCAGCCCCCCTTTCCACACCTTTTACAAACATTGAGCTAGAGTCACCAAATTTGGAAGACAGATAGCTGGTGACATCCCACAAAGATCTTGCCCACCCAAGAGCCCTGCACCAGCATGCAAATGTACATGTAAAAAATCATATTGTAGATGTTCAGAAAGGTCAGGTTTTGCTATTGACGGCCACTAGCAGATCAACAAAGCGCACACATGCATACGCATAAAATATATATATTCATGTGCACGCACACATAAAACGAAATTCTTTCTTCTCTGCCACTACCAAAATAACAAAACATGCAATTCTGTTTTGCTTCAACGCACAAAACGAACGAAGTAAAAATACCCTTTGTACCAATATTCAATAATAGCCAATTAAAACTCAAATATTTATTTTTTAAGCATATATATAGTTTATTTTCGATATATAAATAAAAAATATGAACATAAATAATATTTCAGTATCTCACGTTTTGCTATTTATTTTGACAAAGTTCATATTAAGTTTATACTACCCTTCCAAGTTGGACTGCATCAAGCAGATTGAAGCAAAAGTCTAAAGTTGCCGATTTCATTTTTGGTGCGGCAATTCTGTTTTGCTTGTTTTGTGAATACACACACACACAAACACTAACAGACTAAAGTAGCGAACATGTTGAAAAAGAGCATGAACAGACGAATATTGAGTGTTGGATACCCTAATATAATATAAGTGCTATTGTTGATATGTTATTTAATAATATATTTGTAATAATTGTATATTTTGATTAGAATAAGTTGGCGCTAAGCTAATAATTGAGAAATCGCTAAAAATAGTTTAATAAAATTAAATATATCAATGTTATTCACGCTTTGAGCGGCAAACTTGATAATGTAGCAAATAAGCTTCTTCGAAATATGTACATATGTAGCATTTTCTTGTGTTGCTGTTTGTGGGCATACAAATATGAATTCATAGATTTCTGGGTGTTAACACATTTTTGTTGCTGCTTGTAAAAAATGCTTTATCTTATATCTATTGTTTTGATATGACTTAATTATATGTTAATAGAAAAGAAATTTGTTATGTAATCATCAATCATAGATATAATTAAATATATAAATAATATGTCAAAATTTTAAAATTATTTCATAAGTACTTTTTAATAAACAAAATAAGAAAGTCACTTAAATATATACACGCCCCCACCTTTTACAAACTTTGAGCTAGAGTCACCAAATTTGCAACGAAGACAGCTGGTGGCATCCCCATCTGCATCGGAGAATCTTTAAGGCAGCGTACACCCCTGCCGCATCCGTACCCCTTTGCAATCAGGCCTCTTTTTACCGGTTTTAATACTGGTTTCGAGTATGCCGCAGTCGGTTGCGTCCGACTGCAATGTTTCCACTTGTTTTTTATTGTTTTCGTCTGATCGCGTCGCTTTCTTCATTGTCCCTCACGATTCACGATAGTAAGCTGATGTGCTTCAGAGAACTAACTCAATCTTATCGCTACCTCGATATTCCAAATTCAAATGGTATTTCATAGCACTATAATATTTCTTAGCGCTAAAATGTTAAACTCAAATTTTAAATTCCATAACGCAACAATAGGTTTTACATTATCTCTCTTTATATTTCGAGCACTTTTATTTTAAAACCCATATTATTATTGGACGTAGATGTACCAACGAACAGTCAAGTGGCCCAACGATACCAAGCACCGGCTTGTTAACGCGCGGACCCACGCACAAAGCGACCCACCTCCCGCCCATCCGACCGAGGGGCGCTCCGCTTATCGTGCGGTTACGATAATCGCGAACATCTAGACAAATGACACAAAACTAACTTTTTAATAGAGCAAGTAGGAGTGGCACTGTGTATTAGGTGGGAAAGATCGTTATAAATAGAACACAGAATACGAAAAGGGTTATGAAGAGCATAATTAGAATTACAAGTTTGAAGAGATATAGGTACAAAATTTCTAGTATTTCTAATAGGAACAGCAAAGTTAATTTGGTTAATTAATTCAGAAGAATCAATTTCACCATTAATTAATTTGTGAAAAAAGGAAAATGATAGCATTATTCTACGATCACTCAGAGAAGGAAGATCTATTAGTAAAAGTCTACTACGATAAGACGGCAAATTATTGTTAGTGTCCCAGTTAAGACCTCTAAGTGCGAAGAGCCGAAATTGTTTTTGTACCGATTCTATTTTATTCTGATGAATTTCGTATTTCGGAAACCATATACAAGATCCATATTCCAGAATCGGTCGTACAAGAGAAGTATACAGGGTTTTTGTTAAGTAGGGTTCGTTAAACTCCTTCGACCAGCACTTAATGAACCCCAAGACACCAGATGCTCGATTGGAAATTGAAGAAATATTCTTGTCAAACTTAAGCTTTGGGTCCATAACGATGCCCAAATCGTCAACCCATTCAATTCTTTCTAGTGGTTTGTTGTCAAGAAAATATATATTAAAAAAGGGCAAATATCTAAAAAATTACATTACTTTGCATTTACTGCAATTAAGATTTAAAAAATTTACTTTTGACCACATTTGAAAGTTGTCTAAGTCTCTTTGAAGTTGTTGAGCAGCAAGGGGAGTTGCAGCCGACGTGCATAATTTTACATCATCAGCGTACATCAAAACCCGAGAGAACTTTATAACTGATGAAAGATCATTTATAAACAAAATGAATAATAGAGGACCAAGATGACTACCCTGTGGAACGCCTGAAGTGACCTGAACCGTCTTGAAAACGGACCCTTTAAATAAAACGCTCTGAGTTCTAAGAGTTATGTATTCTTTAATCCAAAGAACTAGAATATTTGGAAAGCCCAAGAGTTCTAGTTTATGTATAAGAAGACGATGATCTACAGAGTCGAAAGCCTTACTAAAATCAGTATAAATAACATCAGTCTGCAATTTGTCCTGAAAACCCTTGATAACAAATGAAGTAAATTCTAACAAGCTAGTGGTAGTAGATCTTTGTTTCATAAATCCGTGCTGGCACGGTGAAATAATAGATTTTCAAAGGTTTTGAAGATGGGAGGTTATTAATTTTTCAAAAATCTTAGGAATAGCAGACAACTTGGAGATACCCCTATAATTTTGAACATTAGATTTGTTTCCTTTTTTATGGAGAGGAATAATAAATGACTCCTTCCAAATTTTTGGAAAGGAGCCTAACTCCAGGGACAAGTTAAACATTTTATGCAACGGCTTTAAAAGACCATGAGAACAGTGTCTAAGCACGCAGCTTGGCACTCCGTCAGGTCCTGGGGAAAATATAGGTTTCAAAACATGTAGATTATTTAAAAGTGAGTTTTCAGTGATATCGCCCTAGCCACCCCCAGCCGCCCCAACGCTTCGATAAAAACAGGTATGAGAGTATCTTACACAGTTTTTGAGCTAGAGCAACCAGCTTTGGTAAGAAGATACCTGGTAACAGTCCCCAAATTTTTGATGCCATGACCACCCATAGCACTCCTAGCCCCAACCCCCCTACAATTAAAAACTGGTTTGCGCATCTCCTTTGAGCTGGAGTCACCGAATTCGGTCCGAAGATAGCAATTGACATTCCACAAATATCTGCATCAAACATTTGGATGCCACGCCCACCCATACCGCCTCCAGTCCCCTTTCCACACCTTATACAAACTTTGAGCTAGAATCACCAAATTTGGTATGAAGATAGAAATTGACATCCCACATAGATCTGCGTCAAAAATTTGAACGCCACGCCCACCCATACCGCCCCAGCCCCCCTTCCTCAACAATTTACAAGATTTGAGCTAGAGTCACCAAATTTGGTATGTAGATAGCAATTGACATTCCACAAAGAGAGAGAGATCTCAGTTTGAGTGTGATTGACGTGTTTTACTTAAGCTCCGAACAACTTATTAATTTTGCGCCGTTTATCAGGCTTTTTATTTATTTTTTGCAGTCTACTGTTCTTAAAACATAGGCTTACCTAATCTGTGCAAAGTACTTCTTGTTGTGCGTCGTTTAATTTGCTAATTATTATATTTTAACAATTGCGGCGTCAGTTCTGTGTGGTTGTTAGTGTCTGTTTTTGTTATTCTGCAAATCTGCCGCTTATTCGTGCACTCATTTGTTTGTGTGTTTGTTCGCTGCGTTTACTCTTGTTTGTGTGTTTATTCGCTGCGCATACATTTGTTTGTTGTTTGTTCGTTTAAGCGTTATCTGCCTTGCTTGTCGTGCTTTAATACATTTTTGTTGTTGCTTATCGCTCCAAACAAGAAGTATTTGTGTTACGATTCCTCTTAATTTGTGCGATTGCTCTTAGATTTTCTGTGCGCCGTTTTGTCTGTTCTGTGCTCTCGCAACCTATTTTCGTTAGTTTGACCCCAGTGGTAAATATGTCGTGCTGCAAAAAGTCATGTACATTTAAGCGGTCTGACGATTCTGCACGGCCTCAATTTGTTCATTGCTGGTTGTGTGAGAATTTTATGCATGCTAAATGTGCAGGTCTTACTGGGCGTGAGTGTGACAAGATCACTGCTGTAGCCAAGACCGGCTGCGGTGGTGTGTGATGGTCATGCCCTAAGTGCATGGATAAGCAAATTGATTTCTCTAGAATGTATAACTCTGTGAGAAATCAGTTTTCAAAACTAAAAAAGACGGCAAGCATGCTAGTGACTGACATTGATTCGAGTTTGGAATTTCTCAATAATTTTAAATTTGAGTCATTGTCTACTCGCCGGTTGGAGTCTGAATTTTTGAATGTTCCGTTAATGTTGGCCCCTTCACCCTCGTCGCTTTCACCCGTGCCTAGTAACGTAGAATTGTCGCCAGTTCTATCATTATCTCCAACTCCAAGCGATTGTCCGAATATATCTCCTGCAGTATCCCCTGCTATTAGAAGTATGGTTCCCGTCTTGGATCCTGCCGAAATAAACGCGGTAAATAATGATCTATCTGTCCCCATACCTCAGCCACCTCCTATTTTAACAGTAGTGGCTCCTCGCAAGCAAGTTTTTGTTTCGCGACTTTCCGCTGAAACTACTTATGATTCTGTTGCTGCCTATATTGCTAGCAAAACTAAAGCTAGCGTCTCTATTACGAAATTTAACTTTTCTTCCCCTCGCGAAATATCATCTTTTAAAATTAATGTCTCTCTAGAATCGTTTTCAATCATATGTTATCCCAAATTTTGGCCCCCTCCTACGGTTGTTCATGAGTTTTTGCAAAAAAAAAGAACTCTGCCTTTACCTGTCAACCTTCCAGCTGCAACCTTCTCAAATAATAACTCTGTCGTTTCAAAAAACTAAGTTCTGATGAAATATCTATTATTTATCAGAATGTTAGGGGTCTGGTCTCAAAACTGAACTTTTTGAATAGCTTTTCGATCCATGCTGATATAATTTCTTTTACTGAAACTTGGCTAAATCCAAGTATATCTAATTGTGAACTTTTTATACTCGATACCGAAGGTAAAGAGTATATTGGTTTTGTGCAATGTCCGTCATGGTGTCTGTCCGTCCGTATGGTTGCAAGTTTATTCCACACCCTTCAAGCTAGAGACTTGAAACTTTCCAATTCTCTTTATCTATGGGATAGTAAATTAAAGTGTCAAGATGGGTGTTCTACGATAACTGGGGGGCTGGCAAATCGATAAATTCGATAACTCAAAACCGATAAATCCACATATTTCGCACATCCTTACAGCTAGAAGTACCAAATTTGGTAAGAAAATAGCTACTAGCAACCCCCAAAAAACTGCATCAAAAATTTTGGAGCCACGCCCCCCATTCCGCCCCCAGCCCCCCGCATTTTAAAGTCAAAAAAGCCTATATATAGTTTGGATGCCACGCCCACCAATACTGCCCTAGCCGCCCCCATCCACCCCAACGCTTCGTCAAAAACGGGAATGCGTGTATCTTCCAGAGTTGTGGAGCTAGAGCCACCAAATTTGGTAGGGAGATAGCTGGCAATGACCCCAAAAAATCTGCATCAAAGTTTGGGAGCCACGCCCACCCATTCCGCCTCCAGCCCCCACTTTTTACAATTTTCGAGCTAGAATCACCAAATTTGGTATGAAGACAGCAATTGACATTCCACAAAGATCTGCATCACAAATTTGGATGCCACGCCCTCCCATACCGCTCCCAGCCCCCCTTTCCCCACTTATTACAAATTTCGTGCTAGATTCACCAAATTTGGTATGAAGATAGTAATTGACATTTCACAAAGATCTGCATCAAAAATTTGGATGCCACGCCCACCCATACCACCCCAGCCCCCCTTTCGCCACTTTTTACAAACTTCGAGCTAGAGTCACCAAATTTGGTATGTAGATAGCAATTGACATTCCTTATAGATCTGCATAAAAAATTTGGATGCCTCGCCCACCCATACCGCCCCAAGCCCCCCTTTCCACACTTATCACAAATCTCGAGACAGAGTCACCCAATTTGGTATGAAGATAGCAATTGACATTTCACAAAGACCTGCAACAAAAATTTTGATGCCACAACCACCCATACCGCCCCCAGCCCCCCCCCCTTTCCCCACTTTTTACAAACTTTGAGCTAGAGTCACCAAATTTGGAAGGAATATAGCTGGTGGCATCCCCATCTGCATCGGAGAATCTTTAAGGCAGCGTACACCCCTGCCGCATCCGTACCCCTTTGCAATCAGGACTCTTTTTACCGGTTTTAATACTGGTTTCGAGTGTGCCGCAGTCGGTTGCGTCCGACTGCAACGTTTCCACTTGTTTCAAATAATTTAATCGTCTATAGAGCAGATCGACCGACTCGCCGAGGTGGTTGGGTATTAATTGCTGTTAAAGCTACTCTCCAATCGGAACCATTCTGTTTTTCTGCCGTTAATGATGCTGAGATTATTTCTGTTAAAATAACTCTCCCTTCACATGTTGTTTATATCACTTGCTCTTATATCCCTCCTTTTTCTGACATTCAAAATTATCTTCAACTCCTCACTTGTATTTAAGAAGTTTCTGCTCATATCCGTGACAATGATATTTTTATCGTACTGGGTGACTTTAATTTACCAACCATCCACTGGTCTTCATCCGACACCATAAATTATCTTGTACCGTCTGCCTAGCATGA
This sequence comes from Scaptomyza montana, assembly GCA_018904305.1. Taxonomy (NCBI): domain Eukaryota; kingdom Metazoa; phylum Arthropoda; class Insecta; order Diptera; family Drosophilidae; genus Scaptomyza; species Scaptomyza montana. Next base: position 2,251,549 of record JAEIGR010000010.1, read on the forward strand.
CTTCTTAGAAGCCATGCTTGATCTTCCATTGTTTCAGATCAATTCAATTTCTAATCATTTGATTAGAACACTCGATCTTGTATTTATTAATAACTACTGTATTGCCAATGTCTCTAGGTCATCCCCTCAGTCTGTCCCTGAGGATTCATATCATCCTACTTTAGAAGTTACATTGTCTGTTAGCAATCCTGTTATGTCTTCTCCTCCAGTGTTTAACCTGCCTTGCCGTTGCTTTCGCAAAGGAAATTACTCATTATTAAATGAACGTATTCTGGCAACTGATTGGTCTTTTATATATGATTCGGTTGATATAAATATTGCCCTAAAATCTTTTAATAGCACCTTAAATTCTCTATTGGACGAATGTATCCCTTACTCTGCTCCGTTGTCCGTTTCTTCTAAGCCCCCTTGGTTCACTCCAAGACTTTACAAAATAATAAATCTAAATATTATAAAAAATTTAGCAGGTCTGGCTTGAGTGCTGACTTGTCTAAATACATTATAGCCAAATCAAACTTTCTTCTCCTGAATTCACAGTGCTATGAGAATTACCTTATTTGTTGCAAACGGCAATTTACGCTAAATCCCAAACAATTATATAAAATATTCAATTTCAAGCGTAAATCTTCCACTTTACCGTCATCTTTCATATTTGAGATGGATAAATCTAGCATCGATAGCGAATCCGCTAATATTTTTGCCAATTTCTTCCAATCAGCTTACTCTTCTGCATCCCCTATTAACATACCTTACCCTTATAGTATTGCTTCTACAATTTATATTCCTGTTCCTACCATCTCTCAGTCCACTCTGCTATCAGCTTTAAGTTCGTTAAAGTCCTCTTACTCTCCTGGACCTGACAATATACCTAGTTGTCTTCTTAAAGAGTGTAGTGCTTCTCATCTTCGCCCATTGCTTAAGCTTTTTAATCTCTCCCTTGAATCTTCTGTCTTTCCATCTCTTTGGAAAGAATCTGTTATAATCCCTCTACACAAAAAAGGTGGGAAGTCCAATATTGAAAATTATAGGGGCATTGCAAAATTGTCCGTTTTCCCTAAAGTATTAGAAAAAACTATCACTTCATCTTTGCAACATTTCTGCAAATCAGTCTTATCCCTTCGTAAAAAATCGGTCTACCATGACCAATCTATTAGAATTCACAACTTAAGTAAATGATGCTTTCCTCTCGAAAATGCAAACTGACGTCATTTACACAGACTTCAGTAAAGCTATCAACACTGTACACCATGACCTATTACTTCTCAAGCTTGTCCGTATTGGTTTCCCTCCCTCACTTATATCTTGGATTTCTTCTTATTTAAAGGGTCGGACACAAAGAGTACTCCTAAGATTGGCTACCTCGAAACAAGTTCATGTTACTTCTGGAGTACCTCGGGATAGTCATCTTGGTCCTTTACTCTTCACTCTTTTTATAAACGATCTTCCCTGTTTTATCACATTCTCGCATTCTCATGTACGCAGACGATGTGAAGCTTATTTTCTCCTAATGTAGTTCTCTAAATCATACTTGCTTACAAGATGATTTAAATTCAATGCAATTTTGGTGTAAGACTAATCAGTTGCTTCTCAACTGTTCTAAATGTATGTTTATGACTTTCAGCCGAAATAACCCTTTCATTACCAGCTACTCAATTGACAGTACCCCGTTGCAACGTATTTTTACAGTCAAGGACCTTGGTGTTCTTTTTGACTCCAAACTCTCATTCGGCCTTCATATTTCTACTATTGTTAATGAAGCCGAAGGTGTTCTTGGTTTCATTAAACGTTGGTCTAAAGAGTTTAACGATCCTTACGTTACGAAAACTCTGTACACTTCCCTTGTTCGCCCTATCCTAGAGTACTGCTCTTTTATATGGAGCCCCCAGTATAGAAATAACCAGGATCGTATCGAATCTGTTCAGAAGCAGTTTTTGCTTTTTGCCTTACGAGGCTTAAATTGGGATAATAACCTTCGCTTGCCTTCATATTCCAGTAGGCTTCTTCTCCTTAACATCCCGTCGTTGAACAATCGTAGGAAAGTCCTTGGTGTTGCCTTCCTGCACAAGTTGATTAATGGTGATATAGATTCTTCTTTTCTGTTAGGTCATCTCCATTTCTCTATTCCCTCCAGACCTACTAGAAACTTTCGCCCGTTATTTTGAAAACGTGCACAACAGATTACGCTAGGCACAGTCCATTTCGTGTTTTATGCGTCCAATTTAATAACCTATACCACGTGTTCTCTAATGAGACCTCTCTCTCCTTAATCAAATCATTGCTTTCAGTTTATCTTCGGGAAGTTTATGACCGCTCTCAGCTATGAAACGGGGCTGAGCCTGCTGGACTGGCTAAATTCTTTTCCTTCATCGGGTCATATATATATAAATATTTTTAGTTCTATTTTATTTATTTTTATATTTTTTTTAACATTTATTTTTAGTTTTCACATTTAAGTTTTTCTTTTCTTTTTTCTACTAACATCTCTGTTTTAAGTATAGAGTCTATAATATCACTGACAGTTTTGGCTGTGGAAAGGGGCATAGCTGGCCGGACTGGCAAATAAAACACCCCCATCGGTCGGTGATGTTATTAGACATTTTTGTTCTCAGCCTAAGCTTTTTACTACTACTATTTTATTGTAACTTATTTTTTAAAAGTTGACTCTAGAATTGTCAACAACTTTCAATAAAAAAAAAAAAAAATAAATAAAAAAATAAAGATCTGCATCAAAAATTTGGATGCCACACCCACCCATACCACCCCCCCCCCTTTCACCAACTTTTACAAACTTTAAGCGAGAGTCCCCAAATTTGGAAGGAGATAGCTGGTGGCATCCCCATCTGTATCATACAATCTTTGAGCTAGCGTACTTACCTGCCGCATCCGTACTTGTTTGCCTATTTTTACCGGTTTTAGGGCCGGTTTCTCAATGTCCGATAAGCTAAACTGTCCCAAGTTGAGTCAAAATTGAGTTTCTCGTTGTCCGTTTAGGGTTAAATGAGACGCAAAGTAAACCGAGGGCTGAGTGCCGGTTAACATTTAAACCCCGTTTGAATGCCGATATAAATATCGCGCAAATCATCGTTAGGCAAACAGCTGACTCAAGCTGACGATGCATTGTATTTATTTTATAATAATTCAAACAAAATGGAATCGCGTAAGCGCATATTTTACATCGACGCAATGGAAACAGAATTAGATGAAATGGAGCAGCGTGTTAATAATTCTAGACATTATAGAAAAAGAGTGAACTATTTCACTGAATTGGATGAAGCTATATTTGTGCAAAGATCCAGGTTGACAAAATCAACATGTCAAATGATTCTTGCACATATTAGAGATCATGTGGCTTTCTAAAGTGACAAGTAAACAATCAACGTCAGTTGCGCTTAAATTATTCATATGTAAGATTTGAAACAGGAAACATGCTATGTTGCCGGAGACACAACTTTTGGTGGCTTTGTGTATTTATGCAAGCGGCAGCTGCCTTATCACTGAATACGGTACCTATGCAGGATACAGTAAATGGATTTTTTAACATTGCAAAATTTCCAAAGGTTGTTAGAGCGATAGACTGCACCCACATTAGAATACAATCACCTGGTGGTGAACATGCCGAAACTTTTCGCAACCGTAAGGGATATTTCTCTTTTAATGTTCAAGCGCTGTGTAAACTTATGTTTACAAATTTAGTTGAAAGGTGGCCAGGGTCCTCACACGACACAACACGAGTTTTGGATTTTGGAAAAGGCGATTTCCAGTTTTGTCAATGGGGATGCGCGTCTCGTCTCACGGCAATGGATGTTATTGTAGCATGTGGTGTTCTGCACAATATTGCCATTATGCAAAACGATCCATTGTGAAGGGGACTCCACTCAAGGCGCAACGAACATCAATGAAACGGCTGGAAAAGCAAGGCAAATATTGATAAAGAGTTATTTTCAAAGTAAGATATCTTTCTTTCTTTATATATATGTATATATTAATCTTAATGAATAATTTTTTATTTCAGACTTTAATTTTCATTTTTCAAATTTAATTTCAAAGTTCAATTGCTATATTAATAAATGTAAATAAAAACAAGTGGAAACGTTGCAGTCGGACGCAACCGACTGCGGTATACTCGTTACCAGTATTAAGCCCGGTAAGAACAGGCCTGATTGCAAAGGGGTACGGATGCGGCAGGGGTGTACGCTGTATCTTAAAGATTCTCCGATGCAGATGGGGATGCCACCAGCTATCTTCCGTCCAAATTTGATGACTCTAGCTCAAAGTATGTAAAAGTGGGGAAAGGGGGGCTGCGGGCGGATTGGGTGGGTGTGGCATCCAAATTTTTGCTGCAGATCTTTGTGGAATGTCAATTTCTATCTTCATACCAAATTTGGTGACTCTAGATCAAAGTTTGTAAAAGGTGGGGAATGGCGGGCTGGGGGCAGATTGGGTTGGTGTGGCATCCAAATTTTTGTTGCAGACCTTTGTGGAATGTCATTGCGATCTTCATATCAAATTGGGTGACTCTAGCTAAAAGCTTGTCAAAAGTGGGGAAAGGAAGCTGGGGGTGGTATGGGTGGGTGTGGCATCCAAATTTTTTCTGTAGATCTTTGTAGAATTTCAATTGCTATCTTCATACTAAATTTGGTGACTCTAGCTCAAAGTTTGTAAAAAGTGGGGAAAGTGGGGTGGAATGGGTTGGTGTGGCTCCAAAACTTTGATGCAGATTTTTTGGGGTCGCTGCCAGCTATCTTCCTACCAAGTTTGGTGGCTCTATCTCCACAACTCTGGAAGATACACGCATTGCCGTTTTTGACGAAGCGTTGGGGCGGATGGGGGCGGCTAGGGCATTATTGGTAGGCGTGGCATCCAAACTTTTGATGCAGTTTTTGGGGGGTCATCATCACCTATCTTGGCAACAAATTTGGTGGCTATAGCTCAAAAACTGTAGGAGATATAGGCTCTTTTTACTTTAATTTGCGGGGGGGCTGGGGCGGAATGGGTGGGCTTGGCTCCAAAATTTTTTATGCATTTTTTTGGGGGTTGCTAGTAGCCATCTGCTTACTAAATTTGGTAGTTCTAGCTGTAAGGGTGTGTGAAATATGTGGATTTATCGGTTGAGTTATCGAATTTATCAATTTGCCAGCCCCCCAGTTATCGTAGAACCCCCATCTTGACACTTTAATTTACTATCTCATAGATAAAGATAGTTGGAAAGTTTCAAGTTTCTAGCTTGAAGGCTGTGGAAAAAAGTTGCACACATACGGACGGATAGACACCATGACGGACATTGCACAAATCCAATATACTCTTTACCTTCGGTAACGAGTATAAAAACTGTGCTAGATACACGCATAATAGTTTTTAAACTGTGGGGTGCTGAGGCGGTATGGGTGAACGTGGCATCCAAATTTTTGATGCAGATCTTTGTGCAATGTTAATTTCTCTCATCCTATCAAATTTTATGACGCAAGTTTTGATGCGGTTTTTTTTTGGGGTCGGCATCACCTATCTTGGCAACAAATTTGGTGGCTCTAGTTCAAAAACTCGCGAAACTATAGGGAGATATAGGCTATGTGGGAAATATAGGCTCTTTTTACTTTAATTTTCGGGGGGGCTGGCTGCGGAATGGGTGGGCTTGGCTCCAAAATATTTGATGAAAATCTTTGGGGGTTGCTAGTAGCTATCTGCTTACTAAATTTGGTAGTTCTAGCTGTAAGGGTGTGCGAAATATGTGGATTTATCGGTTTTGAGTTATCGAATTTATCGATTTGCCAGCCCCCCAGTTATCGTAGAACCCCCATCTTGACACTTTAATTTACTATCTCATAGATAAAGAGAATTGGAAAGTTTCAAGTCTTTAGCTTGAAGGGTGTGGAAAAAAGTTGCGAACATACAGACGGACGGACGGACGGACGGACACCATGGCGGACATTGCACAAACCCAATATACTCTTGACCTTCGGTAACGAGTATAAATATTAAAAATTTTATGTTTTACTTTTTTGATTTTCTAATAATTCAAATTTTAAAAGTTCATTTTTAAGAAGGATGCCTTCCATCTCCATCTGCAACTTTTGAATTTGCAGTATGTGCAGCCCTGCAGCTCGTTCGTTTTCTTCTCTGTAAAAGTCCTGTTGGAGCTTTATCAACAATCAATTCTCTTCCTCCAGAGTTTTCTTTCGCCTGCAAACCGTAAGCTTTTCTAACTTTTTATTTTTTAACTTGGCTGGATTCCAAGACGCAAACGGAGCATGGCTATCAACCTCGGTGTGACAATCCAAACTATCAGCTGCTGCTTCCAAACCTCCAATTGCTCCATCCATATCCGAACTGAACTCTTGATTCATGCTAATTTCTAAATCTTTAAAAAAATTCAACATGGACATCGACATGCCTTTGTTGTCACCATCACAAACATACTCTTTATAATTGTTTATTTATAAAATTAAAGAAATTGTGTAAATGTTTTTCAAGTTTATATTATAAATAAACACGTACCATCATCGTCGACCGCATTTCCTAAGCCAGTGGTTGATAAGTATGTACGTGGATCATGCCAGCAACTTTTTGAGAAATTCGCGACACACCGCTATTGCTCGCTACGCCACTGCCGTTGCGATATGTTTCTCGCTTTTTGTCAGCACATTCGCAATTTTTTTTTTTTTATTTTCAAATTTTCATATTTGTCCTTTAAGGCCTTCCAAGGACGACTTACTCCAGCTTGAGCACTGAACTGAACGGCCAGTTTCTGCCAGGCTTCATCTCTCTGCTTCCAAGAGATAGTATCGCTCCTTTTGTTTTCCAAAATACTTGGCTGTGAATTTTTTTCCTCGTTGCCGTTTATTGTTTTCATTCGGGCTTTTTAAATTTGTTTGCATATTAGTTTTTATATAAATGTTTAGTTTTCGCTTGGCTTGAATTTGGCAGTCACCAAACACAAACAAGTAAGAAGGCTCTAGTCGGGCTGTCCCGACTAGAAGATACCCTGAACCCAGTTGCAATAAATAGATTAAATTTATATAAGACTTTGGTATACTGACTTAACTTCAATCGATTAAATTCGATATCTCCGGTGTTTCTTAACCGATTTGGACGAAATTTTCAGAAAAGTTCTATCGTTACCCATTACTTCAAACCTCATTTTTACATTTTCCAAATTCGATATTTTTTTGTTATCGATTCCATGTGTATATCGGAAACCAGAAGAGTTATCGATAATTTGAAGCAAACTTGTTCTGCTCATGGTATAGGAGAACTTATATCCCAAATCTGAAGTCTCTAGCTCTTGTAGTCTCTGAGACCCACGCGGTCATACAGACGGACAGACAGACGGACAGACGGACATGGCGAAATCGACTCGGCTATTATAGAGTCGGAGATGCTTCCTTCTGCCTGTTACATACTTTTGCACAAAACCATTATACCCTTATTTACCCATTTTATGGGTTAAGGGTATAAAAATACAAAACAGCTGATTCGCTCGTAAGGGTTGGCAGCACCAATAATGCGATAGTATATTAACGATTCTGGTTAACTTTGCATTGAGAAAACGAAATTGGTTAAACCCACTTTAACTCAAGCATTAAATTTATCACGGGCTTAACTAACTTCCACTTTAACCGGACATTGAGAAATTGAGCCTTAGTACAGGTATCGAGTATACCGCAGTCGGTTGCGTCCAACTGCAACGTTTCCAATTGTTTAAGGACTGGAAGTGTGTGAGCTGCAAGGAGTGCTCAAAATTAAATTTTGATTTCATAAAATGCCTGACGTTTCCATCCTCCATTTGTTGAAGATAATTTTTAAAACTTAAATTACTCTTCAGTCTCACCTTAGACAGAAAGTCAGCCAATATCAGCAGATTTATATATTTACATTAATATCTGAAGTATTAAAAAAAACAATAAATGGTTTTTAATTGGTTTGCTTTATTGTTTATTTAACTTTTTTTTTATTTTTATTTAATATACTTCAGAACTTGTTTGATGAAGTCCATAAAAGCACTCTGGACAAAAAGCTCGTAGATTATGCAGTGTCAATAAGTCCAAGTGTCTAAATTTATATAATAATGAGCATTTGAGCATAAAGAACGAAATTTATTTTCGCCGTTTTATTTTTTTTTTTTTGCGTTCTTCAAGGCCATTATCTTACGTCTCATTTTCTGGAATTTATTTGATCTTCCAAACCATTTATTCATTTTCTCCATAATCTAAAATATTAAAACATTAGAGTATAAATAACTTGGCTTTAATTACTCATTGTATTTAATTACAGAAAGTTATAAATGTTTTAAGAATGCACTCGCAAGGACGAGGAAAAAGATTACCATATTAATCTAGTTAACTACCATGAACTCATTAATATATATACAGTATTATACAGTCGAACTTCCATATAACGAATTTCAAGAGGATAAAAATTTTGTAAACAGAAATGTTTGAGGACTTGTTTTAATGTCGACTTTTGCGTTCGTTCTTAAATTTTTTTTAAAAAGTCCAGCAACATACCCTCCTGTTTCTTTGCTTTGAGCCCATAGTGTATGAATAATCATTTATGAATTTCCCTAACTTGTTCATAAATTTTCAAATCATAATAATTGAGGCAGGTCAATAAATCATATAATCAATCATATACAAATGCCCAGCAAGAAATGAAACAAAATCACATATTAACAAATTTTAACCGTTATTGCTTTCCGTTGGACCAGCGCCCGTCCTTCAATGTACGGGCCGCTCAACGCAAAGGGCAACTGAAACAAAATCGGCTACATATGCTATCTGTTGTCGCGCTCACTCATACATGGTTCCATCAACTGGAACTAAATCTGCCAAGCCTGTGAAGGCTTCGCATCCCAAAAACATTCCGGATCTAACTGAATCAGGGACTGCAAATAATGATTATTTTTTTTTTTTTGAATAAATAAATCATTCACTTATGGTATCTTTGGGACAGCGAGAAATATACAATATTCATCTTTAAGGTATTTATGATTTTCCATGATTTAAAATTTTCATTTTTATAGATTTACTCAAAATATTGATTAATTTTGAGTTATACTTACAACTCAATCAATAATCATTATTTTTTATCAAAAAAATAAAACTCATGAAATAATGATTATTCTTTGAGTTTTTTTTTTTTTTAAAAAAAAAATTAAATTTTTTTTTCTGACCTTTCTTAGGGAATAATCCTAAACATGTATATATTCCTAGTCAGTAAATCAAGACAAACCATAACAATCCATTTTTAAAAAAAAAAAATCTCATTTGTCTTAAATATCACTGAAAAATTTGTATATACATTTGAATTTGAAGTTTGACTTAAAGTTGTGTGCAAGAACCATTTTGTCCACCTATCCATATTAAATTAACGATTTTAATATTAATCACTGCACTATGACCTGTACCATTTTGTGTTGTGCGTAAATTGCCATACAAACATTTCTTTAGTGCAGTTTTTTACAGAAAACAACAAAATACATTGACTGGAATATATATCATGTTTGGTTATTCCCTAAGAAAGGTCGAAATAACAACTTGAGTTTTATTTTGAGCAAAAATAAAACTCAAGAATAATCATTATTTCATGGTTTTATTTTTTGATAAAAATAATGATTATTGATTGGGTGTACATTATCTATTGTGAGTAATGAATATAATAAAATAACATTATTTAATAATTTTTAAAGAAAACTTATGTGCGAACTGAATGGCTTATTCTCTCACATACGAGTCCCATTTTTAATAGCTTTTTATTAGCTTCACTTGAGGCGGAGTATGTAACTCAAAAAAAAAGTATAAATTGGGTTTCAAAGGCTATTCTGGTACACTCTCATATAGTCTAGTGCTAAGAGATAGACTCTCAACCGGTAGGTGCGGGTTCGAATCCCCGTGTAGTAGTTTTGGTATTTTGTTTTTTTAATGTATTTTTTTTAATAGCTTTTTATTAGCTTCACTTGAGGCTGAGTGAGTGAGTAACTCAAAAAAAAGTATAAATTAGGTTTTAAAGGCGCTTAGGGAACTCTCTCATATAGTCAAGTGGTAAGGTTGCCAGACTCTTAAACGGGAGTTGCGAGTTCGTATCCCCGTGTAATAAATTTGGTATTTTAGTTTTTTAGTCCAATTTAGTTTTTTTATTAGATTTTTTGTATTTTTTAATAGTTAATATTCAGTAATAATTTTAATTATAATAAATATATTTAGAAAAAAACTAAAAATTTAAAAATAAATATAGTTTGAAAAAACTAAAAAATACGCTTTTTAAAAACAATGAACTAAAAATTTAAAAAATAATTTCTAATGTAAGCTTAAAAATTAAGAGCTTTCACCGCTTCACAAAACAAGGTTTTACAATGATTCTGGCTGATCAACATATTTTTTGACAAAGTCAAGGCGCTGAAATTATTGATATCAATTGAATAATTTTTGTTGAACTATCACAATTGATACAATTGAATTTAGTTTTTCTGAATTTTACAGTATATTCCTTTTTTTTTCTTCTTCTGTATTTCTCTGTACTTTTCAGTAGTTTCTCTTCATTTTTCTCTATTGATCTGAATTTTTCTTTATTTTTTCTCTATATTTCTTTATATCTTTTGATATATCGGTATTAATTGGTATATTTTTGTGTATCGGTATTTTTAGGTATTTTTGGAATCATTGATAATTTTTTATGTATTAATGGGAATTCTAGTAATTGTTTGTAATTTGGTATTTTCTGGTGTTTTGTTTTTTATTTTTGGTATATTTTGGTAATTCGGTGTTTTTGGCCTAATTGATATATTTGGTTTCTTGATGTGTTAAGTATTTATTGGATTTTTTGGTGTTTTTGGAATATCTGGTATATTTTGGTGTTTTGGAATTTTTGGTACATTTGGTATAATTGATACCAAGAAATTACAAAAAACCAATGTATATCAACGATTCCAAGAATACCAAAACAAAACCGCTGTTCAAATATATACCGATACACCAAAAAATACCAAAAATACAGAGAAATACAGAAAAAAACAGAGAAATATAAAAAAATACGAAAAAATTAAGAGAAATACAGGAAAATTAAGGGAAATACGGAAATTACAAATAAATACAGAGAACTACAAAAAAAAAAATACAAAGAAATGCAGAAGAAGAAAATAAAAGAAAAAAAGAAATATATTGAAAAATTAAATTCAATTGTAGATTTTATTTCAATAAAAATTATTCAATTCTAATAAAAGTATGCAATCATTATTTCATCGATGTTTTGTTATGAGGTTGTTTAAACGCAGCTTTTTTCCACACTCTTCAAGCTACAGACTTGAAACTCTACATATATCTTTATCTATGGTCGGGGCAGATAAAGTGTCAAGATTGTGGTGCAACGATAACTGAGGGGCTGGCAAATTGATGAATTCGATAACTCAAAACCGATCCTCACAGCTAGAACTACCAAATTTAGTGAGAAAACTGCATCAAAAGTTTTGGAGCCACGCCCACCCATTCCGCAGCCAGCCCCCCGCAGTATTAGTTAGAAACGCCTATAGTTTCGCGAGTTTTTGAACTAGAGCCACCAAATTTGTTGCCAAGATAGGTGATGCCGACCCCCAAAAAAAACGGCATCAAAACTTGAGTCGTAAAATTTGATAGGATGAGAGAAATTAACATTGCACAAAGATCTGCATCAAAAATTTGGATGCCACGTTCACCCATACCGCCTCAGCACCCCACAGTTTAAAAACTATTATGCGTGTATCTAGCACAGTTTTTATACTCGTTACGGAAGGTAAAGAGTATATTGGGTTTGTGCAATGTCCGTCATGGTGTCTATCCGTCCGTATGTGTGCAACTTTTTTCCACAGCCTTCAAGCTAGAAACTTGAAACTTTCCAACTATCTTTATCTATGGCATAGTAAATTAAATTGTCAAGATGGGGGTTTAACGATAACTGGGGGGCTGGCAAATTGATAAATTCGAAAACTCAAAACCGATAAGTCCACATATTTCACACATCCTTACAGCCAGAACTACCAAATTTGGTGAGAAGATACCTACTAGCAACCCCAAAAAAACCGCATCAAAAATTTTGGAACCACGAAAACCCGTGTATCTTTCAGAGTTGTTGAGCTAGACTCATTTGGTATGAAGATAACTGGTAACGACCCCCAAAATTCTGCATGAAAAATTGGGGATGACACGCCCACCCATACCACCACCAGCAACCCTTCCACCACCTTTTACAAACTTTGAGCTAAAGTCACCAAATTTTGTATGAAGATATTAATCGATATTCCACAAGAACTGCATCAAAATTTGGATGCCACGCCCACCCATACCGCCCGCAGCCCCCTCCCCCACCTTTTAAAAACTTTGAGCTAGAGTCACCAAAATTTGGTAACGAGTATACCGCAGTCGGTTGCAGGTGAAAACACTTGTTTAACTAAAGCAACCAAATTTGGTGCCAAATTAAGTGATGACATCCCTCAAATAACTGAATAAAGACTTAAGACGCCACGCCCACCCATACCATCAGCGGCCCCACTGCCTCGTCAAAAACGGAATTGCGTGTATCCTTATCAATTTGAAAATAGAGTCCCCAAATTTGGAAGGAAGATTGCAATTGACAGCGCACAAAGATCCGCAGCAAGAATTTAGATGCCACGCCCAAACATATCGCCCCTAGCCCTCCTTCCACCACCTTTTACAAACTTTGAGCTAGAGTCCCCAAATTTGGTAGAATGATAGTTGGTGGCATCCCCATCTGCATCGGAGAATCTTTAAGGCACTGTATACCCCTGCCGCATCCGTACCCCTTTGCAATCAGGCCTCTTTTTAGCGGTTTAAACTCAGGTATCGAGTATCCCGCAGTCGATTGCGTCTGACTGCAACGTTTCCACTTGTTTTTTATTTATATAGTGAATTACTGTTGGCCATGTAATGGGGTATAGTTCAATGATATTTCGCACCGATATACCAGAGTTAAGGCCTATTTACTCTTGACTTAACTTAACTTAACTTAACGTAACTTAACTTAAGGAATGTATGCGTTTACTCTCAACTTAAAGGCCCAACCAAACGATGCTTGCTTGCTTCGCGTCTCGGAGCAAGACTGAACGAAAAGCATTGAGCATGAAAGCCTATACCCATACGTTGCTTAAGTGCTTTGTCTCTTCTTCTTCTTTCTTTTTGCCAACCATTGTTGCCACATGTTCTTTTTTTATGCCATTAAAAAAAAAATGTTAACATTTTATGTAATATAATGTTAAAAATAAAGATAACACATGGTTTATAGATCTAGTATATTATATCAATGTGTTTATTAACAATAAAATGAAGATCTTTTTGATGCAGTCTTTGGGGGGTCATTATCACTTATCTTGGCACCAAATTGAAGTGGCTATAGCTCAAAAACTGTGGAAGATAAAGGCTTTTCTGATTTCAAAATGTAGGGGGGCTGGGGGCGGAATGGGAGGGCGTGGCTCCCAAATTTTTGATGCAGTTTTTTGGGAGTTGCTAGTAGCTATCTTCCTACCAAATTTGGTACTTCTAGCTCCACAACTCTGGAAGATACACGCATTCCCGTTTTTGACGAAGCGTTGGGGCGGATGTGGGCGGCTAGGGCAGTATTGGTGGGCATGGCATCCAGACTTTTGATGCAGTTTTTGGGGGGTCATCATCACCTATTTTGGCACCAAATTTGATGGCTATAGCTCAAAAACTGTGGGAGATATAGGCTTTTCTGATTTCAAAACGCGGGAGGGCTGAAAGTGGAATGGGTGGGCGTGGCTCCAAAATATTTGATGCAAATCTTTGGGGGTTGCTAGTAGCTATCTGCTTATGTATTTGCTTTGGTATTTCTAGCTGTAAGGATGTGCGAAATATGTGGATTTATCGGTTTTGAGTTATCGAATTTATCGATATGCCATGCCCCAGTTATCGTAGAACCCCCATCTTGACACTTTAATTTGCTATCCCCTAGATAAAGAGAATTGGAAAGTTTCAAGTCTCTAGCTTGAAGGGTGTGGAAAAAAGTTGCGAACATACAGACGGACAGACGGACGGACGGACGGAAGCACGAACGGACGGACCGACACCATGACGGACATTGCACAAACCTAATATACTCTTGACCTTCGGTAACGAGTATAACAATAAATATCAAAATGCAAATAAAACTAATTCAGGTCAAAAATATCAAGCAAATTTTAACCAAAGTACAATAACTCACGTGCAGGCAGTCCACAAGATAACAGACAAACATTTAATGAATTTCAACAAAAATATATCAGGGTAGACAACAGAATCCAATGAATTATCCAAGCAATGAAGCTTCAAATGCACAATCATTTAATTATCAAAACCAACCCCAGAAAAGACTAAGAGAAAGTAACAGCGGAACGTCAAAAATGAACACCACCGAAAATTTTCAATCAGTTGCCTCGGACGAATAAATAATAATAATCCATTCATAATTGTGATTATGAATGACAACCCATTAAAGTGTGTAATAGACACAGGGTCTACTATTAATATAATTAGGGTATTCAGTAGCTATGCTAAAGTGTTATATGAAAGCTTTACAACAAACACACAGAAGCATTTTTAACACAGCAAACATGCCCCTGGGTATGTTTGCTACTATTGTACTATATGTGTTATTGAGTGGTTGCCAGACTATTTATAAAAACAGCTGCTTTCGAGATTATTGAATTAGTGAAATTAGGTCACACTAGGCGAGTTTTGGTTGTAAGAGAAAGTAAATTTTATGATTTATTAATTTAAAAGACTAAACTGATGTTTTTAACAGTGGAAAGGAAGAAAAAATACGAAATGATTTTCAATTCAAAAATTTGCAGCTGGGAAAAGAGGATAGAATGCAAAAATTAGAGCTAGAAGTAAAATATAAGAATGCTTAAGTGTTGATATAAATAAAACAACATTTATTTTCTGAATAATAAAGAAAGTTTTTCAATTATTATTTATGAAAACAACAAATTTTTTCTTTTATTTTATTGCTTTCAGCTTATCAATTGCTCAATTCAATTTAACTTTCGATTGTATTGTCATCGAACTGGCAAACAGCTGACTTAGCACAAATACGACAAAAGAAACGTTAAAAGTGCACTCACTAGCTACACTGTATTATATATAATACTTTACGCACATAGCATAGCTACTGAATACCCTAATTGTCAAACAGTTACAAGCTGATGTTGTCTTAACACTTTTGCCCATTTGTGTACTCTTTATCTGCCCTATTAGAGTATGAACTGGTTTTTGATCTAACGTAGTATATGTGTAAAAGAGGCCTGAATATTATCTTTTGTTGAGTTGTGCTTTGCATATGTGTACTTACTTTTGTTTCTGGTGGAAACATTGGCGGCTCTGTTTCGGTCAAAAAATATTCCAAAAATTCTCTTGGGTTTAATGGTTCGGATTTAAGGTGCATTTTTCTTTCGACATTTAATGTACCAGCTATGTTGTTAGTAACGTCACCGGAGTTATACGACTGTAAAATTTTCGCAAGTGCAGAGTATGCATAGCTTTCTAAATCATCAGGTGCATTTTCTGTCATTAGCTCTAACCAAAGCAGGAAGCTAGTGCCATAGTCGGACTTAGCTATAAGTATTATTTTTTGAAAAGCTTTTTTGAGTGGTGGTTTGGCAGCCCACGGCATGTTACTTGTGCCTAGAAGAACAATTTTGTCAGTCTTCTTAATTGGTTTTAAAATTTTTTTTACTATTTGTGACCCAAGTAGTGTAGGGTTTATATGCTTTTTTTCAGCCGGAACCTTTTTAAAAAATACTCTATGAGCTTCTTCAATGTATAATATAGTTGGTTGAAAAGCCTTTGCGACTTTCATAACGATATGTAGAAACATGTTTAAGTTATCAGCATACTTATAAATTTTTTCAGGGCTAATATTTATGAAAACTGCGTCTGTAAAAAAAAGCAATTTAAAGATTTTTTTTTTTCAATTAAGATAAAAAATACATGCCCAATTCAGAAGCAATTATGTTGCACAGCAATTTTTTTCCACTGTTTAGTGGTCCAATAAGTAAAATTGATTTTGGTTTTGCTATATCGAACTCACTCATTCCCACCATACTTTCCTGGATAACCATTTTGATGTCTCCTTTAGCAGGACCAACAGTGCTAAAATTTACAAATAATATAAATTAATCAATCAAAAAATAAACATAATTATTTTTTGATATAGATATATATATGTATATAAAATATAAACTTAGTTTCATTGTTAGTAATTTGCATAATAGCAAATTTTAATGCTCAACAACATACCAGGGATGTAACCGTTATCGACCTTTTGAAAAAATATCTTCTATAACAATTATATTTTGACTTTTTTCAGTATTGGTTGAAAATAACCATTATAATTGAAAAGAAAACATTTTGGTCATATTAAACCATTATTCTGACCAAAAAGTTATATTGGTCATATTTAACCATTACTTTGACCAAAAAATTATATTGGTCATATTTAACCATTACTTTGACCAAAAAATTATATTGGTCAACAAAGACCTTTATAAATTTATTTTCATATTTTTTGGTCAGCCAAGACCTTTATATTTTTTTTTGGTATGAAGAAAGCAATTGACATTCCACAAAGATCTTCAGCAAAAATTTGGATGCCACACCCACCCATACCGCCCCCAGCCTCCCCTTTTCCCCACCTTTTACAAACTTTGAGCAAGAGTCACCAAATTTGGAAGGAAGATAGCTGGTGGCATCCCCATCTGCATCGGAGAATCTTTAAGGTACAGCGTACACCCCTGCCGCATCCGTACACCTTTGCAATCAGGCCTGTTCTTACCGGTTTTAATACTGGTAACGAGTATACCGCAGTCGGTTCCGTCCGATTGCAACGTTTCCACTTGTTGGTCAAAGTAATGGTCAAATATGACCAATATAATTTTTTGGTCAAAGTAATGGTCAAATATGAACAATATAATTTTTTGGTCAGAATAATTTTTAAATATGACCAAAATTTTTCATCTCAAGTTTAATGGTTAAATGCAAGGTTTTTATTTTTTTGTTCGATTTACTGAAACCTTTTCGGTTCACTTCTAGAGGTGGGCACGGGCTGGGCTTTTATCGGGTACCCGTGGGCACCCGCGGGTAGCCGTGGGTACGGGCTGAAAAATCATATTTCGGGCTGGGTGCGGGCGGGTGTGGGTTGGTCCGTTCAACCCGCTTTACCCGAAATAAAGTTAGTAAATATTTTTGTAAATATTATGGTTTGAAAAACTTAAAAAACATTGCAAAGTAGAATTATATGATTTCCATGTAATGGAACAACTAAAGGAGAAAACCTTAAATTCTTTAGAAAAACGTTTTTAGCCAACTTCAGTTAATTTAGTTGGATTATTTTTAAACCCTCCGTTTGAAGAGTTAAGTTTTTTTATCAGAAGAAAGAAAAAATCATGCGTTAGAAACAGTGAAATGCATGATGATTGAATATCGCGAAACGTTAAAAGACAATCTTGATGACTCGCAAACTGAAAACTCTTCGCCAAACACGAGTCACGAGTTTCAAGAGTTTTTTGACACGCATCAACCAAAAAAACTTAAATTTGACAAAAATGCCATTGATTTAGAAATTGAAAAATATTATGCCAAAACTTCTCATTCAAACTTGCCAATTCTAGAATTATGGAAACAAGCAACTGACCTCAAAATATTGCAGTTTGTGGCTAAAAATATATTATGCATTCCTGATAGCTCTGCGACAAGCGAGCGAGTTTTTTCTTCATCTGGTAAAATTCTCAATGAAAGACGCACAAAACTTTCAAGTGGGAATTTAATTTTTAGTACAAAAATATGTAATTTTATTTAATAAAAATAAAAAATTAAGTTTTTGAAAAAGTTCTACTTTTTTCGGGAGGGCGGGTTGGGTTCGGGTATGATATTTTTTATTGCCATCGGGTACGGGTAAAGACTGGCGCTGCGGCCCATGGGCTGGATCGGGTCGGGCGCGAAAAATTAGGCCCATGCCCATCTCTATTCACTTCTCAAAAATAATGGTTATTTTGGTTCCCTGCAACATACAATGAATACTTTGTGAATCACTAATAGTATTATAATAATTACATTCAATAAATAATTGCATAAACGATTTCTTTCACAAACTTTGTCTGCCTTATTCGATTTTAAACAAAATAAAATGCATTTGTCGAGATCGCCCGACTAAGATATACCCAGAACCAATGTGATACCTGTCAAATGTCGTTTTACAAATCCATTAGAAATACGGTATAAGTTTTAAACTGTATTGTGGTAACAATGGTGAATATGAATCTAGGGTACGACTTCGCCTGCCTTCTAACCAACTGCAGCTTATAAAATCGAAAAAAAGGACTGAGTACCACTATTTGGACCGTAGCTACTGTAGGTAAGTTACTACTCTTAGCACTGAAAAGAAAAAAATATTCTTCATATTTTTAAGCAATTCACTGTCAGTTCTCCCATATTACATTTTGTGCTTAAAAAGCGTACATGTGTGTTGTGTTTAAGCAATATAATATTATGTTTACGTTAAGTTGTCTTCATCTCTTGTATCATCCGCCAAAAAATTAAAGTCCGCTATGAATTCATCAAAGTCCTTATAAGAAACTTCCTCAATCACGGTCGCATCTTTAAGCTCATTATATAATGAACTGAGACTTCTATCTCCAGTGGGGTCCACCTGCTTTTTTTTTGATTTTGCTTTCTTATTTTTAGTCTTTCGTACTTTTAGAGGTTTATAAAGGACTTTCTGATCTTTGGCCAAAGCGCTCCTCAACAATTCATATTCAACTCTAGAAAAGTATTTAAATTATAATTAAATAAAGAATAATATTTCTGCAAAGAATAATCAAGTATAAGCAAGTGAAAATTATCTCTAGACATTAAATGGTCAGACATTGTTTGCATGTATGTGCACAATTATACCGACGACGCACAGTGGGGATTTTGCCGGAAAAGCGTATAATAATAATTATACTCGTTACCGAAGGTAACGGTTTTGTGCAATGTCCGTCATGGTGTCTGTCCGTCTTTCCGTCCGTATGTGTGCAAGTTTTTTCCACACCCTTGAAGCTAGAGACTTGAAACTTTCCAATTCTCTTTATCTATGGGATAGTAAATTAAAGTGTCAAGATTGGGGTTCTACGATAACTGGGGGGCTGGCAAATCGATAAATTCGATAACTCAAAAACGATAAATCCGCATATTTCGCACATCCTTACAGCTAGAACTATCAAATTTGGTAAGAAGATAGCTACTAGCAACCCCCAAAAAACTGCATCAAAAATTTTGGAGCGACGCCCCCCATTCCGCCCCAAGCCCTCCGCATTTTAAAGTCAAAAAAGCCTATATCTCCCACAGTTTTTGAGCTATAGCCACCAAATTTGGTGCCAAGATAGGTGATGATGACCCTCCAAAAAATGCATCAAAAGTTTGGATGCCACGCCCACCAATACCGCCCTAGCCGCCCCTTTCCCCACTTTTTACAAACTTCGAGCTAGAGTCACCAAATTTGGTATGAAGATAGCAATTGACATTCCACAAAGATATGCATCAAATATTTGGATGTCACGCCCACCCATACCGCCCCCAGCCCCCCTTTCCCCACTTTTTATTAACTTCGAGCTAGATTCACCAAATTTGGTATGAAGATAACAATTGACATTTCACAAAGATCTGCATCACAAATTTGGATGCCACACCCACCCATAACACCCCAGCCCCCCTTTCCACAATTTTACAAACTTTGAGCTAGAGTCACCAAATTTGGTATGAAGATATGTATCAATTGACATTCCACAAAGATCTGCACCACAAATTTGGTTGCCACACCCACCCCCAGCAAAAATCTGCATTTTGGAAACGCAAGCAAAAGAACTAGGGATACCTCGCGTTAAAAACACGCGGCAGGTATAAGGAAGAAGAAGAGCACATGCAAATTTGGCTGTAGCGTTTGTGATGTTCATTGATAATATTGCTAAAACATTCACGGTTAAGTTTGAATATTTCCTGACAATGATTGATGGAAAAGTCTTAAATGAAATTTTAAACACCTCCTCAACTTACAGGTGTCCCATTTGTAAAAAAACTCAATAAGACGTTCACAGCTTAGACGACTCAATGGGTGAGGATAACTGCTTCGAATATGGAATTTCTCCGTTGCATTGCAGAATAAAGTGTATGGAATTTATTCTGAAGCTCGCGTACACACTTCCTCGGCCAGGAGAAACAGAAACGGATAATACACCTCATGAGGATCTACAGAGTTGAAAGGAAGTTATACAAGCTGATTCTCTCGGAAACTTGGATTAAAAGTTGACTGCGCAAAACTTGGATACGGGAATACGAATGATGGAAATACTTCGGGGAAATTTTTTGAAAATGATGAAATTACATATTTGATAACAGGTGTTAATTACGAGATCATTAAAAGGTTGGCTGTTATCCTAAATGTTATAAACTGCAAAGAAATGATAAATGGTGCAAAATTTGGCGAATACGCATCAAAAACAGCCCAACTTTTGACTGAATTGTATCCTCAGAAAAAACTTACCCCCACGGTACATAGGATTTTGGCTCATGGAAAGGACTTAATAGAATATCAGTGCTTACCTATTGGAGAGCTGTCCGAAGAAGCACAGGAATGTAAAAACAAGGACTACAAGAGGTTCACATACACTAATACACACATGCAAAATTTCTCGGGTTCGAAAAATGGAGACCTTTTTAACATGCTGGCAGCCTCATCGGATCCACTTCTTGCATCGCTAAGACATGTGCGATCACGAAAGGATTTGGAAGATAGTAACTATAGTTCCGAAATGCTGTTGATGATTATTTTGTTGAAAATCAGCCATCAATAGCAAAAAACCTCAAAAAATCACCCAAAAACAAGTGGAAACGTTGCAGTGGGACGCAACCGACTGCGACATACTCGATACCAGTATTAAAACCGTTAATAAGAGGCCTGATTGCAAAGGGGTACGTATGCGGCAGGGGTGTACGCTGCCTTAAAGGTTCTCCAATGCAGATGGGGATGCCACCAGCTATATTCCTTCCAAATTTGGTGACTCTTGCTCAAAGTTTGTAATATGTGGGGAAAGGGGGGGAGGCTGGGGGCGGTATGGGTGGGCGAGGCATCCAAATTTGTGATGCAGATCTTTGTGGAATGTCAATTGCTATCTTCATAACAAATTGGGTGAATCTAGCTCGAAGTTAATAAAAAGTGGGGAAAGGGGGGCTGGGGGCGGTTTGGGTGGGCGTGGCATTAAAATTTTTGCTGCATATCTATGTGGGATTTCAATTGCTACCTTCATACCAAATTTGGTGACTCTAGCTCAAAGTTTGTATAAGGTAGGGAAAGGGGGCAGAATGGTTGGGCGTGGCTGCAAAACTTTGAGGCAGTTTTTTTGGGGTCGTTACTAGCTATCTTCCCACCAAATTTGGAGGCTCTAGCTCCACAACTCTGGGAGATACACGCAATCCCGTTTTTGACGAAGCGTTGGGGCAGCTGGGGGCGGCTAGGGTAGTATTGGTGGGCGTGGAATCCAAACTTTTGAGGCAGTTTTTGGGGGGTCATCATCACCTATCTTGGCACCAAATTTGGTGGCTATAGCTCAAAAACTGTGGGAGATATAGGCTTTTTTGACATTAAAATGCGGGGGGGGGGAGGCTGGGGGCGGAATGGGTGGGCATGGCTCCAACATTTTTGATGCAGTTTTTTGGGAGTTGCTAGTAGCTATCTTCTTACCAAATTTGGTAGTTCTAGCTGTAAGGATGTCCGAAATATGTGGATTTATCGGTTATGAGTTATCGAATTTATCGATAAGTTATCGTAGAACTCCCATCTTGACACTTTAATTTATTATCCCATAGATAAAGATAATTGGAAAGTTTCAAGTCTTTAGCTTGAAGGGTGTGGAAAAAACTTGTACACATACGGACGGACAGACGGACAGACGGACAGACACCATGACGGACATTGCACAAAACCAATATACTCTTTACCTTCGGTATCGAGTATGATAATAATTATAGTTTTATGTATTTAAGTTGGAAAATAAATTAAAACAATTATCAAGTGGAAACGTTGCAGTCGGACGCAACCGACTGCGGTCTACTCGTTATCTTTATTAAAACCGGTAAAAAGAGGCCTGATTGCAAAGGGTACGGATGCGGCAGGGGTGTACGCTGCCTTAAAGAGTCTCCTTAAAGATTTTCCGATGCAGTTGGGGATGCCACCAGCTATCTTCCTTCCAAATTTGGTGACTCTAGCTCAAAGTATGTAAAAGCTGTGGAAAGAGGGGCTGGGGGCGGATTGGGTGGGTGTGGCATCCAAATTTTTGCTGCAGATCTATGTGAAATGTCAATTGTTATCTTCATACCAAATTTGGTGACTCTAGCTCAAAGTTTTTAAAAGTTGTGGAAATGGGGGCGAAAAGGGTGGGCGTGGCTCCAAAATGATTCAGTTTTTTGGGGGTTGCTAGTAGCTATCTTCTTGCCAAATTTGTTAGTTCAAGCTGTAAGGATCTGCGAAATATGTGGATTTATCGGTTTTGCGTTATCGCATATTGCACTCATATTGTTTAGAAGAGCTATAACACTCTCCATTTAAGTTTATGCTGAAGCAAGCAAAAGTTTGCCAATTGGTTACAACATGTTCAACAATATTTTGGCGTATGGTGCCATGGAAGCCTTGCCTACCAAATAAAAGGTAGGAAATATATCTAAAAAGGCAGGCTCCATCACCAATTATAGCAACAACTGAATGCGGCACCAAAACACCACTAATATCTAAAGTTTCAATAGACATATTTTAATTTGGCTGTGAGTCAATTGACTTCACTGTAAAACGATTGTTACAACGTTACAGCGTCTAAACATAAGTATAAAATTCAATAAAATTGAATATACCAACTAATACTTTTAATAGAATATTCAGACTGCTTAGTTTTATTTGATTTTTAAATGCACTTAAGCAGAGTCTATATAAGAATTATATAATATGAAAAATAGAAGACAACTATAAATAAGGTTGCTTCAATTATTAAGTCGAAAATCTACTCTATTTTCTTGGTTTTAAAATAAACAAAAAAATAAATTAAAATACGTTGATCGTTATTTAAATATTTAAATAACAGCAATTAAATATTTTATACCTTATCATTACATACGAATTTTAAATGAACGTGTATACTTACGTATTTTAAATGAATGTATATTTATATAATTCGAAAATCAGAATATTAAAAAACTCACTGATCCAAAAAGAAACTTTCGTTGTTATTATCCTTATCCTTAATATAAACAATATTAAAAAATTCACTGAAACGAAAAGTAACTTTCTTTGTTCACATTAAATATGAACTAAAATGCATAACCAATTCTCTTACCATTGTATGCAAAAACATAATGTTGGAAAGAGCATTACAGTTATTCCTCTAAGCAGCACATCCCGAGCTCATACATACAACGCTTGCACTTAAGAGCTATGTATGGGTGGTGTAAATTAGGCAATGCAATTCCCTTAACTGCAGCCTCTTATTTATGGTTAGCTTAGCTTAGTGAATGCGGAGGAGATAGGGAGATTAAGATTTATGTTTGACATGCAAAGCGCGCATAAACAAAAGAGTGAGCGTAAACGGGCAACAACAAAGATGCATGATTGCATCCAAATTATGTTATATCTAGCGGCAGTCATAAGAGAGACGCGCGCGCTGATCAAGCTTTAAGCCGCTCTTTGTGTTGCAGCATATATTCGCTCAGCTGTGCATGCTGCTTGCAGTGAGTACCATTTACAGTTATATTTATTCTTCTTTGTTCTTCTCTCTGTTATCTGTGGCTACAAAATGTAAGAAAACTTTGTTTTGAAAGCATGCCTAAAATATTACATTATTTTTATACCCTGAACCCATAAACCAAATTTGGTGCCAAGATAGGTGATGATGACCCCCCAAAATCTGCATCAAAAGTTTGGATGCCACGCCCATCAATACTGCCCTAGCCGCCCCCATCCGCCCAACGCTTCGTCAAAAACGGGCATGCGTGTATCTTCCAGAAATGTGGAGCTCAGGCCACCAAATTTGGTAGTAAGATAGCTGGCAACGACCCCCAAAAATCTGCATCAAAGTTTTGGAGCCACGCCCACTCTTTTAGCCCCCCTTTCCCCACCTTTTACAAACTTTGAGCTAGAGTCAACAAATTTGGTATGAAGATAGCAATTGACATTTCACATGGATCTGCGTCAAAAATTTGGATACCACGTCCACCCATACCGCCTCCAGCCACCCCCCTCTCCCCCCCGCAACTTTTACAAACTTTGAGCTACAGTCACCAAGTTTGGTATGAAGATAGCAATTGACATTCCACAAAGATCTGCAGCAAAAATTTGGATGCCACACCCACGCAATCCGCCCCCAGCCCTCCTTTCCACAGCTTTTGCATACTTTATGGGGATCACTGGGAGAGTTGGTTGAAAATCACCAGCTAAGAGAACAGTTATGCCACCCATTAAGTATTCACTATCTCGAATGTCTTTCAAAGATCGATCTACAGCTTCAAAATCACTTTTATGGCCCATAGTACACTCATCCCAAACAATAAGCTTGCAATCTTTGAGCACAGCAGCAATATTAGATTGCTTTGAAATTGAGCAATGTGGTGTTTCTAAATGAATCAAATTAAATGGAATCTTAAGTGTAGAATTCGCTGTGCGACCACCATTTAGTAAAGTGGCTGCGATACTGGAAGAAGCAACGGCCAATGCAATTTTTTTGCTTTGCCGTACCTTTGCCAATAATAAATTTAAAAGAAAAATTTTACCTGTTCCACCAGGTGCATCTAAAAAATAGATTTCTCCTTTTTCTGCTTCAACGCTATATAGTATCTTTTCGTATACTTGTTTTTGCTCAGCAGTAAGGAGTAGCTCATTATTAACAACAAAATTATCGCAACTTTCATAATTTGTTTCTCTATGATATTCAATATTTGGAACAATTTCCTCGGATCTAATGTGGAAGTCCATAGAAAGTCAAGTTTTGACCACCAATAGACAGTACAATATCTTCAATGTAAATAAGACATTTATTTAATACATTATTCACAATACTTTCATCAATATTTCTGTCTTGTGAAAAATGAAAGGCTCTTAAAATATCTTCTGAGAAACTCTCTTTATAAGTATTCCAAAGTTTAAGAGCATCTGAAATTTGACAAAATACTAACATTATTGCAAAAAGTTCTCTCAGTTTTGTAGGATTTTGACATATGACAGCTTCGGCTATAGTTGAATCCCAGTGCTTATCATCTTCTAGTAATCCTAGAGCTTTACACGCCAATTGAAATGATGCGTATGCTATACCATTAACGGTTTTTAAATTTAAAAATGAAGTTGGGCCCCTTACAAAATGTAATAAAAGTCTTGAATAAAAACATTCTGTATTATTGGGATGAATAGTGTAAACTCTTCCCAAAGCAGAATCTCTTTTAACTCCAGGAAAATTTGGCACATCATGCCCTCGTTGTCATCTTTGAAATTCTTTATTGTTCCATGTAAAATACGATCGAACTTCACAATATAGAAGCGTTCTTGCAAACTCATCACGTGTGCATAGCTCAAAGAAGGCTTGCAAAGTGGTTTTGGGTGTAGTGCTTAATCTGTCAAGTAATTGTTGCGGATTATTGGGGTTAAAATATATCCGTTGACCATTTTCTAAATGAACAGCTAAGTGTGTAATAGCCGGAAAACGTTCATGTATGGGAAATGCAAGGATTTTCCATACCGCTTCTGAGCTACTTATATAACGGCCATTTTCGTACATATTAATTTCATTACGTTGGTCTTCAAGAGTAAATGATGCTTGATCACTGCCCTTGTTAACATATTTACAAATGTATTTAATAGACTTTACAGAACTACAATACTCAACATTTATGTGAGCTTCAAATGTTCTCAATAGTACACAGTTATAAGGCACAACCCAACGATTATCTATGCAATTACCATTTATATTAACTGCATTACCATCATCTTCTATCGATCTTTTACGATATAGCGGGTAACTATCTTTTCCCGTCACAGTTTCTTTAAGTAATTGTCGAGGAAACCTTTTGGTACATTTTCCATTTTTCATGCATGGCGATTTATTATTAAATGCACCGCAAGGACCATGAATCATATTTGACTTAACAATGTTAAACAACAAAGGATCTTCATCTGCGTTTGGTATTTCGGCACAGATAATTTTATCGATTTTATCTGGTCTTATTTTATTTTCTAACCAAAGTAGAATATGTATATGTGGTAAACCCCGCTTTTGCCATTCCACAGAGTACATGAAACATTGCACGCTTCCAAACAAAAAACCTTTTGTCAATAGTGACATTAAAGCTTTAACTTTTAAATGAAAAACTCGAGCTATAATATCGTGACGATCATGCGGTTTTTGACCCGGTAATAAAACACTTATGATGTCATACCATTGTGGATTGCATGTGAATGTTATGAAAAGGCGAACATATGTCATAGCATCTTGAGTCTTTTCATGCATTCATCGTGCAGAGCTTGTATGGGTAGTTGTGGCATCAAAATTTTTGTTGCAGATCTTTGTGAAATGTCAATTGCTATCTTCATACCAAATTTGGTGACTCTAGCTCGAAGTTTGTAATAAGTGGGGAAAGGGGGGCTGGGGGCGGTATGGGTGGGCGTGGCATCCAAATTTTTGATGCAGATCTTTGTGGAATGTCAATTGCTATCTTCATACCAAATTTGGTGACTCTAGCTCGAAATTTGTAAAAAGTGGGGAAAGGGGGGCTGGGGGCGGTATGGGTGGGCGTGGCATCCAAATTTGTGATGCAGATCTTTGTGGAATGTCAATTGCTATCTTCATACCAAATTTGGTGACTCTAGCTCGAAATTTGTAATAAGTGGGGAAAGGGGGGCTGGGAGCGGTATGGGTGGGCGTGGCATCCAAATTTTTTCTGCAGATCTTTGTGGAATGTCAATTGCTATCTTCATACCAAATTTGGTGACTCTAGCTCGAAGTTTGTAAAAAGTGGGGAAAGGGGGGGCTGGGGGCGGTATGGGTGGGCGTGGCATCCAAATTTGTGATGCAGATCTTTGTGGAATGTCAATTGCTATCTTCATACCAAATTTGGTGACTCTAGCTCGAAAATTGTAAAAAGTGAGGAAAGGGGGGTGAAATGGAGGGCGTGGCTCCAAAACTTTGATGCAGATTTTTGGGGGTCGTTACCAGCTATCTTCCCACGAAATTTGGAGGCTCTAGCTCCACAACTCTGGAAGATACACGCATTCCCGTTTTTGACGAAGTGTTGGGGTGGATGGGGGCGGCTAGAGCAGTATTGGTGGGCGTGGCATCCAAACATTTGATGCAGTTTTTAGGGGGTCATCATCACTTATCTCGGCACCAAATTTGGTGGCTATAGCTCAAAAACTGTGGGAGATATAGCCATTTCTAATTTCAAAATGCGTGGGGGCTGGAGGCGTAATGGGTGGGCGTGGCTCCAAAATTTTGATGCAGTTTTTGGGGTCGTTACCAGATCCATGATATGCCTCATTCCCGTTTTTGAGAGTTGGGGGTGGGGGTGGCTAGGGTGGACTTTATGCTTTTAGTGGGGTCATCATCACCTATCTTGGCACCAAATTTGGTGGCTATAGCTCAAAAACTGTGGAAGATATAGGCGTTTTTGACTTTAAAATGCGGGGGGGCTGGGGGCGGAAAGGGGGGGCGTGGCTCCAAAATTTTTGATGCAGTTTTTTGGGGGTTGCTAGTAGCTATCTTCTTACCAAATTTGGTAGTTATAGCTGTAAGGATGTGCGAAATATGTGGATTTATCGGTTTTGAGTTATCGAATTTATCGATTTGCCAGCCCCCCAGTTATCGTAGAACCCCCATCTTGACACTTTAATTTACTATCCCATAGATAAAGAGAATTGGAAAGTTTCAAGTCTCTAGCTTCAAGGGTGTGGAAAAAACTTGCACACATACGGACGGAAAGACGGACAGACACCATGACGGACATTGCACAAAACCAATATACTCATTACCTTCGGTATCGAGTATAAAAAGCTTATATCTCCCACAGTTTTTGAGCTAAATTTGTTGCCAAGATAGGCGATGATGAACCCCCAAAAACTGCCTCAAAAGTTTGGATGCCACGCCCACCATTACCACCCTAGCCGCCACAAGCTGCCCCAACGCTTCGTCAAAAACGGGAATGCGTATATCTTCCAGAGTTGTGGAGCTAGAGTCACCAAACTTGGTTGGAAGATAGCTGGTAACGACGCTCAAAAATCTGCATCAAAGTTTTGGATGCCATGCCCACCCATACCGCCCCCAGCCCCCCTTTCCACACCTTTTACAAACTTTGAGCTAGAGTCACCAAATTTGGTATGAAGGTAGCAATTGACATTTTACAAAGATCTGCATCAAAAATTTGGATGCCACGCCCTTCCATAAGGCCCCAGCCCCCCCTTTCCACACATTTTACAAACTTTGAGCTAGAGTCACCAAATTTGGTATGAAGTTAGCAATTAACATTCCACAAAGATCTGCATCACAAAATTGAATGCCACGCCCACCCATACCGCCCCCAGCCCCCCTTTCCCAACAAACTTACAAACTTTGAGCTAGAGTCACCAAATTTGTAAGGAAGATAGCTTGTGGCATCCGCATCCGTACCCCTCTGCAGTCAGGCCTCTTTTTACGTGTTTTAATACTGGTATCGAGTATGCCGCAGTCGAATGCGTCCGACTGCAACGTTTCCACTTGTTTAATAATGGATTCCATTGTGGTATATCCACTGAATAGCCATCTTCGCCATAAGGAAATAGCAAAGGGTACTGTAAGGCATCGTATGATCGATGCACCTCACTTATACGATGTAATTTATTATTATGGCTTTCAATAATAATATCGCGCTTTTCAAATTGCTGACAAACAATAACTAAAACTACTTCGCTTGATTGAAGTGCCCTATGTGAGCACCAGCGGGTGTTCGATCAGCAAGTATAATCAATTTATAGTCTATGGTACTGTATTTTATTGAGAGCCATTTTTAGATCTTTAACATAACGATTATGCTGATGAAACATACATTGAAGATCCTTTACTACGCTACAATCAACATTTGAAATATTTTTGCAACGTAGTTGAGCTTCCTTTTCATCATCACCAACAAAATAAATTTAAAGAAACTGCATTTCTTCATTTGGCAAAGGTCGGACACTACCAATTAAGTGATACACTTGTCCTTGGACTTTAAAGGTTGACCAACTTTCATTTATAGTTTTTGTACTTCCAAAAGAATTCATTTGAAAGCAGCTGTTATACTTTCTTATACGATCAATGAAATTATCATGCTTGGGATGTCCACCAATTATTAAGCTTTAAGGTGGATCAGGCAAACTTTCATTTTGTGAAAGTTTAACTTTTCCTGCTTGCAACAGATACCCAAATGCTCATTTTTCCATTTTAAAGCATTACAATGTTTGCATATAAAATTCATACTACCAAGTTGAGTAATTTTATCTGACTTGTAAGCTATTTCAAAATCATAGTTTAAGCCAGACATGGCTTTAACACTCCATGCACGCAAACGCCTTTCTTGACGTGCATCAGGATTATTAGCCTGATGTCTTCTCACTACAACTCTATGAGCTTCAGGATTATAAGCCTGATGTCTTCTCACTACAACTCTAATAACATCAGGATTATTAACACGATATCTTTTTGATGCTTCTATGCGCTTACCCCTATTGATATCACTATTTTTTTCAAATGAACTTTTTTTTAACCTTTTTTTCTGTTTTGCCGGTAAATCGACTACGTCTTTTAACAGGATTTCTAACATTTTCAGTTATACATTCACTTGACGTATCAGATTCTTGCGTTAATACTTCCTCTAAAGGAAAATAAGCATCAAAATGTCCATTCATTAATGGACCGGTAAAACGCAATCTTTTTACAGGATGCATATTATTTCCGAATGCTTGTAATAAATTTCCATTTTGAAAAACTTCAAAATTTACAGCATAAATTTCTGCTGCTGCTTGAAGCTCACATGCAGTACCATAAGTTTTTGAATTTGACATATTGCACTCATATTGTTTAGAAGAGCTATAACACTCTCCATTTAAGTTTATGCTGAAGCAAGCAAAAGTTTGCCAGTTGGTTACAACATGTTCAACAATATTTTGGCGTATGGTGCCATGGAAGCCTTGCCTACCAAATAAAATGTAGGAAATATATCTAAAAAGGCAGGCTCCATCACCAATTATAGCAACAACTGAATGCGGCACCAAAACACCACTAATATCTAAAGTTTCAATAGACATATTTTAATTTGGCTGTGAGTCAATTGACTTCACTGTAAAACGATTGTTACAACGTTACAGCGTCTAAACATAAGTATAAAATTCAATAAAATTGAATATACCAACTAATACTTTTAATAGAATATTCAGACTGCTTAGTTTTATTTGATTTTTAAATGCACTTAAGCAGAGTCTATATAAGAATTATATAATATGAAAAATAGAGGACAACTAAATAAGGTTGCTTCAATTATTAAGTCGAAAATCTACTCTATTTTCTTGGTTTTAAAATAAACAAAAAAATAAATTAAAATACGTTGATCGTTATTTAAATATTTAAATAACAGCAATTAAATATTTTTTATACCTTATCATTACATACGAATTTTAAATGAACGTGTATACTTACGTATTTTAAATGAATGTATATTTATATAATTCGAAAATCAGAATATTAAAAAACTCACTGATCCAAAAAGAAACTTTCGTTGTTATTATCCTTATCCTTAATATAAACAATATTAAAAAATTCACTGAAACGAAAAGTAACTTTCTTTGTTCACATTAAATATGAACTAAAATGCATAACCAATTCTCTTACCATTGTATGCAAAAACATAATGTTGGAAAGAGCATTACAGTTATTCCTCTAAGCAGCACATCCCGAGCTCATACATACAACGCTTGCACTTAAGAGCTATGTATGGGTGGTGTAAATTAGGCAATGCAATTCCCTTAACTGCAGCCTCTTATTTATGGTTAGCTTAGCTTAGTGAATGCGGAGGAGATAGGGAGATTAAGATTTATGTTTGACATGCAAAGCGCGCATAAACAAAAGAGTGAGCGTAAACGGGCAACAACAAAGATGCATGATTGCATCCAAATTATGTTATATCTAGCGGCAGTCATAAGAGAGACGCGCGCGCTGATCAAGCTTTAAGCCGCTCTTTGTGTTGCAGCATATATTCGCTCAGCTGTGCATGCTGCTTGCAGTGAGTACCATTTACAGTTATATTTATTCTTCTTTGTTCTTCTCTCTGTTATCTGTGGCTACAAAATGTAAGAAAACTTTGTTTTGAAAGCATGCCTAAAATATTACATTATTTTTATACCCTGAACTCATAAACCAAATTTGGTGCCAAGATAGGTGATGATGACCCCCCAAAATCTGCATCAAAAGTTTGGATGCCACGCCCATCAATACTGCCCTAGCCGCCCCCATCCGCCCAACGCTTCGTCAAAAACGGGCATGCGTGTATCTTCCAGAAATGTGGAGCTCAGGCCACCAAATTTGGTAGTAAGATAGCTGGCAACGACCCCCAAAAATCTGCATCAAAGTTTTGGAGCCACGCCCACTCTTTTAGCCCCCCTTTCCCCACCTTTTACAAACTTTGAGCTAGAGTCAACAAATTTGGTATGAAGATAGCAATTGACATTTCACATGGATCTGCGTCAAAAATTTGGATACCACGTCCACCCATACCGCCCCCAGCCACCCCCCCCCCCCCGCAACTTTTACAAACTTTGAGCTACAGTCACCAAGTTTGGTATGAAGATAGCAATTGACATTCCACAAAGATCTGCAGCAAAAATTTGGATGCCACACCCACGCAATCCGCCCCCAGCCCTCCTTTCCACAGCTTTTGCATACTTTATGGGGATCACTGGGAGAGTTGGTTGAAAATCACCAGCTAAGAGAACAGTTATGCCACCCATTAAGTATTCACTATCTCGAATGTCTTTCAAAGATCGATCTACAGCTTCAAAAGCACTTTTATGGCCCATAGTACACTCATCCCAAACAATAAGCTTGCAATCTTTGAGCACAGCAGCAATATTAGATTGCTTTGAAATTGAGCAATGTGGTGTTTCTAAATGAATCAAATTAAATGGAATCTTAAGTGTAGAATTTGCTGTGCGACCACCATTTAGTTAAGTGGCTGCGATACCGGAAGAAGCAACGGCCAATGCAATTTTTTTGCTTTGCCGTACCTTTGCCAATAATAAATTTAAAAGAAAAATTTTACCTGTTCCACCAGGTGCATCTAAAAAATAGATTTCTCCTTTTTCTGCTTCAACGCTATATAGTATCTTTTCGTATA
Source organism: Scaptomyza montana (assembly GCA_018904305.1). NCBI lineage: Eukaryota > Metazoa > Arthropoda > Insecta > Diptera > Drosophilidae > Scaptomyza > Scaptomyza montana. The sequence goes on from JAEIGR010000010.1 coordinate 2,283,984, forward strand.
CTTGTTTTTGCTCAGCAGTAAGGAGTAGCTCATTATTAACAACAAAATTATCGCAACTTTCATAATTTGTTTCTCTATGATATTCAATATTTGGAACAATTTCCTCGGATCTAATGTGGAAGTCCATAGAAAGTCAAGTTTTGACCACCAATAGACAGTACAATATCTTCAATGTAAATAAGACATTTATTTAATACATTATTCACAATACTTTCATCAATATTTCTGTCTTGTGAAAAATGAAAGGCTCTTAAAATATCTTCTGAGAAACTCTCTTTATAAGTATTCCAAAGTTTAAGAGCATCTGAAATTTGACAAAATACTAACATTATTGCAAAAAGTTCTCTCAGTTTTGTAGGATTTTGACATATGACAGCTTCGGCTATAGTTGAATCCCAGTGCTTATCATCTTCTAGTAATCCTAGAGCTTTACACGCCAATTGAAATGATGCGTATGCTATACCATTAACGGTTTTTAAATTTAAAAATGAAGTTGGGCCCCTTACAAAATGTAATAAAAGTCTTGAATAAAAACATTCTGTATTATTGGGATGAATAGTGTAAACTCTTCCCAAAGCAGAATCTCTTTTAACTCCAGGAAAATTTGGCACATCATGCCCTCGTTGTCATCTTTGAAATTCTTTATTGTTCCATGTAAAATACGATCGAACTTCACAATATAGAAGCGTTCTTGCAAACTCATCACGTGTGCATAGCTCAAAGAAGGCTTGCAAAGTGGTTTTGGGTGTAGTGCTTAATCTGTCAAGTAATTGTTGCGGATTATTGGGGTTAAAATATATCCGTTGACCATTTTCTAAATGAACAGCTAAGTGTGTAATAGCCGGAAAACGTTCATGTATGGGAAATGCAAGGATTTTCCATACCGCTTCTGAGCTACTTATATAACGGCCATTTTCGTACATATTAATTTCATTACGTTGGTCTTCAAGAGTAAATGATGCTTGATCACTGCCCTTGTTAACATATTTACAAATGTATTTAATAGACTTTACAGAACTACAATACTCAACATTTATGTGAGCTTCAAATGTTCTCAATAGTACACAGTTATAAGGCACAACCCAACGATTATCTATGCAATTACCATTTATATTAATTGCATTACCATCATCTTCTATCGATCTTTTACGATATAGCGGGTAACTATCTTTTCCCGTCACAGTTTCTTTAAGTAATTGTCGAGGAAACCTTTTGGTACATTTTCCATTTTTCATGCATGGCGATTTATTATTAAATGCACCGCAAGGACCATGAATCATATTTGACTTAACAATGTTAAACAACAAAGGATCTTCATCTGCGTTTGGTATTTCGGCACAGATAATTTTATCGATTTTATCTGGTCTTATTTTATTTTCTAACCAAAGTAGAATATGTATATGTTGTAAACCCCGCTTTTGCCATTCCACAGAGTACATGAAACATTGCACGCTTCCAAACAAAAAACCTTTTGTCAATAGTGACATTAAAGCTTTAACTTTTAAATGAAAAACTCGAGCTATAATATCGTGACGATCATGCGGTTTTTGACCCGGTAATAAAACACTTATGATGTCATACCATTGTGGATTGCATGTGAATGTTATGAAAAGATCTGGTCGCCCATAATGGCGAACATATGTCATAGCATCTTGAGTCTTTTCATGCATTCATCGTGCAGAGCTTGTATGGGTAGTTGTGGCATCAAAATTTTTGTTGCAGATCTTTGTGAAATGTCAATTGCTATCTTCATACCAAATTTGGTGACTCTAGCTCGAAGTTTGTAATAAGTGGGGAAAGGGGGGCTGGGGGCGGTATGGGTGGGCGTGGCATCCAAATTTGTGATGCAGATCTTTGTGGAATGTCAATTGCTATCTTCATACCAAATTTGGTGACTCTAGCTCGAAATTTGTAATAAGTGGGGAAAGGGGGGCTGGGAGCGGTATGGGTGGGCGTGGCATCCAAATTTTTCTGCAGATCTTTGTGGAATGTCAATTGCTATCTTCATACCAAATTTGGTGACTCTAGCTCGAAGTTTGTAAAAAGTGGGGAAAGGGGGGCTGGGGGCGGTATGGGTGGGCGTGGCATCCAAATTTGTGATGCAGATCTTTGTGGAATGTCAATTGCTATCTTCATACCAAATTTGGTGACTCTAGCTCGAAAATTGTAAAAAGTGGGGAAAGGGGGGTGAAATGGAGGGCGTGGCTCCAAAACTTTGATGCAGATTTTTGGGGGTCGTTACCAGCTATCTTCCCACGAAATTTGGAGGCTCTAGCTCCACAACTCTGGAAGATACACGCATTCCCGTTTTTGACGAAGTGTTGGGGTGGATGGGGGGGCAGAGGTTGGTGGGGCAGTTTTTGGGGTCTCTCATTTCTCGAGCAGTATTGGTGGCTATAGCTCAAAAACGTGGGAGATATAGCCATTTCTATTTCAAAATGCGTGGGCAAAAATTTGATGCAGTTTTTGGGGGTACGTTACCAGCTATCTTCCCACCAAATTTGGAGGCTCTAGCTCCACACTCTGGAATATGCATTCATTCCCTTTTTGACGAAGCGTTGGGGAGGATGGGGGTGGCTAGGGCGTATGGTAGGGTGGCATCCAAACTTTAAATGCAGTTTTACGGGGCATCATCACCTACTTGGCACCAAATTTGGTGGCTATAGCTCAAAAACTTTGGAAGATAAAGGCGTTTTTGACTTTAAAATGCGTGGGGGCTGGAGGCGTAATGGGTGGGCGTGGCTCCAAAATTTTGATGCAGTTTTTTGGGGGTTGCTAGTAGCTATCTTCTTACCAAATTTGGTAGTTATAGCTGTAAGGATGTGCGAAATATGTGGATTTATCGGTTTTGAGTTATCGAATTTATCGATTTGCCAGCCCCCCAGTTATCGTAGAACCCCCATCTTGACACTTTAATTTACTATCCCATAGATAAAGAGAATTGGAAAGTTTCAAGTCTCTAGCTTGAAGGGTGTAGAAAATACTTGCATACATACGGACGGACAGACGGACAGACACCATGACGGACATTGCACAAAACCAATATACTCATTACCTTCGGTATCGAGTATAAAAAGCTTATATCTCCCACAGTTTTTGAGCTAAATTTGTTGCCAAGATAGGCGATGATGAACCCCCAAAAACTGCCTCAAAAGTTTGGATGCCACGCCCACCATTACCACCCTAGCCGCCCCAAGCTGCCCCAACGCTTCGTCAAAAACGGGAATGCGTATATCTTCCAGAGTTGTGGAGCTAGAGCAACCAAACTTGGTTGGAAGATAGCTGGTAACGACGCTCAAAAATCTGCATCAAAGTTTTGGAGCCTCGCCCACCCCTTCCACCCCCCTTTCACCACATTTTACAAACTTTGAGCTAGAGTTACCAAATTAAGTATGAAGGTAGCAATTGACATTTTACAAAGATCTGCATCCAAAATTTGGATGCCACGCCCACCCATAAGGCCCCAGCCCCCCATTCCCACATTTTACAAACTTTGAGCTAGAGCCACCAAATTTGGTATGAAGAATGCAATTAACATTCCACAAAGATCTGCAGAAAATATTTGGATGCCATGCCCACCCATACCGCCCCCAGCCCCCCTTTCCCCACCTTTAACAAACTTTGAGCTAGAGTCACCAAATTTGGTATGAAGGTAGCAATTGACATTTTACAAAGATCTGCATCAAAAATTTGGATGCCACGCCCTTCCATAAGGCCCCAGCCCCCCCTTTCCACACATTTTACAAACTTTGAGCTAGAGTCACCAAATTTGGTATGAAGTTAGCAATTAACATTCCACAAAGATCTGCATCACAAAATTGAATGCCACGCCCACCCATACCGCCCCCAGCCCCCCTTTCCCAACAAACTTACAAACTTTGAGCTAGAGTCACCAAATTTGTAAGGAAGATAGCTTGTGGCATCCGCATCCGTACCCCTCTGCAGTCAGGCCTCTTTTTACGTGTTTTAATACTGGTATCGAGTATGCCGCAGTCGAATGCGTCCGACTGCAACGTTTCCACTTGTTTAATAATGGATTCCATTGTGGTATATCCACTGAATAGCCATCTTCGCCATAAGGAAATAGCAAAGGGTACTGTAAGGCATCGTATGATCGATGCACCTCACTTATACGATGTAATTTATTATTATGGCTTTCAATAATAATATCGCGCTTTTCAAATTGCTGACAAACAATAACTAAAACTACTTCGCTTGATTGAAGTGCCCTATGTGAGCACCAGCGGGTGTTCGATCAGCAAGTATAATCAATTTATAGTCTATGGTACTGTATTTTATTGAGAGCCATTTTTAGATCTTTAACATAACGATTATGCTGATGAAACATACATTGAAGATCCTTTACTACGCTACAATCAACATTTGAAATATTTTTGCAACGTAGTTGAGCTTCCTTTTCATCATCACCAACAAAATAAATTTAAAGAAACTGCATTTCTTCATTTGGCAAAGGTCGGACACTACCAATTAAGTGATACACTTGTCCTTGGACTTTAAAGGTTGACCAACTTTCATTTATAGTTTTTGTACTTCCAAAAGAATTCATTTGAAAGCAGCTGTTATACTTTCTTATACGATCAATGAAATTATCATGCTTGGGATGTCCACCAATTATTAAGCTTTAAGGTGGATCAGGCAAACTTTCATTTTGTGAAAGTTTAACTTTTCCTGCTTGCAACAGATACCCAAATGCTCATTTTTCCATTTTAAAGCATTACAATGTTTGCATATAAAATTCATACTACCAAGTTGAGTAATTTTATCTGACTTGTAAGCTATTTCAAAATCATAGTTTAAGCCAGACATGGCTTTAACACTCCATGCACGCAAACGCCTTTCTTGACGTGCATCAGGATTATTAGCCTGATGTCTTCTCACTACAACTCTATGAGCTTCAGGATTATAAGCCTGATGTCTTCTCACTACAACTCTAATAACATCAGGATTATTAACACGATATCTTTTTGATGCTTCTATGCGCTTACCCCTATTGATATCACTATTTTTTCAAATGAACTTTTTTTTTACCTTTTTTTCTGTTTTGCCGGTAAATCGACTACGTCTTTTAACAGGATTTCTAACATTTTCAGTTATACATTCACTTGACGTATCAGATTCTTGCGTTAATACTTCCTCTAAAGGAAAATAAGCATCAAAATGTCCATTCATTAATGGACCGGTAAAACGCAATCTTTTTATAGGATGCATATTATTTCCGAATGCTTGTAATAAATTTCCATTTTGAAAAACTTCAAAATTTACAGCATAAATTTCTGCTGCTGCTTGAAGCTCACATGCAGTACCATAAGTTTTTGAATTTGACATATTGCACTCATATTGTTTAGAAGAGCTATAACACTCTCCATTTAAGTTTATGCTGAAGCAAGCAAAAGTTTGCCAGTTGGTTACAACATGTTCAACAATATTTTGGCGTATGGTGCCATGGAAGCCTTGCCTACCAAATAAAAGGTAGGAAATATATCTAAAAAGGCAGGCTCCATCACCAATTATAGCAACAACTGAATGCGGCACCAAAACACCACTAATATCTAAAGTTTCAATAGACATATTTTAATTTGGCTGTGAGTCAATTGACTTCACTGTAAAACGATTGTTACAACGTTACAGCGTCTAAACATAAGTATAAAATTCAATAAAATTGAATATACCAACTAATACTTTTAATAGAATATTCAGACTGCTTAGTTTTATTTGATTTTTAAATGCACTTAAGCAGAGTCTATATAAGAATTATATAATATGAAAAATAGAAGACAACTATAAATAAGGTTGCTTCAATTATTAAGTCGAAAATCTACTCTATTTTCTTGGTTTTAAATTAAAAAAAAAGAAATTAAAATACGTTGATCGTTATTTAAATATTTAAATATGTAACAGCAATTAAATATTTTTTATACCTTACATTACATACGAATTTTAAATGAACGTGTATACTTACGTATTTTAAATGAATGTATATTTATATAATTCGAAAATCAGAATATTAAAAAACTCACTGATCCAAAAAGAAACTTTCGTTGTTATTATCCTTATCCTTAATATTATAATGAAAGGCGAAGAGCTAGATCTTGAGTGATTTATTCTGGACTCAGCGTCCGTATTTATAGTAAATATTTACATGTGTTCTTATGGCTAGGTAAGGTTAATAGTGGTGTGAGGAGCAGCTTATCTAAGTTTAATGTAAAGCTAATGTAACTGTTGTTGTTATTTATGCTGTCTTATTCTAATGCACCTAATTAGCAGTGCGTGTAAGTGGTGCGTGTGAGCTTTGCGTTTAAGCAGTGCATGCAAGCAGTGCGTATAAGCTCAAGTTCAGCTTGGGCTGGAAAGCTTAGAGCTATGACAAAGATGACTTATATATATTACAATATAAACAATATTAAAAAATTCACTGAAACGAAAAGTAACTTTCTTTGTTCACATTAAATATGAACTAAAATGCATAACCAATTCTCTTACCATTGTATGCAAAAACATAATGTTGGAAAGAGCATTACAGTTATTCCTCTAAGCAGCACATCCCGAGCTCATACATACAACGCTTGCACTTAAGAGCTATGTATGGGTGGTGTAAATTAGGCAATGCAATTCCCTTAACTGCAGCCTCTTATTTATGGTTAGCTTAGCTTAGTGAGTGCGGAGGAGATAGGGAGATTAAGATTTATGTTTGACATGCAAAGCGCGCATAAACAAAAGAGTGAGCGTAAATGGGCAACAACAAAGATGCATGATTGCATCCAAATTATGTTATATCTAGCGGCAGTCATAAGAGAGACGCGCGCACTGATCAAGCTTTAAGCCGCTCTTTGTGTTGCAGCATATATTCGCTCAGCTGTGCATGCGTCTTGCAGTGAGTACCATTTACAGTTATATTTCTTCTTCTTTGTTCTTCTCTCTGTTATCTGTGGCTACAAAATGTAAGAAAACTTTGTTTTGAAAGCATGCCTAAAATATTACATTATTTTTATACCCTGAACTCATAAAATGGGTAATATAGAGTATAATTGATTTGTGCAAAAGTATGTAACAGGCAGAAAGAAGCATCTCCGACCACATAAATCAGCTTCAACAGCCGAGTCCACATGTCAGTTATTTAGAAAATGTAAAAATAGGAGTTAATACAATGGATAACTTTATAAATTCTGTGAAAGTTAATAATCCCAATCGGTTAAGAAACACAGGAGATATTTTATATTAAAATTAAGTCAAGCAAAAATCACTTCTGCAAGTCATTTTAATACACGGGTTCAGGGTATCTTTTAGTCGGGATTTCTCAACTAAAGCCTTCTTACTTGTTTTCAGATTCGCTCATTCTCGTGTTGTGCTGACAGTCGGCAATTCAACACTTGCATCATGAATTGAGCGCTGTTGGTCCAAAACCCAAAGAGGCAGCTTAAAACTTGAACACGCTCGCGCATCGCTCTTCATGTTCGGCGCTAGATGACAAATTATTTTAAATCTCGCTCCGATCCCGTTGCTTATTCGAGATTGTGTATCAATAATATATCAATAATGTTAGTGTGTTACGTTTTGTCTAAGTTATATAAGCAGCAAGTAGGCGAATCCACCCCCATAACATATTCTAGAAATTTTTCTAGACGCACCAAGTTTTGTTATGTTGTTGTTGTTATACTCGATACCGAAGGTAAAGAGTATATTGAGTTTGTGCAATGTCCGTCATGGTGTCTGTCCGTCTGTCCGTCTGTATGAACGCAACTTTTTTCCACACCCTTCAAGCTAGAGACTTGAAACTTTCCAAATCTCTTTATCTATGGGATAGTAAATTAAAGTGTTAAGATGGGGGTTCTACGATAACTGGGGGGCTGGCAAATCGATAAATTCGATAACTCAAAACCGATAAATCCACATATTTCGCACATCCTTATAGCTAGAAGTACCAAATTTGGTAAGAAGATAGCTACTAGCAACCCCCAAAAAACTGCATCAAAAATTTTGGAGCCACGCCCCCCCTTTCCGCCCCCAGCCCCCCCCGAATTTTAAAGTCAAAAAAGCCTATATCTCCCACAGTTTTTGAGCTATAGCCACCAAATTTGGTGCCAAGATAGGTGATGATGACCCCCCAAAAACTGCATCAAAAGTTTGGATGCCACGCCCACCGATACTGCCCTAGTCGCCCCCATCCACCCCAACGCTTCGTCAAAAACGGGAATGCGTGTATCTTCCAGAGTTGCGGAGCTAGAGCCTCCAAAGTTGGTGGGAAGATAGCTGGTAACGACCCCCAAAAAACTGCATCAAATTTTTGGAGCCACGCCCACCCATTCCGCCCCCAGCCCCCCCGCATTTTGAAATCAGAAATGGCTATATCTCCCACAGTTTTTGATCTAGAGCCACCAAATTTGGTGCCAAGATAGGTGATGATGACCCCCTAAAAACTGCATCAAAAGTTTGGATGCCACGCCCACCAATACTGCCCTAGCCGGCCCCATCCACCCCAACGCTTCGTCAAAAACGGGAATGCGTGTATCTTCCAGAGTTGTGGAGCTAGAGCCAGCAAATTTGGTAGGAAGATAGCTGGCAACGACCCCCAAAAATTTGCATCAAAGTTTTGGAGCCACGCCCTCCATTTCACCCCCCTTTCCCCACTTTTTACAATTTTCGAGCTAGAGTCACAAAATTTGGTATGAAGATAGCAATTGACATTTTACAAAGATCTGCATCAAAAATTTGGATGCCACGCCCACCCTTACCGCCCCCAGCCCCCCTTTCCCCACCTTTTACAAATTTCGAGCTAGAGTCACAAAATTTGGTATGAAGATAGCAATTGACATTTTACAAAGATCTGCATCAAAAATTTTGATGCCACGCCCACCCTTACCGCCCCCAGCCCCCCTTTCCCCACCTTTTACAAATTTCGAGCTAGAGTCACCAAATTTGGTATGAAGATAGCAATTGACATTCCACAAAGATCTGCATCACAAATTTGGATGTCACGCCCACCCTTACCGGCCCCAGCCCCCCTTTCCCCACCTTTTACAAATTTTGAGCTAGAGTCATCAAATTTGGTATGAAGATAGCAATTGACATTTCAGAAAGATCTGCAACAAAAATTTTGATGCCACAACTACCCATACCGCCCCAGCCCCCCCCCTTTCCCTACCTTTTACAAACTTTGAGCTAGAGTCACCAAATTTGGTATGAAGATAGCCGGTGGCATCCCCATCTGCATCGGAGAATCTTTAAGGCAGCGTAAACCCCTGCCGCATCCGTACCCCTTTGCATTCAGGCCTCTTTTTACCGGTTTTAATTCTGGTATCGAGTATGCCGAAGTCGGTTGCGTCCGACTGCAACGTTTCCACTTGTTTTTTTTTAAATCAATGACACCAACAAAAAGTAGCAGTTCGGGCCCAACCACAACACTTACAACAACAACAAACGCTACTTGGGTCGTAAATCAATTGTCAAAGGCACACAAATTTGAAAAAAAAGAATGTGCACTGTGCGAAGTGATACATGTACATAAAATTATGAAAATTATTTTCCAGCGCATTGTTCACTTAATTGTGTATGCACTTATTCATTAAGAAGTGTAAATCCGTTTCTTTTTTGCAAGTGTACGAAACTTTTTTTATGACTTTGCTTGTGCGACGTGAAGGCGTCACTGCGTATTTGTTTTGTTTTTGTATTCTCGCTCGCGATCAAACTCTCAGCTTGTGCGACAATCAGGCGACAGTAGTGGAATGGGTACTTGTTGTAATTGTAATTTGTGTTTTAAAATGGGTAAAAAGTGCTCCAAATCGTATTGGAGGTACTTGAAGGAGTTGTCCAAATAAAAATTCCCTTCTTAGTGCTCACCTCCTACCTGCATGGAAAATTGTGTGAAAATTTCAGCCTTCTAGCTCTTTTCGTTTAGGCTGTGGCTCTTCCATTCCCATCAGGACAAACTCTTTTATATTTAGGATTTCCTTTAATTTTGATTTCATTATTCATACAGTTTTGATTAATAATAGATTCGGGTAAATTCCATATTTAAATTATATATGGTTCGATATAATACAATACCTATTATACAGTTAATAAATATTTGATTTTTGGCTGTTGTGCCATATACTTTATTATTATTTATAAAATATCTTTCCTGAATGGTTTCTGTTAAAATATTATTATTTTCATCTGGGTATGGTATTAGTATATCAAAAATAGGTGTTTTAATAATTTCTTGCGGTATATGTGATATAATGTAAATTTCTTTTGTATCATATTTTAGCCAAGTGGATGTTTTAATGTTAAGTATTTTATCTGGTGTTATGTGTAATAAGGCATCATGCTTTAGTAATTTGGGATTAAATATTCCTAATCTTGTTAGTTGCATTCCCATCTCTATGTCTTCTATATATTCGGTGAAATGTTCTAAATTGAAAATTAGCATGTCTAACTTCTTGTATCTTTCTTCATTTGTTTTATATGTTTTCAGTGTTTCGATTAATTTGTTTACTGTGTTTATTACATGATTTAATTCATTTACTTGAAGCAACAAGAATTAATTTTCGAACAATTCTAGCAGCTCACATACTTCCGGTTCCCTAAAAAGAACCAAGTATCCTCTGGGTAGCTCCAGCAATAACATGCATGGAGTGAGCTAAATGTGAGAAGGCACTAGTGGCAGCTCTAATTGCGCCAAATGTCATAAAGGCGCGCGCGCATAATAAGAAAGGCTAAATCGCTCCCAAAATGCATATATAATTGTGTGTGTGTTGTTATTAATGCGCGCATATGTTTTGATGGTGTAGCGATGATTACCCAACCAGCAATTGGATGATTTGCTGGCGATAATCGTCCGACGCGACTCTTCTGCGAGTCGCCAGGAAAATGATTTACTGATTTTCTGTACTTATTTTTTTTGATTTGATAAAAATCTTCCTATGCGATTTTTCTGCGATTCGCCAGGAAGATGACTTACTGATTTTTGCATGGTCTGTTTTGTTATTTCATAAAAATCAGTAAATCATCGTCTGACGCGACTCTTCTGCGATTCGCCAGGAAGATGACTTACTGATTTTTGCATGGACGGTTCCGTTATTTCAAAACAGATACCGAAAATCAGGCTAACGGAATATTTTATTTTAGAATATTCTATTATGTCTGTCGCATTTATGTTTTATGGTTCAGTGCAGTTCAGAAAGTGCAATTACAAAGGCTGATTAAGAAAATATTTAAACAAAAGCCACGATTTAGTTATAGATTTTGTAAGTTTCATTTCAGAATCGGTTATTCTTCATTTAGAAAAAATTGATGAGTCGAAGTGGTGGCCACGATATGCCATCATTTCTCAGACAGACACTAAGAATGACGCTATCCGACGATCTGGCCACCAATTATACATGGAAAGGCACGAAGGACAAGCCGAGCGCAGAGAAGAGCTTCTGCATATCGCTATTAAAAGATTAAATAATTATAATAGTTAATAATAGCCTATGTTTAATAAAGTTTTTCTTTATTGTTTTATAGATGTTTGTCACAGAAAGTTTAATAGTGATGAAACAGCGATGAACTTGGTGCTGCAAAAACACTTTGTGCATGCCACCGACCGAGTTAATAAGAAGAAAAAAAAAAGAATACTAATAAAAAAACAAGCGGAAACGTTGCAGTCGGACGCAACCGACTGCGGCATACTCGATACAAGTATTAAAACCGGTAAAAAGAGGCCTGATTGCAAAGGTGTACGGATGCGGCAGGGGTGTACGCTGCCTTAAAGATTCTCCGATGCAGATGGGGATGCCACCAGCTATATTCCTTCCAAATTTGGTGACTCTAGCTCAAAGTTTGTAAAATGTAGGGAACGGGGGGGGGCTGGGGGCGGTATGGGTAGTTGTGGCATCAAAATTTTTGTTGCAGATCTATGTGAAATGACAATTGCTATCTTCATACCAAATTTGGTGACTCTAGCTCGAAATTTGTAATTAGTGTGGAAAGGGGGGCTGGGGGCGGTATGGGTGGGCGATGCATCGAAATTTTTGATGCAGATCTATGTGGAATGTCAATTGCTATCTACATACCAAATTTGGTGACTCTAGCTCGAAGTTTGTAAAAAGTGGGGAAAGGGGGGCTGGGGGCGGTATGGGTGGGCGTGGCATCAAAATTTTTGATGCAGATCTTTGTGAAATATCAATTGCTATCTTCATACCAAATTTGGTGACTCTAGCTCGAAATTTGTAATTAGTGGGGAAAGGGGGGCTGGGGGTGGTATGGGTGGGCGTGGCATACAAATTTGTGATGCAGATCTTTGTGGCATGTCAATTGCTATATTCATACCAAATTTGGTGACTCTAGCTAAAAGTTTGTAAAAGGTGGGGAAAGGGGGGCGAAATGGAGGGCGTGGCTCCAAAACTTTGATGCAGATTTTTGGGGGTCGTTGCCAGCTATCTTCCTACCAAATTTGGTGGCTCTAACTCCACAACTCTGGAAGATACACGCATTCCCGTTTCTGACGAAGCGTTGGGGTGGATGGGGGTGGCTTGGGCGGTATCGGTGGGCGTGGCATCCAAACTTTTGATGCAGTTTTTAGGGGGTCATCATCACCTATCTTGGCACCAAATTTGGTGGCTATAGCTCAAAAACTGTGGGAGATATAGCCATTTCTGATTTCAAAATGCAGGGGGGCTGGGGGCGTAATGGGTGGGCGTGACTCCAAAACTTTGATGCAGTTTTTTGGGGGTCGTTAACAGCTATCTTCCCACCAAATTTGGAGGCTCTAGCTCCACAACTCTGGAAGATACACGCATTCCCGTTTTTGACGAAGCGTTGGGGTGGATGGGGGTGGCTTGGGCGGTATCGGTGGGCGTGGCGTCCAAACTTTTGATGCAGTTTTTAGGGGGTCATCATCACCTATCTTGGCACCAAATTTGGTGGCTATAGCTCAACAACTGTGGGAGATATGGGCTATTTTGACTTTAAAATGCGGGGGGGCTGGGGGCGGAATGGGGCGGCGTGGCTCCAAAATTTTTGATGCAGTTTTTTGGGGGTTGCTAGTAGCTATCTTCTTACCAAATTTGGTAGTTCTAGCTGTAAGGATGTGCGAAATATGTGGATTTATCGGTTTTGAGTTATCGAATTTATCGATTTGCCAGCCCCCCAGTTATCGTAGAACACCCATCTTGACACTTTAATTTACTATCCCATAGATAAAGAGAATTGGAAAGTTTCAAGTCTCTAGCTTGAAGGGTGTGGAAAAAACTTGCATACATACGGACGGACAGACGGACAGACGGACAGACACCATGACGGACATTGCACAAAACCAATATACTCTTTACCTTCGGTATCGAGTATAATAATAATAATTGAATAAAAAATATTAATATATACATCCCAAATAGGTATGAATAAATAATTGCATTTTTTTTATTATAGAGAATCCAGCAAGCATTTCTCATCGCGGAAGAGTCGCAGGCGATCCCCCTAGGCGATGAATTTTATCGCGGATGATCATCGCTTTCTGATCGCAGGCGACGCAGCTGGGAATGAAAAATATACCCTACGGCGATATCTTCCAAAGTTGGCGATTCTCTTTAGTGAGTTCTTGTTGCTTGAAGGCTGTTTTTGTCTAAGTTTTTTATTTTTTGTTCTAATTCATCTTTATCTTCTGAATCTAATGTTCCAAATAAGTATTTGTAAGTTTTTCCTACTAAGTTTATTAATCCTCTCTTTTGACGTTTAAGTATTAGTATTCCATTGATTTCTCTATTTAATTTTTCGATAAAATAAATAACTTTGGTTGCATTTTCAAAATCTGGCTTGTATTAATAAATTATTATAAACACTTTCTATTTTTGTTAAATTTACAATTAAATAATGATATTCATATTGTGATATTTCCATTAATCCCGTTTTAAATATTAAGTACCCGTTGTTTGCTTTTATTGGATGGTTTTCAATAATTTGGCCTTTGATAGTTACAGTTAAGAATGTTAGTAATATTAAAATCATCTTTATTGATTTAAATGATTGATGTTTATTGGCCGTTATTCCTGTCATTGTCTGGTTCGCTGTAATTAACATATTTACTTGCATTAGTTTTCTTTTTTTGCTCGTTACCGAAGGTAAAGAGTATATTGGTTTTGTGCAATGACCGTCATGGTGTCTGTCCGTCTTTCCGTCCGTATGTGTGCAAGTATTTTCCACACCCTTCAAGCTAGAGATTGAAACTTTCCAATTCTCTTTATCTATGGGATAGTAAATTAAAGTGTCACGATTGGGGTTCTATGATAACTGGGGGGCTGGCAAATCGATAAATTCGATAACTCAAAAACGATAAATATGCATATTTCGCACATCCTTACAGCTAGAACTACCAAATTTGGTAAGAAGATAGCTACTAGCAACCCCGAAAAAACTGCATCAAAAATTTTGGAGCCACGCCGCCCCATTCCGCCCCCAGCCCACCGCATTTTAATGTCAGAAAAGCCTATATCTCCCATAGTTTTTGAGCTGTAGCCACCAAATTTGGTGCCAAGATAGGTGATGATGACCCCCTAAAAACTGCACCAAAAGTTTGGATGCCACGCCCACCGATACTGCCCAAGCCGCCCCCATCCACCCCAACGCTTCGTCAAAAACGGGAATGCGTGTATCTTCCAGAGTTGAGGAGCTAGAGCCTCCAAATCGTGTAAAACAATTTTTAAACGACAATAAGATAAAATTAATCAACGCAGTGAGGGAAAACAATTGCATTTGGGACCTTACACACGCAAAGCATATGGATGCAACTTTTGTTTAAGAAAAATTAGTTAAAATGCAGGCAATTAAATGTAAACACAAGTGTGCCCGTATTACTCTTTCGCCTTTTCGTTTTGCCATTTTTTTGTGTTTTTGGGATTTTTCCGGTATTTTTAAGGGGCACACAGGGTCTTAGCATACACACTAGAAATAATGTGTAAATTTCTATCAGAAATAATTGTAGTTTCTGCGTACTAAGCTTTAGTGTAAAGAAGTGCAGCTATCGAACACTTTTTTGTGAACTAGTGTACTAGTGTACAAGGGCAACCTAGTGCAGCTATCGAACAGACCTTATATGTACTTAAGTACATATCGTAACGGGACCCAATGTTTAACAATGTGCCAATTTATTGTCTGTGTTAGTATTGTAGTGACGAGAACTATGTACATTTCTTAGTATCGCGCCAATTTTTTGATGAGTTAACATCTATACGCGCGGTAGCGTGACTATTAAAAAGTCACACACTATCAAACTTCTCTGCTGTAACTCACATGCATAGGTCGCTGCTGTAACTCGCTGCCCTAACTCACACAGATAGGCAGTCAAAAATTTAAATAGTATGTGCTTGTTGTACAACAATTGTCTCTGCTTGCAAACGAATATGATGGTATTGGTGTTGCGGCAGAGAAAAGTGGTCATAAAAGACGACGTCTCGCTCGTGAATTAACGAACGCTGTGTTTGTTGCTTTGCATTCGCTTTGTTTTGTTTGTGCTTAGATGCAGAGATGCAGCCGACTGAGACGTGTGAGTCACGCGGCTCTGCTGTTTATGTTAAGCCCACAAACAACCACATAAGAAAATACTATTTCGTACAAGCTTATTTATTTGTAGGAGCAGGGTTTCTGGATTGGCAATTATAAATTTCAATGCGGGTGGCTGGGGTCACAATGGGTGGGGGGTGGCTCCAAAATTTTTTATGCAGTTTTCTCTGGCAAGTCAGTAGCTATCTTCTCACCAAATTTGGTAGTTCGAGCTGTAAGGATGTGTGTAATAGGTGGATTAATCGATTTTGAGTTATCGAATTTATCGATTTGCCAGCCCCCAGTTATCGTAGAACCCCAATCTTGACACTTAATCTTTCCCGGCCAAAGATAAATATAATTGGAAAGTGGCAAGTCTCTTGCTTTTAATGTGTCGAAAAAAGTTTCCAACTTACAGGCGGACAGACAGACAGACGGACCATGACGGATATTGCACAAAACCAATATACTCTTTACCTTCGGTATCGCTATCGGTATTGCTGTCGAACGCAACTGACTGCGGTATACTCTGGTCTCTTTCAATGAGAAGTTGGTACAAATTTTCATAGTTAAGTCGTCGAACATATCCATGTTTTGGATCCACCCATTCCGCCTTTTTGAGCAAGAGCCACCAAATTTTATGCCAGGAAAGGTGAGGACGACCTCTAAAGATCTTCATCAAAAATTTTGACGCCCACCGTTACCTTAACCAAACCCGCTTCCCACACCTTTTACAAACTTTGAGCTAGTGTTATCAGATTAGGTAGGAAGATAGCTACTTGACTTCCCACAAAGATCTGCAAAAAATTTGGAGCCACACCCTCCCAATCCGCCCCCAGCCCCCCTTTCCACACCTTTTACAAACATTGAGCTAGAGTCACCAAATTTGGAAGACAGATAGCTGGTGACATCCCACAAAGATCTTGCCCACCCAAGAGCCCTGCACCAGCATGCAAATGTACATGTAAAAAATCATATTGTAGATGTTCAGAAAGGTCAGGTTTTGCTATTGACGGCCACTAGCAGATCAACAAAGCGCACACATGCATACGCATAAAATATATATATTCATGTGCACGCACACATAAAACGAAATTCTTTCTTCTCTGCCACTACCAAAATAACAAAACATGCAATTCTGTTTTGCTTCAACGAACAAAACGAACGAAGTAAAAATACCCTTTGTACCAATATTCAATAATAGCCAATTAAAACTCAAATATTTATTTTTTAAGCATATATATAGTTTATTTTCGATATATAAATAAAAAATATGAACATAAATAATATTTCAGTATCTCACGTTTTGCTATTTATTTTGACAAAGTTCATATTAAGTTTATACTACCCTTCCAAGTTGGACTGCATCAAGCAGATTGAAGCAAAAGTCTAAAGTTGCCGATTTCATTTTTGGTGCGGCAATTCTGTTTTGCTTGTTTTGTGAATACACACACACACAAACACTAACAGACTAAAGTAGCGAACATGTTGAAAAAGGCATGAACAGACGAATATTGAGTGTTGGATACCCTAATATAATATAAGTGCTATTGTTGATATGTTATTTAATAATATATTTGTAATAATTGTATATTTTGATTAGAATAAGTTGGCGCTAAGCTAATAATTGAGAAATCGCTAAAAATAGTTTAATAAAATTAAATATATCAATGTTATTCACGCTTTGAGCGGCAAACTTGATAATGTAGCAAATAAGCTTCTTCGAAATATGTACATATGTAGCATTTTCTTGTGTTGCTGTTTGTGGGCATACAAATATGAATTCATAGATTTCTGGGTGTTAACACATTTTTGTTGCTGCTTGTAAAAAATGCTTTATCTTATATCTATTGTTTTGATATGACTTAATTATATGTTAATAGAAAAGAAATTTGTTATGTAATCATCAATCATAGATATAATTAAATATATAAATAATATGTCAAAATTTTAAAATTATTTCATAAGTACTTTTTAATAAACAAAATAAGAAAGTCACTTAAATATATACACGCCCCCACCTTTTACAAACTTTGAGCTAGAGTCACCAAATTTGCAACGAAGACAGCTGGTGGCATCCCCATCTGCATCGGAGAATCTTTAAGGCAGCGTACACCCCTGCCGCATCCGTACCCCTTTGCAATCAGGCCTCTTTTTACCGGTTTTAATACTGGTTTCGAGTATGCCGCAGTCGGTTGCGTCCGACTGCAATGTTTCCACTTGTTTTTTTTTTTTGGTTGGTTTTCCCATTAAATCAAATACTTTTAAAATAGCACGCTTTGCTTCTAGCCAATCTCTGCTTTGAACTTCGACTAATGTCGCAAATTTAGAGTAAATGTCTATGCATGATGGAAATTGTTTGTTTTCAACTAAATAAAAATCTATAACATATTTTTCTCTAATGTAGTTTGTCTCTGGGGTTAATTCAAATAATAATTTTGTGCATCTGTGTTCAGTTTTTGAAATGTTACAAATATGGCATTCATTCATAATATTTAAACTCGTTACCGAAGGTAAAGAGAATATTGGGTTTGTGCAATGTCCGTCATGGTGTCCGTCCGTCTGTCTGTCTGTCCGTCTGTCCGTCCGTATGTGTGCAAGTTTTTTCCACACCCTTCAAGCTAGAGACTTGAAACTTTCCAATTCTCTTTATCTATGAGATAGTAAATTAAAGTGTCACGATTGGGGTTCTACGATAACTGGGGGGCTGGCAAAAAATGATAGCTACTAACAACCCCCAAAAATTTGCATCAAATATTTTGGAGCCACGCCCACCCATTCCACCTCCAGCCCCCATGCATTTTGAAATCAGAAAAGCCTATATCTCCCACAGTTTTTGAGCTATAGCCACCAAATTCGGTGCCAAGATAGGTGTTGATGACCCCCCAAAAACTGCATCAAAAGTTTGGATGCCACGCCCACCACTACCACCCTAGCTGCCCCCATCCATTTCAAAGCTTCGTCAAAAAAGAGAATGCGTGTATCTTTCAGAGTTGTGGAGCTAGAGCCACCAAATTTAGTAGGAAGATAGCTGGCAACGACCCCCAAAAATCTGCATCAAAGTTTTGGAGCCAAGCCCACCCGTTTCGACCCCCTTTTCTATCCTTTTACAAACTTTGAGCTAGAGTCACCAAAATTAGTATGAAGATAGCAATTGACATTCCACAAAGATCTGCATCAAAAATTTTGATGCCTCACCCACCCATACCGCCCCCAGCTCCCTTTCCACCCTTATACTAATTTTGAGCTAGAGTCCCCAATTTGCAATTGACATTCCACAAAGATCTGCATAAAAAATTTGGATGCCACACCCACCCAATTCGCCCCCAACTCCCCTTTCCCCACCTTTTACAAACTTTGAGCTAGAGTCACCAAACTTGGAAGGAAGATAGCTGGTGGCATCCCCATCTGCATCGAAGAATCTTTAAGGCATCGAACACCCTTTCCGCATCCGTACCCTTTTTGCAATCAGGCCTGTTTTTATCGGTGTTAAAACTGGTTACAACGTGTCCACTTGTTTGTATTACTTTTGATAATCTGGTTATGAAAATTTCTCTTTAAACCAATTTATTGTTTTTTCTATCCCTGGATGTAATAGCTCGATGTGTTTATTTAATATTAGCTCTTTGAACTCTACGTAGGTTTGTAAGTCTGTTAGCTTTAAGTTACTCTTCAGTGCTTTTATTTTGCTTTCTGGATTAATTATTTCTACATATGCTCTTTGAAAAATTGGAAAATCTTTGTCATCATGAAAATATAAAACACTATTTTTAACGCATAATTATTCTTTTATGATTTCCTTTGCTTTCGCGTTTGTCATTTCTGTATATGTATGTTATTTTAATATTTTTCTTGTGAAAATTATTACTTACCTCTGTTTTATTGTCAACTAGCTGACCCAGCGAACTTCGTACCGCCTAACAGTCAAAGAATGTCGTGTTACCTTTTAGCTGAACTAATTTAGGCTTTGATGATCGTAATACAATAATACAAAATAATATTAATATAGATAGAAATATAAAAGTATTTTATTATGATGAATGATGATGAAAACATACAGAATGAGAAATTAAAATAAAAAAAATTAAGTTTTCCAAACACATGTCAGAAAAAAATCATTGAAAACTATGTTGTTCAGGTTGGGATACACTCTGATTAATTTATTAATCGGATTTTCATTCAAGCACCTTGTGATAAACGACATTCTTTGTTTTTTGGTCAGGTGCAAGAACAAATAATGCGGATGGTTTGCCGACACGTGAGCATGCCACGTACAATTGACCATGAGAAAAACACGCATTTTCTAGATTGAGTCCACAAATAGTCAAGGATTGGCCCTGTGATTTGTTGATCGTCATGGCGAAGGCAAGACGAATCGGGAATGGAATTCGTTTAAACTCAAAGGGCATATCTGTCGGGATCATCGGAATCCTTGGAATAAGAACTTCCTCATCTTTAAATTTTCCTTTGAGTATCGACGCGTGAATCACATTGCTCATCAGTTTTCTTATCACCAAACGCGTTCCATTGCACAGTTTTGGTTGGTTTAAATTTCTAAGCATGATAACTACCGAGCCAACCTTCAGTTGTAAATTGTGCAGTGGTAAACCAGGCACATCCAAGGAGTTCAAAAATTCAGTTGGATAATTAGTGGCTTCTTCTTCGTTTGTCGATAGATTTGAATGAATACAGAGTACCTACGATTTGATTTTGAATTATAAAATTGAGGTCATCTACATCTTTATTTTAAGCCGCCAAAATTGCTCGCTCACTTAACCATTTAGTATTTTTGTGGTTAGCAATAATATCCGGAAATACTTTGTAGATAAGCTCGTCTTTTGATGAGACGAAATTGCAAAAATTTGGAGGAAATGAAATCAAATCGCTCGATTCGTCAACAGGAACACGGCCATTACCGATATTCAGCAATTGCTTCGAGAAATCATCAGCAGATAGATCGTTCAACAATGCAACTCTCATATTTACAGACAGTTGAAGTTTGTTTACATATCGCCACAGATTTGATGCTTTGAGGCAAGCGTTTATTTCGTCGGCAGCAGTAGATCTTGGAATTACTGGTAGTGTTTGTCGGAAATCGCCAGATAATAAAATCATTGAACCACCAAAACATCTCGGGTCATTGCGCAGATCTTTTAATGTTCGTTCTAGTGCTTCCAATGCGCGTTTGTGCGCCATTGTGCATTCGTCCCATATGATAATTTTTTATGCTACTAAAACTTTGGTCATTGCGGAGTGTTTCGAAATGTTACATGTCGGTTGTTCAGTAGTTTGAGGATTTAATGGCAATTTTAACTCTGAGTGAGCCGTACGGCATCCGTCTAACAATGTGGCCGCTATTCCAGAAGAAGCAATTGCTACCGCAATTTCGGATCTCGCACGTACAGTGGCCAAAATCAATGACATGAGGAATGTCTTCCCAGTTCCACCGGGGGCATCCAAAAAAAATAAGCCACCATTTCCATCATCAATTGCATTAATCAGTGTATCATAGACTTCCCTCTGCTTAGGATTCAACAGTGGTACATTCCTTTGAACTAATTGGATTAGTTCATGTGGATCATATTCACGTTCACGTTCCAATTCTCTATTAAATGCGTCATTCATTCCGCGATCTGGCACTGGCATTCCTAACCTAACTAACAAACTGCCGCATATGAGGTAACACATATCTTCGATCAAGAGCAAGGCCTGGTTATGCATCTCCTCATTCGCCTCAAGATCGGGATTTCTTGAGCTGACACGAATTCGATATAAAATGTCTTCTGACATGTTATCTTTGTATTTGTTCCACAGGTCACGTGGGTTCGATGGGAAGCATGTCGAAATGATGATTGCAAATAATGTGCGTATCTGACTTGGAGATGCAGAAATAATTGCTTCAGCGATTGTCGTGTCCCAATGAGTATCGTTTTCAAGCAAATTCAGCTCTTGACATGCTGCACGAAATGTGGGGCACACTATACTATTAACAGTTCGTAGTGGTTCAAATGATGTTGGCCCTCAAACATGTACCAGCAACAACCGCAAATAGAAACATTCATCATTCTTCGGATGAACTGTGTAAATACGACCAAGAGCATCAGCAGAACGCATATCTGGATGACCAGGAACTGCATCGCCTTGCTTCCGACGTTGAAATTTCTTCGATGTAGCGTTCCAAGTGTAATAACGTGGCATTTCCGAGTAAAGCAACGTTCGTGCGAACGGATCGTTTTGACAAATCGCAAAGAAACTGGTCAGTGTTGTCGCTGGAGGTGTTTGGGCACGTTGAGCAGCATTCGACGCTGTGAAATATACTCTCTGACCGTTCTCTAGATGCACCCCCAAATGTACAACAGTGGGATAACGTTCGTGAATAGGGAATGAGAATATACGCCAAATTGCTTCATTGCAGTTCACATATCTACCAACTTGATAGGTCGTGATTTCATCGTTGATATTGGATGTTTGGATACCAAAAACCGCCATGTCACTCCCTTTCGTGACATATTTGCAAATGTATTTAATAGATTTGACCGAATTGCAATACTCAACATTACAATGTGCCTTGAATGTTTTGGAAAAAAGTCGCGAATATGGAACAATCCAACTGTTGTCAACTATGAAATCGTTTCCTTTCACTTTAGTTGTGAAAGTTCTACCATTATCATCGGGCGATATGTCACGAAAGGGAGTGACATGGCGGTTTTTGGTATCCAAACATCCAATATCAACGATGAAATCACGACCTATCAAGTTGGTAGATATGTGAACTGCAATGAAGCAATTTGGCGTATATTCTCATTCCCTATTCACGAACGTTATCCCACTGTTGTACATTTGGGGGTGCATCTAGAGAACGGTCAGAGAGTATATTTCACAGCGTCGAATGCTGCTCAACGTGCCCAAACACCTCCAGCGACAACACTGACCAGTTTCTTTGCGATTTGTCAAAACGATCCGTTCGCACGAACGTTGCTTTACTCGGAAATGCCACGTTATTACACTTGGAACGCTACATCGAAGAAATTTCAACGTCGGAAGCAAGGCGATGCAGTTCCTGGTCATCCAGATATGCGTTCTGCTGATGCTCTTGGTCGTATTTACACAGTTCATCCGAAGAATGATGAATGTTTCTATTTGCGGTTGTTGCTGGTACATGTTTGAGGGCCAACATCATTTGAACCACTACGAACTGTTAATAGTATAGTGTGCCCCACATTTCGTGCAGCATGTCAAGAGCTGAATTTGCTTGAAAACGATACTCATTGGGACACGACAATCGCTGAAGCAATTATTTCTGCATCTCCAAGTCAGATACGCACATTATTTGCAATCATCATTTCGACATGCTTCCCATCGAACCCACGTGACCTGTGGAACAAATACAAAGATAACATGTCAGAAGACATTTTATATCGAATTCGTGTCAGCTCAAGAAATCCCGATCTTGAGGCGAATGAGGAGATGCATAACCAGGCCTTGCTCTTGATCGAAGATATGTGTTACCTCATATGCGGCAGTTTGTTAGTTAGGTTAGGAATGCCAGTGCCAGATCGCGGAATGAATGACGCATTTAATAGAGAATTGGAACGTGAACGTGAATATGATCCACATGAACTAATCCAATTAGTTCAAAGGAATGTACCACTGTTGAATCCTAAGCAGAGGGAAGTCTATGATACACTGATTAATGCAATTGATGATGGAAATGGTGGCTTATTTTTTTTGGATGCCCCCGGTGGAACTGGGAAGACATTCCTCATGTCATTGATTTTGGCCACTGTACGTGCGAGATCCGAAATTGCGGTAGCAATTGCTTCTTCTGGAATAGCGGCCACATTGTTAGACGGATGCCGTACGGCTCACTCAGAGTTAAAATTGCCATTAAATCCTCAAACTACTGAACAACCGACATGTAACATTTCGAAACACTCCGCAATGACCAAAGTTTTAGTAGCATAAAAAATTATCATATGGGACGAATGCACAATGGCGCACAAACGCGCATTGGAAGCACTAGAACGAACATTAAAAGATCTGCGCAATGACCCGAGATGTTTTGGTGGTTCAATGATTTTATTATCTGGCGATTTCCGACAAACACTACCAGTAATTCCAAGATCTACTGCTGCCGACGAAATAAACGCTTGCCTCAAAGCATCAAATCTGTGGCGATATGTAAACAAACTTCAACTGTCTGTAAATATGAGAGTTGCATTGTTGAACGATCTATCTGCTGATGATTTCTCGAAGCAATTGCTGAATATCGGTAATGGCCGTGTTCCTGTTGACGAATCGAGCGATTTGATTTCATTTCCTCCAAATTTTTGCAATTTCGTCTCATCAAAAGACGAGCTTATCTACAAAGTATTTCCGGATATTATTGCTAACCACAAAAATACTAAATGGTTAAGTGAGCGAGCAATTTTGGCGGCTTAAAATAAAGATGTAGATGACCTCAATTTTATAATTCAAAATCAAATCGTAGGTACTCTGTATTCATTCAAATCTATCGACAAACGAAGAAGAAGCCACTAATTATCCAACTGAATTTTTGAACTCCTTGGATGTGCCTGGTTTACCACTGCACAATTTACAACTGAAGGTTGGCTCGGTAGTTATCATGCTTAGAAATTTAAACCAACCAAAACTGTGCAATGGAACGCGTTTGGTGATAAGAAAACTGATGAGCAATGTGATTCACGCGTCGATACTCAAAGGAAAATTTAAAGATGAGGAAGTTCTTATTCCAAGGATTCCGATGATCCCAACAGATATGCCCTTTGAGTTTAAACGAATTCCATTCCCGATTCGTCTTGCCTTCGCCATGACGATCAACAAATCACAGGGCCAATCCTTGACTATTTGTGGACTCAATCTAGAAAATGCGTGTTTTTCTCATGGTCAATTGTACGTGGCATGCTCACGTGTCGGCAAACCATCCACATTATTTGTTCTTGCACCTGACCAAAAAACAAAGAATGTCGTTTATCACAAGGTGCTTGAATGAAAATCCGATTAATAAATTAATCAGAGTGTATCCCAACCTGAACAACATAGATTTCAATGATTTTTTTCTGACATGTGTTTGGAAAACTTAATTATTATTTTTATACTCGATACCGAAGGTAAAGAGTATATTGGTTTTGTGCAATGTCCGTCATGGTGTCTGTCCGTCTGTCCGTCCGTATGTATGCAAGTATTTTCTACACCCTTCAAGCTAGGGACTTGAAACTTTCCAATTCTCTTTATCTATGGGATAGTAAATTAAAGTTTCAAGATGGGTATTCTACGATAACTGGGGGGCTGGCAAATCGATAAATTCGATAACTCAAAACCGATAAATCCACATAATGCGCACATCCTTACAGCTAGAACTACCAAATTTCGTAAGAAGATAGCTACTAGCAACCAATTTTGGAGCCACGCCCACCCATTCCGCCCCCAGTCCCCCTGCATTTTGAAATCAGAAATGGCGATATCTCCCACAGTTTTTGAGCTAGAGCCACCAAATTCGGTGCTAAGAAAGGTGATGTTGACCCCCCAAAAACTGCATCAAAAGCTTGGATGCCAAGCCCACTAATACTGCCCTAGCCGCCCCCATCCACCCCAAAGCTTCGTCAAAAACGGGAATGCGTGTATCTTCCAGGGTTTCTGAGCTGGAGCCTCCAAATTTGGTAGGAAGATAGCTGGCAACGACCCCCAAAAATCTGCATCAAAGTTTTGGAGCCACGTCCACCCATACCGCCCCCAGCCCCCCCCTTTCCCCATCTTTTACAAACTTTGAGCTAGAGTCACAAAATTTGTAAGAAAGATAGCTTGTAGCATCCCCATCTGCATCGGAAAATCTTTAAGGCAGCGTACACCCCTGCCGCATCCGTGCCCCTCTGCAATCAGGCCTGTTTTAACCGGTTTTAATACTGGTTTCGAGTATGCCGCAGTCGGTTGCGTCCGACTGCAACGTTTCCACTTGTTTTTTAATTTTTATTCTCATTCTGTATGCTTTCATCATCATTCATCATAATAAAATACTTTTATATTTCTATCTTCAGTGAAACTTCGATAAGTCGTAACCTCGATAAGTGCAAAACCTTGATAAGTCATAGTATTTCTTCGGTCCCTTGAAAAAATCGCGATAACTCGTAAAATTGCATGCATTTCGGTCTCCTCGTTAAGTCGTATTTTTCTGGAGACATAAATTGAAAAATTTTCTATCAAAAGCCTCTACAACTCGTAATGTTTCCACAAAAGCCTCCATAACTTTTTTCATTTATTTTTTCACAGGAAACCGTAAGACACGAAAACATTGTACATTTTTTTAACAGTTATTATTTTACAGTTACGCTCATTTATAGGTTTTGCTTTGTTTTCTGCAACTAGCGCAGTATCAATTGAGACGCAATATGTCGAGGAAGTGCAAAATATTGCCCATTAAAGAAAACAAGAAATAATTCTTGCCGTAAAAATAGGTGAAAAAAAAGTAGAAATTGCCAAAAGGTTCGGTATTGCGTCATCCACTCTCACATCAATATTAAACAAGTGGAAACGTTGCAGTCGGACGCAACCGACTGCGGCCTACTCGATACCAGTATTAAAACCGGTAAAAAGAGGCCTGACTGCAGAGGGGAAGGGAGGGGAACCCCAAATTATTTATGACTCTAGCTCAAAGTTTGAGTTTGTTGGGTAGGGGGCGGATGCGGATGTCCAGATTTGTGATGCAGATCTTTGTGGAATGTTAATTGCTTCCTTCATACCAAATTTGGTGACTCTAGCTCAAAGTTTGTAAGATTGTGGGGAAAGGGGGGCTGGGTGGCCTTATGGAAGGGCGTGGCATTCAGATTTTTGATGCAGATCTTTGTGAAATGTCAATTGCTAACTTCATACCAAATTTGGTGATTCTAGCTCAAAGTTTGTAAAAGGGGGGGGCTGGGGGGGTATGGGTGGTCATGGACAAATTTTGTAGATCTTTGTGGAATGTTAATTCTATCTTCATCCAAATTTGTAGCTCAAAGTTTGTAAAATGTGGGGAAAGGGGGGCTGGGGCCTTATGGAACGGCGTGGCATTCAAATTTTTGATGCAGATCTTTGTAAAATGTCAATTGCTACCTTCATACCAAATTTGGTGATTCTAGCTCAAAGTTTGTAAAAGGTGGGGAAAGGAGGGCTGGGGGCGGTATGGGTGGTCATGGCATCCAAATTTTTGATGCAGATCTTTGTGGAATGTCAATTGCTACCTTCATACCAAATTTGGTGACTCTAGCTCAAAGTTTGTAAAAGGGTGGGAGGAGGGGGGGGGGGGTGGTCTGGCATCAAATTTTTGATGCAGATCTATGTGGAATGTCAATTGCTACCTTCATACCAAATTTGGTGACTATAGCTCGAAGTTTGTAAAAGAATGGGAAAGGGGGGTGGAAGGGGTGGGCGTGGCTCTAAAACTTTGATGCCGATTTTTGGGTGTCGTTACCAGCTATCTTCCTACCAAATTTGGTGGCTCTAGCTCCACAACTCTGGAAGATATACGCATTCCCGTTTTTGACGAAGCGTTGGGGTAGCTGGGGGCGGCTAGGGTGGTATTGGTGGGCGTGGCATCCAAACTTTTGATGCAGTTTTTGGGGGGTCATCATCACCTATCTTGGCACCAAATTTGGTGGCTCTAGCTCAAAAACTGTGGGAGATATAAGCTTTTTTTATTTTAAATTGCGGGGGGGCTGGGGGCGAAATGGGTGGGCGTGGCTCCAAAATGTTTGATTAAGTTTTTTGGGGGTTGCTAGTAGCTATCTGCCCACCAAATTGGGTATTTCTAGCTGTAAGGATGTGCGAAATATGTGGATTTATCGGTTTTGAGTTATCGAACTTATCGATTTGCCAGCCCCCCAGTTATCGTAGAACCCCCATCTTGACACTCTAATTTACTATCCCATAGATAAAGAGTTTCAAGTCTCTAGCTTGAAGGGTGTGGGAAAAAGTTGCGAACATACGGACGGACAGACGGACGGACGGACGGACACCATGAGGGACATTGCACAAACCCAATATACTCTTTACCTTCGGTATCGAGTATAAAAAAAGTGATGTGTATTCCGATTTGCCCACCAAACGTCAGCGCCAAAAATTAGCAGAATACCCAGAATTGGAAAATAGAGTACTCACTTGGTTGTTGCAATGCCGAGAATCTAATATTCCAGTTGGTGGTCATTTATTGAAAGAAAAAGCAAAGGAGTATGCTGCAAAATTGGGCTTAACCTCTATATATTCTGTAAGTTGCCTCGATAGGTCGTAAAACTTGATAAAGTGAAAAACTCGATAACTCGTAATTTTATCGCGGTCCGTTCAATTACGAGTTATCGAAGTTTCACTGTGTATTAATATTATTTTGTATTATTGTATTACGATCATCAAAGCCTAAATTAGTTCAGCTAAAAGGTAACACGACATTCTTTCTGTTAGGCGGTACGAAGTTCGCCGGGTCAGCTAGTTAATTACATTTGTCTGTTATAGTAATAGTTTAACGGTCTTTCTGTGATTTGGATGTACCATTGATTTTCTTCTTGTGCACTATGAATTGTTGCACAATTTGTTTGGCTTTCTTCCTCTCCCAATAGATTTTCGTTTAGTTGTACGCGTGACAATGCGTCCGCTACATGATTTTCTTTCCCTGTTAAATACTTGAATGTATAATCAAATTCATTTAGTTTTATTTTCCACCTTTGGAGTTTCATATTCCAAATTTCCTACCATATAAAAATGTTCTAAAAGTTTTTGTTGCCCATACAATTGCTAGCAATTCTTTCTCTATGGTTGAGTAATTTATTTCGTGTTTGATTAAAGTTCTACTCGCGAAACATATTGGCTTATGATTTTGTGTTAGGACTGCTCCTACAGCTACGTTACTGGCATCCGTTGTAAGACAAAATGGTTTGTTATAATCTGGATGTATTAAAATGGGGTCGGATGTTATAAGTAATTTTAATTTTTCGAATGCTGAGATGTATGATTCATATCTACTGTTGGTTCTTTTTTTAATTTAAGTATCATGTGTTTGACGATATTTGCAAAGTTTGGAATGAATATATAAAATCTATAAAATCCACATAATCCTAAAAATTGTTTTATTTCTTTTGGAGTCTTTGGTATGGGGTAATTCATTACTGCATTTATTTTGTTTGGATTTGGTTTTATACCTTCGGTTGTTACAATATGTCATAAAAATTCAGTTTCCTTTTTTAGAAATTCACACTTGTCTAATTGCAATTTTAAGTTGGCTTCCCTTAGTTTTGTGAATACCTTATTTAGTGACAAAATGTGCTCTTCCAATGAATTGGAGTAGATTATAATGTCATCTAAATACACTAAACAATTTTTGTAGATTAGATCTTCCAATAAATTGTTCATACAACGTTGAAAAGTTGCTGGTGCATTTTTTAGACCAAACGGCATACGTGTGTATTCGTAATGCCCATGTTTAGTGGAAAATGCTGTTTTTGGTATTGACTTAGGGTCCATTTGTATTTGATGATAGCCTTTTGCTAGATCAAGAGTTGTGAAATATTGGCATCTGCCAAGTTTATCTAAAATTTCGTCCATAATTGGAATTGGGAATTTGTCGTCAATTGTGATTTCATTTAGAAATCTGTAGTCAATTACTACTCTATATTTTTGTTTACCTGAGGCATCCAATTTTTTTGGAATTACCTTTACTGGTGAATTGTAAGGTGATTGAGATTTTCTTATTATCTCTTGTTCTAACATTGCCTTGACTTGTTTGTCTATTTCCTCATGTTGTATTTGTGAATACGATTTATATGGTCTTTTATAAATTGAATCTTCATGTTTTGTTACTATCGAGTGTTTAACAGTACTGGTGAAAGTCAAATTGTCGCCTTCGTGGTACTGAATATCTCGAAATTTATGTAATATCTTTGAAATACACATTTTTTCTTCGTCGTTTAAGTGATCTAGTCGAAATTCATTTGATTCTTTTAATTCTTCGTTTATTGCGAAATTTAATTCTAAGTCTTCAACTGAAGGTTGATATAGGCACTCTGGTGCTAGTTCTTGCTCTACATTTATATTTTGACCATATTTAAATAGGAATCTGTATTCCCCTAA
Source organism: Scaptomyza montana (assembly GCA_018904305.1). NCBI lineage: Eukaryota > Metazoa > Arthropoda > Insecta > Diptera > Drosophilidae > Scaptomyza > Scaptomyza montana. The sequence goes on from JAEIGR010000010.1 coordinate 2,313,612, forward strand.
TTTTACTGCTCCCTCCTCATAATCAATTTTTGCTTTGCAAGCTTCTAAATAATTTCTTCCAAGTAATATATCATATCGATTTGAAAACTTATGTAAATAAAAATTTCTTTTTGATTTTTACATGAACCTATTGTAATGCATTCTGTTAGTTTTTTATTACCATTGATTGTGTGAACATTTAGTTCTTCGTTTTTAATTGGAATGTTTAAATAATTTTTATTCATTTAGGGTATTCAGTAGCTATGCTATGTGCGTAAAGTTTTATATATAATACAGTGTAGCTAGTGAGTGCACTTTTTACGTTTCTTTTGTCGTATTTGTGCTAAGTCAGCTGTTTGCCAGTTCGATGACAATACAATCGAAAGTTAAATTGAATTGAGCAATTGATAAGCTGAAAGCAATAAAATAAAAGAAAAAATTTGTTGTTTTCATAAATAATAATTGAAAAACTTTCTTTATTATTCAGAAAATAAATGTTTTTTATACCCTTAACCCATAAAATGGGTAAATAAGGGTATAATGGTTTTGTGCAAAAGTATGTAACAGACAGAAGGAAGCATCTCCGACCCCATAAAGTATATATATTCTTGATCAGCATCAACAGCCGAGTCGATATAGCCATGTCCGTCTGTCCGTCTGTCTACCTGTATGAACGCGTGGATCTCAGAGACTACAAGAGCTAGAGACTTCAGATTTGGGATATAAGTTCTCCTATACCATGAGCATAACAAGTTTGCTTCAAATTATCGATAACTATTCTGGTTTCCGATATACACATGGAATCGATAACAAAAAACTATCGAATTTGAAAAATGTAAAAATGAGGGTTGAAATAATGGGTAACGATAGAACTTTTCTGAAAATTTCGTCCAAATCGGTTAAGAAACACCGGAGATATCGAATTTAATCGATTGAAGCTAAGTCAGTATACCAAAGTCTTATATAAATTTAATTTATTTTTTGCAACTGGGTTCAGGGTATATTCTAGTCGGGCTCTCCCGACTAGAGCCTTCTTACTTGTTTATTTATATCAACACTTAAGCATTCTTATATTTTACTTCTAGCTCTAATTTTTGCATTCTATCCTCTTTTCCCAGCTGCAAATTTTTGAATTGAAAATCATTTCGTATTTTTTCTTCCTTTCCACTGTTAAAAACATCAGTTTAGTCTTTTAAATTAATAAATCATAAAATTTACTTTCTTTTACAACCAAAACTCGCCTAGTGTGACCTAATTTCACTAATTCAATAATCTCGAAAGCAGCTGTTTTTATAAATAGTCTGGCAACCACTCAATAACACATATAGTACAATAGTAGCAAACATACCCAGGGGCATGTTTGCTGTGTTAAAAATGCTTCTGTGTGTTTGTTGTAAAGCTTTCATATAACACTTTAGCATAGCTACTGAATACCCTAATTATATTAATAGTAGACCCTGTGTCTATTACACACTTTAATGGGTTGTCATTCATAATCACAATTATGAATGGATTATTATTATTTATTCGTCCGAGGCAACTGATTGAAAATTTTCGGTGGTGTTCATTTTTGACGTTCCGCTGTTACTTTCTCTTAGTATTTTCTGGGGTTGGTTTTGATAATTAAATGATTGTGCATATGAAGCTTCATTGCTTGGATAATTCATTGGATTCTGTTGTCTACCCTGATATATTTTTGTTGAAATTCATTAAATGTTTGTCTGTTATCTTGTGGACTGCCTACACGTGAGTTATTGTACTTTGGTTAAAATTTGCTTGATATTTTTGACCTGAGTTAGTTTTATTTGCATTTTGATATTTATTGTTATACTCGTTACCGAAGGTCAAGAGTATATTAGGTTTGTGCAATGTCCGTCATGGTGTCGGTCCGTCCGTTCGTGCTTCCGTCCGTCCGTCCGTCTGTCCGTCTGTATGTTCGCAACTTTTTTCCACACCCTTCAAGCTAGAGACTTGAAACTTTCCAATTCTCTTTATCTAGGGGATAGCAAATTAAAGTGTCAAGATGGGGGTTCTACGATAACTGGGGGGCTGGCATATCGATAAATTCGATAACTCAAAACCGATAAATCCACATATTTCGCACATCCTTACAGCTAGAAATACCAAATTTGGTAAGCAGATAGCTACTAGCAACCTCCAAAAAACTGCATCAACCCCTTCCGACCCAAGCCCCCCGCATTTGAAAGTCAAAAAAGCCTATATCTCCCACAGTTTTTGAGCTATAGCCATCAAATTCGGTGCTAAGATAGGTGATGATGACCCCCCAAAAACTGCATCAAAAGTTTGGATGCCACGCCCACCGATACTGCCCTAGCCGCCCCTATCCACCCCAACGCTTCGTCAAAAATGGGAATGCGTGTATCTTCAAGAGTTGAGGAGCTAGAGCCATCAAATTTGGTAGGAAGAAAGCTGGCAACGACCCCCAAAGAACTGCATCAAAGTTTTGAAGCCACGCCGCCCATTCCGCCCCCAGCCCCCTCCGCATTTTAAAGTCAAAAACGCCTATATCTCCCAAAGTTTTTGAGCTATAGCCACCAAATTTGGTGCCAAGATAGGCGATGATGACTACCCAAAAACTGCATCAAAAGTTTGGATGCCACGCCACCACCACTGCCCTAGCCAACCCCATCCACCCCAACGTTTCGTCAAAAAGGGGAATGAGTGTATCTTCCAGAGTTGTGGAACTAGAGCCACCAAATTTAGTAGGAAGATAGCTGGCAACGACCCCCAAAAATCTGCATCAAAGTTTTGGAGCCTCGCCCACCCATTCCGCCCCTTTCCCCACCATTTACAAACATTGAGCTAGAGTCACAAAATTTGGTATGAAGATAGCAATTGACTTTCCACATAGATCTGCATCAAAAATTTGGATGCCACGCCCACCCATACCGCTCCCAGCCCCCTTTCCCCTTTTTTTTTACAAACTTCGAGCTTGAGTCTCCAAATTTGGTATGAAGATAGCAATTGAAATACCACATAGATCTGCAGCGAAAATTTGGATGCTTCACCCACCCATACTGCCCCCAGCCTCCCCTTGCCACACCTATTACGAACCTTTAGCTAGAGTCACTCAATTTGATATGAAGATAGCAATTGACTTTCCACAAAGATCTGCATCAAAAATGTTGATGCCACACCCACCCATTCCGCCCCAACCCCCCTTTCCCTGCCTTTTACAAACTTTGAGCCAGAGTCACCAAATTTGGTATGAAGATAGCAATTGACATTCCACAAAGATCTGCATCAAAAATTTGGATGCCACACCCACCCAATCCACTCCCAGCCCCGTTTCCCCACTATTTACACACTTTGAGCTAGAGTCACCAATTTTGGAAGGAAGATAGCTGCTGGCTTCCCCATCTGCATCGGAGAATCTTTAAGGCATCGGTTGTCAAACTGGTAACGAGTATACCGCAGTCGGTTGCGTCCGAATGCAACGTTTCCACTTGTTTTTTGTTGTATCAATCACATTATTTTCGTGTAATCCCTCCCGTTGTGCTGCTATTTTAAGTAAGTGGCTGGTTGCTATATCATATCTGGCTAATATTATAAGAATTCTATCCGGAATTTTTCTTTTAATTAAATCTTTTATAGTGTTATGCATTGCGTTTACATACACTTGCATATTTGCTTGTTTGCTTATTTGTTATAACATATGATTTTCGTTCTATCTCTGCTATGAACTTACATAGATTTCCGTTGTAGTTTGTGTTGCATAGCTGTCTCAGTAGTTCCTCGATCGGTGTTTATATTTTATATTCCTTCGTTAATGCCCTCTTTTGTTCCGTTCAGTTATTGGCGAATGACAATTGTGAAGTCCGTTGTGCCTCCCCTACGACTTGTACTTCTATGGCTCCATAAATAATGCTTTGTTGATGTGGATTTGTAGTTGGATAAAGTTGTATTAAATATTCGATCCTCCTGATGATTGCGCTTAATTCGTCATGATTTCCATGAAATTGTGGCACTTTCCTTATTTGCAACAAGGCCTCATTAACCTTTGCGTCACTTAGTACGGCTGTCATTTTTATTTTTTGTTTGATTGTTTTTAATGTCTTCAAATATTTTACTGTTTTTGCGTGTATTGGTTTTTAATTATTTGAACACTATTAAATTTGTTAAGTTCACAATGTTCTTTCGCGGATCAGTGTGTTATTCAATTATTGGTTTTTAATTATTTTAACATTATGTGTTTTAAGTCACGTCTGTTCTTTAGCGGAAAAGTGTGTTGGTAAGTATTGCATTTTTTTTGTTATTAATGCACTTTTTTCCCTAATCCTTCCGGCTGCGCCAACAATAAGTTTGCGTATTAAATGTGACAAAAAAAAATAAAAACACTGTTTTATTTTATATTATCACTAATAAGCACTTTATTAATTTATTAAAGTATTGACATTTATGTTTTACAAGAATACGAATGCGAGACGTCTATCTCGTTTTAAACTTAAAATCAAACTCGAACCTCAAAGTTCTTGCTTTGAGTTTATATACCATAAGTGTTTTGTTGCTTTGGCTTTTTTGCATGCTGAAGCCGAAATACGTTTATATTGACAATTTCGCGCTTGTGGCGTAATTGGGATGATTTGTTTACAATTATTAATAATTGGGTTGGTGTGAATACAGATATTGTTTACAATTAGTTTGAGATATGCATAAGTAGTTTGGTGTGTATACAGATATTGTTTACAATAAGTTTGAGATATCTTCAAATAGTTTGGTGTGGTTATGGATATCTTACTATATATATATAAAGTCGAACTTCCATATAACGAATCTGAAAGGGACAAGAAAAAACTTCGTTGCATAGAAATTTCGTTATATAGAAATGATGATAGAAACTGCTGACTTAAGAATCGCGCAATTTTTCACTTTTCTACAATGTGTACAACTATTCTAAATACCGTTAATCACAATCCATTATTCTTTGCTTTGGTGCCTGTAAAAAATGGCGGAGTAATCCCAACAACAACATCTACGTCTACATCTACATCTTCGATGTGCACTGAGCAGTAAAAAATGTTCATAAAAAACTGTGCAGCGCAGATCAGAGAATAAGCAAAACATAACACGAAAACAAAACGGTATATGCAAAAATGTGTTATTGTTTTGTTTTCGCATTCTCAACGTATTTCGTACATAAAATGAAACAAGAACGAAAAAATTCGTTATAGAGAACAGAAAACGCATGAGCGTACGCGCTACGTCCTTAAAATAAATTCGTCCTAAAAATAAATTCGTAATAAAGAAATATTCGCTATAGGGAAATTCGTTATCTGGAGAACAAAACACACTGAAAGTTGAAGCAAAAAGCAGTGTTCGCGAAATTAATTCGTTATATGGAAAACTTCGTTATATGGAAGTTCGTAATATGGAAGTTCGACTGTATATGTATATATATTTGTTTCTATCCAGTTTCCCGGGGGTTAACTGCCCGCGCTGGTTCTTTTTACAAAAGTTTCTAACTTATTTCTCTAGGCGTTTAATACTGTTGAAAGTACGTTAATATTTAGAACTATCAATACATGAACTTGGTCACACTTAAGCTTCTTCTATTCACTCTCTCAAGAATGTTCCGTGAAGTAAGACGCTGAAGCGCATATAATAAAATCTACTAATTGTAATAACTAAACGGCCGTGTGTTCTTTATTATCCAATCCATATAACAAAACTCCTAAGATCTCCAAGAAATACTAATAACGACACTTTTATCGACTCTTTGCCGTCGAGTCTGTGCTATTTATTCGTTCTTCTTTCGCTGGTCTGGCTGCCCGACCCTTATGTTATCTTATGCTATGCTTACTATGTTACCCTTTACCCAGTACATATTTATGTTAATGTTAAGGCTATTACAATTTACAATTATATATAGTGTTCTACATGTAATGTATTGTGGGGGAGGAATGCGCTGGGCCAATCTTACAGTATCAGAGTGCTTTGGTCCGACAGAACTAGATATTGACGCAAGACCAGCCATAGACTCAGATCAGTTACGCGCGGCTATCGAGAACTCTGTACAGCAAATTCGAGCTACAAATTTCGCAATTGTTATCTAGATTAAGAAACACTCAAATTTTGGTATCTGAGGAAAACTTTAACTAGGAAGTTGAGATCATAGATGGGATCAACTGTGACGAGCCCCTTGGCACACGCCACTTACTGAAATTTCCAACAGTATGACGGAAGCATAATCATCACAAGTAAGGTAAGAGACCCGCAGACGTACCTCTCGCATCATTCAATACGCCAATAAACTTCGAGGCCGTTATCGCGAGGCTCGACTTCTTATTTAGTGACAAGTCAATGTTATCGAACAGGAAATGGGCACGCTAAGGCAGGGTGGCATGACTATTTTGCAGTAATATGATGAGGTTGAAAATAAGCTCACTTTGCTCACAAATAGAGCATACGACAAAAGTATGGCAAAGTGCTTGTGCGAAAAATTCAAGGGGTGGCGCACTTCGAGCGTTCAACTCTGGTCTGAAAATAACTCTCACTGACGAGCTATTTTCAGCTCATCCTCCAGATCTACCAACAGCACTTGCTTTAGCCCAAGATGTAAGGGATGCTATTGCGGCAATTTATGCTATGGGACAAGAAGATAAGGGTCACCCGGAGCAACGCCCACAAGGTCGCCAACATCCACATTCACAGGACAAACAAGTGGAAACGTTGCAGTCGGACGCAACCGACTGCGGTATACTCGTTACCAGTATAAAAACCGGTTAAAAGAGGCCTGATTGCGAAGGGGTACGGATGCGGCAGGGGTGTACGCTGCCTTAAAGATTCTCCGATGCAGATGGAATGCCACCAGCTATCTTCCTTCCAAATTTGGTGACTCTAGCTAAAAATTAAAAAAGTGGAGAAAGGGAGGTAGGGGCGGTATGGGTGGGTGTGGCATCCAAATTTTTTATGATGATCTTTTTGGGTCGTTACCAGTTATCTTTATACCAAATTTGTCAGATCTAGCTCAACAAATCTGAAAGATACACAAATTCTCGTTGTAAGCGAAGCGTTGGAGCGGTTGGAGGCGGCTTAGTCGGTATGGGTGTGCGTGGCATCGAAAGCTTTGATGCAGTTTTTGGGGATAGTTATCACCCATCTTAGCACTAAATTTGGTGGCTATAGCTCAAAAACTGTGGGAGATATAGGCTTTTTTGACTTTAAAATGTGGGGGGGGGGCTCAGAGCCGAATGGGTTGGCGTGGCTCCAAAATTCTTGATGCAGTTTTTTGGGGGTTGCTAGTAGCTATCTTCTTACCTAATTTGGTAGTTCTAGCTGTAAGGATGTGCGAAATATGTGGATTTATCGGTTTTCAGCTATCGAATTTATCGATTTGCCAGCCCCCAGTTATTTTAGAACCCCAATCTTGACACTTCAATTTACTATCCCTGTTTTGAAATTAATCCACCTTTGTCAACATAAAACATTTAGTTCTAATTATGCGTACATTGCTGTTTACAGCTGCATATTTCGTTACCTACTCTTCCTAATCTTTCTATGGATTTACAGTTCTTGTATATGCTCGCGATGCGTACGTGACTTTTGGCTATTCTTTATTCTCTTTTGCCAACCACGCTGATTGTTCTTATCTTTCTGCATCAGCAGTCGTCATGTAACTCTTGCACCGAAAAGTTGGCAAAACCAAATATATACCATTAGAAACCGAGATCATCCATTTATTTTTTATATGTTTAATTTCAAAACAATTCCATAGATAAAGAGAATTGGAAAGTTTCAAGTCTCTAGCTTGACATACGGACGGACAGACACCATGACGGACATTGCACAAACCTAATATAATCTTTAACTTCGGTAACGAGTATAAAATCGGCATCATCAAAAAGTTCAAATCACCATTTAATAATCCGGTGACGATGGGTGTTGACAAGAAAGTTGGATAATAGAAATAAATGTATAGTGATAGACTTTAGGAAGCTCAATCTCAAAGCGATTGCCGATAAGTACCCGATGCAGAGCATCACAATGATATTGAGCATCCTGGGTAGAGCCGACACCAGGCTATCACCAGATCACGCTGGCTGAGCGGCATCGCGAGAAAGCGGCTTTTTAGTCAACACTGGGAAGTACGATTTCTGTCGTCTCCCCTTTGGTCTGAAGAATGTGGCGGGCATCTTTCAGAGAACCATAGTTGACGTCCTGCGGGAGCAGATTGGAAAGTCCGGTTACGTTTATGCCCACGTCGTTATCGTCCTCTCGGAGAACGAGTTGGATCATGGTTGGCATGTGGTCTGGGCTTGAAGAGTATTTTTGAAGCAAATATGAGTGTGGCGCACGAAAAGTAAAGAGTTCGCGGCAAGCGAATATCTGATATCCTAAAAGAGGAAAACGGGTCCATCAGAAAGTATAAATCAAGAAAGGTCCCAGTGCAGTTCGACAAGGCTCAGCGCAACGCGTTCGAAAAATTGAGAAACATTTTAGTGTCCGAAGACGTTAAATTAATGTTCTCAGACTATAAAGAACCATTTGACTTGACGACCGACGCTTCAGCGATACGCGCTGTCTTGTCACAGAATGGCCAACACATAACAATGATATCTAGGGCTGTGAAGGGATAGGGATAGGGAAGCTAACTACACGACTAAAGAGCTGTAGTTGCCCGCCATTGTTTGTGCCTTAAGGAAGCTAAGACGCATTAGGGATACAAACATTTTTCCGACCACCAGTCGCTTACGTTCCCGGTGTCCAAGAGCAACCCAAATGCAAAGATTAAGCGCAAGAAAGCGCGCATTGATGAAACAGGGGCTAAACTTTTCTATAAGCCTAGTAAAGAAAATCATGTAGCTGACGTGCTCTCGCGTCAGAATCTGACGCGGCTACAATTCATAGAGAATTTTCCCTATCCTATATAATCGAGTCAACAGAGAAGCCTTTGAGCTGCTCACAGAACCAGATTGTGTTCGAGGAAGCACGCTCACCTCCAATAGGGACACCCTTATTGAGACGGCTAAGTCCATCATAAACCAAAAAATAGTTATTGCAGTTCATTGTAGCTTTCCAGCCTTTGCTTGTTGCCAGCACGAGCTGGTAAGAGCTTTCCCCAATACGAAGTTAAGGTATTGACAAAAATTGTGTGATCGACGTGTTCGAAGTCAGTGATAGAAGAGAAATCGTCACAGAAGAGCACAATCAGGCCCATAGGGCAGCGCAGGAAAACATCAAACAGGTCATGACGGAATACAACTTCCCGAAAAAGAGCAAACTAGCTAGCGAGGTGGTTCCGAATTGAAGGATTTGCACAAAAGCAAAGACACCAATTCCCTTTCAAACTGGAGAATTGTGATATATTGACATTTTCTCCACAGACAAAAAGCTCTTCCTCACTTGTGTTGACAAGTATTCGATATTCCCAGTGGTTCAGCATATCGCATCTCGAAAGATAGAAGACACTAGACCGCTTCTGCTGGTGTTGATGAACATTTTCCCATTGGCAAAACAGATGTAGTGTGACAATGAGCTGATATTCTCTGCCTTTAAATAATTACGGCGTAAGCGTTGCAAATGCGCCTCCCCTCCGTAGCACGTCTAATGGGCAGGTAGAACGCTTTCATAGCACTCTGTTGGAGATATCCAGGTGCTTGGAGTTTCAAAGGGGATTGTCGACACGGTCGACCTTACATTGCAAGGGACGATTAAGTATAATAGCTACACATACTCAGTTAATGAGAATATGCCAAAAGACATATTAATTACCTCCTTGCCGGAATGAACCCGCGATGTTAGGGACAAAATAAATACAGCCCAAATTGAGCAGAATAACAAAGCAAACAGTAAGCGGCACAACAGAGTCTTTGAAGTAGGCGTAAAGGTCTTTATAAAGTCCAACCACAAATTAGGTAATAAGCCCTTTGCATTGAGAAAAAGGTTGCGGCAGACCTGGGGACAACGGTCCTTGTTGAGGGGAGGGTGGTCCATAAGGACGACCTTCGTTGAAACATTACTTACATACATATTTTTAAATCAACATTTCACATTTTAAGGATTACGTTTTGCATACTTTTAATGTTGACAACACCTGCTGCAGGAATAACGAACTATACGCACGCAAACTTCATACCGTTCGTAGTCGGGGACATCTTACTCTGGGACAGTTACGGGTACTTACGATACACCACCAACCGACAAGTAAACTGACGAGCATATTTCCACAATCCCCTATGACGAATTTACTAGAGATTAACACAGGACATGTAGTGGACATGTTGTCCGCTCTCGGTGTGCATTATCGCAAGGTAAGAAACCTTGACTTTTTAGGAACAGTCGTTAAGGCTGTGACGGGCACTCCGGACGCTGACGACTTTGGGAAGATAGAACTAACCAAGACGCAGCTGGTCACAGCAAGTTATATGCAGATTTCAATAAGATCGAAAATACAAGAAAGAATAAACAAACTGACTGACACCGTATACAAAATTCTTAAATTCTCAAAGGATAAGCAGGCCGATGCCGGCCACCTCTTCGAAATCCTAACGACTCGCAACAAAATATTAATAACGGAAATAGGGAATATCATGCTTACCTTGACTTTTGAAAAAATTAACGGAATAATCCCAGCAATCAAAAATCACTCGGATGAGATGAATATTCTCACAAACTAAGTTACCGGGATACCAGAAACCGACATTTTAAAAGAATATAACATTTAAGTAGAGCGTAAAGATAATTTAATTTGTTTTGTAATCGAATTCCCCACAATAAGCAAGCAATGCAGAAAGGTGACAATATTCTCAGTCGCCCAAAATGGTTCCGTTTAACTTCACAACAATCTGGTGGCTGATTGCGATGGCCTGATGCTAGCCGTAGCGAATTTTTCACAGACTGCAACGGCGATATTTTGCACGCAGTCCAAAACCAACAGCTGCGCACAGGGCCACCGCTTGGAAAGCATAGCCCCTTGCCAAACACAGCCGAATCATCTACACCCCGCCACCGTAGTGGACGACGGCATTTTAATCAAAAACGATCGAAGTGTAACGCTCTCCTACGACGACTTCGTGGAGTGAAAGTGGACGGAAAAAGCCTCGCCACCTTTTCGACACATGGCACGCGATATTTCAACCACAACAGCGTCCAAAACCAGTTAGCAATCTCCGCTAATTAAAATCAGCGATCTTGACACGGAGCTTAGCCTCCCCTACATTCATCGGCTGGGCGAGGATAACTTCAACAGCGAGTCACACCACGGGCTGCATACCGTGGGACCTAAGCAAAATTTTGGCCGACGACTCAAGTGCAGTGCGCTATGTAAGTGCAGGTGCACCGGATGCAACCCAACACTTCACACGTGAATCAACATACTGGGCACCAGCGACGGCTTATAATAAGCTTTTTTGTTAGTCTAAATGTGATCATGAAACAATTCCTTGACTTTTTTGGTAACTCATCTGCAGTTTTGAATGCAAAAATGTTGTTGGTGCCTCCAACAATAATATTAACGAAACTTATTGCATGCTATAAATGATTTGCATACAAATAGGCATGTGCACCCTTCATAGGACTTTTAGCCTCTTCTCTCGAAACAACGAATTTAAAAGGGTCCAGCGCAGTCAATGCCAGTGTTTTGAAACACCAAACATACTTCACGTCATATGGCAGCATTGGTTTTTGAAAACAGCCTCCCACGTCTAACACTGTGTCTCCATCCAGTTTACTTTAAGCTTTTAGAGGTTTTCAAGCTTTAAGGCCTGTACGCATGAGCCCCGTACAGCTCCCGTATCATACACATGAGTTTTACGACCGTAACAACAAGTGTTGAAAAATTCACATATTGTGGCGGTAGGCTAATAACTTTCTCTAAATAAATCGGAAGTGCAGCTGTGTTTTTTACACTTGAATTCAAAATAATGATTCACGACCAACGCGCGCTACTTTTGTGTTTGAGTACAGCTAACGCCCTGCTGCTGGCGGTTGCATTTTAGTGAACCCATATTTGATGGGCAGAGCTGAGATTACCAAAGATTATGCTAAACATAACTGAAACCACTCAAAAGACTCAAAGCAAATTCACCTTACTGATCTATACCCTGTAATAGATCAGTGGCAGTACAATCCAGTTTATATGTTATTTAAATTGTATCTTATTTATTAATTAATAGATAAAACTTTGTTAATATTATCCGAAAAATGTATAAGCCGGCTATTGCCCGACATGTTGTAGCTTTTTTTACAATCGTAAATAGCTGCTGAAAGCTATTTACTGTCGTAACATTTTAACATAATATTTTAACATTTTCATTGTTCAACACTACCGTACCAAAAGTAGCGAACAGAATTGCATACCGAAAATGTTAGTACGGTACTGACGCTGTACGAGACCATTTTTATACCCTTAACCCATAAAATGGGTAAAAAAGGGTCTAATGATGTTGTGCACAAGTAAGTAACAGGCAGAAGGAAGCATCTCCGACCCCATAAAGTATATATATTCTTGATCAGCATCAACAGCCGAGTCGATATAGCCATGTCCGTCTGTCCGTCCGTCTGACCGTCTGTCCGTCTTTATGAACGCGTGGATCTCAGAGACTACAAAAGCTAGAGACTTCAGATTTTGTATATAAGTTCTCCTATACCATGAGCAGAACAAGTTTGCTTCAAATTATCGATAACTATTCTGGTTTCCGATATACACATGGAATCGAAAACAAAAAAATATCGAATTTGGAAAATTTAAAAATGAGGGTTGAAATACTGGGTAACGATAGAACTTTTCTGAAAGTTTCGTTCAAATCGGTTAAGAATTACCAGAGATATCGAATTTAATCGATTGAAGTTAAGTCAGTATACCAAATCTTATATAAATTTAATATATTTATTGCAACTGGGTTCAGGGTATCTTCTAGTCGGGCTCTCCCGACTAGAGCCTTCTTACTTGTTTTTATATGAAGTTATTACTGTACGGGAGCTGTACGGGCTTCTGCGTACATGCCTTTAAGCAAACGAATTTCTTGACCAAAATCAAGCAACGGCTGTTAAGGCCTCTGTTTTTCCCCTAGTAGTTTTTCTAAAAAGCGCAATGTATAAGCCATAACGCTCTATAGCTTATAAGTGGTTATTTTATTTTGTTGTTTTCGCAAAACTTTTGTGGATCGGTGGCATCAGTGCTCGATCTTCCAGACCAATGCAGTATAATAATTTTGACTTTATCCGATAATGCGCTTACGTATTATTGCCAATAACTAACCAGTCAAACAGAACTAAGCTATCCCAGGTAAGATCAGACGCTTTTGAATGCGTACTTATTTTGAGCCACCGAAAATATTAAAAAAAAATTCATTCTGGGGTCCCAAGGGCTTAAAATAACTCGTCCTTGTCAGCAATGATCCTGTCATCCTGCCAGCCTATTCCATGATGTTTGGAGTTTATGTTTTCCTTTTGATGCAGTCGCTTGCTGAGTCTTGCTTTTTGATAACAGCGGTAAAAACGTTTCAGTTCAAGTACCGCATGTTATTGTAGTAAGCTTAAGCTCTCTAATTGGTATTTTTGGTTGATCGTTCTTAACGTCTCTTATCTGATAATACATGTTCTAGACGTCACAAATCGCATATTTCCGTTGCCGCCACTAACTTCGAGTTTCGAAAATATTCTTTTGTATTTTGTGACCACCTGGCATCACATCACTTAGACTTGATCCGTTGGAAGTTTTTGGATAGTAGTGTTAACCGGTTCTACAAGACCAGGCTCTTAGTATTCTTCCATGAAGACTTGCGGGTACTCCTTGAATTTATTTCATTTTTGCAAGTAGTCTCATCACACGTAGTCGTTTCTTAAAACACGTTTTCACAATCAATGCTATCTTCCGAGTCGCATGTATCATTTTTAAGCTCTCAAATGCGCTCGAGATCTTTTAAGCAAATCGTAGTTTTTGTACTGATTACCTTATTGCTTGATGCTCTAAATTTTTTTTCTCTTTTTTTATTTGTTGCATCTTTTCTTTTGTGTAAAGCCAACAAGAAGTTAACAAATCATATTAATATCCCCTTAAAAACAGTTCATTTTTGTACTGTATTTTGAATGCGCGTCCGTAAGATTCATCGCTGGGTTGGTAAGTCGTTACAACGAAGGTAAAGAGTATAATGAGTTTGTGCAATGTCCGTCGTGGTGTCTGTTCGACTGTCCGTCCGTATGTGCGCAAGTTTTTTCCACACCCTTCAAGCTAGAGACATGAAACTTTCCAATTCTCTTTATCTATGGGATAGTAAATTAAACTGTCAAGATTGGGGTTTTACGATAACTGGGGGGCTGGCAAATCGATAAATTCGATAACTCAAAACCCATAAATCCACATATTTCGCACATCCTTACAGCTAGATCTACCAAATTTGGTAAGCAGATAACTACTAGCAACCTCCAAAAACTGCATCATAAATTTGGATAGCCGCCCCATCCGCCCCAACGTATCGTCAAATACGAGAAATTTGGTATGAAGATAGCAATTGACACACCACAAAGATCTGAAGCAAAAATTTGGATGCCACGCCCACCCATACCGCCCCCAGCCCGCCTTCCCCGACCATTTACAAACTATGAGCTAGAGTCACCAAATTTGGTATGAAGATAGCAATTGACATCCCACATGGATCTGCAACAAAAATTTGGATGCCACGCCCACCCATTCCACCCCCAGCCCCCTTTCCCCAGCGTACACCCCTGCCGCAACCGTACCCCTTTGCAATCAGTCGTCTTTTTATACTCGATACCGAAGGTAATGAGTATATTGGTTTTGTGCAATGTCCGTCATGGTGTCTGTCCGTCTGTCCGTCCGTATGGTTGCAAGTTTTTTCCACACCCTTCAAGTTAGAAACATGAAAATTTCCAATTCTCTTTATCTATGGGATAGTAAATTAAAGTGTCAAGATTGGGGTTCTACGATAACTGGGGGGCTGGCAAATCGATAAATTCGATAACTCAAAACCGATAAACCCACATATTTCGCACATTCTTACAGTTAGAAGTCCCAAATTTGGTAAGAAGATAGCTACTAGCAACCCCCAAAAAACTGCTTCAAAAATTTTGGAGCCACGCCCCCATTCCGCCCCCAGCCCCCCCGCATTTTGAAATCAGAAATGGCTATATCTCCCACAGTTTTTGAGCTATAGCCACCAAACTTGGTGCCAAGATAGGTGATGATGACCCCCCAAAAACTGCATCAATCAGTTTGGATGCCACGCCCACCGATACTGCCCTAGCCGCCCCCATCCACCCCAACGCTTCGTCAAAAACGGGAATGAGTGTATCTTCCAGAGTTGTGGAACTAGAGCCACCAAATTTAGTTGGAAGATAGCTGGTAACGACCCCAAAAAATCTGCATCAAAGTTTTGGAGCCACGCCCTCCATTTTGCCCCCCTTTCCCCACTTTTCACAAACTTCGAGCTAGAGTCACCAAATTTGGTATGTAGATAGCAATTGACATTCCACATAGATCTGAATCAAAAATTTGGATGCCACGCCCACCCATACCGTCCCCAGCCCCCCTTTCCCCACTTTTTACAAACTTCGAGCTAGAGTCACCTAATTTGGTATGTAGATAGCAATTGACATTCCACATAGATCTGCATCAAAAATTTGGATGCCACGCCAACCCATACCACCCCAAGCCCCCTTTTCCACACTTATTACAAATTTCGAGCTAGAGTCACCAAATTTGGTATGAAGATAGCAATTGACATTTCACACAGATCTGCAACAAAAATTTTGATGCCACAACTACCCATACCGCCCTCACCCCCCCCCCCCACCCTGTCCCTACCTTTTACAAACTTTGAGCTAGAGTCACCAAGTTTTTAAGGAAGACAGCTGGTGGCATCCCCATCTGCATCGGAGAATCTCTATGGCAGCCTACACCCCTGCCGCGTCCGTACCCCTTTGCAATCAGGCCTGTTTTTACCGGTTTTAATACTGGTATCGAGTATACTGCAGTCGGTTGCGTCCGACTGCAACGTTTCCACTTGTTTAATACTGGTAACGAGTATAACGCAGTCAGTTGCGTTCGACTGCAACGTTTCCATTTGTTACTTTTATGATGTAGATGCATTCAGTCGCTGTGTCCACGAAGTTCACGCATTTAGCAAATATTAATAGAAAGTTAAAGCTGTCCTTACGAATATGGATCTTTTTCTGCTGTGCTCACGGCAGGCATACACCTTTATTATGTGCTGCTTTACTTTAACAAAATATTTATTTCTGATAACTGACGTTAGTTCGTAGATTGCCTTGGCTTGGCTTGCAACTGAGAACTGATATTTGCCATAGAGACATCATATATTTCATCATTAGAATACTGAAAGAGTCAAATTTCGATCAGCGTTGTATGATGGCAGTGAACTCTGCTGCCAATTTATGAATAACTGACAATGGTTCCCCTTTTGTAATCGTTAGCTGTATACTAGTGTTTTAACCGACAGCATTTTGTTTGTGTGGGTCAGTGAAATTTTTTGTCATGGTGTTACGAAAATTTTGAAAGAGTGGAATATGCAGACTGTTGCAAAAGAAGAAAAAGCCCAAAGATGTATTATACAAATAAACAACATATAGAATAAAATAGATAATTGTGTAATCTGGATATTCATTCTTACCGCATATATTCATCAACTAATAGCCGTAATTCGTGATGTATTGTAACCAACTGTTCTTCGGTAACCCAACTTTTAATTGGGTCGTGATTTTTGTTAAGATATTCATCAACATTTCTCCAGTCAATCGAAAATTGCTTAATAGTCGCTTCAATTTGTGCTGTTAAAAAATAAAAAAAATAATCTGTTAGAAGATTGCTGCAGTCGCCAGTATAAATTCTGCGTTTAAAAGTGCCCTACTAGAAGATAATCTGCACCTTTTTCACACATACACTAACAGAAATGAAAACCACCTCTTCCAAAATTTTAGATAAATTAAAAAAGGGAGACAATTTTCTGACCCGTGTCAAAGATATAACCGAAAAGCACAACCTTGACAGTATGCACCTCAAAAGTGAAAAAAATAAGAGAAGAAAGAAGGAGAAGCACAATTTATTTAATGGTTAGTATTGAGTGCCTTACAATTTTTAAGAATTATATTATTGAATGATTTAAAGGAAATATATTAAGAATGCTAAAGGACAATAGCTACGTACGTAATAGAGTAATGTTACAATTAATTTTACAATTTGCAAATGAAGGTTTATACGAGAAAATTGTTCAATTACGCTAAAATAAATGGTGTACACAACATATTTTTACTTATAATATATTAAAATACTTCTTTGCCTTGAAACACCGAAAAAAGACCTAGAAAATACATCCTCCTTCAAATTATATATTACAGTGGTAGGCATATATATTTTGACAAAACAAAAATTTTGAGTTTTTGCTTACTAAATTATTTTAAGCTTAATATCAAAATTAAAATGTTATTATATTGTTTTTATTAAAATATATTCGCCGACATCTTTACTTGTTTTATACCTATTGGTTTGCTTGATGCAAGTACATAGCCAATGTCAATCACTCCGGCATCCTTTAATTTCTTTCTGCGCTTAGCGTCTTGGATTTTTCTCTTCTTTATTTTATCCTTAATTTTCTTTTTTTCTGCTTTCCTCTTGTCAGCCAATTTTTGCTTTTCATCTTTTGTCATTGGTTTTTTATTCAGAGATCCTTGAAATTCTAACGGTGTCATTGTTTCATCAATGACAACTAAAACTGTGCCATTTTTAACGGGGTCTGGATAGGCGTGGAAATTACCCGTTTTGCTGTAGCTGTTATTAAATTATTTTAATATATGTAAAATATAGGGTTTTCTAGTGACTTGTTGTCTATGCAGTCTCGTTAGCGGTCTCGACGTCATTGAATCAAGGGGGTGATTTCAAAGAATAAACCCAAATTCGATATATCGCTATGTGGCCATCCTTAACTGGTCATTCACACTTTTCAATTGTTTATAATCACCCCCTTGATTAAATGACGTCCAGCCCGCTAATGAGACATCATATTTAAATTGTATATGCGCTTACAATTCCTCAAACCATGCTCGAATATGATCGGAAATATCTTCCATCATCCATGGAGTTCGCATTTGTAGCAACCGTGTCCTTTCATCCATAATAAGTTTTACAAAATCGTCGTCTAGTTGTTCTTTTTTAATACCCATTTTATACATTTCAAGAACCGAGTTGGAAAACTGATTTGGTCTTTTTAATTTACGAAGTTTTTTAATGCCTATTAACTCCTTTCTAAATTGTTTTTTAATTTTTAATATTTTTCTTGTTTTATAGGCTCTCCAAAATGATTGAATTAGACACGCAGCATTATCACGTAGTTCGTTATTTGTTTGACTTTTGAATTCTGAAACAAACATTTAAAATTAACTACTGAAAATTTTGCAGTCGGGCGCAACCGACTACGAAATACTCCGGTAACAGTTGTGAAGTAGGCCCACCACAGGCTTCCACCACATTTAGAATAAGATAATTTTGGAATTTATATACACTCAGCAAAAAAATTAAAGGAACAGTAGGATTTCTAACTTTTTTGAGTGATTTTTGAAGAGCTGTAACTTGGTGAAAAATGGTCGAATCGTAAAAAACCAAAAAGCGTTTTGAAGCTTGAAACGTCTAGTTTGATTAGTTATTTTTTCTCAAACATCACGCTGAGTGTGACCCTCAGAAATAGCGCAAGGCGAAATTCATCAAAATTTTTGCCTTTTTCAAAGGCGTGCACGGGCTCATGAAATTTTTTCGCTGCTTTGTCAATATTGCATTCATTTAGCCTGATTCTTCAGCTTCAAAACGATCGGTTCTTAACCTCTGTACGACCATTTGTCGTTGAGATATTGGCGTTTGAAAAAAAGGAGCTCCTTTCGTTGATCATCAATATCTCATGAACTAATGGTCCCACAGCAAGCTGAACCTAAGTTCCGTGAACAGTAAGAAAGGCTCTCGGAGTACGTTCAATAACTTAGTGGAATATAATTTTTTTTCTAATCGCATTGTTCATCTGAAAAAGTAAAAAAAAACCGCTTTTTTCTTTAGTTTGGAAAATCCACGTCAACTTTGGAAATATTGCGAAAATGACTAATGTTTCCAGGTTTTTTTTTAGTTCAATACATGCCTTAAAACCCCTCAAAATTTAAAATTGATCGGTTGAACCGTAATTGTTGACCGAACCGTCAAAGTTTTATTAAAAATTGAAGGAACACTTTTGTTGTTCCTTAAATGGCAAATAATGATGATTAAAGTGGAAAAATTACTATTCCGTTATTTTTCTTCACAATTTCGCAACAAGTACGATTTAAATCTTGGAAAAAGAGAAAAATTTAAATTTACGCACTTGTTAGCTGAATTTATAATTGTTAACTGTCAAAAGATGTAGATGCAGATGTAGAGCATAAGGACAGCTCTCCGTCTTGTTATCGATAATTGCTGTAAATGCTGATGTAAAGTGCTAGTGAGGAAAGGGCATTACATTACACCATTAAATAACATAATATAACACAAATGTGGTTTCCTCACTAGCACTTTACATCAGCATTTACAGCAATTATCGATAACAAGACGGAGAGCTGTCCTCATACACAACATCAGCATCTGCATCTTGTTGACAGTTTACAATTATAAATTGAGCTAACACGTGCGTAATATGGATTCGGTTTTATTATATATTTTGGAGAACGACGCTAAGATGGAGGCGCAATTTTTAATCATGAGCAGAGCGTGGAAATATGTACGGATATCCCATATTGCAAAATTATGCATTTTATTTTATGAAATCCCATTTTATTATATAGATTCTGTTTGGAAGTTTTTGGGAGCGGGATGTGCCGAGGAACTCGGACGAGCTCTTCAAAGAAAGTTTTCGGTGTGAGAGGAAAGTTTTCGAAAATTTTGTATAGCATAATAAAAACAAAATAAACTTAATTTTTACCGTTTGCCATTTTGAGTCTCAATTTCCTGTAATTATTTGACTAGTGGTGTCACCATGCCGATCAAAGAAATTATCGAGCATAACAGAAATTTCTTTTGAGTATCGAGTACTGTTAACACCAGTGTTCTCACATCTTGGCTAGACGCCAGCATCTGCCATATCTAGCACCCATACAATTTGTATGAGAGATGTTCAAAATCTTGGCTCAAGATGCGAAGATGCGAGATGCAGCCCTAATGAGGACAGGGCATAAGGCTTAAGTTTAACATAGAGAGAAGAGGAGAAAAGGCGCAATGAAGCGACCAGGCAGTAGCGATCGGAATTAAATAAGTAAAGACGTGACGACGAAGAACTCGGGAATTGAAAGAAATATATGCGCCACCATCAACGCAAATGGTTAAGTTTAAGTTAAAGAGGAAAGAGAAAACAACCGGAGTAACTGTAGTCGATAGAATAAAAGTAGTGAAGTTTAAATACGCGATTTGTTTCGAATTATAATTGTAATTATATCTCTAAGAAAGTAAGATCAGTTCAAAAGTTAAAGAATAAAAGAAAAGACTTTAGTTGAAATTCCCCTCCCCCCCCTCGAGTTTCTTTCCTTTGGTGGTTTTAGTTGTGCGCGCGAGCGTATACAGGCACAAACATACATACAGCAACAACGGGAAACGGGGCTGTCTATTTCTCGCGCCGGCTGACGACGTGCATGTATTTGCCAAAAATATACCCTGGGTAATTGGTGGCGGTTTTATGCAGCGGGTCGCCTTGTTACACCCCGATCACCCAGGCGCCCCATTTGCGCGATACGTTGTCTTTGGCGACTTCACCCCCTTACCTCGATTTCATGAAGCGTCGCTGATTAAATATAAATATTTCTTGTGACGTGGACCTTGGACAGACTGGGATCTGTACCTCGGCAAAACAACTACTTTACAAGTGACGCCCGTGCAGGGACCTAAAGTGAAAGAGGAGTGATGTGATTTGGGAATTAAAAAGCCCAAAAGCATCACTTAACGAGTGTGAAGTTCGTGAAACCATATACGCCCTACAATACTCTGTTCGATCACGCGTGGGTGAAACAGAGGTCAGCAAAAAACAAGTGGAAACGTTGCAGTCGGACGCAACCGACTGCGGCATACTCGATACCAGAATTAAAACCGGTAAAAAGAGGCCTTAATGCAAAGGGGTACGGATGCGGCAGGGGTTTACGCTGCCTTAAAGATTGTCCGATGCAGATGGGGATGCCACCGGCTATCTTCATACCAAATTTGGTGACTCTAGCTCAAAGTTTGTAACAGGTGGGGAAGGGGGGTGGGGAGGGGGGCTGGGGGCGGTATGGGTAGTTGTGGCATAAAATTTTTGTTGCAGATCTTTCTGAAATGTCAATTGTTATCTTCATACCAAATTTGGTGACTCTAGCTCAAAATTTGTAAGAGGTGGGGAAAGGGGGGCTGGGGGCGGTTTGGGTGGGCGTGGCATCCAAATTTTTGATGCAGATCTTTGTGGAATGTCAATTATTATCTTCATACCAAATTTGGTGACTCTAGCTCGAAGTTTGTAAAAGATGGGGAAGGGGGGCTGGGGGCAGTATGGGTGGGCGTGGCATCCAAATTATTGATGTAGATCTTTGTAAAATGTCAATTGCTATCTTCATACCAAATTTGGTGACTCTAGCTCGAAATTTGTAATAAGTGGGGAAAGGGGGGCTGGGGGCGGTATGGGTGGGCGTGGAATCCAAATTTTTGATGCAGATCTTTCTGAAATGTCAATGGCTATCTTCATACCAAATTTGGTGACTCTAGCTCAAAAATTGTAAAAAGTGGGGAAAGGGGGGCGAAATGGAGGGCGTGGCTCCAAAACTTTGATGCAGTTTTTTGGGGGTCGTTACCAGCTATCTTTCTACCAAATTTGGAGGCTCTAGCTCCTCAACTCTGGAAGATACACGCATTCCCGTTTTTGACGAAGCGTTGGGGTATATGGGGGCGGCTAGGGCAGTATCGGTGGGCGTGGCATCCAAACTTTTGGTGCAGTTTTAAAGGGGGTCATTATCACCTATCTTGGCACCAATTTTGGTGGCTATAGCTCAAAAACTGTAGGAGATATAGCCATTTCTGATTTCAAAATGCGGGGGGCTGGGGGCGTAATGGGTGGGCGTGGCTCCAAAACTTTGATGCAGTTTTTTGGGGGTCGTTAACAGCTATCTTCCCACCAAATTTGGAGGCTCTAGCTCCACAACTCTGGAAGATACACGCATTCCCGTTTTTGACGAAGCGTTGGGGTGGATGGGGGCGGCTTGGGCAGTATCGGTGGGCGTGGCATCCAAACTTTTGGTGCAGTTTTTAGGGGGTCATCATCACCTATCTTGGCACCAAATTTGGTGGCTATAGCTCAAAAACTGTGGGAGATATGGGCTATTTTGACTTTAAAATGCGGGGGGCTTGGGGCGGAATGGGGGGCGTGGCTCCAAAAATTTTGATGCAGTATTTTGGGGGTTGCTAATAGCTATCTTCTTACCAAATTTGGTACTTCTAGCTGTAAGGATTTGCGAAATATGTGGATTTATCGGTTTTGAGTTATCGAATTTATCGATTTGCCAGCCCCCCCGTTATCGTAGAACCCCCATCTTGACACTTTAATTTACTATCCCATAGATAAAGAGAATTGGAAAGTTTCAAGTCTCTAGCTTGAAGGGTGTGGAAAAAACTTGCAACCATACGGACGGACAGACGGACAGACGGTCAGACGGACAGACACCATGACGGACATTGCACAAAACCAATATACTCTTTACCTTCGGTATCGAGTATAAAAAAAAAAAAATCTTTGTACAATTGTCGCGACACAAAGATTTTGACGGTTGAAACGGGCGTGCCGATTAAGTGAACGGGAGTTGAACACCTGCATGTGAACGAAAGTGACGGTGAAGACGTGAACGCCGATTGCTTAACGGAGCAGAGTGCGGGTCAACGCTCGAAGTACAGCATGCGCCAAATTAACAAAGTGTGACTAGTTTTGGGCGTGGCTGCGAACAATCAAACGTTGGGACGAGAACAGTTGAAAAGTGCAAATCAAACAGTGGAACAAGTACAATAGAAAATCGATGGAAATTAATGAACAAATTCAATTAAACGAATATTTAACAAGGGAAAATTTAATTAAACGGGAAAAATAAATCAACCAAAAAGTACAAAATAAAACAAGCGGAAACGTTGCAGTCGGACGCAACCGACTGCGGCATACTCGATACCAGTATTAAAACCGGTAAAAAGAGGCCTGATTGCAAAGGGGTACGGATGCGGCAGGGGTGTACGCTGCCTTAAAGATTCTCCGATGCAGATGGGGATGCCACCAGCTATATTCCTTCCAAATTTGGTGACTCTAGCTCAAAGTTTGTAAAATGTAGGGAACGGGGGGGGGGGCTGGGGGCGGTATGGGTAGTTGTGGCATCAAAATTTTTGTTGCAGATCTATGTGAAATGTCAATTGCTATCTTCATACCAAATTTGGTGACTCTAGCTCGAAATTTGTAATTAGTGTGGAAAGGGGGGCTGGGGGCGGTATGGGTGGGCGATGCATCCAAATTTTTGATGCAGATCTATGTGGAATGTCAATTGCTATCTACATACCAAATTTGGTGACTCTAGCTCGAAGTTTGTAAAAAATGGGGAAAGGGGGGCTGGGGGCGGTATGGGTGGGCGTGGCATCAAAATTTTTGATGCAGATCTTTGTGAAATATCAATTGCTATCTTCATACCAAATTTGGTGACTCTAGCTCGAAATTTGTAATTAGTGGGGAAAGGGGGGCTGGGGGTGGTATGGGTGGGCGTGGCATACAAATTTGTGATGCAGATCTTTGTGGAATGTCAATTGCTATATTCATACCAAATTTGGTGACTCTAGCTAAAAGTTTGTAAAAGGTGGGGAAAGGGGGGCGAAATGGAGGGCGTGGCTCCAAAACTTTGATGCAGATTTTTGGGGGTCGTTGCCAGCTATCTTCCTACCAAATTTGGTGGCTCTAACTCCACAACTCTGGAAGATACACGCATTCCCGTTTTTGACGAAGCGTTGGGGTGGATGGGGGTGGCTTGGGCGGTATCGGTAGGCGTGGCATCCAAACTTTTGATGCAGTTTTTAGGGGGTCATCATCACCTATCTTGGCACCAAATTTGGTGGCTATAGCTCAAAAACTGTGGGAGATATAGCCATTTCTGATTTCAAAATGCAGGGGGGCTGGGGGCGTAATGGGTGGGCGTGGCTCCAAAACTTTGATGCAGTTTTTTGGGGGTCGTTAACAGCTATCTTCCCACCAAATTTGGAGGCTCTAGCTCCACAACTCTGGAAGATACACGCATTCCCGTTTTTGACGAAGCGTTGGGGTGGATGGGAGTGGCTTGGGCGGTATCGGTGGGCGTGGCGTCCAAACTTTTGATGCAGTTTTTAGGGGGTCATCATCACCTATCTTGGCACCAAATTTGGTGGCTATAGCTCAACAACTGTGGGAGATATGGGCTATTTTGACTTTAAAATGCGGGGGGCTGGGGGTGGAATGGGGCGGCGTGGCTCCAAAATTTTTGATGCAGTTTTTTGGGGGTTGCTAGTAGCTATCTTCTTACCAAATTTGGTAGTTCTAGCTGTAAGGATGTGCGAAATATGTGGATTTATCGGTTTTGAGTTATCGAATTTATCGATTTGCCAGCCCCCCAGTTATCGTAGAACACCCATCTTGACACTTTAATTTACTATCCCATAGATAAAGAGAATTGGAAAGTTTCAAGTCTCTAGCTTGAAGGGTGTGGAAAAAACTTGCATACATACGGACGGACAGACGGACAGACGGACAGACACCATGACGGACATTGCACAAAACCAATATACTCTTTACCTTCGGTATCGAGTATAAAAAATTGTATTAGAAAAAAAAATTAATTTAACAGAAAAAAATAATAATATAATATAAATTTACTTGAACATATTAAAATAAATTTTTATTAAACAAAAAAATGTTACAAGAAATTTAGTCGGGGAAAAAATGTATGTAATGAAATTTAACTAAACAAATAATAAAGATGGAAAGAAATGAGATGAATAAAAATTTTGGCAAAGGTAAATAATAAATAGAAAAATTGAGAAAATTTTTCTGAAATAAGAAATTGATTATTATAATAAATTTTGAGTAGGCATATTAAACAAAAGCTTCAACAAAATCTAATGTTATAAAATTAAGTTAAAACGAAGAAGATTTCGGAAATTAGAATTGAAGTAAGGGAATTTAATCAAGAAAGTTTGTTTAATATAAGGACCGCGTCAACCCAGGCGTAGGTGCACGATGGGTCTACAATTGCCGGAAAGAGGAACTGGAACGCATCGCCAACAAACTGGGCCTGGATCGAACAGGAAAGGTAGACGACCTAAGGAAACGGGTATGTGCGTTTATAAGGGAAGGGGTTCATCACACGGAAACTTGGAAGCGATTGGCCGAGTGGGAATTGTAATTTTTGAAAGTTCTGGAACAGTCCGCCTCGTATAACACTCTCAATATAGGTCTACGACAGCGGCAAAAATCCGAATCAGACTTTCTGACGCTGTCGGGGTCATCGAAAGGGGCGTTTCCACCACTCGAGCGAGCACAACATTCGCCAGTAAGGCGGCAGATTGGGACGCCATCTAAGATTTAAGTAGGGCTGTCTGTTATTCCCCTTGTGACTAGTACCCAGGTGGGACAGATGGACTATAAACCTGATATGGCCGCTTGTTACCGGAGAGTTGAGAACAACAGAAATTTCGTGGTCGTCCCCGAACAAGTTAGGAAATGGGGAATCCGTTTTGATGGTCACTCTGACCCGCTTGAGTTCGTGGAGGCACTTGAGGAACGCGCAATGACATACGAAGTAGAGCTAGACCGTATTCCCAAGGCATTTGTATGCATTTGCACAGAAAGAAGGCTATATATATATAAACTAGTAAGTGGCCCGCTTATTTCGCTGCGCGAATAGTTTATATAAATTTTAGCAATAGAAGATAGATACAAAATAAATAAATTAGAAAATATTTCACAAAATATTTAAGCAAAGTATTTAATATTCTCTTTTCCACGCCACCATAGAGGTAGAGAATATTGTGGTTTCCCCAGTAGGCCTTATCCACTAATTGAATTTAATTTGCAATTATTAACAACTTTAAGAGCTTCTTTATAAACGACATTGGTTGTTTTTCCGTCAGGTGCTAATACAAATAAACTTTTTGGTGAACTGACTCTTGAGCAGGCTACATAAAATTAGCCATGAGAAAAACAATCGTGTCTTAAGTCTAATCCGGCTAGTTTAAGAGTTTGTCCCTGTGATTTATTAATTGTTAGGGCAAAGCAAACTTTTAAGGAAATTGCAATCTTTTAAATTGAATTGGCAATTCAGAACCAGAAGGTATTAATGGAATTCTCGGTATAAAAACCGTTTCCCCTATACCATTGCCAGTAAAGATAATTGCTTCGACAACATTCTTATGAAGGACTTTAACTTGCAATCTTGTACCATTGCACAGTTTTGGCGGTTTCAAGTTGCGAATCAACATTACAGGTGAACCAATCTTTAAAGTTAATTTATGTTGAGGCAGGCCAGCCGGATTTAATGAATTAAGAAAGTCGACGGAGTAATGAACTGCATCTTCGATTTCAGTCACAGAATCAATAGAGTTATATGTCATTTCTTCACTTTGAAATGATTTGTGAAGTAGGCCGCACCGGCCCCTTCACAAAGAATTATATTTATCATTTATTTTATTCATCATTTTTATATTTATAGTTTATAGTCGCAAGAAGCGCATCGTTTGGTTAAAATCGTAGGTATAGTTTTGTTAGACACAAGGAGTGCGCAGCATTAATATTTAATAAACGCAAGGAGCGTAGAGTATTTAGATTTATTGGATGTACATGTTTTTGATTGACGCTTAACGTCTCAGAATTTAAATATAACCGCCCCAGAACGCAGAGTCGCAAGATGCAGCGCGCCAGCTGCGATCACTAAATACACCACGGTCGCGAGCAAGTGTGGGGAGCGACAAAATCTGCAACTTGGGCCGAAGTCAAAGCGTGGGCGAGGAGTCGCGATGGATGTATGAAAGTGAGCGGACGTGTACGCGCTTAGAATATAGTTAACGAGAAGAGACAGAGTTTAAATAAAGATAGTTCGCCATAGTCCATATATATGGGTATATATATATGCAGTTAGGTTTAGGTTTAGGATTTTGTACGTGTAATCTTTGATAGTAATTAAATAAATTGGTCACCGGCAAATCCGCGACCCAGTGGAGTGCAATTGCTGTGTGTTTTCTTTCGTTCTATTTCTTCGCTTTGGGTTTTTTTTGTACACGCGCGTACGCGAGTCAAGCTGAGTCGCTTTATACCCTGGCCGCTGAGTGTGCCTTCCAACTTGTAAAACCGCGCACAGTAAAGTCTCACCAAAAATATATAAATATTCTTGTGAGGTGTACCTGGCCAGACTGAGTTCATACCCTGGCTAAATTACTCCTTTACAAGTGGCGCCCGAGCAGGGACTTTAAAGTGCAAGGTGTGGTATAAGCTGGAATTAAAGCCCCAGAAATACCACCAACAAGTGTGGAAGTGAAGTGCATAAAAGTGAAGTGCGGGTATACCCGGCGTTACCCTGCTTTACAAGTGGCCAGCGAGAACGGTTTTCGAGCGTGGTTTTGTGCAGTCGTCGCGGCACAACGAAAGTGACGGCGTAAGGCAAGTGCAGATAAGAATAGCTGTTCGCGTTCGAGAAGCATTGCCTTAGCAACATTTGCGGCGCAACGAAATTGACGGTGGAAGAAGACCCACCGATCAAACTAGCGGTTCGCGTTCGAGGCTGTGCATAAGTGAACACCTGCGGCGCAACGAAAGTGCCGGCAAAGTGCGTGAGCGGTCAACGAACGGCGTGACAGTAGCTGGTACAGGCAGCTGCAAAGTCGCGGTCGCTTCGCACAGTGGGCTTCGACCGCGAAAATCAACAAAAAAAAAAAAAAACCTTTTTTTAGTAACCGTGATAAACAGTGACTTGCTAACAGATTTTTTTTTATACACCGGGAAAAAATTCGTGATACCGTGGATCGGAAAAAAATAAAATTTTTTTATTTTTTTCGCAATAAAATAAAACAATCTAAATAAACAGTGACCAGTTGACAGAAAAGTTTTATTACACTGCAAAAAAAAATAAAATATTAAATTAATTTCGCAATAAAAATAAAATAACCGCAATAAACAGTGACCAGTTAACAAGGAAAATTTTTTGTATTACACTGCAAAAAAAAATATATACAGAAAATTCGTAATACCGTGGACAAAATTTTTTTTGTAATTAAAGGCATAACCGCGACAGACAGTGACAAGTTAAAAGTTTTTACACCGGAAAAAAATAAAAAAAAATTTTGGGAAAAAAAAAAAAAAAAAAAATTTTTTGTAAAATTTTTTTGTAACAAAACGGTTACCGCGACAAACCGTGCCAGATTGACAGTGCAAATTTTTGCGAAGCGGGACATACACGGTTCGAGACGGAATTTTTTTTTTTTTTTTTGCGCGTTCGTTTTTTTCGGTTAAATGGAGAAACCCAAGACTATCGAGCCCGCCCGAGTGGAGGTCGTAGAAAGCAGCAACCCCGGTGTGGGTATGCAATGGGTCTACCACTGCCATAAGGAGGATCTAGAGGATATCGTCCGGGAGCTCGGATTGGAAAAGTGTGCCACGGTAACTGACTACCGGAAGCTGGTATGTACTTTCATAAGGCAAAGTGGTCATACCACCGATATATGGGCCCGGTTAGCGGAATGGGAGTTGCGGTTCGCAAAGATCCCAGTGTCGCCAACCCGGATTGCCACTTCTGCTGGAGGAATACGACCTAGGCAGAAATCTGAATCAGATGCGGCAGTCCCATCCATACAAACCGTTGGCACGGAACATTTGCGTCCGCCCTCCAACAGTACGATTTATAATGAATTTTCCCCACAGAATACAGCATGTATCCCCGATATACGAGTAGGGTCACCTCTGGCATCCGGGGAAGATACCCCGGTGAGACAGGTGAACCCCCATCTTAACTCTAGCGATAGTTATAGTACCCATAGGAACGGGATGGTCGTCCCCGAACTAGTCCGGAAGTGGGGTATCAGGTTCGATGGATGCACCGATCCACTAGTTTTTCTGGAGGCAATTGAGGACAGGGCGTTGTCATACGACATAGGCTTAGACCGGTTGCCGAGGGCAATGAGCGAGGCTCTAACGGATAAGGCAGCGCGGTGGCTGTCAATAAGTAGGCTAAGGGACGCGACTTGGGCGACATTTAAGGCCGAGTTCTTGGAGTTTTTCCTCCGCCCCAGTATTTCGACAGATTAGAAGACAGTATCCGGGCACGACGGCAACATGATAACGAGCCGTTCAAGGACTACTTGCTCGAGCTGCGGGGTATGATGTACCACGCAGGGTACAGGGCAGAACAAGAATTGCATAGGGTATATGAGAATTTGGCACCAGGGTACCGTTTGTACATTCGTAGAGGGGACTTCTCCTCTCTGGCGCAGCTAACTCAAATGGCAGCCGAGTACGAGAACGTGAGTCAACAAAGCCGCGAGCGTGCAGCACGGGGTAGGACCAGGGCTAATAGGTATTCGGATGGATTAGCTGGTGAGGTAGCCCCCGCCAAACATGTTAATCCTTTCCGCACGCAACCACAGCCAGGTTCAAGCGGTAATGTGGGGAATACGCCACAGTTCGGGCATACGGGAGTCATCTCAAACGGGATGATCAGCCAAGAGCAGTCGAGGGCTCTAGGCGGGAAGAGGCTATGCTACAACTGTTCGCAGGAGGGTCATTTTGCAAAGGAGTGTCCCAATCCACGGGTACAGTTTTGTCGGCAGTGCGGGACCAAGGGGGTCAATACCAGCCAGTGTTGTCAGCAGTCAAGGGCGGGAAACGATACGCGGCACCATCTGGGACGGGATCCGATGGGGGCCGACGTGAACCAGTCCCGAACCCTAGAATACCCTTTAAGAGTGGAAGACGGGCGGATAGTCGCTACTGTAAGAGTCGGGGACCAAGTAGCGACTGCAACAGTAGATACAGGGGCGACTAGGAGTTTTATTAGTGAGGAGTTTTCCCGCAAGGTGACCAGTGGGGGCGAGATGCTGGACGCCTGCGCGAAAATTCGCCTAGCCGATGGGTCCACCTTAGAGGTAAAGAAGCTATTAAGGGTAAAAGTTGGTCTAGCGGGGACAGAGGTCACGGTGAGTATGCTCGTGATGCCCTCGATGCTAGACAACATTATACTAGGGATAGACTTTTTGTGCCGGGTGGGGACGACCATCGAGTGTGGCAAAGCTAGGTTAATTTTGGAAGCTGTAGACGTACCAGATATAGAGGAGGAGCAGGTCCCGATGGAACGTGAGCCAGCTGTGGGTAAACCGGAGGGGGACGGCGGATCAGGGCAGCAGGAGGATGCCCCGGGGGCACCTCAGCCCAGTATCGCCGTGGGAACGGTTCGAGAAGACAGCGTGGACGCGACGACGGCGGCGGGAGTACAACGGTTCGGCGAGGTAGGAGGGTGCGTCATACCCGGCCCCGCAATAACACCGGTGGAAAGCGTCGAAACCAGGGAAAACGAGTGGCCAGAGGATTTGGAACCAAAGAAAAGGGAAATATTGAAAGCGAAATTGGCTCTCTTTGATGAGCTGCAAGGGGTGTCCCACGTAGCTGAGCACCGGATCATCATGAAGGACGACAAGCCGATTAAGCAGAGGGACTATAACCTCAGGAGGAGAGAATGGCGACCAGGACTCAAAACGTTGGTGCTACTAAGAGCACGGAGAAGATAACCAACCCGACCGAGCGCCTGACAAAGAGCAGACTTGTCACAGTTTTAATTAATCTCTTTATGTTTTTTTTATTAACACTAACCAAATTTGAATTCAGAAGGCCCGTTCATCAATTAAGACTAACCGATTGTGTTGATAAATCCCACAGAATACCCAAGATGAGCGAACAATTCCCTTATGTAATCAGCAGCGGCGGCGAGGATGACAGAGCCGCCAACCCAGGGGCAGGTATTACCGCCGAAAATGTGGGCGATACGCCCCGCAAATCGGGCTGTCTTCCCGGACGAGGACGAGCTGACCGACGCCGCGGTCGCGGCCATATCAGAGGCGTTGGAAAATTGTACGTCGAGAGCCCGCCGTTCCAGGTTCAGATGGAGGTGGACGGGGAGCTATACGGCGTGACGAGGCACGCAGTCGGGCACGTGACTGTCACGCTACCCAAGAAAGGGGGGGGGTGTGAAGTAGGCCGCACCGGCCCCTTCACAAAGAATTATATTTATCATTTATTTTATTCATCATTTTTATATTTATAGTTTATAGTCGCAAGAAGCGCATCGTTTGGTTAAAATCGTAGGTATAGTTTTGTTAGACACAAGGAGTGCGCAGCATTAATATTTAATAAACGCAAGGAGCGTAGAGTATTTAGATTTATTGGATGTACATGTTTTTGATTGACGCTTAACGTCTCAGAATTTAAATATAACCGCCCCAGAACGCAGAGTCGCAAGATGCAGCGCGCCAGCTGCGATCACTAAATCCACCACGGTCGCGAGCAAGTGTGGGGAGCGACAAAATCTGCAACTTGGGCCGAAGTCAAAGCTTGGGCGAGGAGTCGCGATGGATGTATGAAAGTGAGCGGACGTGTACGCGCTTAGAATATAGTTAACGAGAAGAGACAGAGTTTAAATAAAGATAGTTCGCCATAGTCCATATATATGGGTATATATATATGCAGTTAGGTTTAGGTTTAGGATTTTGTACGTGTAATCTTTGATAGTAATTAAATAAATCGGTCACCGGCAAATCCGCGACCCAGTGGAGTGCAATTGCTGTGTGTTTTCTTTCGTTCTATTTCTTCGCTTTGGGTTTTTTTTGTACACGCGCGTACGCGAGTCAAGCTGAGTCGCTTTATACCCTGGCCGCTGAGTGTGCCTTCCAACTTGTAAAACCGCGCACAGTAAAGTCTCACCAAAAATATATAAATATTCTTGTGAGGTGTACCTGGCCAGACTGAGTTCATACCCTGGCTAAATTACTCCTTTACAGATTTTAATAAAAACTCGTTTATTTCCAATGCATTGTCATTTCTCGCAGTCAAAATAACACGTTCTGAAAACCATTCGAGTGATTTTTAAGAGATATTTGTAATATCCGGAAATAGTTTTAGAGTTGATGGTAAAGTTATTTTGCCATCATGGGTTGGAAATAATCCATTTCCTATTTGAAGAAGCATTTCTGCAAATTCACCAGCTATGCTATCACTTTTTAAGTGCACTCGCATTTTCTTCGTTAATGCTATTTCTGTATTTTGGGAAACAAAATTTAAGACTTTAAGCACGCATTTATTTCATCTGCTCTTGTTCCTCTGGGGATCACTGGGAGAGTTTGTCGAAAATCACCAGCTAAGAGAACAGTTATGCCACCCATTAAGTATTCACTATCTCGAATGTCTTTCAAAGATCGATCTACAGCTTCAAAAGCACATTTATGGCCCATAGTGCACTCATCCCAAACAATAAGCTTGCAATCTTTGAGCACAGCAGCAATATTAGATTGCTTTGAAATTGAGCAATGTGGTGTTTCTAAATGAATCAAATTAAATGAAATCTTAAGTGTAGAATGCGCTGTGCGACCACCATTAAGTAAAGTGGCTGCGATACCGGAAGAAGCAACGGCCAATGCAATTTTTTTACTTTGCCGTACCTTTGCCAATAATAAATTTGAAAGATACGTTTTACCTGTTCCACCAGGTGCATCTAAAAAATAGATTTCTCCCTTTTCTGCTTCAACGCTATGTAGTATCTTTTCGTATACTTGTTTTTGCTCAGCAGTAAGGAGTAGCTCATTATTAACAACAAAATTATCGCAACTTTCATAATTTGTTTCTCTATGATATTCAATATTTGGAACAATTTCCTCGGATCTAATGTGGAAGTCCATAGAAAGTCAAGTTTTGACCACCAATAGACAGTACAATATCTTCAATGTAAATAAGACATTTATTTAATACATTATTCACAATACTTTCATCAATATTTCTGTCTTGTGAAAAATGAAAGGCTCTTAAAATATCTTCTGAGAAACTCTCTTTATAAGTATTCCAAAGTTTAAGAGCATCTGAAATTTGACAAAATACTAACATTATTGCAAAAAGTTCTCTCAGTTTTGTAGGATTTTGACATATGACAGCTTCGGCTATAGTTGAATCCCTGTGCTTATCATCTTCTAGTAATCCTAGAGCTTTACACGCCAATTGAAATGATGCGTATGCTATACCATTAACGGTTTTTAAATTTAAAAATGAAGTTGGGCCCCTTACAAAATGTAATAAAAGTCTTAAATAAAAACATTCTGTATTATTGGGATGAATAGTGTAAACTCTTCCCAAAGCAGAATCTCTTTTAACTCCAGGAAAATTTGGCACATCATGCCCTCGTTGTCATCTTTGAAATTCTTTATTGTTCCATGTAAAATACGATGGAACTTCACAATATAGACGCTTTCTTGCAAACTCATCACGTGTGCATAGCTCAAAGAAGGCTAGCAAAGTGGTTTTGGGTGTAGTGCTTAATCTGTCAAGTAATTGTTGCGGATTATTGGGGTTAAAATATATCCGTTGACCATTTTCTAAATGAACAGCTAAGTGTGTAATAGCCGGAAAACGTTCATGTATGGGAAATGCAAGGATTCTTCATACCGCTTCTGAGCTACTTATTTAACGGCCACTTTCGTACATATTAATTTCATTACGTTGGTTTTCAAGAGTAAATGATGCTTGATCACTGCCCTTGTTAATATATTTACAAATGTATTTAATAGACTTTACAGAACTACATTACTCAACATTTATGTGAGCTTCAAATGTTCTCAATAGTACACAGTTATAAGGCACAACCCAACGATTATCTATGCAATTACCATTTATATTAATTGCATTACCACCATCTTCTATCGATCTTCTACGATATAGCGGGTAACTATCTTTTCCCGTCACAGTTTCTTTAAGTAATTGTCGAGGAAACCTTTTGGTACATTTTCCATTTTTCATGCATGGCGATTTATTATTAAATGCACCGCAAGGACCATGAATCATATTTGACTTAACAATGTTAAATAACAAAGGATCCTCATCTGCGTTTGGTATTTCGGCACAGATAATTTTATCGATTTTATCTGGTCTTATTTTATTTTCTAACCAAAGTAGAATATGTATATGCGGTAAGCCCCGCTTTTGCTATTCCACAGAGTACATGAATTATTGCACGCTTCCAAACAAAGAACCTTTTGTCAATAGTGACATTAAAGCATTAAGTTTCATGCTAAGTTTCATATTCAGACTGCTTAGTTATACTCGATACCGAAGGTAAAGAGTATACTGGTTTTGTGCAATGTCCGTCATGGTGTCTGTCCGTCTGTCCGTCTGACCGTCTGTCCGTCTGTCCGTCCGTATGGTTGCAAGTTTTTTCCACACCCTTCAAGCTAGAGACCTGAAACTTTCCAATTCTCTTTATGGGATAGTAAATTAAAGTGTCAAGATGGGGGTTCTACGATAACGGGGGGGCTGGCAAATCGATAAATTCGATAACTCAAAACCGATAAATCCACATATTTCGCAAACCCTTACAGCTAGAAGTACCAAATTTGGTAAGAAGATAGCTATTAGCAACCCCCAAAATACTGCATCAAAATTTTGGAGCCACGCCCCCCCATTCCGCCCCCAGCCCCCCCGCATTTTAAAGTCAAAATAGCCCATATCTCCCACAGTTTTTGAGCTATAACCACCAAATTTGGTGCCAAGATAGGTGATGATGACCCCCAAAAACTGCACCAAAAGTTTGGATGCCACGCCCACCGATACTGCCCAAGCCGCCCCCATCCACCCCAACGCTTCGTCAAAAACGGGACTGCGTGTATCTTCCAGAGTTGTGGAGCTAGAGCCTCCAAATTTGGTAGGAAGATAGCTGTTAACGACCCCCAAAAAACTGCATCAAAGTTTTGGAGCCACGCCCTCCATTTCGCCCCCCTTTCCCCACTTTTTACAATTTTTGAGCTAGAGTCACCAAATTTGGTATGAAGATAGCAATTGACATTTCAGAAAGATCTGCATCAAAAATTTGGATTCCACGCCCACCCATACCGCCCCCAGCCCCCCTTTCCCCACTTATTACAAATTTCGAGCTAGAGTCACCAAATTTGGTATGAAGATAGAAATTGACATTTTACAAAGATCTACATCAAAAATTTGGATGCCACGCCCACCCATACCGCCCCCAGCCCCCCTTACCCCATCTTTTACAAACTTCGAGCTAGAGTCACCAAATTTGGTATGAAGATAGCAATTGACATTTCAGAAAGATCTGCAACAAAAATTTTGATGCCACAACTACCCATACCACCCCAGCCCCCCCCACCCTTTTCCCACCTTTTACAAACTTTGAGCTAGAGTCACCAAATTTGGTATGAAGATAGCCGGTGGCATCCCCATCTGCATCTGAGAATCTTTAAGGCAGCGTAAACCCCTGCCGCATCCGTACCCCTTTGCATTAAGGCCTCTTTTTACCGGTTTTAATTTTGGTATCGAGTATGCCGCAGTCGGTTGCGTCCGACTGCAACGTTTCCACTTGTTTTATTTGATTTTTAAATGCACTTAAGCAGAGTCTATATAAGAATTATATAATATGCAAAATAGAAGACAACTATAAATAAGGTTGCTTCAATTATTAAGTCGAAAATCTACTTAATATTCTTGATTTTGAAAAACAACAAAAGAAATTAAAATACGTTGATCGTTATTTAAATATTTAAATAATAGCAATTAAATATTTTTTATAACTTATCATTACATACGATTTTTAAATGAACGTATATACATACGTATTTTAAATGAATGTATATTTATATAATACGAAAATCAGAATATTAAAAAACTCACTGATCCAAAAAGAAACTTTCGTTGTTATTATCCTTATCCTTAATATAAACAATATTAAAAAATTCACTGAAACGAAAAGTAACTTTCTTTGTTCACATTAAATATGAACTAAAATGCATAACCAATTCCCTTACCATTGTATGTAAAAACATAATGTTGGAAAGAGCTTTACAGTTATTCCTCTAAGCAGCAGATCCCGAGTTCATACATACAACGCTTGCACTTAAGAGCTATGTATGGGTTGTGTAAATTAGGCAATGCAATTCCCTTAACTGCAGCCTCTTAGTTATGGTTAGCTTAGCTTAGTGAGTGCGGAGGAGATAGGGAGATAAAGATTTATGTTTGACATGCAAAGCGCGCATAAACAAAAAAGTGAGCGTAAATGGGCAACAACAAAGATGCATGATTGCATTCAAATTATGTTATATCTAGCGGCAGTCATACCCTGAACCCATAAAATGGGTAAAAAAGGGTTTAATTGATTTGTGCAAAAGTATGTAACAGGCAGAAAGAAGCATCTCCGACCACATAAATCAGCTTCAACAGCCGAGTCCACATGTCTGTTATTCAGAAAATGCAAAAATAGGAGTTAAAACAATGGATAACTTTATAAATTCTGTGAAAATTAATAATCCAAATCGCTTAAGAAACACAGGAGACATTTTATATTAAAATGAAGTCAAGCAAAAATCACTTCTGCAAGTCATTTTAATACACGGGTTCAGGGTATCTTTTAGTCGGGATTTCTCAACTAAAGCCTTATTACTTGTTTTCAGATTCGCTCATTCTCGTGTTGTGCTGACAGTCGTCAATTCAACACCTGCATCATGAATTGAGCGCTGTTGGTCCAAAACCCAAAGAGGCAGCTTAAAACTTGAACACGCTCGCGCATCGCTCTTCATGTTCGGCGCTAGATGACAAATTATTTTTAAATCTCGCTCCGATTATGCGCCTTCGTTGTTGTCTTTTTCGGCTAACTCTCTTATGTATGCGAGTGCTCTTCAAGTCAAACAAAGAGCACGCACTGATCCAACGCAAAACATATCTAATGCGGTATATACACGTGCAGCATGCTGCTCGCAGCCGCGTGTACGTGTGAATTTAAGCAAAGCATTTCTCTTTGCTTAAGTCTCTTACATGTGACATAAATGGGTTATGTATGTGCGAATGAGAAGTTTATAGAAAGCTTTATGATTTATTGTTATTATTTTATTTGAAAATAATAATACTCAAATATATTTAATTTACTTATATTTATTTATTTATTTAATTTAAATATATTTATTTTTTTACTTTGAATAGCATTTGCACATTTGTACAATACAATACAAATATTAATTCTTACATCTACAGTCATATTCTCTAAATATATTTAAAATACATACACAAAATCTAGTATTTCATAAAAAGCACTGTGCATAAAATGAAAATAAACAGCAAATAAATACAAATACTTCGCGTAGTTAAATTGTGCAGCTGTACGAAACTAAAAACATTTAAATATAACGGAATTAACAAATTTGTACTAAAGAGACCGTCTTTGCATACGTCAGTGGGCAAGACAAGAGAGTGAGCGTAAATGGGCAACAACAAACACACATGCTGCGAGCCTGATATCAAATGAGCCGCCTCTTTGGGCTTTTGATCAAGAGCGGACTCACACGCACTAAAACTACAGTCACATTATGTAAATGTATTCGCATGCTGCGCGCAGCATGCTGCACGTGTATACACCGCATAAGAGGCTGCAGTTAAGTGAATTGCATATTGCCTTTAGCTTTAATTTAGTGTCTGTGCGGAGGAGGTAGGGTTATTAAACCTTACAATTGACATGCAAAGCGCGCACATAAAATAGAGAGTGAACGTATATGAGCAACAACAAAGGAGCATGAGCGCAGCGAGATTTCAAATTATCTGATTATCATAAGTGCAACACGCGCGCATATGTGAACGCCTTTTGCTTGTTCGAAATTGTATATCAATAATATATCAATAATGTTAGTGTGTTACGTTTTGTCTAAGTTATATAAGCAGCAAGTAGGCGAATCCATTCCCATAACATATCCTGGTGTGGGAAATTTTTCTAGACGCACCAAGTTTTGTTATGTTGTTGTTGTTTTTTTAAAATCAATGACACCAACAAAAAGTAGCAGTGCGGGCCCAACAACAAACGCTACTTGGGTCGGAAATCAATTGTCAAAGGCACACAAATTTGAAAAAAAAAAGAATGTGCACTGTGCGAAGTGATACATGTACATAAAATTATTAAAATTATTTTCAAGCGCATTGTTACTTAATTGTGTATGCACTTATTCATTAAGAAGCGGAAATCCGTTTCTTTTTGCAAGTGTAAGAACCTTTTTTTATGACATTGCTTGTGCGACGCGAAGGCGTCACTGCGCATTTGTTTTGTTTTTGTATTCTCGCTCGCGATCAAACCCTCAGCTTGTGTGACAATCAGGCGACAGTAGTGGAATGGGTACTTGTTGTAATTGTAATTTGTTTTTTAAAATGGGTAAAAAGTGCTCCAAATCGTATGGGAGGTACTTGAAGGAGTTGTCCAAATAAAAATTCCCTTCTTAGTGCTCACCTCCTACCTGCATGGAAAATTGTGTGAAAATTTCAGCCTTCTAGCTCTTTTCGTTTAAGCTGTGGCTCTTCCATTCTAGTAAGGACAAACTCTTTTATATATGTATATAGAATTAACAAAACATTAAATTTTGGTTAGTAAAAAAAAGAACTTGTGCTTTATTATCGAGCTGATTTAGAACTAATTACAAATTGACTTATAATTTACCACTTAACCTACGCTCTGCCGGCGTCTCTGCTTATGCTGCCGCTGCCGTCAATACCGCTGTCGTTGTTGGTCCCACGGTCGCTGGCCTGTAGAGTGCGCACTCAGCGCACGTGGCTTCTCCTCTGTGCCCTCTGCCGTTCGCACCTGTAGAACGTTGCAGTATGAGGGTGTCCGGTTGCATCCGCCTGTCCCACGGTGAGCCGCTGCTTATGTTTGGTCAGCGCTCGTGGCTTCTTGCGCAAGCTGTGTCTGCGTGTGATATGGTGACTGCTTATGTTGTTGTTGTTGAGTCTCATCAGCCAAGTTGTTGTTGTGTCTTGGCTGTTTGCATACTTGTCGAGACTTTGACATGCAGGGTGCTAACTCTTCCCCCTTTAAGTGCGAGCGTCCTCGGTCGCTACATAAACTTCTTCTAGAGCCTTATTGCTTGAAGTGTTGTCTTCGCTTACTTTTCTCTTCTTAGCTGTTGTTTCTCTGTTTCTTCTGATGAGTTCGGTGGCTAATCCTATTATAATTAAAAATAGGATGCTGAGCGAAGTGTAGCTGAGGGTGTCCTGTAAAGTTTCTTTGGCTCCGATTTTCTCCAGTGTCTTTTTGTTGTTTATGTTTAGCTCGTTGATCATCTGTAGCGAAAGAACTTCATCCAGTTTAGTTTTTTCTACTGAAAGCTGGAACAGGGGTGGCTCTGGCTCCGCGGGTTGGATCTCTTCTGTTTTGTAGATCCTGTCGTTAATTTTGACTGTGGAGTTTCTATATTGAATGAGGAATGTTCCCTGAAGTTGCAGTCTTTTTTCGTCTAGCATAACGGAACCGTTGAATCCATTCAGCATTAGTGTACCCGGAAGTATCTCCTCGAATTCGGGGACGTGTTGGTTATTAATTATGGTACATTCTGGTTTCTTAAGGTTGAGCAGTGCGTAAAGGCAAGTGTCGTTACTTAAATCTAGTAATTTATTTCTGTTACAAATTGTCCTATCGTTATGATTTTCGCAATTTTCTTTAATAGCATATAACTCATTCTTACATTCTAACAAATTTTCATGTTTTATATCATTTATTATGTGGGCTTTCTTTACAGCTTTGACTTTGAGTGTTCTACAATCATCTGAACTTATTGTCGGGAGACTAATTATGTAAATTAAATCTTTAGTGTTTGTAGCTAGTTTAACTTCGGCAAATTCTAGAAGTTCTTCTATTTTGAAAAAAAGGTTATTATCTTTTTTGAAAATTTGTTCTACTATGTCGGTCTCTATGGCTGAAAATATAAATGAGTTTACGGTATTTGATTTTGCCCATGTAATTGCATATAGTACATTAGTTACTTCTTCTTTTACCAATTGAATTTTATATTTAAGAATGTCTGCTTTTTTATTAGCAACTTCTTCTGAACTTAGTGTTGCTTTTATTATTGTATTGGTTACGTTAGTTAGTTCATTGATTTTTTCGTTTATTAATCGGTTTATAAATACCTGTTTGTTATTATTCTCTAACTGATTATTTATTTTATTGATTATTACTTCGTGATCGTGGTGGTCTGGAGTTCCTGCCAGCCATTTCCACGCTGTGCCTATGGCATCAATTGCTCTTTTGCTTTTTGATTGGGGCTTAAGTCTATTTAGATCGGTTTTTATTTGTGCCAGTTCGAGTGAAAGGTATGGGTATAGAGGATGGGATGAGTTGAGGTCTTGTAACGATTTTTCCAATGATGAGTAGGCAACAGCATATTTTTCCAAATCAAAAAAGTGAATTATTTTAAAGGTGCCGTCCTGTTTAGCTGCTAGTCCGGTGTCGATTGAAATAACCTGTGAGTTTGAGTAGTCGAGGACTGTCGTTATCCCCAGGCATGTTGGTAAAAAAAATCTGTAAATTAAGTTCTAGTGTTATTCTTGTGTACTATTTTTCCTGATTGTGTTTTAATAGTTGAATTTCTGTTTTCTGCTACTATTCTTTTTTATATCTGGGTGTAAGTTTTGATCCTAATCTTTTATCAATTTTGACATAGACTGTTTCCCTTGTTCGTAGTTCTTTATCTCTTTCTTTTTTTGTTGTGGTATTTTAAGTCCATGTTTTGTTTTTCTGTATGTTTTTCGACTATTTTTTTCCTATTTTATTCTGATTTCTCTGGGTCGTTATGGACTGACGTGCCGAAAATTATGTCTCTTGGTTTTTTTCCTACTACGGAGTGAATGGATGAGTTATATTCTTGAACCGCTTTGAAAATAGTGTCGGTAAAATTCATTTCGCTATTGTCTTTCCTAAGGCATGTCATTATTTCTGATAGGGTGTAATGAAATCTTTCAATCTGGCCATTGCTAGTTGAACTATAGGGGGGTGTGGTAAAAACTTGTATGCCTAGTTGA
Source organism: Scaptomyza montana (assembly GCA_018904305.1). Lineage (NCBI taxonomy): Eukaryota > Metazoa > Arthropoda > Insecta > Diptera > Drosophilidae > Scaptomyza > Scaptomyza montana. The sequence goes on from JAEIGR010000010.1 coordinate 2,354,681, forward strand.
TCCTGTAAAAGGAATTTTATTGATGCTGAGTTCAAAGCTCTTTCGTTATCTATGACTACTATTTTTGGGATTCCAAATGCTATTAAAATTTCTCTCAGTGGGGTTTTTATGTCTTCTGCGGCCCTAGACTTTAGAATTTTTACTTGAGCGTATTTTGAAAATTTGTCAATGCTTGTTAGTATGGTGTGTTTTTCAGTAATATAAATGTCGATATGTACGATTTCACCTGGAGATTGGGGAATCGGTGTTGATTGTATTTCGGAGTTTGGGGGGTGTCTGTCGTATTTGGATTCTTTGCATGTCAGGCATGACTTCGCGATTTCTTTTACCTTTTTATGTAGCTGTGGAAAAAAATATTTTTCTAATATTTGGGCTTTGTTCTCTGAAGCGTTTCTGTGAGCTCTTCTGTGCTCTTGGGCTATTATTTCGCTTTGTCTATTAATGTCGGTAATGTCCTCTACCTGTCTTTGGGTGTATCTAATTTTGTATGATTTGAAATGGACTGGGTAGAAATTTTGAATTCGTCCCATGATATGTTCCGGAGTGCACATGCCGTTCACTAGCCTTGGGTCGAGTCTTTCTTTAAAAATTTGGATTATTTATTTATTGATTATTCCTAGTGCTACAAGTAAAATTACTTATAAATTACTGCACTAGTCACATTTTACACTTCCTATATAAACATACAAAACATTAGTATTATTTTAGTTATTTTAAACAAAATGACTTTAATACTACTTATGTAATAAACATTAAAATATAAATTCAAAAACAAAAATATAAACTCAAAAACAAAAATGTATCCATTAACCTATGACCCTTATTATTGTTGTCATTAAAACCATCATAAATCACTTCGCTGTAAGTATGTCTTTAGCCAAGATTTAAAAATTGATGTGCTTCTAACGGTCTTAATCTCTTGTGGCAACTGATTCCAAAGTCGAGCAACCCATACAAAAAAGTGCCTGTTGGAGGATGCAAGCTTAGTTCTAGGACGAACAACATTACAGGTCCTTAATGACACTGCAAAACGTAGTTTCTCATATAAATAATCAGGCGCTTTTGTGTATATAATGTCATGAAGCAGATTTAAAGTTTTATACTTAGTCCAGTTTCTTAAGTCTAATTCAAATATACAATTTGCAAAACATGTAACATGATCATATCTTTTAAGTCCAAAAACATAACGTGCTACACTGTTCAGGCTACTTTAAGCTTTTGCTGACTAGCAATATCACAGTTTGAGAAAATTTCAATGCCATAAAATAATATGGGGGTTACAAGAGTTTTTGCGATGGTCATTCTTGTTTTAACAGGCAGCCAGGGCTGTGTTAGAACAATCTGCCGAAGAACTCCATAGGTCTTTCCCACAGCCTTATTTACCTGGTCTTTCCATGTAAGTGTATTGTTAAATGTAATCCCTAGATTGTCAGCCTTTTCTACATATTTAATTTCTAAATTATCAACATACAGTTTACTTAAATTGCTAACATTTAATTTTTTCTTATAAATAACAATACATTTACATTTAGAAGGATTTAAACCAAGACCATTGTTACTTGCCCATTGACACACACGTAACAGATCATTATTACAAAACATGACACACTGGTTAATCTGACTTACAGGACGACTAACATATAATTGGACATCATCAGCATACATATGAGCTTCACACATAGACAAAACATTTGGAAGATCATTAACATATATTACAAAAAAAAAGAGGAGGACCAAGAATTGATCCCTGAGGCACACCACGGGTGGTCGCAATAAGGTCGGAGGTGGAGTGCTGTACAACTACGGCCTGTTTTCTATTTTTCAAGTATGAGGCCATTAACTTAACTGCCGTTTTGGAGAAGTTATATAAATTGCTTAACTTTGTTATCAAAATTTCGTGGCTAACCGTGTCAAAAGCCTTACTGAAGTCAAGCAGCGTCAAAAGAGTAACTTCATTATTGTCCATATGGTTTCTTATGTCCTCAACAATTTTTAATACAGCGGTTGTACAGCTTTTTTTTTTCCTAAACCCAGATTGCTTGTTGCTAAGTAAGTTGTTGGTGTCCATAAAAGCTGAGATTTGGTTTGCCAATAATTTTTCAAGGACTTTGGACAAGAATGGCAAAATAGCTATCGGTCTAAACCAGTGGTGTCCAAACTCACACAATGAAACATTGCGCTTGTGTGCGAAGCAGCGAAACACGAAGGCAACGTGAAACATTTTTTTGCAATGCAGCATAGCGAATGACTGCGCGTTTGACTTTTGAGCTTCAGCCGAACACATGAGTCGAGAGAGCAAATGCAGCCGAACACGCGCATCGTAAGAGAACAAGCTGCCGAGCGTTCTTTTTATAGAATACACATATTCTCTCTCTCTATACATGTGTCGGCTGCTACGCTGGCAGAATTTTTCTTGCCAACCACGCGTGGCTGCCTTTTCAAACTTTGGACAATACTGGTCTAAACTCATCTTTGCCTTTTGGGATGGGCGTAATTTTAGCGATTTTCCACGTCTCAGGAAATGTGGACGTGGTTATTGCATAATTTAGTATGTGAGTTATATGACCTAAAATTAGTGGCAGTATTATTTTTACAAACTTTGGGCTGACGTCATCTAATCCACTCGCATTTGACTTAATTTTTAAGATTGCCTCAAGTACATCACATTGACTTACACTAACAAAGTTAAAACAGCTAGTACAATTATTTAACGACACAGAGTTTATGTACGGGTTACATGTTGCTGGACGAACATTGACATTTACAAAACTACCATTATGAACATTTACATCCAAGTCGTCATTTATCACAGGTTTAGCCTTTCCAATTCCAACGTTCCTCAACTCCTTCCATAATTTTTGCGTGGAATTTATACTGTCAAATTTTAAACCATAATGTCTACGCTTAGCACTGATAATCAATTCATTTACATAACGCCTGGCAGTCTTAAAAAATTTAAGCAATTGGTCAGTCTTGTAACGTTTCCACCTCTCGTACAGCTTATCCCGGCGTTTTATTGCACTTTTTATATCACTGCTAAACCATGGATTTAGCTTCGGTTTAATAACTAAGGTTCTAAGCGGTACATGTTTATTGTACAAATATTCAATATTATTTTGCAACAATCCTAACTGGGTGTCAACCGAGGGAAGAAAATATAAACTATTCCAGTCACAATTATTACAGTCACTGAACAACAAACTATTATCTACATTTTTAAAATCTCTATATTGAATAATCTGATTATTATAGTCAAGTTGAGTGTCATAAGAAAGAAAAATTAGGTCGTGCTTGGAAAATTCAGGTGCTGAAATTTGGTCATACAACATTACCCTGTTTGTATTATTTACAAAGATAACATCAAGTAATGTATTGGTGGTTTGTGAGAAATGGGTTGGTGTTTCTGCATTTACAAGTTTTAGACCCAGTGCATTAAGTTCTCCTGATAAGTCTTGGTTCTGAAGCATATTGCTGTTTAGGTCGCCAAGTATTATAATGTCAGTAAAGGTCAGTGATAAGTTTGCTATTTTGTCACTTATGTCAGAGTAACTTATGTGATTATGTGCCCTATACACACTCCCTAGCAGCATCTTAATATTTTTATTAAGACTAATTAATTCTAAAAATAAATATTCAATTGGGCTGTCAAGGGGATGACTTAGAACAACTTTACACTTAATTCTCTTAGCTACATACACTGCTACACCACCCGCATGACTTACACGATCAGAACGGAAAACATTAAAGCCATCACAAACAATAGACAAGTCACTTAATTCTGGGACAAACCACGTTTCAGAGACACAGACAACATCAACATTAGAATTCACAAAAATAAAGCGAAACTCATCCATCTTCTTAACAAGACTCTGAGCATTTATATGGCAAATATTTAAATCGCTGTTTTGCTTACAAAGAACTCTAAGCATGGCTTGGGTGCTCGACCTGGACGTTATTAAAGACGCGGACATCTAAAAAGCTTGATATTAAAACCTAACAGAAGCACATCAAAAAATTGTATAGTTCCTAACGCTAAAAATTTAATAATAGTAGTATTAACAACAACAACAAAAATCAGCTGCACATCAGACACAATCAAATTAGAAAGATGTGAGCACTCTTTTAAACACGAGAAATTACTTAAAATAGGAAAGAAAGAGAAATCACCTAAAATAGGAATTAACATACGAATTGATAATAAAAACGTGCAAAACTTTAGAGCGAAAAAGCTCCGCCTGTGTGGTCGGTGGCGTAGACGTGGCGACTGCAGATGAGCTTTGTAAGAGCACGAGCTTTTGCGGGTTGTCTAATCTAATAACATCTCCCTTCTCACTCTGCCTGACATGGACGATGCCCTGGCGGCAGAACACAGCTGTCAGCAGCTTTTGCCTCTTCATATGAATTGTTTTTTTGAATATCTCATAATTCTTTTTGCTTAATTGCTCATTCAGGTAAATTGGTACATTGCCATGTGCTTCAAAGCCCAGCATGTGCAAGTTTAGTTGCGTGTTGTTACTTCGCCGGTATTCCGCTGCCGCTCGCATAACTCTCACTTTATCGTGTGTGTTATCAAATTTTATAATAATTTCCGGATCGACTACTGAGCTGGTTTTACCGGATCGCCTAATTCTAAAAATCTCCTTTAGTCTCGGTGCCGGGGTGACCCCAAGAGAGAAAGCTAGTGCATTGAAAATGGACCGCAGCTGCTCACTCTCAACGAGGGGCACACCATGTAGCGGAACATCATTGGCTATGCATGCATTGGCTTGCGCGTTTAGCTTAGCTTCAAGCGCCGCAACTTGCACATGTAGTGCTCGAGTTCCCTCCGCAGTTTGCTCCAGAAATTGCACCCGCTGCATAATGCTGTCAAACTCACCTTTTATGCCATCCAGCTTCTCATTGAGTATGCAGAGCAAGCGCTCCTCCGACTCTCTCATCCTGCTTGAAGTCAACTCAGCCTGTTCCTCGAAACGTTGGTCAATCAGCTGGATGAGCGATCTTTTGTCGATCGCCTTTCCAGTCTTGAGATCCCCGGTGGAGTTTTCGCGCAAACGTTTTGGTACAGGTGCCATTATTGTGCAAATAAAAACAAAGCAGTAGGAAAAGTGTTGTCGTGCTGCGAGCAGAGTAGTTTTCGTGTGTTTAGTGTGTTTGCTGTGGTGGAGAGCAAGAGTTATTCTCAGCTTCCCAATCGTGTTGTTGTTAATTGTGTGCGCGCGATTTTCCGCAAATAGTAATTGTTTAATTTATTCAATAATGCAAAAGTTTATAAGCGAATGCAGCGCTTGTATGTTTGTTTTCAATTAAACAACTTATAACAAAACAATGCCGTTGTATTGCTTTAAAAAAATGTTTTTATCGCAGAGCTTGAAAAAAATACGTACTGGCGCGTTTCAGTGTGTACACTCCTTAATTCATCTTCTGTGTAGCTTGGTCGAGTTATTATGTGCCTATGGTATTTTGGGAATGGTATCTCGAATCTGTAGTCGGGTTTTTCTCCGATTAGTATAAAAAGTTGGTTTTTAAAAACATTGATGGGAACTTCCATTGAAGGGATTAGGTTATGGGACGAACTCTCGTCGCTCATTATTGTGGCTTCGGTGCTATTTACCTCGCTTATTGGATTTCTGGACAATGCATCTGCTACTACATTCGATGTTCCTGGTTTGTATATCAGCTCGTAATTAAATTCTTCCAGGTAACTCTTCCAACGTTTTAATTTACCATTATGGTTTTTGTTGCTTAAGGCAAAAGTAAGCGGTTGGTGATCTGTGAAAATTACCACCTTAGCTGTACCGTAAAGGTATATTCGGAGGCTTTGTAGAGCCCAAACTATTGTGAGCATTTCTTTTTCGTTTGTCGCGTAATTTTCCTCTGTTTTTGATAAAGTGAGGGATATGAAAGTAATAGGTTTACCTTCTTGTTCGAGGACAGCTCCTATTGCATAATTTGAAGCGTCAGTTGTTAAGTGAAATTCTTTATTGAAATTCAGGTACTTTAGAATAACTTCAGTGGAACTAAGTGATTGTTTAATTTTGTTAAAAGTCTCTATTGCTTGTTCATTCATATTTACAGGGACTTTGTCTGATGCTTTGCTTGAAATTCGACCGCCTTCGCCTCTTAGTAAGATAGTGAGTGGTTTTGCTAGTTTCGCGTAGTCTCTTATAAATCTGCGGTAGTAAACTGAGAGACCTAAAAATGATTTCAGCTCTTTGGGTATGGGAAACTTTGAAATTGCTTGAACCTTCTGTGGATTGGTTTTACACCATGATCCGAAATGGTGAAGCCTAGAAAATTGACTTCCCTTTTAAAAAATTCGCACTTATCCATTTGGACTTTCATATTTGCGTTCTGTAAAGTCGTGAAGACTTGTTTCAAGTGATGAGCATGTTCGTTTTCAGTTTTGCTGAAGACGATAATGTCATCGATGTAGACATAGCATATTTTTCCAACATGATCTTTTAAGATATCATCTAGGGCTCTTTGGAAGATTGAGGGAGAGTTCTTGAGACCGAATGGTAGTCTAGTGAATTCGTACTTCCCACCATTAAACTGCACATTCTGTCTTTTCTATGTCTGTTTCTTTTAGAGGGATTTGATGAAAACCGCTTTTTAGGTCGAGGACTGTGAAAAATTTATTGTCCCCTAACTGGGCTATGATGTCTCCTATTTCGGGCATAGGGTAGCGATCGGATATCGTTACTAAATTAAGCTTTCTGTAATCGATTACTAGTCTGTATTTCTTTTTTCCTGAGGCATCAGCTTTTTTTGGTACTACCCATACTGGTGCATTGTATGGCGATCTAGAGGGTTCCGTCATCTAACATTTCTTAAATCTGTTTTTCTACTTCTTGTTTGAGTGCGGTAGGCTATGGATAATGTTTGCTATAGACTGGGGTATCTGAAGAGGTTCGGATCTCACCTACTACATTTGTAGTGTAAGTTAATTTCCGTTCTGGTTCTGAAAAAGGTTTTTAAATGCATGCGTTAGAGTGTCTATTGTTTTTTTCTGACTTTCGGACATGTGGTCGGTTCGTATTTTGATATTGTTAATTGCCTGTGCAGGCAGCTGTTTGATTCGGATTTGGCTTTTGCCGTTTATTACGAGGATGTCGTTACTAACATCAATTATTACATTGAGCTGTTTCATCGTATCATTACCCAGAATACCATGGAACGTTTTGAGAGTGGGTAATAAGAAAAATCGAATTGGATTATCGTAGAGACTGAATATGTTTAGTAAAACGTGATGGGTAATTGCTATTTTTCCGCCGATCGAATTAGCGTAGAAGGCTTCTTTGTTTATTTTGGGGTTTGCTACGAGTGAAGGTTGTATATAGTTTTGGTTGGATCCAGTGTCAATGAGAAAATTATGTACTTTGCCGTCCCCCGTTTTACATTGGAAGTAGGGTAACGAGGAACGATTCAAGCTAAAAAATTTAGTTCGGACATGTCGACTGTCTCGACAGGGGTATCATCGCTTGTTAAGGTTTCGTATTCGTATGGGAATTTGCGAGTGTCTTGTTCTTCCGTTGAAGCACCATAATTTTGTTCGTCTACGTAGCGTGCATAGGCGTCAGCGTAGTCGCTAGCGTATGCTTCGGCATAAGTACTAGCTTCGCCGTCAACTTGATCGTCCGCGACCTGCCCTAATGTTTCTTCAGTTTTTATATTGAATTGTCATTGGAATTTGATTGGCATTTGATCTGCCCTTGAAGATAATGGTCTTTTTCCAGCGAACTGGTTGTTGTCTGGTCTGTTCATGTAGTTGATGTTTTTTGTCAGGATAGACGAATCAATCTCCATCGGTTGTGGAGGTGGTTGTGGTTTAGGGGCTGATGGCCTTGGTGGTACATTAAAGAATTGTTGTGGATGTTGGTACATTTTTCTCGGGGCGAAACTGGGTGATCGTGAATTAAAAGTGGGTTTTGGTGGATAACATAGATTTGGATTAAAATTGTTTCTAGATACAGCTTGAGGGATGTTAGATCGGAATACGTGTTGATTATTGAATCTTTGAGGTTGCTGAATATTCCTTGGTGGTAATAAAGGAATTTTGTTAGGGTTTACATTATTTCTGATGGACTGATTTTCGATAAGTCGACACAGGTGAAGGGCGTGTTTTAGATAAGTCGGTTCTTTGATGGCAAGCAATCGGGGCAAATCCCCATTGAGTCCTATTATGAAAGTATCCAGGGCTTTGTCCCTGTAGATCTTTGTGAGGGCTCTCAATGTTTCTGACGATGAATCATGGTTGTTTATTTGATTCATAATTAAAGACAGATGATAGTAAACCGTCTGGTAAAATTCGTCGATGGATTTGCCGCGTTGGCTTAGGGTGTATAATTGGTATTCTAGCGTCTTAAGATCTCTGCGGTCTGCAAAATGATCCGTAAGACACTGTGCAATTGCTTTCCAATTCAATGGGGTATTATATGCCTCTAGTACGGCATCGGCTTCCCCCACTATCGGTTTTATTCCCAGAAAATTCTTTTAATATTCTTACAATGTCCGGAAGTTTGTCTAAGTCGCTAGTTCTGCCCGCATGTTCTGGTGCTATAGTCTGGTCGGTCAATATTTTAGAGTCAGCATTTAATTGGAATAATTTCGTGCCTTTTTCCGTGAGTATCTTCCTAATGTATTTTTCTACTGTCGTTTCGATAGGAGTTGTCATAAAAGAACTACTGGACGTAGTTGGGGGGTTGTCGTTCATGATATTATCGTCAGGCATTTTTAATTTGGACAATGCTTCGCCTAGCTGGGTAATAGCTTGCGAAAAGTTTGAATGTTGTGGTGTTGGAGAGGAAATTTTACTGTCGGTTCTCCAACAAAAGCAAGAGAGAATTATGTAATCTTTTTAATGTTGTGTTGCAAGAATAATTTTTTTTCTTATATTCAATTGCTAAAGATATTTTTGTTTTTATTCTATATTTTTAAGTTCTGTTTTTTTTTTTTTCTATAAGAGATTTTTTTTTTTTTTTATGATTCTATTAGAGGAAATATTCCTTATATTTAAGTTTTTCATATTTTAGCTTAAACAAAATTTTTTTTTTTTTTAATTATTTATTAGTAGGGAAAACTATTTTACTTTATTTACTTTACTTTAAACTCGCTTTTAATTATTTCTTGAACTTATTTATATTTTTTCTTGTTAGGCATTCCTAGGCCTAAATTCTTGTTTTCTTGTTATGACAATTTTAACTTAAAAGATACGCTTACAGTAGTATTTTAATCATTGGTGATTCCCGCGACGGTGGCCCGGATTTATCTCTTTCGTCTATTCCCTCGGTGGAGTATAGTTACTCAGGATCCTGCAGCTCACACAAAATTCCGCGGTACCCTACGGACGGACACTATAGGGTATCAGCAATCTGGTTTCTTTATGGAACCGCGAAGAAAGTTTAGTTCACTGTATTTTCACAATCTTTGGGTTTGATTGCTTTATGCTCAGTCGCGTTCACTTGGTCACTTTATGCACTTCGCGAACAGTAGCTATTTTTTTCTAGGTACTCTATTTTTCGACGCGTAAACTTTTTTTTCTTCACGGTCCCTGCTCGGGCGCCAATTACAAAAATGTGTTTATTTTTGTTTAAAAAAAATGCATCTGCACTTATTCGTGGTTTTATAAAAACTGATTACAATTATGTCTTATGATCTACCACTTAGAGAGAGATCTCAGTTTGAGTGTGATTGACGTGTTTTACTTAAGCTCCGAACAACTTATTAATTTTGCGCCGTTTATCAGGCTTTTTATTTATTTTTTGCAGTCCACTGTTCGTAAAACATAGGCTTACCTAAGCTGTGCAAAGTGCTTCTTGTTGTGCGTCGTTTAATTTGCTAATTATTATATTTTAACAATTGCGGCGTCAGTTCTGTGTGGTTGTTAGTGTCTGTTTTTGTTATTCTGCAAATCTGCCGCTTATTCGTGCACTCATTTGTTTGTGTGTTTGTTCGCTGCGTTTACTCTTGTTTGTGTGTTTATTCGCTGCGCATACACTTGTTTGTTGTTTGTTCGTTTAAGCGTTATCTGCCTTGCTTGTCGTGCTTTAATACATTTTTGTTGTTGCTTATCGCTCCAAACAAGAAGTATTTGTGTTACGATTCCTCTTAATTTGTGCGATTGCTCTTAGATTTTCTGTGCGCCGTTTTGTCTGTTCTGTGCTCTCGCAACCTATATTCGTTAGTTTGACCCCAGTGGTAAATATGTCGTGCTGCAAAAAGTCATGTACATTTAAGCAGTCTGACGATTCTGCACGCCCTCAATTTGTTCATTGCTGGTTGTGTGAGAATTTTATGCATGCTAAATGTGCAGGTCTTACTGGGCGTGAGTGTGACAAGATCACTGCTGTAGCCAAGACCGGCTGGTCATGCCGGGCTGGTCATGCCCTATGTGCATTGATAAGCAAATTGATTTCTCTAGAATGTATAACTCTGTGAGAAATCAGTTTTCAAAACTAAAAAAGACGGCAAGCATGCTAGTGACTGACATTGATTCGAGTTTGGAATTTCTCAATAATTTTAAATTTGAGTCATTGTCTACTCGCCGGTTGGAGTCTGAATTTTTGAATGTTCCGTTAATGTTTGCCCCTTCACCCTCGACGCTTTCACCCGTGCCTAGTAACGTAGAATTGTCTCCAGTTCTATCATTATCTCCAACTCCAAGCGATTGTCCGAATATATCTCCTGCAGTATCCCCTGCTATTAGAAGTATGGTTCCCGTCTTGGATCCTGCCGAAATAAACGCGGTAAATAATGATCTATCTGTCCCCATACCTCAGCCACCTCCTATTTTAACAGTAGTGGCTCCTCGCAAGCAAGTTTTTGTTTCGCGGCTTTCCGCTGAAACTACTTATGATTCTGTTGCTGCCTATATTGCTAGCAAAACTAAAGTTAGCGTCTCTATTACGAAATTTAACTTTTCTTCCCCTCGCGAAATATCATCTTTTAAAATTAATGTCTCTCTAGAATCGTTTTCAATCATATGTGATCCCAAATTTTGGCCCCCTCATACGGTTGTTCATGAGTTTTTGCAAAAAAAAAGAACTCTGCCTTTACCTGTCAACCTTCCAGCTGCAACCTTCTCAAATAATAACTCTGTCGTTTCGAAAAACTAAATTCTGATGAAATATCTATTATTTATCAGAATGTTAGGGGTCTGGTCTCAAAACTTAAAAACTTGTTTTTGAATAGCTTTTCGTTCCATGCTGATATAATTTCTTTTACTGAAACTTGGTTAAATCCAAGTATATCTAATTGTGAACTTTTTTCAAATAATTTTATCGTCTATAGAGCTGATCGACCGACTCGCCGAGGTGGTGGGGTATTAATTGCTGTTAAAGCTACTCTCCAGTCGGAACCTTTCTGTTTTTCTGCCGTTAATGATGCTGAGATTATTTCTGTTAAAATAACTCTCCCTTCACATGTTGTTTATATCACTTGCTCTTATATCCCTCCTTCTTCTGACATTCAAGTTTATCTTCAACACCTAACTTGTATTAAAGAAGTTTCTGCTCATATCCGTGATAATGATATTTTTATCGTACTGGGTGACTTTAATTTACCAACCATCCCCTGGTCTTCATCTGACACCATAAATTATCTAGTACCGTCTGCCCAGCATGACTTCTTAGAAGCCATGCTTGATCTTCCATTGTTTCAGATCAATTCAATTTCTAATCATTTGATTAGAACACTCGATCTTGTATTTATTAATAACTACTGTATTGCCAATGTATCTAGGTCATCCCCTCTGTCTGTCCCTGAGGATTCATATCATCCTACTTCAGAAGTTACATTGTCTGTTAGCAATCCTGTTATGTCTTCTCCTCCAGTGTTTAACCTGCCTCGCCGTTGCTTTCGCAAAGGAAATTACTCATTATTAAATCAACGTATTCTGGCAACTGATTGGTCTTTTATATATGATTCGGTTGATATAAATATTGACCTAAAATCTTTTTATAGCACCTTAAATTCTCTATTGGACGAATGTATCCCTTACTCTAATCCGTTGTCCGTTTCTTCTAAGCCCCCTTGGTTCACTCCAAGACTATCAACTTTACAAAATAATAAATCTAAATATTATAAACAATTTAGCAGGTCTGGCTTGAGGGCTGACTTGTCTAAATACATTATAGCCAAATCAAACTTTCTTCTCCTGAATTCACAGTGCTATGAGAATTACCTTATTTGTTGCAAACGGCAATTTACGCTAAATCCCAAACAATTTTATAGTTTTGTCAATTTTAAGCGTAAATCTTCCACTTTACCGTCATCTTTCATGTTTGGGATGGATAAATCTAGCATCGATAGCGAATCCGCTAATATTTTTGCCAATTTCTTCCAATCAACTTACTCTTCTGCATCCCCTATTAACATACCTTACCCTTATAGTATTGCTTCTACAAATTATATTCCTGTTCTTACCATCTCTCAGTCCACTCTGCTATCAGCTTTAAATTCGTTAAAGTCTTCTTACTCTCCTGGACCTGACAATATACCTAGTTGTCTTCTTAAAGAGTGCAGTGCTTCTCTTCTTCGCCCATTGCTTAAGCTTTTTAATCTCTCCCTTGAATCTTCTGTCTTTCCATCTCTTTGGAAAGAATCTTTTATAATCCCTCTTCACAAAAAAGGTGGGAAGTCCAATATTGAAAATTATAGGGGCATTGCAAAATTGTCCGCTATCCCTAAATTATTTGAAAAAATTATCACTTCATCTCTGCAACATTTCTGCATATCAGTCTTATCCCCTGCTCAACATGGCTTCGTAAAAAATCGGTCAACCATGACCAATCTATTAGAATTCACAACTTTAGTAAATGATGCTTTCCTCTCGAAAATGCAAACTGACGTCATTTACACAGACTTCAGTAAAGCTTTCGACACTGTACACCATGACCTATTACTTCTCAAGCTTGTCCGTATTGGTTTCCCTCCATCACTTATATCTTGGATTTCTTCTTATTTAAAGGGTCGGACACAAAGAGTACTCCTAAGATTGGCTACCTCGAAAGAAGTTCATGTTACTTCTGGAGTACCTCAAGGTAGTCATCTTGGTCCTTTACTCTTCACTCTTTTTATAAATGATCTTCCCTCTGTTTTATCACATTCTCGCATTCTCATGTACGCAGACGATGTGAAGCTTATTTTCTCCTACTGTAGTTCTCTAAATCATACTTGCTTACAAGATGATTTAAATTCAATGCATCTTTGGTGTAAGACTAATCAGTTGCTTCTCAATTGTTCTAAATGTATGTTTATGGCTTTCAGCCGAAATAACCCCTTCATTACTAACTACTTAATTGACAGTACCCCGTTGCAACGTATTTTTACAGTCAAGGACCTTGGTGTTCTTTTTGACTCCAAACTCTCATTCGGCCTTCATATTTCTACTATTGTTAATGAGGCCAAAGGTGTTCTCGGTTTCATTAAACGTTGGTCTAAAGAGTTTAACGATCCTTACGTTACGAAAACTCTGTACACTTCCCTTGTTCGCCCTATCCTAGAGTACTGCTCTTGTATATGGAGCCCCCAGTATAGAAATAACCAGGATCGTATCGAATCTGTTCAGAAGCAGTTTTTGCTTTTTGCCTTACGAGGCTTAAATTGGGATAATAACCTTCGCTTGCCTTCATATTCCAGTAGGCTTCTTCTCCTTAACCTCCCGTCGTTGAACAATCGTAGGATAGTCCTTGGTGTTGCCTTCCTGCACAAGTTGATTACTGGTGATATAGATTCTTCTTGTCTGTTAGGTCATCTCCATTTCTCTATTCCTTCCAGACCTACTAGAAACTTTCGCCCGTTATTTTTGAAAACGTGCACAACAGATTCCGCTATGCACAGTCCATTTCGTGTTTTATGCGTCCAATTTAATAATCTATACCACGTGTTCTCTAATGAGACCTCTCTCTCCTTAATCAAACCATTGCTTTCAGTTTATCTTCGGGAAGTTTATGACCGCTCTCAGCTATGAAACGGGGCTGAGCCTGCTGGACTGGCTAAATTCTTTTCCTTCATCGGGTCATATATATGTAAATATTTTATTTTTTCCTTTTTTAACATTTATTTTTAGTTTTCACATTTAAGTTTTTCTTTTATATTTTCTACTAATATCTCTGTTTTAAGTATAGAGTCTATAATATCACTGACATTTTTGGCTGTGGAAAGGGGCATAGCTGGCCGGACTGGCAAATAAAACACCCCCATCGGTCGGTGATGTTATTAGACATTTTTGTTCTCAGCCTAGGCTTTTTACTACTACTATTTTATTGTAACTTATTTTTTAAAAGTTGACTCTAGAATTGTCAACAACTTTCAACAAAATATAATAAAACAAGTGGAAACGTTGCAGTCGGACGCAACCGACTGCGGCATACTCGATACCAGAATTAAAACCGGTAAAAAGAGGCCTTAATGCAAAGGGGTACGGATGCGGCAGGGGTTTACGCTGCCTTAAAGATTCTCCGATGCAGATGGGGATGCCACCGGCTATCTTCATACCAAATTTGGTGACTCTAGCTCAAAGTTTGTAAAAGGTGGGGAATGGGGGGGGGGCTGGGGCGGTATGGGTAGTTGTGGCATCAAAATTTTTGTTGCAGATCTTTCTGAAATGTCAATTGCTATCTTCATACCAAATTTGGTGACTCTAGCTCGAAATTTGTAATAAGTGTGGAAAGGGGGGGGCTGGGGGCGGTTTGGGTGGGCGTGGCATCCAAATTTTTGATGCAGATTTTTGTGGAATGTCAATTGTTATCTTCATACCAAATTTGGTGACTCTAGCTCGAAGTTTGTAAAAGATGGGGAAAGGGGGGCTGGGGGCGGTATGGGTGGGCGTGGCATCCAAATTTTTGATGCAGATCTATGTTGAATGTCAATTGCTATCTTCATACCAAATTTGGTGACTCTAGCTCGAAATTTGTAATAATTGGGGAAAGGGGGGCTGGGGGCGGTATGGGTGGGCGTGGAATCCAAATTTTTGATGCAGATCTTTCTGAAATGTCAATTGCTATCTTCATACCAAATTTGGTGACTCTAGCTCAAAAATTGTAAAAAGTGGGGAAAGGGGGGCGAAATGGAGGGCGTGGCTCCAAAACTTTGATGCAGTTTTTTGGATGTCGTTACCAGCTATCTGCCTACCAAATTTGGAGGCTCTAGCTCCTCAACTCTGGAAGATACACGCATTCCCGTTTTTGACGAAGCGTTGGGGTATATGGGGGCGGCTAGGGCAGTATTGGTGGGCGTGGCATCCAAACTTTTGGTGCAGTTTTAAAGGGGGTCATTATCACCTATCTTGGCACCAATTTTGGTGGCTATAGCTCAAAAACTGTAGGAGATATGGCCATTTCTGATTTCACAATGCGGGGGGGCTGGGGGCGTAATGGGTGGGCGTGGCTCCAAAACTTTGATGCAGTTTTTTGGGGGTCGTTAACAGCTATCTTCCCACCAAATTTGGAGGCTCTAGCTCCACAACTCTGGAAGATACACGCATTCCCGTTTTTGACGAAGCGTTGGGGTGGATGGGGGCGGTTTGGGCAGTATCGGTGGGCGTGGCATCCAAACTTTTGGTGCAGTTTTTAGGGGGTCATCATCACCTATCTTGGCACCAAATTTGGTGGCTATAGCTCAATAACTGTGGGAGATATAGGCCTTTTTTACTTTAAATTGCGGTCTGACTTTGGGCGGAATGGGTTTGCGTGGCTCCAAAATTTTGATGCATTTTTTGGGGGTTGCTAGTAGCTATCTGCTTACCAAATTTGGTAGTTCTAGCTGTAAGGATGTGCGAAATATGTGGATTTATCGGTTTTGAGTTATCGAATTTATCGATTTGCCAGCCCCCCCGTTATCGTAGAACCCCCATCTTGACACTTTAATTTACTATCTCATAGATAAAGAGAATTGGAAAGTTTCAAGTCTCTAGCTTGAAGGGTGTGGAATAAACTTGCAGCCATACGGACGGACAGACGGACAGACGGTCAGACGGACAGACGGACAGACGGACTGACACCATGACGGACATTGCACAAAACCAATATACTCTTTACCTTCGGTATCGAGTATAAATATTAACCTACGCTCTGCCGGCGTCTCTGTTTATGATGCCGCTGCCGTCAATACCGCTGCTGTTGTTGGTCCCACGGTCGCTGGCCTGTAGAGTGCGCACTCAGCGCACGTGGCTTCTCCTCTGTGCCCTCTGCCGTTCGCACCTGTAGAACGTTGCAGTATGAGGGTGTCCGGTTGCATCCGCCTGTCCCACGGTGAGCCGCTGCTTATGTTTGGTCAGCGCTCGTGGCTTCTTGCGCAACCTGTGTCTGCGCGTGATATGTTGTTGTTGTTGAGTCTCATCAGCCAAGCTGTTGTTGTGTCTTGGCTGTCTGCATACTTGTCGAGACTTTCACATGCAGGGTGTTAACTTATATAAATGTGAGTTTGCTTAGAAATATTATGAGCGAGGCCTTGACAGACTAAGAGACGTGACATGGGGCGTCTTCAAGAATGAGTTTCTAGATTTTTTTTACCTCCCCACTATTTTGACAGGTTGGAGGATAGCATCTGGGCCCGAAGACATTGAGTCGGCGAGGGTTATAAAGATTATTTGATAGATTTAAAGAAACTGATGCATCATGCCAGATATAGTCCCGATCAGGAATTGAGTAGGATTTATGAGAATATAGCGCCAGACTACAGGTTGTACATCCGTAGGAAAGACTTCCGCACGTTAGCTCAACTGACTCAAATGGCCGCGGAAGTTTCGAAGCCAGAGCCGCAGTCAGGGTACGGGGGTCGAACGCACAAACAGGTTCGGAAACGTAGACTCGCATGCGAGGCCGGAGACCGCTGGCCCAAAACCCCATGGCACGAAATGAACCAAACAATTCTCAAATGGGCGGGCGTGATGTGATTTCGAGCAACATGATGAGGCACTAGCAAAGTAGAGCGCTTATGTTACAATTGTTGGCAGGAGGGACACTTCGCCAGAGAATAACCGAACCCCAAAGTGCTTTTCTGCAGGCAGTGTGGCAATCGAGGTGTGAGTAGCGGAAAATGTTGTAGAAAGAGAGCGGGAAACGGGCAGCCGCGTCATCCGGAGCGGGATCGGATGGGTGCCAGCACGAGTCAATCCCGGAGCTAGATTACCCTCTCAAGGTGAAGGTCGGGGACCGACTGGCGAAAGCGACGGTCGACACCGGGGCTACTAGAAGCTTCGTGAGTGAGAGATTTTTCAGGGAGATTGAGATGAAAGGGGTGGTACACGACGCGACCGCGAATACACGATTAGCAGACGGTTCAATGGTAGCCAAAGATACATTGTTGCGGACGAAGGTGGGGCTCGTCAACAAAGAAGTAACAATGGAACTGCTTGTAATGCCATCCATGATAGATAGTCTTATCCTGGGGATGGATTTTCTATGAAGGATGGGGACGACTGTGCAGTGTGGGGAAGCGACATTAATTTTACTGAGTGCCGAATCGCCAATCGAGGGTGACAACGGAACCAGTGCAGAGACTACGAGGGAAAAGGACAACGAGACACGCAGTACAGGAAGCGCGGAGCGGAGGAATGTCCTGAGAGCACCCCACAAGATAGACGCCTTGCTAACTAGGCGAAGGGTAGGCCGAGACGCAGTACCAGTCGTCGAGGAGCCATCGTTGGTTGAGTTGGGAAGTACTGGAGTTGAGGCACCTCAGGAAAAGGACAGCGCATCACACCCAGGATCGGAAGGAGGAGAAACTGAAGTGGCCCGCGGACTTGGATTCGGCGTCACAGGAATTTCTTAAGGCAGAATTCGCACTTTTCGAGAAACTTCAGGGCGTTTCTTACATATCCGAGCAACGGATAAATTTGAAGGATGACAAACCTATTAAACAGAAGTATTATTCTAAAAACCCAGCTATGCAGCGCGTGATCGACCAACAGGTAAACGACGTGTTAGAGGCAGGAGCCATACAGCCATCATGGAGCCCACATAGCGCGCCTATCGTGCTAGTCCGCAAAAAGACGATCGAATGGAAGATGTGTGTGGACTACAGGCAGCTCAATGCGCACTCCATACCCGACGCATATCCGGTGCCCCGGATCAATCATATCCTGGAAATACTAAGAAGTGCTCGTTACGCCGCTACGACGCTGGACTTGAAACATGGGTATTGACAAATCCCCATGGCGGTTGACAGTCGGGAATACACCGCGTTCACGGTACCCGGACGCGGATTGTTCCAATGGAAAGTCATGCCGTTTGGGCTACATTCTGCGGGTGCGACTTTCCAGAGGGCGTTGGACATGGTAATCGGTCCGGAGATGAAACCCCACGCATTCGCTTATTTAGATGATATCATCGTTATCAGCAAGACGAAAGAACAGCACCTGGAAAACCTGAGAGAAGTCTTTCGGTGGCTAAGGGCAGCCAATCTGAAGCTGAACCGGAGAAAATGCTCGTTCTTTGAAAGAAAACTGGTACACCTAGGACATCTTGTGAGCGACGAGGGCATTCAAACAGACCCGTCAAAAGTAGAAGCCATACGAAATCTAAAAGCACCGACGAATTTAAAGGAACTCACACGATGTCTAGGGATGGCATCATGGCACCGGCGTTTTGTGCCCAATTTTACGACGGTGGTGCAGCCTATGACGGTCCTGTTGATGAAAGCCCGAAAATGGTCGTGGAACGAGGAACAGCAAGCGGCGCTAGAAAATCTCAAACTCTGTTTGACAACCGCTCCTGTCTTGGCATGTCCGGATTTCGGGGAAAAGTTCACACTTCAGACAGATGCGAGTGACTATGGCCTCGGAGCAGTGCTGACTCAAAACATCGATCATCAGGAGCGAGTCGTGGCATACGCGAGTCGGAAGCTATCGAAGGCATAGGAGAATTACTCAGCCACAAAAAAGGAATGCCTAGCGATTGTGTGGTCAATCCGGAAATTGAAATTTTACCTGGAAGGCTACCGATTTGAGGTGATCACTGATCATATGGCGTTAAAGTGGTTAGACTCCATAGAGAGCCCGACAGGAAAAGTCGCACGGTGGGCGTTGGAGCTCCAACAGTATCAATTCGACGTCAAGTACAGGAAAGGCAAACTCAACGTGGTGGCCGATGCTCTGTCGCGTGACCCATTAGAGCAGCTCCAACAAGCCGTGGTTCAGCAAGTCCCGGAAAAGTGGGCTCAAGCGATGAAGGATAAGATAGCTACAGATCCCACAAAGTATGCCGACTACGTGGAAGAAAATGGCCAGTTATACAGGAACCTAGGACACCGCGCGGATGACGAAGACTATATCCCGTGGAAGCTCTGTGTCGATGCAGAGCAAAGGAAACGCGTGCTACAGGAATGCCACGATGCACCGACGACAGGTCACCAAGGGATCCGCAAGACGATCATGAGGCTATCACAACACTATTACTGGCCGGGTATGTTCCGAGATGCAGCCAGGTATGTTAAATGTTGCGAAAAATGCCACTTATTCAAGACGGAGCAGAGGAAGCCAGCTGGAAACATGCTTACCAGCCAGGTGGCGGAGCCGATGGCGATCCTGTGCGCGGACTTTGTAGGCCCCCTGCCACGCTCAAAGCAGGGTAAAACAATGCTGTTGGTGTTTCACGACGCGTTCACGAAATGGGTAGAACTGGTTCCCTTGAGACAAGCGACGGCAACCAAGCTCAAAAGGCTTTTCGCGAACGAGTTTGGTGCCGCTTCGGGGTTCCAAAGAAATTCGTATGGTGCAATTCACAAGCCGAATTTTTAAAACATTTTTGAATTCTCTAGGTGTGGAAATGGAGCACACAGCCCCATATTGCCCCCAGGAAAACCCAACCGAGAGAACCAACCGAACGGTGAAGACGATAATAGCGCAGTTTATCTCTGGTAATCAAAGTTCGTGGGACGAACTAATACCCGAAATCTCGTTGGAAGTCAACTCGAGCATCGCAGACTCAACAGGATTCTCCCCAGCATTCCTGATGCAGGGAAGAAAACCACGCCTGCCAGCAACGTTATACGACGAGAAGACGCCGGGTACGGGAAGCGCATCGCCGACGCCGGAAGAGAAGGCGCTTGAAATAAGTTTCTAGGATAGCGCAGAGCAACCAGCAACGAGCCTCAAGGGATCAAGAGAGAAACAAAAACCTGAGACGGAGGGAATGGCGTCCTACGATCAACGAGATGGTCTTGCTAAGAACACACCAGCTGTCCAAAGCTAGCGACGGATTCGCAGCATAGCTAGCCCCGAAATACGAGGGGCCATATACCGTTAAAAAGTTTGTTTCGCCAAATGTTGTACGCCTGGTAAAGGGAGGAAAACGTAAGACTTCAACGGCTAGCATAGCACAGTTAAAGCCCTTCCGACGAGGAGAGGAGAATCTAGAATCAAACCCACAGCAAGAAACAAAGCTAAACGAAAGCCGTCGTCCGGCATAAACAGCTCAGATAGAACCAGCAAACGAGTTCTCTTCGGTTTTTTTTTTCCTCAATTTTAAATTTTCCTCTATAAGCTAACAAATTCTCTCCCCACTTAACGTTAATAACATACCTGTTCACGCATGAACACTTGACACCAAGTCTCAATAGAGTCTTGGTAAAATATACAAAACTGCACTTTAACCCAGCTGCATGCGACTGCAGCAAGAGCTAAAAATATAGATAAACATAACAAATGATAAGGTCACCAAAGATTGTGGAAAGACCTACACTAATGTTTAAAATAGAAAATAACCTAAACAATAATGATTCAACTATCTGCTGGCGATAATGTGCCACCGCAGACCTACTCTAAGACATCTTGTTAGTATATAAGGACTAGGATTTGTAAGAATAAAATCAGTATCTTAACAGAACTCAACAGAAACACTAGTTTCATTTGGTCCTTTGAGCAGTGCCGTAATTTGGCACGCCGAACAGTAAGACCTTAGGGCAGTGCCGTAGTTTGGCACGCCGAGCATTGGTCGTTCGAGCAGTGCTAAAATTAGCGGCACGCCGAACATTTAGACCGTCGAGTGGTGCCGTAGTTTGGCACACCGAACATTTGGTCGTTCGAACAGTGCTGAAATTAGTAGCACGCCGAACATTTAGACCGTAGAGCAGTGCCGTAGTTTGGCACGCTCAACATTTGGTTTTTGAAGTTGACTTTAAAAAAATAAGCACTCAAAAACTATCTGATTGCGTGCCTTCGAGATAGGCCTAAGGCGCTTGAACTCAAAAGGACGGTAAGAAGCACTGGCAGGCTCTTGTCAATAGAAGAATATTGAGCAAGGCAGCCTGCAGTAAGAGCGGCAGCAGCAGCGCGGAGAGCAGAGGAAGAAAAATTGGTGGCAATACCACTAGCCAAGGCCCCCAAAAGACGAGGTGGCCAAAAGTACAGGCTCAGGCAAACAAGGCGAGAACTGCTGGAGAGGATCCAGCACGAGTCACCACCTACTTGGCAGGAGTCTGTGGGAGCAGATCGACGCTATAGAGCGTCAATTAAATAAAAAATATAATAAACATTAAAATGCGAGTGCGCCATTTGGCGAACCCATTGTGAAAACGGCGGCAAGATCGCCTCACTATAACAAAAAACACACAGTCCACTTAAAAAACAAAATTATATATTACAATTTTTTTAAATGCCCAGTCTTCTTAAAAATATTAAAAACATACAGTCCACTTAAAGAACAAAATTATATATTTAAATTTTTTTTTTAAATACCCAGTCTACTTAAAAATATTCAAATAAAATTATGTTAGTAAAAATTAAAAATTTAGAAAAAAATAAAATACATATTTTCAAAAATTTCCATTAAAAAAATAAAAACAGAATGTAGTCCGACAAAACGATAGAACTGTTAACGAAGCAGTCAGAAATAGTTAAAAGAGTTAGACAGCTAGAGAAAAGTCAAGAAGTTGACAGGGAAGAAGTAGAGAAACTTCTAACCAGTTTTCAGACGAATCACAACATATTCTGCAAAATTGGAGTAGTCGATAATGATTACTTCAATTCCAAGCAATTGATATTGAAAGTTATAGAAAAAATTAAAGAAAAAATTACAACCACTAGCAGGCCCTTGACAATAGAAGAAAATTGGGCAAGGCATCCTGCTGTAAAAGAGGCAAGATGTGTTGTGTCGCATTTGCTTCAGCTTTAGAGTTGCCAGTACTGAGAGATTCAGCAGAGCACTTTAAGCATTTAAAAGAGGCAAGATGCGTTGTGTCGCATTTGCTTCAGTTTTGGAGTTGCCAGTACTGAGTGATTCAGCAGAGCACTTTAAGCATTTAAAAGAGGCAAGATGCGTTGTGTCGCATTTGCTTCAGTTTTGGAGTTGCCAGTACTGAGTGATTCAGCAGAGCAGTCCGAATATATAGTCTTTGAGTTGCCGTTTAGAAGCACTCAAAGACCGTCCGATTACGTCAAAAAGACGGTCGGAAAAATTGCTCTCTCGAAATAGGCCTAAGGCGCTCGAGCCGAACTTACAATTCGGAAAAGGACGAAAGGCATGACTAGCGCTTAAAAAGAAGTGCTTTGAAAAGTCATTGCTAAAAAACCACTAGCAGGCCCTTAACAATAGAAGAAAACTGGGCAAGGCATCCTGCAGTAAAAGAGGCAAGATGCGTTGTGTCGCATTTGCTTCAGCTTTAGAGTTGCCAGTACTGAGAGATTCAGCAGAGCACTTTAAGCATTTATTGATTCAATTAATGAATCAATCAATTAGTTAAAATCGACGGGCTTCTCGGTCAGAATACTGAATTTGGGTGGATAGTGTCAGGATGCACCAAATCCAAAGGAAAGGGAAATATAGTCGCGTCAATAATTGAGTCTAAAGATTCACAAAGGTTTTGGGAGGTAGAAGAGGATGAACAACGAAAAGGGAATTATATGGAAGGTACACAGTAACAATTCCGTTTAAAGAAGAAAAATTGTTAGGAGAATCAAGACCACAAAAAAAAAAAAAATCCAATGGCATTTTATCCCGCCGGCAGGACCTCACTTCGGAGGTATTTGGGAGGCCGGAGTTAAATCTGTGAAATATCACTTAAAAAGAGTTTTGGGCAAAACGGAAAGAAGACTGTTTATTTTCAACAAAGAAGTAAGTGGAAAAAAGAGACACGGGATATACAAAAAGATCAGATAGTAATAATGAAAGAAGAAAACTGTCATCCAGCAAGATGGCCTTGGGTAAAGTAGAAGAAGTTCATAAGGGCAACGACAATAAAGTTAGGGTAGTAAAAGTAAAGTTAAGTGAGTTAAGTGTGCCCGCTTATTGGCATACAGACACACGACAAAAATGAGAATTGTGTGTAAGAAGCTCCATGAGTTCGAGGATCAGTGCAATCTGATCTTAAACAACACACAAAAACAAATTTCAGATTTAGAAGAAAATAACGAACTATTCACAACCAAAAAACCAATAAGAAAAAGGCGATCCCCATTGAATTTTATGGGCTCGTTATATCACATTTTGTTTGGTATAATGGATGCCGACGATAGGGAAATGATGGAGGTAAACATGAAAGGATTACTCCAAAATCAGTTCAACTTAAAGGCATTAGAGAAAAAACAAACGTCAGTAATAGACTCGACAACAAATATAATAAAGAAGACAACAGAATATAAATTATTAGTGGCTCACCATAAAATACAATCAGAAAGGCAAGAAACCATTATTCCTTCTTACGTAGGAGAAATAAATGAAATACCAAAAATTATGTGGGATCCAATAGCAGCAACCAATATTAGTACTTCAGAGGAATTGAATAGGTTACTAGGAAAAGTCCAACAATTAAAAGACCATCACGTAGAATTAAATGGGTTAAACTTTCATCACGTGTCTGGTCATGCTTCGTTAGTAGTTGTATTAGTTTTGGTGGTAATATTGATTATATATGTAATAAGAAAAATAACTGTAACGAATAAACTACGGGCCATCACCTTTGTTGGCCCGCCGCAGAATGTTCACGCATGAACACTTGACACCAAGTCTCAATAGAGTCTTGGTAAAATATACAAAACTGCACTTTAACCCAGCTGCATGCAACTGCAGCAAGAGCTAAAAATATAGATAAACATAACAAATGATAAGGTCACCAAAGATTGTGGAAAGACCTACACTAATGTTTAAAATAGAATATAACCTAAACAATAATGATTCAACTATCTGCTGGCGATAATGTGCCACCGCAGACCTACTCTAAGACATCTTGTTAGTATATAAGGACTAGGATTTGTAAGAATAAAATCAGTATCTTAACAGAACTCAACAGAAACACTAGTTTCAATACCCCACAAAAGCTTCATAATAATACATATCAATACATATCCAGCCATCCCCCGGTTTAAGCAGGCTCGTTATTTTTGGGTGGGCGCATAATTCCCAGACTCTTGGACGTGCCTCCCAGACAGCACCATCCTGACGCAACAAGCGGTGACAAAGATACAAGGGGTACTGCGTCAGAGAGGGAAACGCGGACGTCAGGACTGCTTCACGGTAGCAGCGGGGGAAGCCCAGTATGCCGTGACCCACCACCGCGACGCCAGGGTCACATTCACGGAGAGGGTGGGGGGGGGGGGGGGTTGAGTAAGCCCACCACAGGCCTCCACAACATTTAGAATAAGATAATTTTGGAATTTATATATATTAGCTAACATCGCGCATTATTATACATTAGCAGATATTAATACGTTGAATTTGCATTTGATTTAGTTTATATCGATATTCATATCCTAAGTTAGCATTTATCGGAATTTACATTTGTTAGTTTACATTACACCACTAAATAAATACACTAAGGCTTAAGTTTAACATAGAGAGAAGAGGAGAAAAGGCACAATGAAGTGACCAGGCAGTAGCGATCGGGAATTAAATAAGTAAAGACGTGACGACGAAGAACTCGGGAATTGAAAGAAATATATGCGCGACGATCAACGCAAAAGGTTAAGTTTAAGTTAAAGAGGAAAGAGAAAACAACCGGAGTAACTATAGTCGATAGAATAAAAGTTGTGAAGTTTAAATACGCGATTTGTTTCGAATTATAATTGTAAGTATATCTCTAAGAAAAAAAGAACAGTGCAAAAGTTAAAGAATAAAAGAAAAGACTTTAGTTGAAATTCCCCTCCCCCCACGAGTTTCTTTGCTTTGGCGGTTTTAGTTGTGCGCGCGAGCGTATACAGGCACATACATACATACATCAACAACGGGAAACGGGGTTGTCTATTTTTTCGCGCCGGCTGACGACGTGCATGTATTCGCCAAAAATATACACTGGGTAATTGGTGGCGGTTTTATGCAGCGGGTCGCCTTGTTACACCCCGATCACCCAGGCGCCCCTCGATTTCACGAAGCGTCGCTGGTTTTATATAAATTTTCTTGTGACGTGGGCCTTGGACAGACTGGGATCTGTACCTCGGCAAAACAACTACTTTACACAGTATTAAAACAGGTGGTAAACCATGTTTACATAGAAAGGTATGGAGGCTGGAGGTGTGTCCTTTGTGGTGTGGCCTTATGCTTATAAGAAATTCGTTTCTTTTGCCTGGAAGCAATTGCAAAAACATAGTGCCCTTCGGTGCATTTCAAATCTGCAACCCTTAATATAACCGGATTTTTTGTTTAGATGATATAGCCCTGCAAAGTTGACTGATTTTTTGTGTTGCATAAAATCGCAATTTTAATGTGATTTTGTCGGCTTTGAGATACAATAACTCAAAAACTAAGGTACGGATCGTCATTATTTTTGGTTCTATTGATAGATCTTTTTGTTAAAAAAAGAATAACAAAAAAATTGTACTTACTGTTTGTTTTGCGTTTGGCCAGGCAAATCAATATTTACCAACTATCCACTTTTTCACTATTCTCAACTTTGATGGAAAATAAAAAAAAAAATATATCACATTATATAGGCAATTTTTATACTCGATACCGAAGGTAAAGAGTATATGGGTTTTGTGCAATGTCCGTCATGGTGTCTGTCCGTCTGTCCGTCTGACCGTCTGTCCGTCTGTCCGTCCGTATGGTTGCAAGTTTTTTCCACACCCTTCAAGCTAGAGACTTGAAACTTTCCAATTCTCTTTATCTATGAGATAGTAAATTAAAGTGTCAAGATGGGGGTTCTACGATAACGGGGGGGCTGGCAAATCGATAAATTCGATAACTCAAAACCGATAAATCCACATATTTCGCAAATCCTTACAGCTAGAAGTACCAAATTTGGTAAGAAGATAGCTATTAGCAACCCCCAAAATACTGCATCAAAAATTTTGGAGCCACGCCCCCCATTCCGCCCCCAGCCCCCCGCATTTTAAAAGTCAAAATAGCCCATATCTCCCACAGTTTTTGAGCTATAGCCACCAAATTTGGTGCCAAGATAGGTGATGATGACCCCCTAAAACTGCATCAAAGTTTGGATGCCACGCCCACCGATACTGCCCTAGCCGCCCCCATCCACCCCAACGCTTCGTCAAAACGGGAATGCGTGTATCTTCCAGAGTTGTGGAGCTAGAACCTCAAAATTTGGTAGGAAGATAGCTGGTAACGACCCCAAAAACTGCATCAAAGTTTTGGAGCCACGCCCACCCATTCCGCCCCCAGCCCCCGCATTTTGAAATCTGATATGGCGATATCTCCCACAGTTTTTGAGCTATAGCCACCAAATTTGGGGCCAAGATAGGTGATGATGAACCCCCAAAATCAAAAGTTTGGATGCCACGCCAACCAATACTGCCCTAGCCGCCCCCATCCACCACAACGCATCGTCGAAAACGGGAATGCGTGTATCTTCCAGAGTTGTGGAGCTAGAGCCACCAAATTTGGTTGGAAGATAGCTGGCAACGACCCCCAAAAATCTGCATCAAATTTTTGGAGCCACGCCCACCCATTTCGACCCCCTTTCCCCACCTTTTACAATTTTTTAGCTAGAGTCACCAAATTTGGTATGAATATAGCAACTAATATTCCACAAAGATCTGCATCACAAATGTGGATGCCACGCCCACCCATACCGCCCCCAGCCCCCCTTTCCCCACTTTTACAAACTTTTAGCCAGAGTCACCATATTTGGTATGAATATAGCAATTGAAATTCCACATAGATCTGCATCACAAATTTGGATGCCACGCCAACCCATACCGCCCCCAGCCCCCCTTATCCCACTTTTTACAAACTTTGAGCTAGGGTCACCAAATTTGGTATGAACATAGCAATTGACATTCCACAAAGATCTGCATCAAAAATTTGGATGCCACTACCACCCATACCGCCCGCAGCCCCCCCTTTCCCCACTTTTACAAACTTTGAGCTAGAGTCACCTAATTTGGTAGGAAGATAGCAATTGACATTTCACAAGGTCTGCATCAAAAATTTTGATGCCACAACTACCCATACCGCCCCCAGCCCCCCCCCCCCTCCTTATGCCCACCTTTTACAAACTTTGAGCTAGGGTCACCATATTCGGTATGAAGATAGCAACTGACATTCCATAAAGATCTGCTTCAAAAATTTGGATGCCACTTCCACTTATACCGCCCCCAGCCCCCCTTTCCCCACTTTTACAATTTTTGATCTAGGCTCACCAAATTTGGTATGAAGATAGCAATTGACATTCCACATTCATCTGCATCAAAAATTTAGATGTCACGCCCACCCATTCCGCCCCCAGCCCACCCCTCAACAACTTTTACAAACTTTGAGCTAGAGTCACCAAATTTGGAAGGAAGATAGCTTGTGGCATCCCCATCTGCATCGGAAAATCTTTAAGGCGTACCCCTCTGCAATCAGGCCTCTTTTTACCGGTTTTAATACTGGTATCGAGTATGCCGCAGTCGGTTGCGTCCGACTGCAACGTTTCCACTTG
This sequence comes from Scaptomyza montana, assembly GCA_018904305.1. Taxonomy (NCBI): domain Eukaryota; kingdom Metazoa; phylum Arthropoda; class Insecta; order Diptera; family Drosophilidae; genus Scaptomyza; species Scaptomyza montana. The sequence goes on from JAEIGR010000010.1 coordinate 2,382,491, forward strand.
TTTTAGATATAAAATAATGAAAAAAGACATAGTTCCAAAAATGTGTTGCATGCATTTTTGGGCAATTTATGACATATAACCGTGAAAACCCATTCTTATTGTTGTTGTTTCGTTCGTTATTGTTAAGATACATGATTTTTGTTTTTCATTCTGTAATGCTTACCTGAGATCATTTGTGAAATCCTGATCCCTAATTTCAGGTGCAGTTACAGGATATACAAATAAATTACCAGGTACGCACCAAATATAGAAATTGCGTTAGCGTACAACTAGTCACACATCCCATTCAGGTAGGCACAAATCTTATTCGGACACGTATGGAGAATATGCTTCAAAAACAGTATCACTGTTAGCAGAATTATATCCGCAGAAAAAGTTGACTCCGACAGTCCATAAAATATTGGCGCATGGCAAAGATATAATTGAGTATCAGTCCTTGCCAATTGGAGATCTTTCTGAAGAAGCACAGGAATCATTAAATAAATTTTATAAAAAATACAGATTGCTAAACACTTTCAAAGCTTCAAGGGTGAGACAAAATGAGGACCTCTTCAACATGTTAGCAGCATCTTCAAATCCACTAATTTCATCACTGAGGCATGTTAAGTCACGAAAAGAATTAGAAAATACGTATAATGCAGAGATGATTTCTCTTTTAGATATACCATCTTTTACGGATTGTAATGAATACTTTACAAAAAATTAAAATATAATAATTAAAAAAAAAATTATTTTTAATTATTATAATATTAATTTTAAATTATAAAAACCATTAAAATGAAACAATAAAAATCAAAATATTTAAAAAATATTTTTTTCCTTCGCGTAAAATTGGTTTTTTCACAAATTTCAACTTTGCATACCCATAAATAGGCACCCAAAAATCGTAGAATTCATTTCAAATGCTCATTTTATAGGTTGATTAATTATCTATCAGATGCTTTTTAAGTTGATCGATTATCTCATTTGGTTCAAAAGTTATGATTTTTGCAACGAAAAAACTCAAATGGCGCCACTGTGCGACGGCTGCAGCGGACGAAGAGAGTGTTTTGGAGAGTGGCATAAAGTAAAAAACAAAACTGTTTTTGTGGAACGAAAACAAAAACAATAGCACAATTACGTAAATATGTATATTAATTTTGCGCATGTCCGTCATGCCGTCTGTCCATATGAACATGCGTTTCTTGGACACCGTAAAAGCTAAGACTTGAAACTTGGCAAATGTCTTTGTACATGTTCGCGTCAGACAAAGTGCCAACATAGAGGAGGTACGCCCTCTGGAAGGCTTAGAAACCCATCGATATTTCCCACAATTCAGCAGGTAGAGTGAACAAATTTGTTGGGAAGATAGCTGACAACTTCCCACAAAGATCTGCATTAAAAGATTGGATGTCACGCCCAATCCTGCCTGCAGTCCCCTGAAATTTAAAAATTGGTATGCATGTCTTCCACATTTTATTTTTTACAGTCACCAAATTTGGTAGAAAGAAAATTAGTAACGTGCCTTAAAAATCTCTATCAAAACTTAAAAGCCGCGCCCACCCATACCGCCTGCCTTTCTAAATCGTTTCTCTTCATATCTTTCACAGTTTATGAGCTAATCACCAAATTTGGTGGCAATATACTACTTCTATAGACTGCCTCCACCCTATGGAGGAGTTTATATTGGCGCTGCCATATCAACGTGCTGCACAGGGTGGTATCCAAGGCCCAGCTCTCTAACTTGAATAAGTTATAATAATTATGGGCTGTCACCACACAAAATTTCACTCATTCGACCCAAAATGGTTGAATTTGGACTCGTCTGCAAAAATTACTGTGTTCCAAAAGAAATTTTGTGTGGCGACAGCCCAACACTGAGCTGGATCCAAAAAACGTAAAAGCAACAGTTAAGCATGGCGTAGGAAGTGTGATGGTATGGGCATGTATGTCAGCAGCCGGCGTCAGAAACTTGGCGTTTTTTGAGTCGACGATGGATAAGACTATGTACCTCAATATTTTTAAAGAAAATTTGCTCCAAAGCGCCAAAAAGTTAGGAATCCGACGTGATTTCCAGTTCTACCACGACAACGACCCCAAACATACGTTCGGAATAGTGCAGTCCTGGCTTACCTGGAACTGCCCCCACGTCATGATTCCTCCGGCCCAGTCTCCAGATTTAAATGTTATTGAAAATTTGTGGACTATGCTGGAGAACAACATCCGGAATCATCGGATTTCCAGCAAATAGGACCTTAAAAATGCTCTGCTGGAGGAATGGAGCAAAATATGCCCGGAAACCACTCGGAAGCTGGTCTCTTCGATGAATTATCGGTTAAGGGCTGTTGTAATGGTTAAGGGATTACATACTAAGTACTAAAATCCTTATTTAGCCTTTTATTCGGCAAAAATATAACTGGTTTGTGTCTGCATCTTTTAAGCTGTGACCTATATTTTAGATGTATTTTTAGTTTTTAGTGTATATATAAAACTTAGCAATATTTTAGAAACAAATAAAGTTCCTTTTTTAAATGTGATATAACATAAAACAAATTGGCGTTTAAACATTTTTTGTTTTTCCTCTAGTTTAAAATATATAGCACCTTAAACTTTTTATTTGACACTGCATCATTTAAGGTGTGAGTCACTGTATGTGTATGTAGATAAAGTGCTATGAAGCTATGGCAACGTCGCAAAATGTATTATGGAACCCAGCCCAAATAAAATAGCGAAAATCACTTCAAAGCCCCGACCACCAAAACTGCAAAACATATGAAAACGCACATTTATATAGAAATATATGTATGTTGATATGAATACGCATTTGTGTATTGCTGCTTTACAGCTAGGTCACTAGAACGAAAAGGAAGGAGGCATACCATATGATCATATGAAGAATACACACGCTCATAAGCATGTGATAACAGGCGATCAGCCCAAAACACAACCCAGCAAACATTTACCCTTGATGTCAAGTTCATATCAAGTTGCCGGCAAGGGTTATGTCAAGCGCTTGCTATTGATTTTACGCTTGATATAGCCTTGACGGCAATTTGATAATGATAGCGAAATCAATTCAAATTGACTCTTGCTATCAAGTATTGATATGCCCTGAAAGCAAGCCAATATCAAGCCAATATCAACTATTGAAAACAATTCAAAATCAAGGGTTGATATCAATAAAGGTTGCCATTTTATTTATTATTATTTATTAATATGTATTTAATATTGACATTTTGGAGCTTAAAAACTACAATAACAAGTTTATTATAACACTGGCTACTTAGGCCTTCGGCTATATTTATTAATATAATAAACATAGTTATGAATTTTCACTTTTTTGCCGCAACGTTTTTCTCACTGTGCGCGTTTTGGCATATTGGATAAAGCACTCTTTTTTTATTTTATAAGATCGCTTCATCTTTAACAATTCACTCAATATAAATATAATATACTATATAAACTTTTCACTGAGTTATTTATTCGTTAAACAACCATTATAACTTTTCACTCACGATTGCAGCCTGCTCACTTTGTTCTTTAATCACAATTGAAGTGAGGTTAAATTTCTCTACAAAGCAAAGAGAGCTGAAGAATAACTATAAATTTACCAGACGACACCGTTGACTGAGTAAATTAGTTCTTATGCTCGCAAAACTATTGATATTTCACTTTTTGCGAGGTAAAAGACAAGCCTTGCTTTTATTTCAGACATTGGCTTGATTTCAACTTGACGGCAAGCTTTGATATCAAGCTTGCTTTTTTCAAAACGTCAAGCGCTTGATGCAGTGCTTGCTGGGAAGGGTCTGCGCGCTGCAAAATCGCTGGCTACTGGCGCATACACACAGAACGGCTGGCTGGCTGTGCTAGGAGAGAAAAAAAGCGTAGCACAGTCGCCAAGCCGAGTGACTTGGAAATCGGGCACGAAATGCGCTGGCAGAGAAACAGCGCTTTGAGAGAGAGGTGTCGCCACGATTTGATATTCCAACTGGCAGTCAGAATTTGGCCTCATGACGACTCTATAAGAGCTTTATACATGATACAATCAATACGGTAGTGTCATGCGAGACTGTGCCCTCTTTTTTTCGGTACTAGTTGTCAGTCGCTAAGTGCTTGTCGTTGAGGTAAGACGTTGATGCGGACGATTTTTTTCTGTTTGTTATTTATGTTGTTAAATAAATAAATACAAATACAAAAACAATAACAAAACATAATAGGAAATAAAAAACGATTGAAAATATTAAGTTAAATTAATAATAATATATGTTTTTTATTTGATTACGAATATTTATTAATATTTATTAAAATGTTTTAATAATATATGAATCGAAAGCGTTTTACTTATTTGTTTATTTAATTTAAATGTCACAACTAAGCAACCAAAATGTATCGGCCGCATACATACAACAACCCACTTTCCATACCTAACTCTATCGCACTTTCAAAACAGCCCTTTAACAGACTCAAGAGAGTAAAATTAAAAGAGAGCAGCTTAGCCCTCTCCTTCGCACTCGCAAATCATATGGCAAGTACGGGCTGAGGCAGCATGACACTACCGTATTGATTGTATCATGGCTTCATACTTGTTGATCATCACGGAGCTGAAGTACAAGACAGGCTTTGACACATTCGGGATATGTGGTAATTAATTGGCTAATATATACTCCGATTTAAATAGTCTACTTAGGCAACAGAAGAGCTTAAAAGATGTTGTCAAAGAGGAGTTAATGTTAATAATGTTAATAAATCCAGAAAATGTCAAGCATATGCAGAGCCAGTTTTAGTACAGACAGTCAGGGATACTTATTAGGAGTCAGTTAGAAAATGTCTTTTAAATTCAGAAAATTTTGGAAAACAATATAGATTTAATCGAACCATTTGCAGAAAAGTCATCAAACTTAATTTTATTTCAAAGTTCTGAACACGCCTGGCAGCACCTGCAAAATCAAAAAAATATTTTTAAGCAAACTGCCTATGCGGACTCGTTGATGTGCTGTTGATGCAAAGGAATGCTCTATATAACATTTAACATTTACACCGCCTTTTCTGAAGCGAAACCACCAAATAACGTAAATAACGGCGTGCCGCCGATGTCATTCTTTTTTATACAAGTTTAACGTCATTTAAAAATATCTCAACTCTCAATACATATATATATCTTAAAAAGTGGCCGATTAGTATTTATGGTTTTCTTTTAAGTTCGCTAACGGACCATAGATAAACGTAATAGCGCCGTAAATAAACATTGATATAGTGATGGCAATTTGTTTTTATTAACCGATTATTTAACCAAATGATAAATTGAAAGGGTAAAATAATAATTGCAATTAATTGCAAATAAATAACCGATTAATCGGGTTTTTCGGTAAATTGTACATTGCAGAAAATAAATTAGATATTTTTTTTACTTTAAGTAAATTTTTGAGTGACTTTTATATGATTTAATGCATATTTTTTATTAATAAAATCATATAGAAAGTAAAATAAAAATTATAATAATAATAATAACAATAATTTTTTATGTTTATTGTTATCTTAAAAAAAAATAATTTTTTCAATACTTATATAATTAAAAAATCTAGAATTTCCTTGAAAAATGATAACTGATTATTTTTATACTCATTACCGAAGGTAAAGAGAATTTTGATTTTGTGCAATGTCCGTCATGGTGTCTGTCCGTCTGTCTGTCTGTCTGTCTGTCTGTCCGTCTGACCGTCTGTCCGTCTGTCCGTCCGTGTGTGTGCAAGTTTTTTCCACACCCTTCAAGCTAGAGACTTGAAACTTTCCAATTCTCTTTATCTATGGGATAGTAAATTAAAGTGTCAAGATTGGGGTTCTACGATAACTGGGGGGCTGGCAAATTCGATGACTCAAAACCGATAAATCCACGTATTTTGCACATCCTTACAGCTAGAACTACCAAATTTGGTAAGGTGATAGCTACTAGCAACCCCAAAAAATTTGCATCAAATATTTTGGAGCCACGCCCACCCATTCCACCTCCAGCCCCCATGCATTTTGAAATCAGAAAAGCCTATATCTCCCACAGTTTTTGAGCTATAGCCACCAAATTTGGTGCCAAGATAGGTGTTGATGACATTCCAAAAACTGCATCAAAGTTTGGATGCCACGCCCACCACTACCGCCCTAGCCGCCCCCATCCACTCTAACGCTTCGTCAAAAAAGAGAATGAGTGTATCTTCGAGAGTTGTGGAGCTAGAGCCATCAAATGTAGTAGGAAGATAGCTGGCAACGACCCCCAAAAATCTGCATCATCGTTTTGGAGCCAAGCCCACCCGTTTCGACCCCCTTTTCCCATTTTTTACAAACTTTGAGCTAGAGTCAACAAATTTGGTATGAAGATATCAATTGACATCCCACATAGATCTGCAGCAAAAATTTGGATGCCACGCCTACCCATACCGCCCCCAGCCTCCCTTCCCCACATTTTACAAACTTTGAGCTAGAGTCACCAAATTTAGTATGAAGATAGCAATTGAAATTCCACAAAGATCTGCAGCCAAAATTTGGATGCCTCACCCACCCATACCGCCCCCAGCTTCCCCTTTCCCCACCTTTTACGAACTTTGAGCTAGAGTCACCAAATTTGGAAGGAAGATATCAATTGACATTCCACAAAGATCTGCATCAAAAATTTGGATGCCACGCCTACCCATACCGCCCCCAGCCCCCCTTCCCCACATTTTACAAACTTTGAGCTAGAGTCACCAAATTTAGTATGAAGATAGCAATTGAAATTCCACAAAGATCTGCAGCCAAAATTTGGATGCCACACCCACCCAATCCGCTCCCAACCCCCCTTTCCCCAACTTTTACAAACTTTGAGCTAGAGTCACCAAACTTGGAAGGAAGATAGCTGGTGGCATCCCCTCTGCATCGGAGAATCTTTAAGGCATCGTACACCCTTGCCGCATCCGTACCCCTTTGAAATCTAGCCTGTTTTTACCGGTTTTAATACTGGTAACGAGTATACCGCAGTCGGTTGCGTCCAAATGCAACGTTTCCACTTGTTATATATTGAATTTAAAAAAAGTATTTTTGACAAGCGCTTAGTTGTTAATCTATTTCTTTTTTCTGTTGCGGTCGCACAAGCTTTAGAAAATAAACGTTCTGCTGGATGTTCCCAAAAATAAAGCAATATTTTGGGTCAATAATATATAGCTTAGGGTATTCTGATTTAATTTCTTCCAACCGTCAGAAACGTTTCTTTTTAACTCTAATACTGGAGCATTCAGATTAAAGCTTAGTTCATCTTGCAATGAATCATCGTCCTTTCTTTTTCGTTTATGAGCTTAATTTCTATGAAGAGCCCAAAAAGCAAATTCAACTTCAGCCGTAGAAGAAGCTTCACTACTACTCCCTATGCTGCCTTCTGTAGGAATTGCATCCATTTCCTTTTTCAGGTGTCTCATAACTTTGGAAGTGGATTTTTTTAAATCTGGGGTCTAGTAATGTTGAAGCTGCAACAAAAAATGAATTTCCCCAAAGCGACGGTTTAATTGAGCTTAAATGATTTCCTTCAGTTTATTAGCTGCTGGGCATACACAATGTATTTTATCTCCACTTATTTGTGAAGTCATGGCCTCTAAGGGCCTCAACAATCGCACTATTTCTACAACTCCCTCTTCTTTTTTTGTTGTAATCATAGGTGGTGCGTCGTAATAATTTAACAGAATTTGGCTTATGTAGGATATTAATTTAATAAATTGGTCCAGCATATAGTATGTGGAATCTACGTAGCTTTTACGTCCATAATAAGTTTTAGCATTTTTCCTTCAGGAATACCTTCACGTGATTGCAATCTTCGCAGATCATCATTGGCTTTAACACTCCGTTTAAACCAGAACTCGTAAATAACAGTTGACCGTTTCTTGCAGTCACCAAAAAACTGTTTTCTGCGCACCACTTGCGCAAAAAGTCAGACAAGAGCCGTTCACCAGTGTCTCTTGAACGAACGGTCTGTGCTCAACCAAAAACCAATTTCGTGTTTCCCTTTTGCTCTGTTTATTCGCTGACCGTTTTGCAACGAGTGAAGAAAATAAAAGTCTTTTGCATTTGTATGAGTGTATATGCGAATGATAAGTCTACTTGTAAATCACACTTGCATTTGTGGATTCGGTGCGTTTGGAGTGTTTTAATTTTTGTGCCAAAAATGGGTCGCGATCTCAACAAAAAAGTGCACTTTTTTTCAATTTAATGCAGAAGACAATAAGTCTAAGTGCAATGTTTGCGGTGTGAAGTTAGCAGGCTCTCACGCAACAAATTTAAAAGCGACGAAGCTCTTTAAGTGCAGAAACTCTAAATTCGCTACTAGTTGTAAAGCTTAATCTTCTTCTATATATATAAAAGAGTTCGTCCGCGTTAGAATGGATCAGCCACAGCCTAAACGAAAAGAGCTAGAAGGCTGAAATTTTCACACAATTTTTTATGCAGGTAGTAAGTGAGCACTAAGAAGGGAATTTTTATTTGGACAACTCCTTCAAGTACCTCCCATACGATTTGGAGCACTTTTTACCCATTTTAAAAATCAAATTACAATTACAACAATTACCCATTCCACTACTGTCGCCTGATTGTCGCACAAGCTGAGGGTTTGATCGCGAGCGAGAATACAAAAACAAAACAAATGCGCAGTGACGCCTTCGCGTCGCACAAGCAAAGTCATAAAAAAAGGTTCGACACTTGCAAAAACGAAACGGATTTCTGCTTCTTAATGAATAAGTGCATACACAATTAAGTGAACAATGCGCTTGAAAATAGTTTTCATAATTTTATGTACATGTATCACTTCGCACAGTGCATATTCTTTTTTTTTCAAATTTGTGTGCCTTTGACAATTGATTTACGACCCAAGTAGCGTTTGTTGTTGTTGTAAGTGTTGTTGTTGGGCCCGCACTGCTACTTTTTGTTGGTGTCATTGATTTTAAAAAAAACAAGAACAACATAACAAAACTTGGTGCGTCTAGAAAAATTTCCCACACCAGAATATGTTTTGGCGGTGGATTCGCCTACTTGCTGCTTATATAACTTAGACAAAACTAACTAACATTATTAATATGTTATTGATATGCAATTGCGAACAAGCATAGGGCGTTGACATAAGTGCGCGTGTTGCTCTTAAGATAATCAGGTAATTACAAATCTCGCTCCTATCATGTTCCTTTGATGTTGCTCATTTACGTTCACTCTCTATTTTATGTGCGCGCTTTGCATGTCAATCATAAAGTTTAATAACCCTAACTCCTCCGCACACACTAAATTAAAGCTAAAGGCAATATGCAATTCACTTAGCTGCAGCCTCTTAGATATGTTTTGCGTTAATTCAGTGCGTGCGAAGCGTTACTACGCTCTTTGTTAGACTTGCAGAGCGCGCGCATACATTGTAAATGCATGCATACATTGTTGACTTCTGAAGCAAGCTAAAAGAAAGCAAAAAAATGTTCACCAAATATATGCCGTGCAAAAACACACACTAACAAATAGAAACTTAAGAAAATGTAATCTACATCAGCAGCAGTAGCATGCATTGCAAATAAAATCTTACAAAATTGATTGACTGAACTTCCCGCATATACATATAATATATATATACATATAATTGGGTCAGAAATACTTCCATCTACCTGTTATATGCATTTGCACAAAAGCAATTTACCCTCTGGTCTATAGATCAAATGGTCATTCGCCAAGCAATAGCGTTCTGTGTACACATCGAGAATAGGCAAATGCAAAGAAAATACAAGCTAAACACTTGCAAGTTGCTTCGAAATACAAAGCACAAAATTTTAATACCCTATGTTTTAAAATTTCATAAACAGCCATTGCTAACAATTTGTTTTCGGTATTTAATTAACAAAATAATTTTATTTTTATACAGATTGTTTTTATCAATTATTTAATGCCAATAAGAAAGGTTATATGTATTATGAATAATACATTTTTATATATTGCATTTATTAATTAATAAGTCAATTAAGTCTATACCACCCTTTTTTACTAAGCAGCCGCAGCAACAGCAGGAGCAAAAGCATCATAAACGGCAGCAAGCGAATGCAATGCAATGTGCGGTACAACTAATCTTTGTCTCGCACTTCGCTCACTTTGCGAAAAAAAAATCGCGAGTCCGCTATTTCGTCATTTCTCTATCCACCGCTGTTTGTTTACAATGTCTTCGCCGCATTCGATCTCAGCAAGCAGAACTTAAGAGAGCGATGTCACGTTAAATGCTCTTTGTGCGACTGGTTTAAGCGCATGAATATGTGATATTATTGTTTTCTGTAGATGAGATCAATTCACAGAAATAACTGTAACTCTTTCAGCTCTCAGAGAATTTTTAAATTTTTACTTCAGTGTGACATTTTCGTATTGGCTTATTTCATTTCCAAAAGTGACTGACCATGAATGGTTATAATTATTGGGTTCCGGTGCCACCCCAGCAATATTTTTTGCCGTCGCTTCAGCATCAGCAGCAACAGCCGTTCCAGCCTCAGCAGCAGTTCCAGCCACAGCAGCAGTTCCATCCACAGCAGCAGTTCCTGCCACAGCCGCAGTTCCAGCCACAGCAGCAGCAGTTCCAGCCACAGCAGCAGCAGCAGCCCCAGCAACAGCAGCAGCAGCAGCAGCAGCGCCAGCCAAAAAAAAACCATCATGTCAAGCTGCGCCACCAAAATTTTAAATCGCTGCATAACAAAATTTTTCAATTGAACAAAAAATTAAATTTTATTATTAAAAAACAAAAGAATTTAGAAATTCAAAACAAAAAAAGCGTTTCAAGCAATGAAATCAGAGCTTGAAAAAAAATGCCAAGAGGAGGTGCAAAAGCTGCAACATGAGTTGCAAGCTTTTAAAATTTCTGAAAAATAAATTTTTTATTATTTATTACCCTTAATTTTCATAGTTTATTTTCTTTTTTTGGAACGAGAACTACCTTTTCGTTATCGTTATGTACATTTGGTCTCTGTATGAATTTTGTACAAGCAAGGCGCGTACACTTAAGTAAGTTTGTATTTATGTGTGTGTGAGTGTGTTTGCATCGCATCTGCTGCTGGTGTAGCTGCGGCTGATAGAGCTGTTGCTTCAAAAAATCATAAAAAATACATGCGAATAGATTTTTGAAATTTTTATTTAAATCATTATTAGAATTGTTTGAAGTAATTTTTACATCAAAACATTTTTTGTTTAAGCCCAGGGAGAAAAGTTTCAAAAGTAGACTTTTACTAAAATTGAAATCTTTCAAACGGAAATTTAATGACCTTTCCATCGATACCATACTTTCCATAAAGTAAATTTAAGCAATGAGTAGATTTAACTTTAAGTGTAGTGTAAATACTTTTAACTACCTTTGATATGAATTTTGTACAATCAAGGCGCGCACACATAAATACGTACTTATGTATGTTATGTTTTGATGATGCCGACGACGCCGCCGCTTAAAAGGCGACGCTGCTGCTTTAGATACGCCGTTTTGTCTGCCTTTGACGCGCGCTGTAGATGTTATTGTTGCTGTTGGTGTATTTACATATTCATTTTTTTTTCTTTCTCTATACATATATATAAAAGAGTTTGTCCCGATGATAATGGAAGAGCCATAGCCTAATTGAAAAGAGCCAGAAGGCTGAAATTTTCACACAATTTTCCATGCAGGTAGGAGGTGAGCACTAAGAAGGGAATTTTTATTTGGACAACTCCTTCAAGTACCTCCCATACGATTTGGAGCACTTTTTACCCATTTTAAAAATCAAATTACAATTACAACAATTACCCATTCCACTACTGTCGCCTGATTGTCGCACAAGCTGAGGGTTTGATCGCGAGCGAGAATACAAAAACAAAACAAATGCGCAGTGACGCCTTCGCGTCGCACAAGCAAAGTCATAAAAAAAGGTTCTTACACTTGCAAAAAAGAAACGGATTTCCGTTTCTTAATGAATAAGTGCATACACAATTAAGTGAACAATGCGCTTGAAAATAATTTTCATAATTTTATGTACATGTACTACTTCGCACAGTGCACATTTTTTTTTTTCAAATTTGTGTGCCTTTGACAATTGATTTACGTTCCAAGTAGCGTTTGTTGTTGTTGTCAGTTTTGTTGTTGGGCCCGCACTGCTACTTTTTGTTGGTGTCATTGATTTTAAAAAAACAACAACAACATAACAAAACTTGGTGCGTCTAGAAAAATTTCCCACACCAGAATATGTTTTGGGGGTGGATTCGCCTACTTGCTGCTTATATAACTTAGACAAAACGTAACACACTAACATTTATTGGTATATTATTGATATACAATTTTGAATTAGCAAAGGGCGTTCACATAAGCGCGTGTGTTGCTCTTATGATAATCAGATAATTTGAAATCTCGCTCCGATCATGCGCCTTTGTTGTTGCTCATTTACGTTCACTCTCTATTTTATGTGCGCGCTTTGCATGTCAATCATAAAGTTTAATAACCCTAGCTCCTCCGCACACACACTAAATTAAAGCTAAAGGCAATATACAATTCACTTAACTGCAGCCTCTTAGATATGTTTTGCATTGATTCAGTGCGTGTGAAGAAGGTAGCGATACTACGCTCTTTGTTTGACTTGCAGAGCGCGCGCTTAGATAAGAGAATTAGCCGAAATAGCCAACAACGAAGGCGCGATTTAAAAATAATTTGTCATCTAGCGCCGAACATGAAGAGCGATGCGCGAGCGAATCTGAAAACAAGTAAGAAGGTTTTAGTCGAGAAATCCCGACTAAAAGATACCCTGAGCCCGTGTATTAAATGACTTGCAGAAGTGAGTTTTTCTTGATTTTAACTTTAATTTAAAATATCTCCAGTGTTTCTTAACCGATTTGGATCAAATTTTCATGGAAGTTATAAAGTTATCCATAGTTTCAACTCCTATTTTTACAATCGATTCCATATGTATATCGGAAACGAGAATAGTTATCGATAGTTTGAAATAAACTTGATCTGCCTGTGGATTAGGAGAAGTTATGATCCAAATTGGAAGTTTCTAGCATTTTTAGTCTTTGAGATTGACGCGTTTATACATACGGACGGACGGACGGACAGACTGACAGAAGGACATACCGTCATGGCTATATCGACTCGGCTGTTTATGCTGATCAAGAATATATATACTTTATATATGGGGTTGGAGATGCTTCTTTTTGCCTGTTACACACTTTTACACAAAACAAATATACCCATTTCATGGTTTAGGGTATAAAAAAATTTTATATTTTACGCATCGATTGCTTTCTAATATTTTGTAGCCACAGTAAGATAACAGAGAGAAGAACAAAGAAGAAGAAATATAACTGTTAATGGTACTCACTGCAAGCAGCATGCTCAGCTGATGCATGTCTGCATCACAAAGAGCGGCTTAAAGCTTGATCAGCGCGTGCGTCGCTCTTATGACTGCCGCTACATATAAAATAATTTGAATGCAATCATGCGTCTTTGTTGTTATTTACGCTCTTTTGTTTATGCGCGCGCTCTGCATGTCAAACATAAATCTTAATATCCCTATCTCCTCCGCACTCACTAAGCTAAGCTTGCCATAACTAAGAGGCTGCAGTTAATGGAATGGCATTGCCTAATTTGCACCAACTATACCTAGCTCTTAAGTGCAAGCGTTGTATGTTAGAGCTCGGTGTCTGTTGCTTAGATGAATAACTGTAATGCTCTTTCCAACATTATGTTTTTACATACGATAGTAAGAGAATTGGTTATGCATTTTAGTTCATATTTAATGTGAACAAAGAAAGTTCATTTTCGTTTCAGTGAGTTTTTTAATAATAATATTGTTTATATTAAGGATAATAATAACATCGAAAGTTACTTTTTGGATCAGTGAGTTTTTCAATATTCTGATTTTCGTATATCTATATCTATATATATATATAAACATTCCTTTAAAATACTTATATATATATAAGTTAATTTAAAATACGTATTTTATGATAAGTTAAACAAAAATTTAATTGCTATTATTTAAATATTTAAATAACAATCAACGTATTTTAATTTCTTTAGTTGTTTTTTGCACACAAGAAAATTAAGTTGATTTTCGACTTAATAATTGAAGCAATTGAAGCAACATTATATATAGTTGTCTTCTATTTTGCATATTATATAATAGTTATATAGACGCTGCTTTAGTGCATTTAAAAATCAAATAAAACTAAGCAGTCTGAATATTCTATTAAAATAATATAAGTTGGTATATTCAACTTTATTGAATTCTATACTTTGTATAGACGCTGTAACGTTGTACAGTGAAGTCAATTTTTGACTTTTTTTGAAGTATTTATTTATTTATAAAACTTACTTTAAATTAAGTTGTTAATTTGTTTTGTTGTTATTTTTTTAAACAAAATTAATAAGTCGTTTTTCGACTCAATAATTGAAGCAATTGAAGCAACATTATATATAGTTGTCTTCTATTTTGCATATTATATAATAGTTATAAAGACGCTGCTTTAGTGCATTTAAAAATCAAATAAAACTAAGCAGTCTGAATATTCTATTAAAATAATATAAGTTGGCATATTCAATTTTATTGAATTTTATACTTTGTATAGACGCTGTAACGTTGTTCAGTGAAGTCAATTTTTGACTTTTTTTGAAGTATTTATTTATTTATAAAACTTACTTTAAATTAAGTTGTTAATTTGTTTTGTTGTTTTTTTTTTTAAAAAAAATAATACGTCGATTTTAGACTTAATAATTGAAGCAATTGAAGCAACATTATATATAGTTGTCTTCTATTTTGCATATTATATAATAGTTATAAAGACGCTGCTTTAGTGCATTTAAAAATCAAATAAAACTAAGCAGTCTGAATATTCTATTAAAATAATATAAGTTGGCATATTCAATTTTATTGAATTTTATACTTACCTATAGACACTGTAACGTTGTAACAATCGTTTTACAGTGAAGTCAATTGTCTCACAGCCAAATTAAAAGATGTCTATTGAAACTTTAGATATTAGTGGTGTTTTGGTGCCGCATTCAGTTGTTGCCATAATTGGTGATGGAGCCTGTCTTTTTAGATCTATTTCCTACCTTTTATTTGGTAGGCAAGGCTTCCATGGCACCATACGCCAACATATTGTAGCCCATGTTGTAACCAACTGGCAAACTTTTGCTTGCTTCAGCATAAACTTAAATGGAGAGTGTTATAGCTCTTCTGAACAATATGAGTGCGATATGTCAAATTCAAATACTTATGGTACTGCATGTGAGCTTCAAGCAGCAGCAGAAATTTTTGCTGTAAATTTCCAAGTTTTTCAGAATGGAAATTTATTACAATCATTCGGAAATAATATGCATCCTGTAAAAAGATTGCGTTTTACCGGTCCATTAATGAATGGACATTTTGATGTTTATATTCCTTTAGAGGCAGTATTAACTCAAGATACCGATACGTCAAGTGAATGTATAACTGAAAATGTTAAAACGCCTGTTAAAAGACGTAGTCGATTTACCGACAAAACAAAAAAAAGGTTAAAACACACAGTTTTGAAAAAATCGTGATATTAATAGGGGTAAGCGCATAGAAGCTTCAAAAAGATATCGTGTTAATAATCCTGATGTTAATAGAGATATAATGAGAAGACATCGTGCTAATAATCCTGAAGCTCATAGAGCTCCAGAGAGAAGACATCAGGCTAATAATCCTGATGCACGTCAAGAAAGGCGTTTGCGTGTATGGAGTGTTAAAGCCATGTCTGGCTTAAACTATGATTTTGAAATAGCTTACAAGTCAGATAAAATTACTCAACTTGGTAGTATGAATTTGATATGCAAACATTGTAATGCTTTAAAATGGAAAAATGAGCCTTTGGGTATCTGTTGCAAGGCAGGAAAAGTTAAACTTTCACAAAATGAAAGTTTGCCTGATCCACTTAAAAGCTTAATAATTGGTGGACATCCCAAGCATGATCATTTCATTGATCGTATAAGAAAGTATAACAGCTGCTTTCAAATGACTTCTTTTGGAAGTACAAAAATTATAAATGAAAGTTGGTCAACCTTTAAAGTCCAAGGACAAGTGTATCACCTAATTGGTAGTGTCCAACCTTTGCCAAATGAAGAAATGCAGTTTCTTCAAATTTATTTTGTCGGTGATGATGAAAGGAAGCTCAACTACGTTGCAGAAATATTTCAAATGTTGATTGTAGCGTAGTAAAGGATCTTCAATGTATGTTTCATCAGCATAATCGTTATGTAAAAGATCTAAAAATGGCTCTCAATAAAATACCAAGAAGTACTAAAGACTATAAATTGATTATACATGCTGATCGAACACCCGCTGGTGCTCACAAAGGGCTTTACAATGCACCTCAATCAAGCGAAGTAGCTTTAGTTATTGTTGGTCAGCAATTTGAAAAGCGCGATATTATTATAGAAAGCCATAATAATAAATTACATCGTATAAGTGAGGTGCATCGATCATACGATGCCTTACAGTACCCTTTGCTATTTCCTTACGGCGAAGATGGCTATTCAGTGGATATACCACAATGGAATCCATTATTAAAAAAGGAGGAACAAAAAAAAACGATATCTGCGTTAAGCTTTTACAGCTATAAAATAATGATTCGTCAATCTGAGATAAATCATTTAATTTATTGTCGTTCCCTTTTTAGTCAGTTTTTGGTTGATATGTATGCTAAAATTGAAACAGAAAGGTTAAATTATATTCGCTACAATCAAGCGAAACTCAGAGCAGATAGCTATATACATCTACAAGATGCAATAGGCCAACAAGATGTTGTCGCAGCTCAACTTGGTCAGATGGTAATTTTACCTTCTTCTTTTACAAGCTCTGCACGATATATGCATGAAAAGACTCAAGATGCTATGACATATGTTCGCCATTATGGGCGACCAGATCTTTTCATAACATTCACATGCAATCCACAATGGAATGACATCAAAAGTGTTTTATTACCGGGTCAAAAACCTCATGATCGTCACGATATTATAGCTCGAGTTTTTCATTTAAAAGTTAAAGCTTTAATGTCCCTATTGACAAAAGGTTCTTTGTTTGGAAGCGTTCAATGTTTCATGTACTCTGTGGAATGGCAAAAGCGGGGCTTACCACATATACATATTCTACTTTGGTTAGAAAATAAAATAAGACCTGATAAAATCGATAAGATTATTTGTGCCGAAATACCAAACGCAGATGAGGATCCATTGTTATTTAACATTGTTAAATCAAATATGATTCATGGTCCTTGCGGTGCATTTAACAATAAGTCGCCATGCATGAGAGATGGAAAATGTACCAAAAGGTTTCCTCGACAATTTCTTAAAGAAACTGTGACTGGAAAAGATAGTTACCCTCTATATCGTAGAAGAGCGATAGAAGATGGTGGTAATGCAATTAATATAAATGGTAATTGCATAGATAATCGTTGGGTTGTGCCTTACAATTGTGTACTATTGAGAACATTTGAAGCTCATATAAATGTTGAGTATTGTAGTTCTGTAAAGTCTATTAAATACATCTGTAAATATGTTAACAAGGGCAGTGATCAAGCATCATTTACTCTTGAAGACCAACGCAATGAAATTAATATGTACGAAAGTGGCCGGTATATAAGTAGCTCAGAAGCAGTATGGAGAATCCTTGCATTTCCCATACATGAACGTTATCCGGCTATTACTCACTTAGCTGTTCATTTAGAAAATGGTCAACGGATATATTTTAACCCCAATAATCCGCAACAATTACTTGACAGATTAAGCACTACACCCAAAACCACTTTGCTAGCCTTCTTTGAGCTCTGCACACGTGATGAGTTTGCAAGAACGCTTCTATATTGTGAAGTTCCATCGTATTTTACATGGAACAATAAAGAATTTCAAAGAAGAAAACGAGGGCATGATGTGCCAAATTTTCCTGGAGTTAAAAGAGATTCAGCTTTGGGAAGAGTTTACACTATTCATCCCAATAATACTGAATGTTTTTATTTAAGACTTTTATTACATTTTGTAAGGGGCCCAACTTCATTTTTAAGTTTAAAAACCGTTAATGGTGTAGCATACTCATCATTTCAATTGGCGTGTAAAGCTCTAGGATTACTAGAAGATGATAAGCACTGGGATTCAACTATAGCCGAAGCTGTCATATGTCAAAATCCTACAAAACTTAGAGAACTTTTTGCAATAATGTTAGTATTTTGTCAAATTTCAGATGCTCTTAAACTTTGGAATACTTATAAAGACAGTTTCTCAGAAGATATTTTAAAAGCCTTTAATTTTTCACAAGACAGATATATTGATGAAAGTATTGTGAATAATAGGAAAAGCCTATTGGAGGATAAATCTACATACAAAACAGTGAGAAAGGATCCAACACAACTACTAATAAGGAAAAACAACACTATCGTAAATGACCTGTACAAACAAAACTATATAGATTACAAATTAAAAGCGACACTATACTGTTCAAGTGGGCACGCTCCCAGATTATACGGATTACCTAAAATACATAAAAAGACACACCCCTAAGACCAATAGCATCATCGACGAACGTACCATGTTACAAATTGGCAAAACATATAGGCAACATTTTAAATAATATAACTTCAAAACAATACAATATACTGAACGCGGTACAATTAAAAGGAAAACTCAAAAACGAAAAAATTGAAAATGATGATAGACTCGTATCGTTCGACGTGGTATCATTATTTACAAATATACCCATAAGCACAGCAATACAAACCATAATGGGTAGATGGACGGAGATTACAGAACATACACAGATACCAAGGAAAAAGTTTAAGGAAATACTTGACTTTATTTTAATCGATAACAACTACCTGACATACAACAACAAAACTTACCACCAGATTTTTGGTATGCCCATGGGCAACCCCATCTCCCCACCATAGCGAACATTGTACTAGACAAGATATTAGACAACGCAATACAAGACTTAGCCAAAAATAACATACACATCAAACATATATACAAGTACGTAGATGACATCATATGCATATTAAAAGAAAAGGATGCACAACACATACTTGACACACTCAATAAGCAACACATAAGAATACAATTTACAATGGAAAAGGAACTGAACAACAAAATTGCTTATCTTGACACGGAACTAACAAGAAATAGGAAAAACATAGGATTCAAATGGTATACCAAGACGATCGCATCAAATAGGATTATGAGTTTCCACTCACACCAGCCAATGAACCAAAAAATAAACACTGCAAAAAACATGGTCAGAAAAGCATACACACTGAGCGACGAACAACACAGGCCCGAAATATATATAAAATTAAAATCTATATTACTAAAGAACAGCTACCCGGAACGATTAGTGGACAACATAATACTAGAAATCACAAACGAAAACAACAAAATCTTAAAAGAACAAAACGACAATTCGAACGAAGAAAAAATTAACCAATACGTGAGCATACCATATATAGAACATTTAACTAATAAACAAACACTCGCGAAAATTATGCCAGCTGATGCCACCAAACACCTAACATATGCATATAAAGCGCACAAAAATACACGTAGATTGTTTACGAATACGAAAGACAAGATCGACAAGGAACAACAACAAAACGTCATTTACCAAATCAGCTGCATGGGAAGAGAGGGAGAGCGATGTAACGGTGTCTATATCGGGACAACCAAGAGAGCGTTTGGAGCGAGACTCAACGAACACCGGGGGGATGCGAAAAAGGGAAAAATGACCACAGCTCTTGCACAGCACACAACAACAACAGGTCACACAGCTGACTTCGAAAACGCTAAACTGTTGGACATTGAACGGAGAGAGAGAACGAGACTGACGTTAGAAAGCTTACGAATACAACAAAGCAGCATGAACGCTGTGAACCACAAAGAAGACTTAGAACAGACAAACAACATTTATTCGACAGTAATAACAGATGACTGCAGCAGAAAACATGCAAAAACGGACAAAAACGACCAACGTCGATAGAAAGTAGTGCAATTTTTAAATTTATTTTTAATTTAAATGTGATGACAATGCTGTAAGGTTTTAGTGAAAAGATAAATGTATGTATTCATAAGTGGTTGTTTTTAATATTTGTTTTTGTATTTTAATTATAAAAACACAAAATGTTATGCAGGCTCCCTGAAGAAGGCTTAATATAAGCCGAAACGACGTAGGAGAAAATTGATGGGGAAATAAACAAAACACCATCAAAAAACAACAACGGCCTTTTATTCCGATACAAATTATCTGCAAATATTGTGAATAATGTTTTAAATAAATGTCTTATTTACATTGAAGATATAGTTCTGTCTATTGGTGGTCAAAACTTGACTTATTATGGACTTCCATTACCAATCAGAACCGAGGAAATTGTTCAAAATATTGAATATCATAGAGAAACAAATTACGATAATTGCGATAATTTTGTTGTTAATAATGAGCTACTCCTCACTGCTGAGCAAAAACAAGTATACGAAAAGATACTAAATAGCGTTGAAGCAGAAAAGGGAGAAATCTATTTTTTAGATGCACCTGGTGGAACAGGTAAAACGTATCTTTTAAATTTATTATTGGCAAAGGTACGGCAAAGTAAAAACATTGCATTGGCCGTTGCCTCTTCCGGTATTGCAGCCACTTTACTAAATGGTGGTCGCACAGCGCATTCTACACTTAAGATTCCATTTAATTTGATTCATTTAGAAACACCACAATGCTCAATTTCAAAGCAATCTAATATTGCTGCTGTGCTCAGAGATTGCAAGCTTATTGTTTGGGATGAGTGTACTATGGCTCATAAAGGTGCTTTTGAAGCTGTATATCGATCTTTGAAAGACATTCGAGATAGTGAATACTTAATGGGTGGCATAACTGTTCTCTTAGCTGGTGATTTTCGACAAACTCTTCCAGTGATCCCTAGGGGAACAAGAGCAGATGAAATAAATGCGTGCTTAAAGTCTTCAATTTTGTGGCCCAAAATTCAGAAACTTGCATTAACGAAAAATATGCGAGTGCACTTAAAAGGTGATAGCATAGCTGGTGAATTTGCAGAAATGCTTCTTAAAATAGGAAATGGATTATTTCCAGCTCATGATGGCAAAATAACTTTACCATCAACTTTGTGTCATGTTGTGAAAAGTATTGAAGAGCTAACTCTAAAAATATTTCCGGATATTACAAATATCTCTGAAAAATCACTCGAATGGTTTTCAGAACGTGCTATTTTGACTGCGAGAAATGACAATGCATTGGAAATAAACGAGTTTTTATTAAAATCATTTCAAAGTGAAGAAATGACATATAACTCTATTGATTCTGTGACTGAAGTCGAAGATGCAGTTCATTACCCCGTCGAGTTTCTTAATTCATTAAATCCGGCTGGCCTGCCACATCATAAATTAACTTTAAAGATTGGTTCACCTGTAATGTTGATCCGCAACTTGAAACCGCCAAAACTATGCAATGGTACAAGATTGCAAGTTAAAGTCCTTCATAAGAATGTTGTCGAAGCAATTATCTTTACTGACAATGGTATAGGGGAAACGGTTTTTATACCGAGAATTCCATTAATACCTTCTGACTCTGAATTGCCATTTCAATTTAAAAGATTGCAATTTCCTTTAAAAGTTTGTTTTGCCCTAACAATCAATAAATCACAGGGACAAACTCTCAAATTAGCCGGACTAGATTTAAGACACGATTGCTTCTCTCATGGCCAATTTTATGTAGCCTGCTCAAGAGTCAGTTCACCAAAAAGTTTAGTTGTATTAGCACCTGACGGAAAAACAACCAATGTCGTTTATCAAGAAGCTCTTAACAGTTGTTAATAATTGCAAATTAAATTCAACAAGTGGATAAGGCCTACTGGGGAAACCACAATAAAAAATTACGCACCTGATTCTCTACCTCAATGGTGGCGTGGAAAAGAGAATATTAAATACTTTGCTTTAATTTGTTGTTAAATATTTTCTAATTTATTTCTATATTCTATTGCTAAAATTTATATAATCTATCCGCGCAGCGAAGTAAGCGGGCCACTTACTAGTATTGAATAAGTTATGAATCTAATGTTTAGATCTAATAAATATGTTAAAGTTGTTGCTAAGCGTTGTTTAAAAGGCACTGAAGACAAAAGACCGTTTACGATGAGTCTTTCGTTTTTTCGCTCTTCTGCTTACCCTCAATGAGCGAGCGTTCAGTTGGATCGCTCTCTCTAAGTTGTTGTTGAGTGAGCATAACAAGAACCACGCAACAGAGAACAGTTAACCGAAAACCAAAACAAAGAGAAACGAAAAGTTCTGTTCAGAGCGAGAGCACACGCGCATCGTCTTTTTCGGTTGTGTTAGAGTGCAGACCGCAAAACGAAAGATGGTTGAGAGTTATTTGCGAGCTATGGTTTAAACTAAGTTACAATTGCTTTGCATTTCGAAATAACATCAGAAACTTCAGGCGCATTTAAAGCATTGTCGCAAACTAAATTTGCGAAACACGGAATATGACGGCTTTTCCCAAAAGAATCATGAATTGCTTTACGATATTAGCGCCATTGTCCGTTACCACTGCCATTACGTTTTCTCTGTAAATTGCAAATTCGAGCAAAGATTTTTCCAATGCATCCGAAATATGTACAGCTGTATGGGCTTCGCTTAATTTATAGACAGCAATTGTTCCAGAAAATTGCTT
Source organism: Scaptomyza montana (assembly GCA_018904305.1). Classification (NCBI taxonomy): domain Eukaryota; kingdom Metazoa; phylum Arthropoda; class Insecta; order Diptera; family Drosophilidae; genus Scaptomyza; species Scaptomyza montana. The sequence goes on from JAEIGR010000010.1 coordinate 2,405,176, forward strand.
GCTTCCAAACAAACCGTGAACTGTCACACCGATCATTAAATGAAATCAAAAAAATCACTAAGTATTTAATGCTTGTTTGATCGTTGCCAGGGCACTGAAAACTCACATTCGACATGGGAAAATGGCAAATTATCGGTGACAATCATTTCCATGATTGATTGCGTCAATTTTTGATGCAAAGTACCTCCTGATGCATAACTTTGCACATTTGAGAAACAGGGTTTAAGAACTGACTGCCTATAATTATACTCGATACCGAAGGTAAAGAGTATATTGAGTTTGTGCAATGTCCGTCATGGTGTCTGTCCGTCTGTCTGTCTGTCAGTCTGTCTGTCTGTCCGTCTGTCCGTCTATATGAACGCAACTTTTTTCCACACCCTTCAAGCTAGAGACTTGAAACTTTCCAATTCTCTTTATCTATGGGATAGTAAATTAAAGTGTCAAGATGGGGGTTCTACGATAACTGGGGGGCTGGCAAATCGATAAATTCGATAACTCAAAACCGATAAATCCACATATTTCGCACATCCTTACAGCTAGAACTACCAAATTTGGTAAAAAGATAGCTACTAGCAACCCCCAAAAAACTGCATCAAAAATTTTGGAGCCACGCCCACCCATTCCGCCCCCAGCCCCCCCGCATTTTAAAGTCAAAAAAGCCTATATCTCCCACAGTTTTTGAGATATAGCCACCAAATTTGGTGTCAAGATAGGTGATGATAACCCCCCAAAAACTGCATTAAAAGTTTGGATGCCACGCCCACTTATAATGCCCTAGCCGCCCCAGCGCTTCGTCAAAAACGGGAATGAGTGTATCTTCCAGAGTTGTGGAGCTAGAGCCACCAAATTTGGTAGGAAGATAGCTGGCAACGACCCCCAAAAATCTGCATCAAAGTTTTGGAGCCACGCCCACCCATTCCGCCCCCAGCCCCGCCGCATTTTGAAATCAGAAAAACCAATGTCTCCCACAGTTTTTGAGCTATAGCCACCAAATTTGGTGCCAAGATAGGTGTTGATGACCCTCCAAAAACTGCATCAAAAATTGGATGCCACGCCCACCACTACCGCCCTAGCCGCCCCCATCTGCCCCAACGCTTCGTCAAAAACGGGAATGCGTGTATCTTCGAGAGTTGTGGAGCTAGAGCCACCAAATTTGGTAGGAAGATAGCTGGCAACGACCCCCAAAAATCTGCATCAAAGTTTTGGAGCCACGCCTACCCATTTCGCCCCCCTTTCCCCACCATTTACAAACTTTTAGCTAGAGTCACCAAATTTGGTATGAAGGTAGCAATTGACATCCCACATAGATCAGCACCAAAAATTTGAATGCCACGCCCAACCATACCGCCCCCAGCCCCCCTTTCCCTACTTTTACAAACTTTGAGCTAGAGTCACCAAATTTGGTATGAAGATAGCAATTGACATTCCACAAAGATCTGAGACATCGGTTTTAATACTGGTATCGAGTATACCGCAGTCGGTTGCGTCCGACTGCATTGTTTCCACTTGTTTTATGTAACACTTTGGCTAATGCTGGCTGTTTCTACGGTGCCTGATGTTGTTTGATGTTTGAATTCGTCAACGTTCTTAGACGGTTGACATTTTTGGCGTCCTTTGCATGTTTTAGCTGTAAGTGCTGAAGCATATTTGATGTGTTATTCGAACACTTCAACAGCTTGCCACATAAGCCACATTTCACTCTTGAAAAGCTCTCCTTCGTAAAAAAAAAAAAATGAGTGTTGGAACTCACGGGCGATGTGTAAACACCTGTTTGTTGGTGTGTTTGTACCTATATTATTGCTATGAGTAAGTTTTCTTGAACAAAAATATTATTTTATTGAATTTGGGTTTACTTTTTGAATTTGGGTTCATCATTCGTCAGTTCATTCTCTTAATAAAGAAGTCCGCTATGTTAGTCTGTAAGTGTGTGTGTGTGTGTGTATTTACAAAACGAAGCAGTACAGAATTTCACTAGACGAATGATAAATGTTGGATACTCTTATAATGTTGGAAGATGAACTGTTTTTAGTTATTTCTCAATTGTGTGCTAACGCCAACCTTTGCTAATAAAAGTAATCAAAATATGCAATTATTGCAAATATATAAGCAAGCAAGTTGTCTTTCGTTGGTGACGGTCGTGTTTTTGCGTGCTCTTAAATATTAATTGTTCTCTGTGTTTGTGAACGGTGTATTACTCTGTTTAATCTGGTAATTAATTCTAGCAGTGAATGCAAATATACGTGTATATACTTACGTTGGCAAAAAAGAGTTTTGCCAAGCTTATACTCAATTTAATTTGCAGTTGAGTTGACGCTGCTGTGCCTTAAATAAAGAAAACATACGTACATATATATACAGTGGGCCAAAAAAGTATTGGCACAAGAGCAAATATCAAGTTCCGAACACTTTAACTTTTGATCCTGAAGGACGACAGCCAAATTGAAAATGCTATTTTATAGAACGATAAATTACCTATTTATATCGCAAAATCAAATTCAAATATTCATATTTTGTCCTTACTTATGCTTGTTACTGTGAAAAAAGGCACAAATTTACGCCAAAAAAGTAATGGCACAGACAGCATACTGGCCTTTGCTTATGCTATTGTAACGGTAAAGTCCCGTTTTTTTTGCATCACACTTTGCGTTCAGCTTCTGCAATACGCACATTATATGTGTCGCTTCACTTTCGGTTTTGATTTCATCACAAACACGCATAAATGGGCAGAGGATCAGAAGTTTCTATTGAATCGTGAAAAATGATTATAAAACTTTATATTCAAAACAAAACTTATCGGGAAATTGGTGCATTAGTTGACCGGTCATCGTCAAGTGTTCGTAATATTATTAATTATTACGTCACCAGCGGAAAATTAGAGCCAGAGAGCCGAATTGGACGTCCAAAAAAATTTACTCAGCGTCAAGAGAGGGTTATAGTGGCTGCAGTGGCTCAAGATCCGATGACATCATCTGTAAAACTATGTCAGAGGTTGCAGGAATCTTTTAAAGAAAACTTTTGCCCACAAACCGTGCGGAATACGCTCTATAAGGCTGGGTACAATGCTAGAGTACCACGTCGAGAGCCACTCATATCAAAGGCAAACGAACAGAAGAGGCTAGAACTTGCTAAGGCTCACGTAAACCAGCCGGATTCTTTTTGGAATACTGTCTTATTCAGTGACGAATCCAAGTTTAACATTTTTAGACCCGATGGTGCCCAAAAAGTGTGGCGTAAAGCTAATAAGGAGCTCGAAGAAAAAAATTTTATTAAAACTGTTAAGCATGGTGGTGGCAACGTTATGGTGTGGGGGTGTTGTGCAGCTTCTGGCGTTATTCAATTGGCATTTACTGATGAAACAATGGATAAACACGTCTTTCTCAACATTTTAAAAAATAATTTGACACCCAGTGTTGAGAAATTGGGGCTGCATGGGACGAATTGGCTGTTCCAACAAGACAATGATCCCAAACATTCGTCATATTTAGTGCAGGAATGGCTGACATACCACTGCAAGCAGCTGAAAACACCACCACAATCACCGGACCTCAACCCTATCGAGCATATTTGGCATATTCTGGACAAAAAAATACGTTCTCAGCCCATAACGTCGAAGGAATCTCTCAAACAGGCGCTCGTTACCCAATGGGGTCTAATAACCAGCCAGGAGACCGCCAACTTAGTTGGAAGTATGAAACGACGTCTTCAAGCCGTGATCAAGGCCAATGGCGGCCCAACAAAATATTAATTTTTTGTTTATACCAATATTTTATGCATTATTAACGTTTTTTTATGAAGTGTGCCAATACTTTTTTGGCGTAAATTTGTGCCTTTTTTCACTGTAACAAGCATAAGTAAGGATATAATATAGGTAATTTATCGTTCTATAAAATAGCATTTTCAATTTGGCTGTCGTCCTTCAGGATCAAAAGTTATAGTGTTCGGAACTTGATATTTGCTCTTATGCCAATACTTTTTTGGCCCACTGTACGTATATTTGCTTTTGCATTTTTTGTGTCTACTAACAACAAACAGCTTGTCAATTTTATTACTCTCGCTTTTCAGCATCAGTCCTCTCCCGCTTTCGTCCGGTCTTATCCGTCGTGCTTGCGGTTGTATTCTGCCTTCGTGCTCACGTTCCCTCACTCAAGCGCTCTTCTGATTTTTACCGTATCGTGCTCATTGCATCGACACCTACATACGTACATACCTGCACCCTTCTTTGTTTTGGTATAACATATCAATTTTCATATTAAACTACCTATTTAATTTATTCAATATGCTTGTCTGCTGCAGCAAAAATTGTAAAACGGTTGGAACAACCAACCAACATTTCATTTTATGTAGATTGTGTGACAACATGATCCACATGAAATGCGGTGGCTTTACGGCCAAAATAAGGGACTGCTTAGTTGCAGACACAGGCCTTAAATGGTTCTGTGAGAGCTGCAATGTAGTGGAGAAGGAAACTGCCCAATGCATTAGGCAGACTCATGAAGGTTTCAAGTCTATGCATGTTGCCTTCAACAATCTGCATACGTCATTTAAAGAGCTTGAAAACAATTTTAAAAATGGCAAGACGATCACTGAATCTTCGAAGCGTAAGAAGACTTCGGGTCCCTACCCGCCTTGTGTTCCACCTGTCTTGTCCAGTAAGCCACTTCTGGTGTCTTGCATTAATCACATAACTCCTGTTGCTAGCCCATTAATGGTATTTAACTCGCCGGCAAGAAATCCCACTAATAGCCTAACCACCGTTACTTCTATTAATAAGCCCTCTGGTTCGACGGCTTGTGTGCCTAGTAATCCTACTGGCGGTACGGCTGGGGCTCCCAAGCCTCTTGTTGTTGTGCCATTTAATAAAATTATATTTGTGTCCAGGCTGGCATCCGATACTTCATCGGATTATGTTTCAGCTTATGTTAAAAGTAAAATTGATTATCCTCTTATTATTGTTGAGAAGTTTAAATTTAAACACGCCCGAAGTATATCTTCTTTCAAGTTGAGCGTGCCGCCTGAACTCTTTTTGACAATTTGTTCAGAAAAATTCTGGCCGCAGCAGCTTGTTGTAAAGGAGTATGAGAATAGGCGAAGTAATAATAATAAGGGCATAAGGATTAGTAGTGCACAGCCTGTTAGCCACCCAGTTGCCTCCACCTCGGTGGCAAAAAACAAATAAAACTACTTAGTTTGGCCTAACAAAATGTTAGAGGCCTTAACACTAAACTGGCTAAATTATATGTTAACAGCTTATCATTTGATTCACATATAGTTGCACTCACGGAAACCTGGTTAAAACCCGATATTTCTGATTATTCCATTTTTCCGTCTAAATATAACTTGTACAGACGCAATCGTGCCTCCCGCAAGGGGGGTGGTGTTCTAATTGCTGTTGACTCTTGTTTTTCCTCTGAACAGATTCTTTCTCATGATCTTCCGGACATAGAGTTTTTATGTGTTAAAATATTACTAAACGGCCGTTCACTTTATGTTACTTGTTCTTATATTCCTTCTCATTCTGCTACTAACATTTACTCATCCCATCTAAGTGCCCTGCAACTTGTTTCGTCATTGTTGACAGATATGGTTAATCTGATAGAAATTGGTGATTTTAATCTGCCACATGTTGTATGGTCTGTGAACGACACATCTTCGGCGGTATTACCAGTCACTTCTGATGATTTTATCGATGGCCTACTGGAGTTAGGCCTATCGCAAGTTAACAGGGTGCATAACTGTAGTGGTAGAATGTTGGACTTAATATTTGTTTTGGACTCAGATTGCAGTAATGCTAGTAGAATTCCCCCTCTAGTGCTTCCGGAAGATACCTATCATCCAACCTATCCATCGAATTTCTAAATCCTAGTTCAGTATCTAATAATACTTTAAAAACCCGTTGCTTTCGTAAAACTAACTTTAATAAATTAAATTATCTTCTTTACCATACTAATTGGTCTCGCCTTTATTCTTGTAGTGATATAGAAACTGCCATTGCCATATTTTATAGGACCCTGAATTCGCTTTTGGATATTTGTGTTCCCCTCACTTGTTCTTCAAGTGATAATAAACCACCTTGGTTTACGAGGGAACTATCGAAATTGAAAAACGTGAAGACAAGATCATTTAAAAAATTTAAAAAATCGGGAACTACTTTAGATTTATCTTCTTATTTAGTAGCTAAATCTAGTTTTCTTTCTGTTAACACATCTTGTTATAATAATTATCTTAATCGTTGTAGACTAAACTTTTCACGTGATTCTAAACAATTTTATAAATTTGTTAACTCTAAACGTAAGTCTTCTTGCTTGCCATCCTCAGTATACCTTGATAATACAAAAGCAAGTTCTGATCAGGCAGTAGCAGATCTATTTGCTGAGTATTTTCAATCAGTATACTCAACGAGTTTATATAGTTGCAGTAATTCCTATCCTTTTCAAATTCAAACGTCAAATTTCATATATGTCCCAGTAATTACTGAGTCTACGATCCTGAGTGAATTTAACTTTATCAAACGTAGCTACTTGCCTGGTCCTGATGGAGTGCCAGGCTGTATTCATAGATACTGCGCGGATTCACTTTGTTAGCCCTTAAATAAATTATTTAACTTGTCTGTTGACTGAACTGTGTTTCCTGATATATGGAAGGAATCCTTTATAATTCCACTCCATAAAAATTCTTCAAAGTCAAACGTTAAAAATTTAGGGGTATATCCAAGTTGTCTGCCATTCCAAAAGTCTTTGAAAAAATTATATGTTCTCAACTGCAACACGGATGTAGTTCAATTATATCGCCTTATCAACACGGTTTTGTTAGGCTTAGATCTACTACCACTAACCTTCTTGAATTCACTTCGCTTGTTATCAAAGGGTTTCAGGAGAAAATGCAAACTAACGTTGTTTACACCAATTTTAGTAAGGCATTTGATTCTGTGAGACATTCTCAGTTGCTTCAAAAATTTAATGTTATTGGATATCCAACAAAACTTTTAATGTGGCTTTCGGAGTACTTGTGTGGCCAAACACAAAATAATATTTTTAAATCATCTGTATCTAAGCCTATTTTTGTTACCTCTGGGGTTCCCCAGGGGAGTCATCTAAGACCTTTGCTATTTAATCTGTTTATTAACGACCTTCCATCTGTTATTACTAAGTCCTATGTATATATGTTTGCTGATGATGTGAAACTATGTTTCACCTACAATGATGCTTCTCTTTGTAACTTGCTACAGTCGGATTTGGGTGCATTGTCGGCCTGGTGTCGTTTCAACTTACTCAATTTAAATTGTTCAAAATGTAAAGTCATGTCTTTTTGTAGAAGTACCCCTCATACTGCTTGCTTGATGCTTCACCACTTGACCGCTTGTTTGAAATTAAAGATTAAGGTATTATTCTTGATTCTAAATTAAAGTTTGACTCTCATATTTCGTCTATGGTAAATGAGGCCATTAATGTCTTTGGCTTCATCAAGCGGTGGTCGAAAGAGTTTAACGATCCCTACACCACTAAAACGCTTTATACATCCCTAGTACGTCCCATCCTGGAGTATGGATCCTGTGTGTGGTCCCCTCAATACTCGATTCCCCAGGATAGAATTGAATCTGTGCAGAAGAAATTTCTTCTATTTGCCCTTAGAAGTTTTAACTGGGTTCCTGGAGTTGACTTACCCCCATATTCAAGTAGACTCCTTTTAATAAATCTTCCCTCCCTATTAAACCGTAGAACCATGCATGGAGTATTATTTATTACTAACCTACTTAATGGTGAAATTGACTCATCAGTTCTTTTGAGTCGAATTAAATTTTATGTCCCAATTAGATCTTCACGTAGTTTTTTACCTCTTAGCCTTGATCGTTGCTTGAGCAACTATTTAATTCATGAACCATTTCGTGTTATATGTTCTGACTATAACAAACTTTATTCTCTTGTCTCCTTGGAGACCTCAATTCCAGTACTAAAACGATCGATCCTGTTATGTTTATCAAATCGTAACCACTAACTACTAATCTAACGCTGGTCTGATTGGGTTTTTCTGGGTTTTCCCCAATCCACGCAACAAATGTTGGACCACTAATTTTATTGCTGAATTTCCCAGAGCTTTAACGTTAACTTTATATTTTTATACTCGATACCGAAGGTAAAGAGTATATTGGTTTTGTGCAATGTCCGTCATGGTGTCTGTCCGTCTGTCCGTCCGTATGTGTGCAAGTTTTTTCCACACCCTTCAAGCTAGAGACTTGAAACTTTCCAATTCTCTTTATCTATGGGATAGTAAATTAAAGTGTCAAGATGGGGGTTCTACGATAACTGGGGGGCTGGCAAATCGATAAATTCGATAACCCAAAACCGATAAATCCACATATTTCACACATCCTTACAGCTAGAAGTACCAAATTTGGTAAGAAGATAGCTACTAGCAACCCCCAAAAAACTGCATCAAAAATTTTGGAGCCACGCCCCCATTCCGCCCCCAGCCCCCCCGCATTTTAAAGTCAAAAACGCATATATCTCCCACAGTTTTTGAGCTATAGCCACCAAATTTGGTGCCAAGATAGGTGATGATGACCCCCTAAAAACTGCATCAAAAGTTTGGATGCCACGCCCACCGATACTGCCCTAGCCGCCCCCATCCACCCCAACGCTTCGTCAAAAACGGGAATGAGTGCATCTTCCAGAGTTGTGGAGCTAGAGCCTCCAAATTTGGTGGGAAGATAGCTGGTAACGACCCCCAAAAAACTGCATCAAAATTTGGAGCCACGCCCACCCATTACGCCCCCAGCCCCCCCGCATTTCGAAATTAGAAATGGCTATATCTCCCACAGTTTTTGAGCTAGAGCCACTAAATTTGGTGCCAAGATAAGTGACGATGACCCCCTAAAAACTGCATCAAAAGTTTGGATGCCACGCCCACCAATACTGCCCTAGCCGCCCCCATCCACCCCAACACTTCGTCAAAAACGGGAATGCGTGTATCTTCCAGAGTTGTGGAGCTAGAGCCTCCAAATTTGGTGGGCAGATAGCTGGTAACGACCCCCAAAAATCTGCATCAAAGTTTTGGAGCCACGCCCACCTATTTCGCCCCCCTTTCCCCACTTTTTACAATTTTCGAGCTAGAGTCACCAAATTTGGTATGAAGATAGCAATTGACATTCCACAAAGATCTGCATCACACATTTGGATGCCACGCCCACCCATACCGCCCCCAGCCCCCCTTTCCCCACATTTTACAAATTTCGAGCTAGAGTCACCAAATTTGGTATGAAGATAGCAATTGACATTACACAAAGATCTGCATCAAAAATTTGGATGCCACGCCCACCCATACCGCCCCCAGCCCCCCTTTCCCCACTTATTACAAATTTCGAGCTAGAGTCACCAAATTTGGTATGAAGATAGCAATTGACATTCCACAAAGATCTGCATCACAAATTTGGATGCCACGCCCACCCATACCGCCCCCAGCCCCCCCTTTCCCCACATTTTACAAATTTCGAGCTAGAGTCACCAAATTTGGTATGAAGATAGCAATTGACATTACACAAAGATCTGCATCAAAAATTTGGATGCCACGCCCACCCATACCGCCCCCAGCCCCCCTTTCCCCACTTATTACAAATTTCGAGCTAGAGTCACCAAATTTGGTATGAAGATAGCAATTGACATTCCACAAAGATCTGCATCACAAATTTTGATGCCTCGCCCACCCATACCGCCCCCTCCCCCCTTTCCCTACCTTTTACAAACTTTGAGCTAGTCACCAAATTTGGGAGGAATATAGCTGGTGGCATCCCCATCTGCAGCGGAGAATCTTTAAGGCAGCGTAAACCCCTGCAGCATCCGTACCCCTTTGCAATCAGGCCTCTTTTTACCGGTTTTAATACTGGTATCGAGTATGCCGCAGTCGGTTGCGTCCGACTGCAACGTTTCCACTTGTTTTACCTAAATTTACTTTCAGATTTATATATAATTTAATTTAATTAATTTTTAATTTCAAGTTTTAATTTTATTTAAATTTAAACTAATTTGGATTTTATGTTAGCTGATCAGTTGTTGATCAGTAGTTGACAATAAACAAATAAATTAATAAATAAAAAAAAAATATTCTATAACTACATATCCACAATAGCACTTATATTTTATTAGGGTATCCAACATTCATCATTCGTCTTGTGCATTTCTGTTTTGCTTCTTTTGTGAATGCACACAAACTCACACTTTTTATTATAGCTAAATTTAAGTATTGCAAACCCATTATTCTCTATTATAACTAAATATATTAATAATTGCCAACCCAGAACCTACAAATAATTAAGCTTGTACGTAATAGTATTTGCTTTTGTGGTTGTTTGTGGGCATAACATAAACAGCAGAACCGCGTGACTCCGCATTCGACGTTCACATATTTTTATATGTTCGTGATTTATGTTTCTTATCGATTTAATATATTATTAAATATTAAATAAATCACATTAATTAATAATTAATATAATATAATATATACAGTACGTCCTCGGTTAACGCAACCCTCGTTACACGCAACTCCTCGATTATTGCAACACCCGAATTCTTTACATTGTTGACTCTGTTAACGCAACTTTAAAAAAAAAATTACCTCATTTAACGCAACTTCCTAAGGAAATCGTATGTTTTAGTTCGTTTTTACCACATTTCTTTCGTTCTCTTTTTTTTTTTTTTACATGCTTGCGAAAATGATAATATGGAGAAATCATTGTACGCGTGGTTTATTAAACAAAGAGAGCGTAATTTGCCTATTTCTAAAGAAATAATAAAAAATTTTCTAAATTTTTCAAAAAATAAATAAAACAATATGAAATTCTTGCATTAAACACAGTCTTATTTGATTTAATATAATTTAAAGGTAAGCGAAGGCGTCTTTATATTAAAAAAGGTCTCGTGGCCACCAGAAAATTTCACCTCAGTTTTCGCAACCACCTCAGTTTTCGCAACTGGCCAAATTTTAATAGGTTGCGTTAACCGAGGTCGTACTGTATTTCGCGATTATTAAAATAAGTATTTCTTGTGTGCATTGCACCTTATATTAAATAATTATAAATTATTATTTATTCTTTGGTCGATCCATTCCACTCTTCCGAATTGTACTGTTTCTATTGATTTTGTATGTACATCGTCCGCAAAAATAAATGGTTATTTTATTCTGGCTGCATAAAATCGTAGCATGCCAAGTGACACTGCCAAGGACAAAAATAATCTCCTTGCCGTCCGGGCTCCATAAAAGATCTAGTTCCGATCCAAGTAAATTCGTAGGGTCTAGTGTCCCATTTGGTAAGGAGCAAATAAACCTCTCAGCGTCCACATCTGCAAAGTATCCAGATATAGTCCCGCCGCCAATTACTAGATCCTTCGATCAGAAACATAAAGTGCAAAGTATGTGTACTTTAACCACATTCATTTCCGTGACCGACCGTCTCAGTCAGTTTGAGTCCAAATTCGCCTCCAATTCCGACGTGTCACTGCACACGCTCAAAATCCGACAAGAACAGATTCGGACCTTGTGGGACAAGGTCGAGCAAGAATTCGAGCGCTGTTGAAGAGCGCTCTCTGAAGCTGATGGACACAGCAATGTTACCGATACTCAAATCCTTCATTCGAAATATGACCACTGCTATGGGGCATACGAACGTTGTGCATCCATTCTTAGCGAACAAATTGAGAACGCTACGGTTCCAATACCGGGTCCAAATGTTGCCTATCAGCCAAGAGGCTGCCGCTTACCGCCTGTTGACACCGAAGTCTTTTCTGGAGACTATTTGAAATGGCCTACGTTCTGGGACATTTTCACAGCGGTGTATATCAACAACCCAAGTCTTACACCAGTCGAGAAACTATTCCACTTAATTCAAAGACGAGTGGCAATGCTAAGGCTATCGTGTCCAAATGCCCTCTCACAAATTATGGTTTTGCGTCAGCATGGCAAGCACTCGTCAACAGGTTCGAAAACAAAAGACTGTTAGTCAACAGTCAACTTCGAATTCTGTTCAATGTACAACCCATTTCTCACGAGTCTTCAGCCGCATTAAAAGATTTACAGAGCACCATCCAAGGGTGCCTATCGGCTCTAGAGCTCTCCAGTATCTCCAATGAGAATTGGGATTGTCTCCTCGTTTTCATGTGTTCGTCAAGACTTCCTAAAATCACACTATCACTGTGGGAACAGTCTCTCCATAGCACAGCAGATATTCCGACTTGGGATGACTTAAATAACTTCCTGTTAGAGCGGTACCGAACTTTAGAGGCAATTCAAGATGCGCTGTTTGTCTAGTCTTTGCATGGCCTGTTGTTTTTTCTTTCATAGGAAAAGAATTCACAATTGTTTTTCTTCAGTTTACTGCATATCAGATTGAAGTCAGCTTAAGAAATTACGTATATTTTGTGTCCAATTGCAATTGTTTTTATATAATATTCACTGATTTGATATATCGCAAGAAGATCGCGGACAAACTTTGATGTTTGTTTGATGACAGTTATTGGTGGCATTTTAACAATAGCCGCAGCCTCTGGCTCATTTTCAATATTACTCGAGGTAATCTCGTTCTCTATTCAGACCATAGAAAGATCAGGTCGATAGTAGTTTATATAATTTTTTTTAGCTAAAATACCATGCGTTTTGACAAAGAGAAAGAAAATATAATCAGATGACTATGATTGAACGTCGCCCGCACTTTAAGCGTAAGCAAGAGACTCATTTTATAATTTTGTAGTGTATTCATATATGTTATTTCAAATATATATAAAACGTAACTTGTAACACTTTGTTGCAAGTATAAATTAACCTAAACACGCTCAGCATAAACATATATACATATGTATGCGCATACCGAAGCACATACATACATATGGTCTGCGCGTGTAAGTAATATGAAGCCTCTTTAGAAGGCCACGCAAGCGTGAGACCGTTGCCCTACGGGAAACGCCGCGCTTGCACTTTAGCCAAACGTATGAGTACAATCGCTCTCCCTCTCTTTGTAGCTGTTAACTGATAACAGCATAAGTTTATAAATGTTAGGCATAAGCCAAGAATATATTTTGATTTCAATAAAGAAATTGAATAAGCGAACCGCAAAGTAACAAGATGTTACTTATTACAATTTATTCAATGCGCAAACTCGAGATAAACCTCTATGTGGTCAGTTATTTGCAGCCCATGCACGTAACCAGCAATTTTATTAACTGTGAGTTTGAGTTGATGTAGGCTAGCTGTGTCGCATTTGCCAAAAAATTTAATTCCGTATTACAGGATGGGCATTAGTAAAGATTTTGCGATCATTGTTTTTGTTTTTACTGCTATATATTTCTGGGTCAGGGAAAAATGTCGGAGAACTCCATATATTTTCCCACCGCTTTATTTACCTGCTCATTCCAAGCCAGGGTTCTATCTAATGTTATCCCGAGATTTACGGCCTTGTCAACAATATCTTTAGATTTATTGTCGACTATTAGTTTAGTAAGATCGTCAGTGTTACGTACCTTTTGTATGTATATAGCTAAACACTTAAATTTTTTCGGATTTATGCACAAACCGTTTTACTTAGCACACACACTAAAACGTAATTACGTGTACACTTGGCCCTCGCTTAACACGGACTCTTTTAGCACGAGCTCGGTCTTACACTGTTGGACATAACATTACTCTACCGTCCTCACTGTCATGTTATGTTAACAAAAATGTACATTATTGAAATCCCTAAAAATAAATGTATGGGCACACTGTTTTACTTACTTCCTCTTTTGTTTTCGCGTGTGAACGTGGCTGGTTGTGTGCAGTTATTAAAATATAAAATCATAAAATATTAAAGCGATCTAAAAACATAAACTCAAAACAATTGTGTAATTAATTGAACAAACGTAGAAAAGGGAAAACGAACGATATATTACAAGAGGTTATGGGCCCAGGCTACGTTCTAATAAAGAATTAAAAGTGCATAAAATTTTCATATTCAAAGCGTCCGTCTCGCGTGCTTACAAATACATATACGCAAATAAATATATAATGGATAAGGCAAAGCGCAATATGAAACCGTTTGACGGCGAGAAATACGCGATTTGGAAATTCAGAGTTAGAGCACTTCTTGCTGAACTCGATGTGTTAAAAGTTATCGACGATGGGACACCTAAGGAACAAGACGAAAGTTGGGTGAAGGCAGAGAGGTGCGCTAAAAGTGCATTAATAGAAAATTTAAGCGATTCGTTTTTGAGTTTTGCTACCGGCAACCACACAGCACGCCAAATTCTGCTGAATTTGGATTCCGTATATGAGCGTAGAAGTCTGGCGTCGCAATTAGCTGTGCGCAAACGATTGTTATCGCTCAAATTAAAGAGCGAGATGACGCTAGTGAACCACTTTATGATTTTTGATGAACTAGTCGGTGAACTTTTAGCATCGGGTGCTAAAATAGATGAAATGGATAAGGTTTCGCACTTGCTACTTACTTTGCAAATATCGTATGACGGGGTTATTACAGCTATAGAGACATTATCGGAGGAAAATATAACACTAGCTTTCGTCAAGAACCGTTTATTAGATCACGAAGTTAAAATAAACAAGTGGAAACGTTGCAGTCGGACGCAACCGACTGCGGCATACTCGATACCAGTATTAAAACCGGTAAAAAGAGGCCTGATTGCAAAGGGGTACGGATGCTGCAGGGGTTTACGCTGTCTTAAAGATTCTCCGATGCAGATGGGGATGCCACCAGCTATATTCCTCCCAAATTTGGTGACTAGCTCAAAGTTTGTAAAAGGTAGGGAAAGGGGGGAGGGGGCGGTATGGGTGGGCGAGGCATCAAAATTTGTGATGCAGATCTTTGTGGAATGTCAATTGCTATCTTCATACCAAATTTGGTGACTCTAGCTCGAAATTTGTAATAAGTGGGGAAAGGGGGGCTGGGGGCGGTATGGGTGGGCGTGGCATCCAAATTTTTGATGCAGATCTTTGTGTAATGTCAATTGCTATCTTCATACCAAATTTGGTGACTCTAGCTCGAAATTTTTAAAATGTGGGGAAGGGGGGCTGGGGGCGGTATGGGTGGGCGTGGCATCCAAATTTGTGATGCAGATCTTTGTGGAATGTCAATTGCTATCTTCATACCAAATTTGGTGACTCTAGCTCGAAATTTGTAATAAGTGGGGAAAGGGGGGCTGGGGGCGGTATGGGTGGGCGTGGCATCCAAATTTTTGATGCAGATCTTTGTGTAATGTCAATTGCTATCTTCATACCAAATTTGGTGACTCTAGCTCGAAATTTGTAAAAAGCGGGAAAGGGGGCTGGGGGCGGTATGGGTGGGCGTGGCATCCAAATGTGTGATGCAGATCTTTGTGGAATGTCAATTGCTATCTTCATACCAAATTTGGTGACTCTAGCTCGAAAATTGTAAAAAGTGGGGAAAGGGGGGCGAAATAGGTGGGCGTGGCTCCAAAACTTTGATGCAGATTTTTGGGGGTCGTTACCAGCTATCTGCCCACCAAATTTGGTGGCTCTAGCTCCACAACTCTGGAAGAAACACGCATTCCCGTTTTTGACGAAGCGTTGGGGTGGATGGGGGCGGCTAGGGCAGTATTGGTGGGCGTGGCATCCAAACTTTCGATGCAGTTTTTAGGGGGTCATCGTCACATATCTTGGCACCAAATTTAGTGGCTCTAGCTCAAAAACTGTGGGAGATATAGCCATTTCTAATTTCGAAATGCGGGGGGGCTGGGGGCGTAATGGGTGGGCGTGGCTCCAAATTTTGATGCAGTTTTTTGGGGGTCGTTACCAGCTATCTTCCCACCAAATTTGGAGGCTCTAGCTCCACAACTCTGGAAGAAACACTCATTCCCGTTTTTGACGAAGCGTTGGGGTGGATGGGGGCGGCTAGGGCAGTATCGGTGGGCGTGGCATCCAAACTTTTGATGCAGTTTTTAGGGGGGTCATCATCACCTATCTTGGCACCAAATTTGGTGGCTATAGCTCAAAAACTGTGGGAGATATATGCGTTTTTGACTTTAAAATGCGGGGGGGCTGGGGGCGGAATGGGGGGCGTGGCATCCAAATGTGTGATGCAGATCTTTGTGGAATGTCAATTGCTATCTTCATACCAAATTTGGTGACTCTAGCTCGAAAATTGTAAAAAGTGGGGAAAGGGGGGCGAAAAAGGTGGGCGTGGCTCCAAAACTTTGGTGCAGTTTTTTGGGGGTCGTTAACAGCTATCTTCCCACCAAATTTGGAGGCTCTAGCTCCACAACTCTGGAAGATACACGCATTCCCGTTTTTGACGAAGCGTTGGGGTGGATGGGGGCGGCTTGGGCAGTATCGGTGGGCGTGGCATCCAAACTTTTGGTGCAGTTTTTAGGGGGTCATCATCACCTATCTTGGCACCAAATTTGGTGGCTATAGCTCAAAAACTGTGGGAGATATGGGCTATTTTGACTTTAAAATGCGGGGGGGCTGGGGGCGGAATGGGGGGCGTGGCTCCAAAATTTTTGATGCAGTATTTTGGGGGTTGCTAATAGCTATCTTCTTACCAAATTTGGTACTTCTAGCTGTAAGGATTTGCGAAATATGTGGATTTATCGGTTTTGAGTTATCGAATTTATCGATTTGCCAGCCCCCCCCCGTTATCGTAGAACACCCATCTTGACACTTTAATTTACTATCCCATAGATAAAGAGAATTGGAAAGTTTCAAGTCTCTAGCTTGAAGGGTGTGGAAAAAACTTGCACACATACGGACGGACAGACGGACAGACGGACAGACACCATGACGGACATTGCACAAAACCAATATACTCTTTACCTTCGGTATCGAGTATAAAAACAAGTGGAAACGTTGCAGTCGGACGCAACCGACTGCGGCATACTCGATACCAGTATTAAAACCGGTAAAAAGAGGCCTGATTGCAAAGGGGTACGGATGCTGCAGGGGTTTACGCTGTCTTAAAGATTCTCCGCTGCAGATGGGGATGCCACCAGCTATATTCCTCCCAAATTTGGTGACTAGCTCAAAGTTTGTAAAAGGTAGGGAAAGGGGGAGGGGGCGGTATGGGTGGGCGAGGCATCAAAATTTGTGATGCAGATCTTTGTGGAATGTAATTGCTATCTTCATACCAAATTTGGTGACTCTAGCTCGAAATTTGTAATAGTGGGGGAAAGGGGCTGGGGGCGGTATGGTGGGCGTGGCATCCAAAATTTTGATGCAGATCTTTGTGGAATGTCAATTGCTATCTTCATACCAAATTTGGTGACTCTAGCTCGAAATTTGTAAAATGTGGGGAAAGGGGGGCTGGGGGCGGTATGGGTGGGCGTGGCATCCAAATTTGTGATGCAGATCTTTGTGGAATGTCAATTGCTATCTTCATACCAAATTTGGTGACTCTAGCTCGAAATTTGTAATAAGTGGGGAAAGGGGGGCTGGGGGCGGTATGGGTGGGCGTGGCATCCAAATTTTTGATGCAGATCTTTGTGGAATGTCAATTGCTATCTTCATACCAAATTTGGTGACTCTAGCTCGAAATTTTTAAAATGTGGGGAAGGGGGGCTGGGGGCGGTATGGGTGGGCGTGGCATCCAAATTTGTGATGCAGATCTTTGTGGAATGTCAATTGCTATCTTCATACCAAATTTGGTGACTCTAGCTCGAAATTTGTAATAAGTGGGGAAAGGGGGCTGGGGGCGGTATGGGTGGGCGTGGCATCCAAATTTTTGATGCAGATCTTTGTGTAATGTCAATTGCTATCTTCATACCAAATTTGGTGACTCTAGCTCGAAATTTGTAAAATGTGGGGAAAGGGGGGCTGGGGGCGGTATGGGTGGGCGTGGCATCCAAATGTGTGATGCAGATCTTTGTGGAATGTCAATTGCTATCTTCATACCAAATTTGGTGACTCTAGCTCGAAAATTGTAAAAAGTGGGGAAAGGGGGCGAAATAGGTGGGCGTGGCTCCAAAACTTTGATGCAGATTTTTTGGGGGTCGTTACCAGCTATCTGCCCACCAAATTTGGTGGCTCTAGCTCCACAACTCTGGAAGAAACACGCATTCCCGTTTTTGACGAAGTGTTGGGGTGGATGGGGGCGGCTAGGGCAGTATTGGTGGGCGTGGCATCCAAACTTTTGATGCAGTTTTTAGGGGGTCATCGTCACATATCTTGGCACCAAATTTAGTGGCTCTAGCTCAAAAACTGTGGGAGATATAGCCATTTCTAATTTCGAAATGCGCGGGGGCTGGGGGCGTAATGGGTGGGCGTGGCTCCAAATTTTGATGCAGTTTTTGGGGGTCGTTACCAGCTATCTTCCCACCAAATTTGGAGGCTCTAGCTCCACAACTCTGGAAGATGCACTCATTCCCGTTTTTGACGAAGCGTTGGGGTGGATGGGGGCGGCTAGGGCAGTATCGGTGGGCGTGGCATCCAAACTTTTGATGCAGTTTTTAGGGGGTCATCATCACCTATCTTGGCACCAAATTTGGTGGCTATAGCTCAAAAACTGTGGGAGATATATGCGTTTTTGACTTTAAAATGCGGGGGGGCTGGGGGCGGAATGGGGGGCGTGGCTCCAAAACTTTGATGCAGTTTTTGGGGGTTGCTAGTAGCTATCTTCTTACCAAATTTGGTACTTCTAGCTGTAAGGATATGCGAAATATGTGGATTTATCGGTTTTGGGTTATCGAATTTATCGATTTGCCAGCCCCCCAGTTATCGTAGAACACCCATCTTGACACTTTAATTTACTATCCCATAGATAAAGAGAATTGGAAAGTTTCAAGTCTCTAGCTTGAAGGGTGTGGAAAAAACTTGCACACATACGGACGGACAGACGGACAGACGGACAGACACCATGACGGACATTGCACAAAAACCAATATACTCTTTACCTTCGGTATCGAGTATAAAAACAAGTGGAAACGTTGCAGTCGGACGCAACCGACTGCGGCATACTCGATACCAGTATTAAAACCGGTAAAAAGAGGCCTGATTGCAAAGGGGTACGGATGCTGCAGGGGTTTACGCTGTCTTAAAGATTCTCCGCTGCAGATGGGGATGCCACCAGCTATATTCCTCCCAAATTTGGTGACTAGCTCAAAGTTTGTAAAAGGTAGGGAAAGGGGGAGGGGGCGGTATGGGTGGGCGAGGCATCAAAATTTGTGATGCAGATCTTTGTGGAATGTCAATTGCTATCTTCATACCAAATTTGGTGACTCTAGCTCGAAATTTGTAATAAGTGGGGAAAGGGGGGCTGGGGGCGGTATGGGTGGGCGTGGCATCCAAATTTTTGATGCAGATCTTTGTGTAATGTCAATTGCTATCTTCATACCAAATTTGGTGACTCTAGCTCGAAATTTGTAAAATGTGGGGAAAGGGGGGCTGGGGGGCGGTATGGGTGGGCGTGGCATCCAAATTTGTGATGCAGATCTTTGTGGAATGTCAATTGCTATCTTCATACCAAATTTGGTGACTCTAGCTCGAAATTTGTAATAAGTGGGGAAAGGGGGCTGGGGGCGGTATGGGTGGGCGTGGCATCCAAATTTTTGATGCAGATCTTTGTGGAATGTCAATTGCTATCTTCATACCAAATTTGGTGACTCTAGCTCGAAATTTTTAAAATGTGGGGAAAGGGGGGCTGGGGGCGGTATGGGTGGGCGTGGCATCCAAATTTGTGATGCAGATCTTTGTGGAATGTCAATTGCTATCTTCATACCAAATTTGGTGACTCTAGCTCGAAATTTGTAATAAGTGGGGAAAGGGGGCTGGGGGCGGTATGGGTGGGCGTGGCATCCAAATTTTTGATGCAGATCTTTGTGTAATGTCAATTGCTATCTTCATACCAAATTTGGTGACTCTAGCTCGAAATTTGTAAAATGTGGGGAAAGGGGGGCTGGGGGCGGTATGGGTGGGCGTGGCATCCAAATGTGTGATGCAGATCTTTGTGGAATGTCAATTGCTATCTTCATACCAAATTTGGTGACTCTAGCTCGAAAATTGTAAAAAAGTGGGGAAAGGGGGCGAAATAGGTGGGCGTGGCTCCAAAACTTTGATGCAGATTTTTGGGGGTCGTTACCAGCTATCTGCCCACCAAATTTGGTGGCTCTAGCTCCACAACTCTGGAAGAAACACGCATTCCCGTTTTTGACGAAGTGTTGGGGTGGATGGGGGCGGCTAGGGCAGTATTGGTGGGCGTGGCATCCAAACTTTTGATGCAGTTTTTAGGGGGTCATCGTCACATATCTTGGCACCAAATTTAGTGGCTCTAGCTCAAAAACTGTGGGAGATATAGCCATTTCTAATTTCGAAATGCGGGGGCTGGGGGCGTAATGGGTGGGCGTGGCTCCAAATTTTGATGCAGTTTTTGGGGGTCGTTACCAGCTATCTTCCCACCAAATTTGGAGGCTCTAGCTCCACAACTCTGGAAGATGCACTCATTCCCGTTTTTGACGAAGCGTTGGGGTGGATGGGGGCGGCTAGGGCAGTATCGGTGGGCGTGGCATCCAAACTTTTGATGCAGTTTTTAGGGGGTCATCATCACCTATCTTGGCACCAAATTTGGTGGCTATAGCTCAAAAACTGTGGGAGATATATGCGTTTTTGACTTTAAAATGCGGGGGGCTGGGGCGGAATGGGGGGGCGTGGCTCCAAAATTTTTGATGCAGTTTTTGGGGGTTGCTAGTAGCTATCTTCTTACCAAATTTGGTACTTCTAGCTGTAAGGATGTGCGAAATATGTGGATTTATCGGTTTTGGGTTATCGAATTTATCGATTTGCCAGCCCCCAGTTATCGTAGAACCCCCATCTTGACACTTTAATTTACTATCCCATAGATAAAGAGAATTGGAAAGTTTCAAGTCTCTAGCTTGAAGGGTGTGGAAAAACTTGCACACATACGGACGGACAGACGGACAGACGGACAGACACCATGACGGACATTGCACAAAACCAATATACTCTTTACCTTCGGTATCGAGTATAAAAACAAGTGGAAACGTTGCAGTCGGACGCAACCGACTGCGGCATACTCGATACCAGTATTAAAACCGGTAAAAAGAGGACTGATTGCAAAGGGGTACGGATGCTGCAGGGGATTACGCTGTCTTAAAGATTCTCCGCTGCAGATGGGGATGCCACCAGCTATATTCCTCCCAAATTTGGTGACTAGCTCAAAGTTTGTAAAAAGGTAGGGAAAGGGGGAGGGGGCGGTATGGGTGGGCGAGGCATCAAAATTTGTGATGCAGATCTTTGTGGAATGTCAATTGCTATCTTCATACCAAATTTGGTGACTCTAGCTCGAAATTTGTAATAAGTGGGGAAAGGGGGCTGGGGGCGGTATGGGTGGGCGTGGCATCCACATTTTTGATGCAGATCTTTGTGTAATGTCAATTGCTATCTTCATACCAAATTTGGTGACTCTAGCTCGAAATTTGTAAAATGTGGGGAAAGGGGGGCTGGGGGCGGTATGGGTGGGCGTGGCATCCAAATGTGTGATGCAGATCTTTGTGGAATGTCAATTGCTATCTTCATACCAAATTTGGTGACTCTAGCTCGAAAATTGTAAAAAGTGGGGAAAGGGGGCGAAAAAGGTGGGCGTGGCTCCAAAACTTTGATGCAGTTTTTTTGGGGGTCGTTAACAGCTATCTTCCCACCAAATTTAGAGGCTCTAGCTCCACAACTCTGGAAGATACACGCATTCCCGTTTTTGACGAAGCGTTGGGGTGGATGGGGGCGGCTTGGGCAGTATCGGTGGGCGTGGCATCCAAACTTTTGGTGCAGTTTTTAGGGGGTCATCATCACCTATCTTGGCACCAAATTTGGTGGCTATAGCTCAAAAACTGTGGGAGATATGGGCTATTTTGACTATAAAATGCGGGTGGCTGGGGGCGGAATGGGGGGGCGTGGCTCCAAAATTTTTGATGCAGTATTTTGGGGGTTGCTAATAGCTATCTTCTTACCAAATTTGGTACTTCTAGCTGTAAGGATTTGCGAAATATGTGGATTTATCGGTTTTGAGTTATCGAATTTATCGATTTGCCAGCCCCCCCGTTATCGTAGAACACCCATCTTGACACTTTAATTTACTATCCCATAGATAAAGAGAATTGGAAAGTTTCAAGTCTCTAGCTTGAAGGGTGTGGAAAAAACTTGCACACATACGGACGGACAGACGGACAGACACCATGACGGACATTGCACAAAACCAATATACTCTTTACCTTCGGTATCGAGTATAAAAACAAGTGGAAACGTTGCAGTCGGACGCAACCGACTGCGGCATACTCGATACCAGTATTAAAACCGGTAAAAAGAGGCCTGATTGCAAAGGGGTACGGATGCTGCAGGGGTTTACGCTGTCTTAAAGATTCTCCGCTGCAGATGGGGATGCCACCAGCTATATTCCTCCCAAATTTGGTGACTAGCTCAAAGTTTGTAAAAGGTAGGGAAAGGGGGGAGGGGGCGGTATGGGTGGGCGAGGCATCAAAATTTGGGATGCAGATCTTTGTGGAATGTCAATTGCTATCTTCATACCAAATTTGGTGACTCTAGCTCGAAATTTGTAATAAGTGGGGAAAGGGGGCTGGGGGCGGTATGGGTGGGCGTGGCATCCAAATTTTTGATGCAGATCTTTGTGTAATGTCAATTGCTATCTTCATACCAAATTTGGTGACTCTAGCTCGAAATTTGTAAAATGTGGGGAAAGGGGGGCTGGGGGCGGTATGGGTGGGCGTGGCATCCAAATTTGTGATGCAGATCTTTGTGGAATGTCAATTGCTATCTTCATACCAAATTTGGTGACTCTAGCTCGAAATTTGTAATAAGTGGGGAAAGGGGGGCTGGGGGCGGTATGGGTGGGCGTGGCATCCAAATTTTTGATGCAGATCTTTGTGTAATGTCAATTGCTATCTTCATACCAAATTTGGTGACTCTAGCTCGAAATTTGTAAAATGTGGGGAAAGGGGGGCTGGGGGCGGTATGGGTGGGCGTGGCATCCAAATTTGTGATGCAGATCTTTGTGGAATGTCAATTGCTATCTTCATACCAAATTTGGTGACTCTAGCTCGAAATTTGTAATAAGTGGGGAAAGGGGGGCTGGGGGCGGTATGGGTGGGCGTGACATCCAAATTTTTGATGATCTTTGTGGAATGTCAATTGCTATCTTCATACCAAATTTGGTGACTCTAGCTCGAAATTTTTAAAATGTGGGGAAAGGGGGGCTGGGGGCGGTATGGGTGGGCGTGGCATCCAAATTTGTGATGCAGATCTTTGTGGAATGTCAATTGCTATCTTCATACCAAATTTGGTGACTCTAGCTCGAAATTTGTAATAAGTGGGGAAAGGGGGGCTGGGGGCGGTATGGGTGGGCGTGGCATCCAAATTTTTGATGCAGATCTTTGTGTAATGTCAATTGCTATCTTCATACCAAATTTGGTGACTCTAGCTCGAAATTTGTAAAATGTGGGGAAAGGGGGGCTGGGGGCGGTATGGGTGGGCGTGGCATCCAAATGTGTGATGCAGATCTTTGTGGAATGTCAATTGCTATCTTCATACCAAATTTGGTGACTCTAGCTCGAAAATTGTAAAAAGTGGGGAAAGGGGGGCGAAATAGGTGGGCGTGGCTCCAAAACTTTGATGCAGATTTTTGGGGGTCGTTACCAGCTATCTGCCCACCAAATTTGGTGGCTCTAGCTCCACAACTCTGGAAGAAACACGCATTCCCGTTTTTGACGAAGTGTTGGGGTGGATGGGGGCGGCTAGGGCAGTATTGGTGGGCGTGGCATCCAAACTTTTGATGCAGTTTTAAGGGGGTCATCGTCACATATCTTGGCACCAAATTTAGTGGCTCTAGCTCAAAAACTGTGGGAGATATAGCCATTTCTAATTTCGAAATGCGGGGGGGCTGGGGGCGTAATGGGTGGGCGTGGCTCCAAATTTTGATGCAGTTTTTTGGGGGTCGTTACCAGCTATCTTCCCACCAAATTTGGAGGCTCTAGCTCCACAACTCTGGAAGATGCACTCATTCCCGTTTTTGACGAAGCGTTGGGGTGGATGGGGGCGGCTAGGGCAGTATCGGTGGGCGTGGCATCCAAACTTTTGATGCAGTTTTTAGGGGGTCATCATCACCTATCTTGGCACCAAATTTGGTGGCTATAGCTCAAAAACTGTGGGAGATATATGCGTTTTTGACTTTAAAATGCGGGGGGGCTGGGGGCGGAATGGGGGGGCGTGGCTCCAAAATTTTTGATGCAGTTTTTGGGGGTTGCTAGTAGCTATCTTCTTACCAAATTTGGTACTTCTAGCTGTAAGGATGTGCGAAATATGTGGATTTATCGGTTTTGGGTTATCGAATTTATCGATTTGCCAGCCCCCCAGTTATCGTAGAACACCCATCTTGACACTTTAATTTACTATCCCATAGATAAAGAGAATTGGAAAGTTTCAAGTCTCTAGCTTGAAGGGTGTGGAAAAAACTTGCACACATACGGACGGACAGACGGACAGACGGACAGACACCATGACGGACATTGCACAAAACCAATATACTCTTTACCTTCGGTATCGAGTATAAAAACAAGTGGAAACGTTGCAGTCGGACGCAACCGACTGCGGCATACTCGATACCAGTATTAAAACCGGTAAAAAGAGGACTGATTGCAAAGGGGTACGGATGCTGCAGGGGATTACGCTGTCTTAAAGATTCTCCGCTGCAGATGGGGATGCCACCAGCTATATTCCTCCCAAATTTGGTGACTAGCTCAAAGTTTGTAAAAGGTAGGGAAAGGGGGGAGGGGGCGGTATGGGTGGGCGAGGCATCAAAATTTGTGATGCAGATCTTTGTGGAATGTCAATTGCTATCTTCATACCAAATTTGGTGACTCTAGCTCGAAATTTGTAATAAGTGGGGAAAGGGGGGCTGGGGGCGGTATGGGTGGGCGTGGCATCCACATTTTTGATGCAGATCTTTGTGTAATGTCAATTGCTATCTTCATACCAAATTTGGTGACTCTAGCTCGAAATTTGTAAAATGTGGGGAAAGGGGGGCTGGGGGCGGTATGGGTGGGCGTGGCATCCAAATGTGTGATGCAGATCTTTGTGGAATGTCAATTGCTATCTTCATACCAAATTTGGTGACTCTAGCTCGAAAATTGTAAAAAGTGGGGAAAGGGGGGCGAAAAAGGTGGGCGTGGCTCCAAAACTTTGATGCAGTTTTTTGGGGGTCGTTAACAGCTATCTTCCCACCAAATTTAGAGGCTCTAGCTCCACAACTCTGGAAGATACACGCATTCCCGTTTTTGACGAAGCGTTGGGGTGGATGGGGGCGGCTTGGGCAGTATCGGTGGGCGTGGCATCCAAACTTTTGGTGCAGTTTTTAGGGGGTCATCATCACCTATCTTGGCACCAAATTTGGTGGCTATAGCTCAAAAACTGTGGGAGATATGGGCTATTTTGACTTTAAAATGCGGGTGGCTGGGGGGCGGAATGGGGGGGCGTGGCTCCAAAATTTTTGATGCAGTATTTTGGGGGTTGCTAATAGCTATCTTCTTACCAAATTTGGTACTTCTAGCTGTAAGGATTTGCGAAATATGTGGATTTATCGGTTTTGAGTTATCGAATTTATCGATTTGCCAGCCCCCCGTTATCGTAGAACACCCATCTTGACACTTTAATTTACTATCCCATAGATAAAGAGAATTGGAAAGTTTCAAGTCTCTAGCTTGAAGGGTGTGGAAAAAACTTGCACACATACGGACGGACAGACGGACAGACACCATGACGGACATTGCACAAAACCAATATACTCTTTACCTTCGGTATCGAGTATAAAAACAAGTGGAAACGTTGCAGTCGGACGCAACCGACTGCGGCATACTCGATACCAGTATTAAAACCGGTAAAAAGAGGCCTGATTGCAAAGGGGTACGGATGCTGCAGGGGTTTACGCTGTCTTAAAGATTCTCCGCTGCAGATGGGGATGCCACCAGCTATATTCCTCCCAAATTTGGTGACTAGCTCAAAGTTTGTAAAAGGTAGGGAAAGGGGGAGGGGGCGGTATGGGTGGGCGAGGCATCAAAATTTGGGATGCAGATCTTTGTGGAATGTCAATTGCTATCTTCATACCAAATTTGGTGACTCTAGCTCGAAATTTGTAATAAGTGGGGAAAGGGGGCTGGGGGCGGTATGGGTGGGCGTGGCATCCAAATTTTTGATGCAGATCTTTGTGTAATGTCAATTGCTATCTTCATACCAAATTTGGTGACTCTAGCTCGAAATTTGTAAAATGTGGGGAAAGGGGGGCTGGGGGCGGTATGGGTGGGCGTGGCATCCAAATTTGTGATGCAGATCTTTGTGGAATGTCAATTGCTATCTTCATACCAAATTTGGTGACTCTAGCTCGAAATTTGTAATAAGTGGGGAAAGGGGGGCTGGGGGCGGTATGGGTGGGCGTGGCATCCAAATTTTTGATGCAGATCTTTGTGTAATGTCAATTGCTATCTTCATACCAAATTTGGTGACTCTAGCTCGAAATTTGTAAAATGTGGGGAAAGGGGGGCTGGGGGCGGTATGGGTGGGCGTGGCATCCAAATGTGTGATGCAGATCTTTGTGGAATGTCAATTGCTATCTTCATACCAAATTTGGTGACTCTAGCTCGAAAATTGTAAAAAGTGGGGAAAGGGGGGCGAAATAGGTGGGCGTGGCTCCAAAACTTTGATGCAGATTTTTGGGGGTCGTTACCAGCTATCTGCCCACCAAATTTGGAGGCTCTAGCTCCACAACTCTGGAAGATACACGCATTCCCGTTTTTGACGAAGTGTTGGGGTGGATGGGGGCGGCTAGGGCAGTATTGGTGGGCGTGGCATCCAAACTTTTGATGCAGTTTTTAGGGGGTCATCGTCACTTATCTTGGCACCAAATTTAGTGGCTCTAGCTCAAAAACTGTGGGAGATATAGCCATTTCTAATTTCGAAATGCGGGGGGGCTGGGGGCGTAATGGGTGGGCGTGGCTCCAAATTTTTGATGCAGATCTTTGTGAAATGTCAATTGCTATCTTCATACCAAATTTGGTGACTCTAGCTCAAAAATTGTAAAAAGTGGGGAAAGGGGGGCGAAATGGAGGGCGTGGCTCCAAAACTTTGATGCAGTTTTTTGGGGGTCGTTACCAGCTATCTTCTCACCAAATTTGGAGGCTCTAGCTCCACAACTCTGGAAGATACACGCATTCCCGTTTTTGACGAAGCGTTGGGGTATATGGGGGCGGCTAGGGCAGTATCGGTGGGCGTGGCATCCAAACTTTTGGTGCAGTTTTAAAGGGGGTCATTATCACCTATCTTGGCACCAAATTTGGTGGCTATAGCTCAAAAACTGTGGGAGATATGGGCTATTTTGACTTTAAAATGCGGCGGGGCTGGGGGCGGAATGGGGGGGCGTGGCTCCAAAATTTTTGATGCAGTATTTTGGGGGTTGCTAATAGCTATCTTCTTACCAAATTTGGTACTTCTAGCTGTAAGGATTTGCGAAATATGTGGATTTATCGGTTTTGAGTTATCGAATTTATCGATTTGCCAGCCCCCCCGTTATCGTAGAACCCCCATCTTGACACTTTAATTTACTATCCTATAGATAAAGAGAATTGGAAAGTTTCAAGTCTCTAGCTTGAAGGGTGTGGAAAAAACTTGCAACCATACGGACGGACAGACGGACAGACAGTCAGACGGACAGACACCATGACGGACATTGCACAAAACCAATATACTCTTTACCTTCGGTATCGAGTATAATAATAATAACAAATACAAATTTAAAAAGCAAAATTATAATAATAATACCCGCAAACCTAATTCAAAACAAAATAATATAAAATGTCACCACTGTGGAAAACCGGGACACATAAAGAAAGATTGTTATAATTATAAAAAACAAATTAATAATGAAAATAATAATAAAGAAAACAATAAACAAGCTCACACTGTAACATCCAAGCCAGGTTTCGCGTTTATGTTGAAAAGTTTAAATAATAAAAATAAGAAATCAAACATGAATGTGAATTTTATTCTGGACTCTGGTGCTACAGACCACCTCATAAACGATGAGACACTATTCGTAGACTCTGTCGAATTATAAACTCCAGTAAGGATTGCTGTAGCCAAACAAGGAGAATACATATCTGCAACCAAGCGTGGAGTGGTTCGTCTACAAACTGATTATGAGATTACGCTGGAGGACGTCTTATACTGTGGAGAAGTCGCAGAGAATCTTATATCGGTAAAAAGAATGCAAGAGGCCGGTATAACTTTTATATTCGACGAAAATGGAGTGAAACTGAACAAGAATGGTACCACTATTGCTGAAAAGACAGGTGCGTACGATATGCCAATTATTGAATTTAAAGCATATAAAATTAATGCAAATAACACTAATCTATATAAATTGTGGCATGAGAGATTGGGTCACATTAGCAAAGGGAAAATGTTAGAAATAAAAAGAAATAATAGGCTTCTTGATAGTGTTAATCCCACAGACGACATATGCGAAGCTTGTTTAAATGGAAAACAAGCCAGATTACGATTTGATAAATATAAAAATAAAGAACATATAAATAGAGCTCTCTTTGTTATTCATTCAGATGTCTGTGGTCCGATAACTCCTACAACTATTGATGATAAAAACTACTATGTAATTTTCGTGGATCAGTTTACACATTATTGTGTTACTTATCTTATAAAACATAAATCGGATGTGTTTAATATGTTTAAAGACTTTGTGGCAAAAAGTGAAGCACATTTTAATCTCAAAGTAGTGAATCTGTACATTGACAATGGTAGGGAATATTTATCTACCGATATGCGTGAGTTCTGTGTTCAGAAGGGAATCAGTTATCATTTAACGGTACCATACACTCCACAGTTGAATGGAGTTTCAGAACGAATGATTAGAACAATTACTGAAAAGGCTCGTGTCATGATCAGTGGTGCAGAATTAGATAAGTCTTTTTGGGGTGAAGCTGTGTTAACGGCAACGTACATAATAAATAGGATTCCAAGTAAGGCACTTGGAGATCGAGCAACTACACCATACGAGATGTGGCATAGTAGAAAGCCGATTTTAAAATATTTGAAAATATTCGGTTCGACTGTGTATGTTCACAATAAAAAGAGAAAACGGAAGTTCGAAGAAAAATCATTTAAGAGTATTTTTGTCGGATATGAACCGAATGGCTTTAAATTATGGGATATCGAAAATGAGAAATTTATTGTTGCTAGAGACGTGGTTGTAGATGAGACAAATATGGTTAACTCTAGAGCTGGTAAAAGTGAAATCCCGAACGATAGTAAGGATAAAAATAAGAATATTAAATTCCTGAAAGAGAGTAAGGAAAGTGATCTCCTGAATGAAAGTAAGGATGATAATGAAAATTTCCAGAATGAGAGTATGGAAAGTTGTGAACCAGAGATCCCGAATGAGAGTAAGGATTACGATAATGAAAATGTCCAGAATGAGAGTATGGAATGTTGTGTACCAGAGATCCTGAATGAAAGTAAGGATAGTGATAAAGACAATTACCTAAATGAGAGTAAGGAAACTCAACAGCCTAGTGAAAAGTTACCAAATGAAATCGCGGACAAAGTTACTGAAGCGATAGATTGAAAAATAAACCACATATATGGCATAGCGAAGATGAAGCAAGTCTAAATAGTTATATTTTAAATGCTCATACTGATATCAATGAAGTTCCTAATACGTTTGACGAGATACGAAGTAGAGAGGACAGGTCTTTATGGGAAGAAGCTATTCAAGAAGAATTGTCTGCTCACGAATTAAATAAGACATGGACTATTGTTAGAAGGCCCGAAAACAAGAATATTGTAGACAGTAAGTTGGTATTTACCTTAAAACAGAATGAATTTGGAAATCCAGTGAGATATAAGGCAAGTTTAGTGGCACGTGGTTTTACACAGAAGTATCAAATAGATTACGATGAAACGTTCGCCCCTGTTGCTAGAATTTCTAGTTTTCGTTTTATATTATCTATTGCAAACCAATATAACTTCAAAGTACATCACATGGATGTTAAAACAGCTTTTCTAAATGGTACGCTGAAAGAGGAAATATACATGAAAGTTCCTCAAGGAATTGTTTGCAATAATGAAAGTGTATGTAAATTAAATAAATCAATTTACGGGCTCAAACAAGCAGCTAGATGCTGGTTTCAAGTATTTGAGCAAGCGTTGAAAGAGTGTGGATTTAAGAATTCACCTGTTGATCGATGTATATATGTTAAAGATGAAGGTGAAATAAAAAAGAATTTATATGTATTGCTATATGTGGATGACTTAGTTATAGCGACATCAGATATAGATATAATAGATAATTTAAAACAATACCTGATGACAAAGTTTCGAATGACTGACTTAGGTGAAATACGGTACTTTATTGGAATGAAAATAGAAATAGGCCATGATCAGATATCTTTAAGCCAATCTGCTTACATAAAAAGGATTTTAAGTAAGTTTAATATGGAAGAATGCAAATCCGTCAGCACTCCACTTCCAAGCAAGCTAAATTATGAAATGTTAAACTCAGACGACATATACGATGCCCCCTGTCGAAATTTAATTGGTAGCTTAATGTACATAATGCTTTGTACACGTCCTGATATCGCTGCTGCCATAAACATCTTAAGTAGATATACTAATAAAAATAATATTGAATTATGGCAAGGTTTAAAAAGAATTCTGAGATATCTTAGAGGCAATATTGACATGAAACTAATCTTTAAGAAAAATTTAGATTATGAACACATATTTGTTGGCTATGTTGACTCAGATTGGGGGGGAAATGAGAATGACAGAAAAAGTACAACGGGTTATATATTTAAAATGTTTAATTCAAATTCTATTTGTTGGAACACAAAGAGGCAGAATTCAGTGGCAGCTTCATCCACTGAAGCAGAGTACATGGCTTTGTTTGAAGCAGTAAGAGAGGCATTATGGCTTAAATCTCTCTTAGAAAGTGTTAGCATTAAACTTGACAAGCCAATAAAAATATTTGAAGATAACCAAGGTTGTATAAGTATAGCCAGCAATCCCTCATGTCATAAGAGGTCAAAACATATTGACATAAAATATCATTTCACCAGAGAGCAAATAGAGAATAATATTATAACTATTGAGTATATTCCTACAGAGAATCAGCTGGCAGATATTTTTACAAAAGCATTATCTGCCGGGAGATTCATCGAATTGAGAAAGCAGATGGGACTACAACAGGAAGACTGAAGTCAACAACAACAATAAAATTAGATTAAAAGTATTTAAGTCATATGTATATTGATTTAAAAGAATATGAAAATTATTTAATTTAACCTTGATTTATCTTACATGAAAATAATGAAGTCATATGTATATTAATTTAAAAGAATATGAAAATTATCAAATTTTAATTTGATTTATTTTATATTAACGTGAAAATATTGAAATCATCTATAGTAATTAAAATGAATATGAATATTGTTAAGTTGAAATGATCTGATTGGGTTTTATCTGGGTTTTCCCAATCCTAGCAGCAAATGCTGGATCATATTGTAATACTTCCCCAGAATACACACCAGTCACATATAATGAAATACTTAATTTAAATAGTTTAATGTAATTTTTGAGGGGGCGTGTTGGACATAACATTACTCTACCGTCCTCACTGTCATGTTATGTTAACAAAAATGTACATTATTGAAATCCCTAAAAATAAATGTATGGGAACACTGTTTTACTTACTTCCTCTTTTGTTTTTGCGTGTGAACGTGGCTGGTTGTGTGCAGTTATTAAAATATAAAAACATAAAATATTAAAGCGATCAAAAACATAAACTCAAAACAATTGTGTAATTAATTGAACAAACGTAGAAAAGGGAAAACGAACGATATATTACAACATACACGGTTACAAATTTGCTCCCTTTCCTTTTTAAACACGCTGAAAACCTCGTTCTTGCACGATTGCAAAATATCAATTTTATTTTTTTTTTCTGTTAATTGATGCGTTATTGCCTTTGTGCTTGTATCATATGAAGTCGGATCGACGCATACATAGCGTAACTATGACATTAACATTACTGTAACATTAACATTAACCTGTTAGTTGCGTTATAATTTTTTTTTTTAACATTCTCTCGTTGCTTTGGTCAAATTTAGCGAAGACCAGTTATCTTTTTTTTAAACCCATTAAGTAAGAATAAACGAATATATATTACTAAATGATACATACATTAACACTTATTAAAAGTTTTTAGTCCTTTTACCTCCTCGAAATTTTTTACTTTTCAAAGAGAGTTTTTGCTTGGACGAGTAAACTCGTCTTACGCAGCTAACAGGTTAATATAACATACACGTACCTGATCTTACTATCTTAAGTTACTTTATGATTTCAAATTCTAGTTGCACTGGTGTTAGTGCAAGTCCCGTTAGGGCAGGGTTTCCCAAAGTGGGGTGCCGCTAGCACAAGCCAGGGGTGCCGCCAGAGTATGCCAGCGATGCCAAAACATTACATAATTTTCACAATAAAATTGAGATTAAAGGTCCGGTTCCAGTACAATAAAAAATTTCTGGCAGGAATTTGTGGTATATTTTGGAAGCGTGGGCACAAGATTTTATAGTGTGACCATAGCTCACTAATTTGTGGTAAAAATATAGCATTTTGCCTTATATAGCTTAGGAGTTACATGGTCACACTGAGGCATCAAATTTAAAAAGTAAACAAGCCCACAAACACAAAATTAAAAAGAAAAGATGAATAGTGCGATGATGCGAACGGACGCGACAGAGTACTCAAATATTTAGTGGCAGTCATTTTCCACCCGTTTTTTAGTTTTCCTTTCCATTATTATTTGTAGCTTGTCGTTTTACAAATGTTGGTTGCTGTCCTGGGCCCAAAAATATATGTATATGAATACATTTTTCCTGCGCCCAGCGCCAGTGTGTACATATTGTATAAAATCGATACTATCGATAAGCAGTTTAGTATTTTTTGCTACGTAGCTGGATACCGAGAACACACGCAGACAAAATAAAACCATTCCAAAGAGCACAAAGAGAATATGTACATATTTGTTTTTCTTTGGTTTCATTTTAGTGTATACATACATATGTACATACATACATACAAACAATTTTACTGGTTAGATCAATTGTAAATAGTAGCACAAATTTAGGGAAATTCCCTTTTTGTGCATACAAGTAAATTTACTTGTCAGAGCAATTGAAAAGTGTTAGTATTTTATGAACTATCAATACAATCAGACGTGTTTGGTAAAGAAATTTTGTCTATTTTACGTTTAATGGAGTAATTATGAACGTATTTGTTGCAGAATTATGGACAATTGGCTAAAAACTGGGTCTTTGAAAAGAAAAGGTGGTGAAATTGTAGAAGCTTCTGAAACGTCTGATTCAATGACAACCAGCATCGCCGAATGTGACGAAATCTGCCAGCAGCCTTCTGACAGCCTATGCCCAAACTGTTCTGCTTCAGTTCGAGAAAAGGAAATTCATGTTTCAAAGGAGATTCGAGGAAAAATAAGAAAATATGACCCTAGCTACCTTACTCCGTTTGGCTTTGTTTCAGTTGGAAACGAACAGACACCCGAAGGGCAATGCGTTAATTGTCATAAAATTGTTGCTAATGGCTGCTTTGTCCCATCCAAATTAAAAAGACACCTGGAATGTAATCATTCTGATTTAGTGCATAAAGGTGAAGAAATCTTTAAGCGCCGCGCTTTATCTCTTCAGGCAGGGTCATCTATGATGGAGAGAATTTCTAAAAATGAAAATGCAACTGAGGCTTCATTTATTGTTAGTTTACATATTGCAAAAACTGGAAAACCTCATACTATTGCCGAGACATTAATTAAACCTTGTCTGAAGGATGTTGTTAGTTGTATTTTAGGTCCAGATAATGCCAAGAAGATTGATGCTGTGCAGCTATCAAATAATACGATAAGCAAGCGAATTAGCTCAATTTCTGAGACAGTCGAGAACGAACTTATAAAAAGATTAAAATCTTGTGAATTTTTTAGTTTACAGCTTGATGAAAGTACCGACGTAGCGGGACTTGCTGTACTTCTTGTATTTGTGAGGTACCCATTCGCAATGCAAATAGAAGAGGAACTCTTGATAAGCGAAGCGCTTGAGACTTACACCACTGGCGATGAGATTTTCAAAGTTATTATTATTCATACAGAAAAATTGTTTGGAATGGAGCAAGTGCGTGGATGTTTGCAGTGATGGAGCGGCCGCAATGGTTGGAAAAACGAAGGGAGCGGTGGCTAAGATTAAGCAAGTGGCAAAAAACGCCACCAGCAGCCACTGTATTATCCATCGGCATTCTCTGGCGACAAGAAAGATGCCACAAGAATTAAAAGTCGTACTAGATGATGCTGTCAAGATAATTAATCATGTTAAGAGCCGCCCACTTCAAGCACGCCTTTTAAAACTTACCACCGAAGATATGGCTATGGAACACTTTCACCTCTTGCTGCACACAGAAGTGCGGTGGCTTTCAAGGGGTAAGGCTTTAGCCAGACTGTTTGAACTAAAAGATGCACTGGTGGTCACATTTACAGAGCAATCTTTCATTCAAAAATTAACTGATATCGATTGGCTGCTTAAATTGGGATACCTTTCCGATATATTCGAAAAATTAAATGAAACCACCACATCTCTTCAAGGCAAAGAAGGAGCACAATTAGCTAAAATTAAAGGACTGCGCAAAAAAATTATATTTTTTGACACGTGTGTTAAGAGCAAAGATATCTCCAACTTTCCTCGGTTACAAGAATTTGTCAAAACAAATGAGATCCATCTTCAATCAAAAATCCTCGAAATTATTACCACCCACTTGGTAGGTTTGGAAAAAACCATTGTTGAGTATTTTCCGGATATTGATTCTGAGGATGTCTACAGATGGATGATAAACCCGTTTTCGTGCAACCCAACACGTAAACCTATTGGGATGGCAAATGAAGATTTTCAAAATCTGCTTGAAATCAGTGAAGACAACACTTTAAAACAAAAATACCACGACGGGAACCAAGAACAGTTCTGGATGCAAGTATACACAGAAAATAATTCTATTGGCAAAATTGCAATAAAAAAACTTGTCCGTTTTTGAAAATTGACAAAACTTCCTATCAAATTAAAAGAAATAATGAAAAATTCATTTAAACAGTTTCATTCTTCCCATTAAAGATAAATGAGCGCAAAACTGCATTGTGTTTTCTTGTATTCCTAAGTAGTCAAACCTTTTTAAGAGTAGGTGTGCCGCGAATTTTTTTTCGCGCAACAAGGGTTCCGCGGTGAGAAAAGTTTGGGAACCCCTGCGTTAGGGCATACACTTATACTTGGTTAATATATAAAAGAACATTTGTCTACCACATACACGCATGGGTGCTTGTAGAAAAAGCGGAATCCCACTTTTGAGCTGTAAGAGTGTTATAGTTAGTGAAATCTTGAGCTTTGCAGACGCGCAAATAAAAAATCAAGATTTTGTGGTAAGTAAAAAGGTGGTACAGCTTGATTAACA
This sequence comes from Scaptomyza montana, assembly GCA_018904305.1. Taxonomy (NCBI): domain Eukaryota; kingdom Metazoa; phylum Arthropoda; class Insecta; order Diptera; family Drosophilidae; genus Scaptomyza; species Scaptomyza montana. The sequence goes on from JAEIGR010000010.1 coordinate 2,440,729, forward strand.
ATTTACAATGGCAAAAAGAAAGAACAGAGCTCCTTTAAAATGAAAAGTCATTTCCATAGAAACAAAAATACGAATTCTTAACCGCTTAGTTTTGCCTTATAAGGAGTGCTATAAAGAAGCTTTAAATGCCACCAAACAATCGAAATTGACTGATTTTTTCGATAAGGAGCCACCAAAAAAGAAAACATGTTGAAACAAAACAGCTTAAGCTATGTATCATAGACGAATAATGTAACAAGACAGGTCTTAAGAGCTGGAATGTAATGTTAAATAACATAAACGCAACCGATGGGCATGTACGTGGGGAAACAGCAAAAAGCCAGTATTTCATATCTCTTGTTTACCTTCTACACTCGCTACAATGTCAGCTGGTGCGAAGTCGGCCATCATTGTTTAGCTTTTTGTTGTGACTGCAAAGTGTGCGAAGCGCAAGGCATAATTAATTGTTGCCGCTTTTCAGTTCTCTTGTTGTTGTCACAAAATTTGAAATCGGCAGTTTTAGGCTTTTGCTTCAATCCGCTTGCTGCTGCTCAACAAGAAAGGGTGGTATAGACTTTATATGAACTTAGTGCAATTGTATAGCAAAACATGAGATATTTAAATATAATGTCTGTTCTTTACGTTTATTTATATTATGCCAGTAAGTAATGGCATTCATAACTAAAAAAAACAAGTTGTTTATAATTAATTTTACTAAAACTAAAGTAAACGTATTTTGTATTCATATACTGAAAATAAACGATCTGTATATCAAAATTATGTATTTGAGTTTGATTGACTTTAATTGAATATTAGGACAAGGGGTATTTTTATTTTGTACAGTTTGTGCGTCTCATCTACGACAAGCCAGCGCGTTGCTTGATTTATTTGAGTTCTGCTTTGCGTTCAGCGGCCTGTGCATTAAAAGAGAGGCGGCGGGCCAGCGGAAAGCTAGAACGGTTAAAATGTGTTAGTATGCGTATGCATGTGCGTTTGCTTCATTCTTGCTGGGCCTGCTCGTTGAGATATTTGTTAGTTTTTATACTCGATACCGAAGGTAAAGAGTATATTGGTTTTATGCAATGTCCGTCATGGTGTCTGTCCGTCTGTCCGTCTGACCGTCTGTCCGTCTGTCCGTCCGTATGGTTGCAAGTTTTTTCCACACCCTTCAAGCTAGAGACTTGAAACTTTCCAATTCTCTTTATCTATGGGATAGTAAATTAAAGTGTCAAGATGGGGGTTCTACGATAACGGGGGGGCTGGCAAATCGATAAATTCGATAACTCAAAACCGATAAATCCACATATTTCGCAAATCCTTACAGCTAGAAGTACCCAATTTGGTAAGAAGATAGCTATTAGCAACCCCCAAAATACTGCATCAAAAATTTTGGAGCCACGCCCCCCATTCCGCCCCCAGCCCCCCCGCAATTTAAAGTCAAAATAGCCCATATCTCCCACAGTTTTTGAGCTATAGCCACCAAATTTGGTGCCAAGATAGGTGATAATGACCCCCTTTAAAACTGCACCAAAAGTTTGGATGCCACGCCCACCGATACTGCCCTAGCCGCCCCCATATACCCCAACGCTTCGTCAAAAACGGGAATGCGTGTATCTTCCAGAGTTGAGGAGCTAGAGCCTCCAAATTTGGTGGGAAGATAGCTGGTAACGACCCCCAAAAAACTGCATCAAAGTTTTGGAGCCACGCCCTCCATTTCGCCCCCCCTTTCCCCACTTTTTACAATTTTTGAGCTAGAGTCACCAAATTTGGTATGAAGATAGCAATTGACATTTCAGAAAGATCTGCATCAAAAATTTGGATTCCACGCCCACCCATACCGCCCCCAGCCCCCCCTTTCCCCACTTATTACAAATTTCGAGCTAGAGTCACCAAATTTGGTATGAAGATAGCAATTGACATTTTACAAAGATCTACATCAATAATTTGGATGCCACGCCCACCCATACCGCCCCCAGCCCCCCTTCCCCATCTTTTACAAACTTCGAGCTAGAGTCACCAAATTTGGTATGAAGATAATAATTGACATTCCACAAAGATCTGCATCAAAAATTTGGATGCCACGCCCACCCAAACCGCCTCCAGCCCCCCTTTCCACACCTCTTACAAATTTTGAGCTAGAGTCACCAAATTTGGTATGAAGATAGCAATTGACATTTCAGAAAGATCTGCAACAAAAATTTTGATGCCACAACTACCCATACCGCCCCAGCCCCCCCCCCCCCTTTCCCCACCTTTTACAAACTTTGAGCTAGAGTCACCAAATTTGGTATGAAGATAGCCGGTGGCATCCCCATCTGCATCGGAGAATCTTTAAGGCAGCGTAAACCCCTGCCGCATCCGTACCCCTTTGCATTAAGGCCTCTTTTTACCGGTTTTAATTCTGGTATCGAGTATGCCGCAGTCGGTTGCGTCCGACTGCAACGTTTCCACTTGTTTTAATATTTTTTCTGTGAATAAGTATTTTTTTTGTTGATTTTTGTACTTTGTACGCAGACTTTTTCTGACCCGAAATCCGTTGTTTTTTTAGTTTTTTAAATAAAAAATAATAATAATATCCCATAACAAAAAAAACCATTAACACATTTTGTTTGTAATTAATGTGTTTTTCACTAAAAATATCACTTTGAGAATATCATGATTGCATGTCATGTTTTTTTGCAGTTAAAGTTTTGCATTGAGCCTGTACGCAGACTTTTTCTGGCAAGTGTATGTATGTCGTGTCATTGCTTGTATTAAAGCAGTGGCAGTACTGTTATGCTGTTGTTGTTCTCATGTTGAAATTCCGCGACATACCAAATACTAAGAAATATTTCATCATCTTTATCGTTGTCCTCTTTGATGCATTTTTGTAGTTTTGAAAGAACAGTTAGAACGCGGCGACAAACGACGCACAGTGGCGCCATTTGAGTTTTTTCGTTGCAAAAATCATAACTTTTGATTCAAATGAGATAATCGGTCAATTTAAAAAGCATCTGATAGATAATTAATCAACCTATAAAATGAGCATTTGAAATGAATTCTACAATTTTTGGGTGCCTATTTATCGGTATGCAAAGTTGAAATTTGTGAAAAAACCAATTTTACGGGAAGGAAAAAAAATATTTTTTAAATATTTTGATTTTTATTGTTTCATTTTAATGGTTTTTATAATTTAAAATTAATATTATAATAATTAAAAATAATTTTTTTATAATGTAATGTTTTGTAAAATTTTCATCACAATCCGTAAAAGATGGTATATCTACAAGAGAAATCATCTCTGCATTATACGTATTTTCTCATTCTTTTCGTGACTTAACATGCCTCAGTGATGAAATTAGTGGATTTGAAGATGCTGCTAACATGTTGAAGAGGTCCTCATTTTGTCTCACCCTTGATGCTTTGAAAGTGTTTAGCAATCTGTATATTTTATAAAATTTATTTAATGATTCCTGTGCTTCTTCAGAAAGCTCTCCAATTGGCAAAGACTGATACTCAATTATATCTTTGCCATGCGCCAATATTTTATGGACTGTCGGGGTCAACTTTTTCTGCGGATGTAATTCTGCTAACAGTGATGCTGTTTTTGAAGCATATTCTCCACACTTGGCAGAATTAACTTTTTCCTTGCGGCTCAAAACATTGAGGATCGTTCCCAATCTCTTAAAAATTTGGTTGTTTATCCCTGTGATTTGAGTTACAGCTTCATCATTTTCAAAAAATCTCCTTGAAGTGTTTCTATCGTTTGAGTTTCCGTATCCGTACATGGGGCAGTCTACTTTAAGTCCAACTTGTTTGAAAAACGCATCCTGTATTCGCTTCTTTCTGATATTTTCCTTATCTTTGTTTGATGTGTTTTCGTCAAAGTTTTCATCCTCTTGTGGAAGCGTATACGCTAATTTCAGCAAGAACTCCATACACCTTATTCTTGCATGCAAGGGTGAGATCCCAAACTCATAATTTTCTTCATTTGCAGAATCACTTAAATTGTCGAAGATTTTTTGCGTCTCTTTGCAAATTGGTCATGACAAAGTTGACCTTGTGTTTGTCAGTTCGTTGACCACTTTTCCGTCAACCATGGTAAGGTGGAACTCGTAATTACATTCAATGTATTTTCCTTCTCTGATTTCAAGCTTTGTTGGCTTAATCTTGCTTATTTGGAACAACAGATGCCATAAACATGTTCCCGTCCGATATTGTAGCGTCATCGGATGATATTCTTTGCTTAAACACGCTTTGTCCAGATGATCCATCGCAGCCCCATTTACTGATAAATGTCAGATTCTCACATTTTCAGCAAGACTCTCCAACAGCCGTTTTGTTGTATGGGCCATTAGATCCTGCATGTTAGTTTTTACAGAGACTTCAGTAAACTTTGTATGCAGTGGTCGTGAATCTAATTTTGCTTTTGAAACATACTTGTATCCCGATAAAATGTCAGCGCCATTTTGCCTTAAAGATGCCCGTAGTATCTCATATTTCCCTTTAGAAAGTTCCAAGTCCATAAACAAAGCCAAAGCTTCTTCGGAACCATACTTCTTAAGGTTTGAGTTTGGGGGCGTGGGAATGCTTTTCTTGATTCTTTGTAGTCGCGGTGGGCTTGCAATAGCAACTGCTTTTGTAATGTGTGACCTTACTTTTTCAACATCGTTTGTATACCTAATAGACAGCGCTTCTGATAAATGATCCGTTGTTAAATCATTTGTTGACTCAGCAAGTTTCCTCTTTCTTGTAAAATTTGAACACTCTTCCATGCCTTTAGTCAGCCTTCCTCTTGCTCGTCCGGTGGATGTGCTGGGTTCATCTTCAGTTAATGTATCCAGGATGGTATCACTATTAAGCCAGTTCTGGTGTTTGGTGTTGAATCTCTCAGTCATTCTGTTTGTTTTTATCCATCTTGAGTTTAGACTGGCATACATTATGCAGAGTTTATTTTTTATATCTTCGCTTCTCTATATATTGTCGTATAAATTATCAAGTTCTTGGAAGGCAGCTTCCGTGAAATTTTGTATTGTGGTTGACTTCCTAAAAAGGTCAAATAATTTATGGTTGCTCAACGACATGTTTGAAGTACTTGTCTCGCCAACTTTCAGTCGTAGACTAATCCAGGATTATGGTTTTTTTTTCAATATAAAGTCTAATCTATTACCTGATAAATACCGTTTGGATTAAGGGTTCCAGAAAAGAGTTAGCTTTCATGCCTAACAAATTTACCTATTGTTTGTATAAGTGCAGGTCAATAAGGTCAATTTATGCAATTTGTGTACTTCGCACGTGTCCGAATAAGATTTGTACTTGTCTCGCCAACTTTCAGTCGTAGACTAATCCAGGATTATGGTTTTTTTTTCAATATAAAGTCTAATCTATTACCTGATAAATACCGTTTGGATTAAGGGTTCCAGAAAAGAGTTAGCTTTCATACCTAACAAATTTACCTATTGTTTGTATAAGTGCAGGTCAATAAGGTCAATTTATGCAATTTGTGTACTTCGCACGTGTCCGAATAAGATTTGTGCCTACCTGAATGGGATGTGTGACTAGTTGTACGCTAACGCAATTTCTGTATTTGGTGCGTACCTGGTAATTTATTTGTATATCTTGTAACTGCACCTGAATTAAGGGACCAGGATTTGACAAATGATCTCAGGTAAGCATTACAGAATGAAAAACAAAAATCATGTATCTTAACAATAACGAACGAAACAACAACAATAAGAATGGGTTTTCACGGTTATATGTCATAAATTTCCCAAAAATGCATGCAACACATTTTTGCAACTATGTCTTTTTTCACTATTTTATATCTAAACAAGTGGAAAAGTTGCAGTCGGACGCAACCGACTGCGGCATACTCGATACCAGAATTAAAACCGGTAAAAAGAGGCCTTAATGCAAAGGGGTACGGATGCGGCAGGGGTTTACGCTGCCTTAAAGATTCTCCGATGCAGATGGGTATGCCACCAGCTATGTTCCATCCAAATTTTGTGACTCTAGCTCAAAGTTTGTGAAAGGTGGGCAAAAGGGGGGGGCTGGGGGTGGTATGTGTAGTTATGGAATCAAAATTTTTGTTGCAGATCTTTGTGAAATGTCAATTGCTATCTTCATACCAAATTTGGTGACTCTAGCTCGAAATTTGTAATAAGTGGGGAAAGGGGGGCTGGGGGCGGTATGGGTGGGCGTGGCATCCAAATTTTTTATGCAGATCTATGTGGAATGTCAATTGCTATCTACATACCAAATTTGGTGACTCTAGCTCGAAGTTTGTAAAAGGAGTGGAAAGGGGGGCGAAATGGGTGGGCTTGGCTCCAAAACTTTGATGCAGATTTTTGGGGGTCGTTACGAGCTATCTTCCTACCAAATTTGGCTCTAGCTCCACAACTCTGGAAGATACACGCATTCCCGTTTTTGACGAAGCGTTGGGGTGGATGGGGGCGGCTAGGGCAGTATCGGTGGGCATGCATTCAAACTTTGATGCAGTTTTTAGGGAGTCATCATCACCTATCTTTGCACCAAATTTAGTGGCTATATCTCAAAAACTGTGGGAGGTATAGGCCTTTTTTGGCTTTAAAATGCGGGGGGCTGGGGGCAGAATGGGGGGGGCGTGGCTCCAACATTTTTGATGCAGTTTTTTGGGGGTTGCTAGTAGCTATCTTCTTACCAAATTTGGTACTTCTAGCTGTAAGGATTTGTGAAATATGTCTATTTATCGGTTTTGAGTTATCGAATTTATCGATTTGCCAGCCCCCCAGTTATCGTAGAACCCACATCTTGACACTTTAATTTACTATCCCATAGATAAAGAGAATTGGAAAGTTTCAAGTCTCTAGCTTGAAGGGTGTGGAAAAAACTTGCAACCATTCGGACGGACAGACACCATGACGGACATTGCACAAACTCAATATACTCTTTACCTTCGGTATCGAGTATAAAAAAAAGGGGCAAAAACGGGCAAATGAAACTTTTTGTATTTAATACACAGAGAAAAAAAATGCTTTCTCGCTAGTGCAAAATCAAGAACATCCGTTGACAATAACTGCCTAAGCACGGATTTTCTTGATATGAGAACGGTTTTCTTAAATTAAGAACGGAATTTTTAAGACCGAAAAGAACGACATGTTCTTGAAACCGTTCTTAATATGATAACATTGGTTCTTAATTTAAGAACAATTTGTGCTTGAATTTGGAGTAGCATTGGATGTTATTTTAAAAAAAAATTTAATGTTTATAGCACTTTGAAATCAGTATTATAACGCTAATTGGTGTGTAATTCAAGTATAAGCTACTATATTATTGTTATTAAACTTATTGCGGCTGTTGGGGAGACATTTTAAGTATTTCACTGTATAGCTGTTTTTTGTTAATTGTTAATAACTAACCACATACCTTTAATATGCTACAGAAATAATTTAAATATAAATTAAATTCAAATGTTTATTCTTACCGATAATGAAACTTCGATGCCTTTGCCGAGATTCGAACCTGAGACCTCACGATTACCACGCGGAAGCCTTAGCTATTGCGCTGTTGCCGAACTAATTTCGTTCGCAGTTAAGCTTAAATTTAGCCAATCAAACTTCGGCTCAGCTTCGGGTGGTAAATGCGTTCATATTTTATGAACAGTGTTCTTAACTTGGTACAAATAGAACGAAATTGGATCCATTTGTACCAAATTAAGAACCAATGTTCTTATAATGGACCAATATCAACACATGGTTCTTAAAAAAAGAACGTCTGTTCATAATTTAAGAACAAAATCAAAATTAAACAAGTGGAAACGTTGCAGTCGGACGCAACCGACTGCGGCATACTCGATACCATAATTAAAACCGGTAAAAAGAGGCCTTAATGCAAAGGGGTACGGATGCGGCAGGGGTTTACGCTGTCTTAAAGATTCTCCGATGCAGATGGGGATGTCACCGGCTATCTTCATACCAAATTTGGTGACTCTAGCTCAAAGTTTGTAAAAGGTGGGGAAAGGGGGGGGCTGGGGCGGTATGGGTAGTTGTGGCATCAAAATTTTTGTTGCAGATCTTTCTGAAATGTCAATTGCTATCTTCATACCAAATTTGGTGACTCTAGCTCAAAATTTGTAAGAGGTGGGGAAAGGGGGGGCTGGGGGCGGTTAGGGTGGGCGTTGCATCCAAATTTTTGATGCAGATCTTTGTGGAATGTCAATTGTTATCTTCATACCAAATTTGGTGACTCTAGCTCGAAGTTTGTAAAAGATGGGGAAAGGGGGGCTGGGGGCGGTATGGGTGGGCGTGGCATCCAAATTTTTGATGTAGATCTTTGTAAAATGTCAATTGCTATCTTCATACCAAATTTGGTGACTCTAGCTCGAAATTTGTAATAAGTGGGGAAAGGGGGGCTGGGGGCGGTATGGGTGGGCGTGGAATCCAAATTTTTGATGCAGATCTTTCTGAAATGTCAATTGCTATCTTCATACCAAATTTGGTGACTCTAGCTCAAAAATTGTAAAAAGTGGGGAAAGGGGGGCGAAATGGAGGGCGTGGCTCCAAAACTTTGATGCAGTTTTTTGGGGGTCGTTACCAGCTATCTTCCCACCAAATTTGGAGGCTCTAGCTCCTCAACTCTGGAAGATACACGCATTCCCGTTTTTGACGAAGCGTTGGGGTATATGGGGGCGGCTAGGGCAGTATCGGTGGGCGTGGCATCCAAACTTTTGGTGCAGTTTTAAAGGGGGTCATTATCACCTATCTTGGCACCAATTTTGGTGGCTATAGCTCAAAAACTGTAGGAGATATAGCCATTTCTGATTTCAAAATGCGGGGGGCTGGGGGCGTAATGGGTGGGCGTGGCTCCAAAACTTTGATGCAGTTTTTGGGGTCGTTAACAGCTATCTTCCCACCAAATTTGGAGGCTCTAGCTCCACAACTCTGGAAGATACACGCATTCCCGTTTTTGACGAAGCGTAGGGGTGGATGGGGGTGGCTTGGGCAGTATCGGTGGGCGTGGCATCCAAACTTTTGGTGCAGTTTTTAGGAGGTCATCATCACCTATCTTGGCACCAAATTTGGTGGCTATAGCTCAAAAACTGTGGGAGATATGGGCTATTTTGACTTTAAAATGCGGGGGGTTGGGGCGGAATGGGGGCGTGGCTCCAAAATTTTTGATGCAGTATTTTGGGGGTTGCTAATAGCTATCTTCTTACCAAATTTGGTACTTCTAGCTTCAAGGATTTGCGAAATATGTGGATTTATCGGTTTTGAATTATCGAATTTATCGATTTGCCAGCCCCCCCGTTATCGTAGAACCCCCATCTTGACACTTTAATTTACTATCCCATAGATTAAGAGAATTGGAAAGTTTCAAGTCTCTAGCTTGAAGGGTGTGGAAAAAACTTGCAACCATACGGACGGACTGACGGACAGACGGTCAGACGGACAGACGGACAGACACCATGACGGACATTGCACAAAACCAATATACTCTTTACCTTCGGTATCGAGTATAAAAAATGTTTTAAGAACGCCGTTCGTTTTTTAATACCACAAAATCAAGAACGAAAAGTCAGAAAAATTAAGAACATTTGTTCTTATTTTTTTTTTCTCAGTGTAGAGGAATAATCAATGAAATTAATTAGAAACAAGTGGAAACGTTGCAGTCGAACGCAACCGACTGCGGCATACTCGATACCAGAATTAAAACCGGTAAAAAGAGGCCTTAATGCAAAGGGGTACGGATGCGGCAGGGGTTTACGCTGCCTTAAAGATTCTCCGATGCAGATGGGGATGCCACCGGCTATCTTCATACCAAATTTTGTGACTCTAGCTCAAAGTTTGTAAAAGATGGGGAAAGGGGGGGGGCTGGGGCGGTATGGGTAGTTGTGGCATCAAAATTTTTGTTGCAGATCTTTCTGAAATGTCAATTGCTATCTTCATACCAAATTTGGTGACTCTAGCTCAAAATTTGTAAGAGGTGGGGAAAGGGGGGGCTGGGGGCGGTTTGGGTGGGCGTGGCATCCAAATTTTTGATGCAGATCTTTGTGGAATGTCAATTATTATCTTCATACCAAATTTGGTGACTCTAGCTCGAAGTTTGTAAAAGATGGGGAAGGGGGGCTGGGGGCGGTATGGGTGGGCGTGGCATCCAAATTATTGATGTAGATCTTTGTAAAATGTCAATTGCTATCTTCATACCAAATTTGGTGACTCTAGCTCGAAATTTGTAATAAGTGGGGAAAGGGGGGCTGGGGGCGGTATGGGTGGGCGTGGAATCCAAATTTTTGATGCAGATCTTTCTGAAATGTCAATTGCTATCTTCATACCAAATTTGGTGACTCTAGCTCAAAAATTGTAAAAAGTGGGGAAAGGGGGGCGAAATGGAGGGCGTGGCTCCAAAACTTTGATGCAGTTTTTTGGGGGTCGTTACCAGCTATCTTCCTACCAAATTTGGAGGCTCTAGCTCCTCAACTCTGGAAGATATACGCATTCCCGTTTTTGACGAAGCGTTGGGGTATATGGGGGCGGCTAGGGCAGTATCGGTGGGCGTGGCATCCAAACTTTTGGTGCCGTTTTAAAGGGGGTCATTATCACCTATCTTGGCACCAATTTTGGTGGCTATAGCTCAAAAACTGTAGGAGATATAGCCATTTCTGATTTCAAAATGCGGGGGGGCTGGGGGCGTAATGGGTGGGCGTGGCTCCAAAACTTTGATGCAGTTTTTTGGGGGTCGTTAACAGCTATCTTCCCACCAAATTTGGAGGCTCTAGCTCCACAACTCTGGAAGATACACGCATTCCCGTTTTTGACGAAGCGTTGGGGTGGATGGGGGCGGCTTGGGCAGTATCGGTGGGCGTGGCATCCAAACTTTTGGTGCAGTTTTTAGGGGGTCATCATCACCTATCTTGGCACCAAATTTGGTGGCTATAGCTCAAAAACTGTGGGAGATATGGGCTATTTTGACTTTAAAATGCGGTGGGGTTGGGGGCGGAATGGGGGGGCGTGGCTCCAAAATTTGATGCAGTATTTTGGGGGTTGCTAATAGCTATCTTCTTACCAAATTTGGTACTTCTAGCTGTAAGGATTTGCGAAATATGTGGATTTATCGGTTTTGAGTTATCGAATTTATCGATTTGCCAGCCCCCCCGTTATCGTAGAACCCCCATCTTGACACTTTAATTTACTATCCCATAGATAAAGAGAATTGGAAAGTTTCAAGTCTCTAGCTTGAAGGGTGTGGAAAAAACTTGCAACCATACGGACGGACAGACGGACAGACGGTCAGACGGACAGACGGACAGACACCATGACGGACATTGCACAAAACCAATATACTCTTTACCTTCGGTATCGAGTATAAAAATTCAACTAAGTCACACAAACAAGCAAAGTCATTCAAACCAAGATTGATTGCTGACTGTAAGTAAAAAAACGCGCTCTTTAATGTGCTCTCCAGTAAGCCTGCTTCTGTTATGTATTTACAACCACCGATATATGCAAAAAAATATTGATACATCGATATTATCGAAACCAAAATATTGCCTGATTTTTCAGACTACTATTTTAAAAAAAATCGATATTCCGATATTATCGATAGCGATAGCACATCCCTACTTCACAAGTCATGAAGCATTGCTTGCAGCTGTTACCCCTCTACTCCCTTTGCCAACAAACGAATGCTTCAGACGCAAAAACTTCATCGTGTAAAAGGGGTCTAAGTCTCGTAATAGTGAACAACCTCGGAATAGTGAACAGGCCTTGCAAAAATTAGTTCACTATATCCAGACACGACTGTATATCTAATTGTGAACTTTTTTCAAATAATTTAATCGTCTATAGAGCTGATCGACCGTCTCGCCGAGGTGGTGGAGTATTAATTGCTGTTAAAGCTACTCTCCAATCGGAACCTTTCTGTTTTTCTGCCGTTAATGATGTTGAGATTATTTCTGTTAAAATAACTCTCCCTTCACATGTTGTTTATATCACTTGCTCTTATATCCCTCCTCCTTCTAACATTCAAGTTTATATTCAACACCTAACTTGTATGAAAGAAGTTTCTGCTCATATCCGTGACAATGATATTTTTATCGTACTGGGTGACTTTAATTTACCAACCATCCCCTGGTCTTCATCCGACACCATAAATTATCTAGTACCGTCTGCCCAGCATGACTTCTTAGAAGCCATGCTTGATCTTCCATTGTTTCAGATCAATTCAATTTCTAATCATTTGATTAGAACACTCGATCTTGCATTTATTAATAACTACTGTATTGCCAATGTCTCTAGGTCATCCCCTCTGTCTGTCCCTGAGGATTCATATCATCCTACTTTAGAAGTTACATTGTCTGTTAGCAATCCTGTTATGTCTTCTCCTTCAGTGTTTAATTTGCCTCGCCGTTGCTTTCGCAAAGGAAATTACTCATTGTTAAATCAACGTATTCTGGCAACTGATTGGTCTTTTATATATGATTCGGTTGATATAAATATTGACCTAAAATCTTTTTATAGCACCTTAAATTCTCTATTGGACGAATGTATCCCTTACTATGATCCGTTGTCCATTTCTTCTAAGCCCCCTTGGTTCACTCCAAGACTATCAACTTTACAAAATAATAAATCTTAATATTATAAACAATTTAGCAGGTCTGGCTTGAGTGCTGACTTGTCTAAATACATTATAGCCAAATCAAACTTTCTCCTCCTGAATTCTCAATGCTATGAGAATTACCTTATTTGTTGCAAACGGCAATTTACGCTAAATCCCAAAAATTTTATAAAATTGTCAATTCTAAGCGTAAATCTTCCACTTTGCCGTCATCTTTCATGTTTGGGATGGATAAATCTAGCAACGATAGCGAATCCGCTAATATTTTTGCCAATTTTTTCCAATCAACTTACTCTTCTGCATCCCCTATTAACATACCTTACCCTTATAGTAATGCTTCTACAAATTATATTCCTGTTCTTACCATGGTGGACTGAGTAGACTGAGAACTCTGATATCAGCTTTAAAATTCGTTAAAGTCTACTTACTCTCCTGGACCTGACAATATACCTAGTTGTCTTTATTTATTTATTTATTTGTTTGTTTATTGTCAACTAAGATCAGCTGACATAAAATCCAAATTAATTTAAATTTAAATAAAATTCAAAATTGAAATTAAAAATTAATTAAAATTAAATTATATATAAATCCGAAAGTATATTTAGGTAAAAAATTATATAGTTAACGTTAAAGTTCTGGGAGGTTCAACAATAAAATTGGTGGTCCAACATTTGTTGCGTGGATTGGGGAAAACCCAGAAAAACCCAATCAGACCAGCGTTAGATTAGAAGTTAGTGGTTACGATTTGATAAACATAACAGGATCGATCGTTTTAGTACTGGAATTGAGGTCTCCAAGGAGACAAGAGAATAAAATTTGTTATAGCCAGAGCATATAACACGAAATGGTTCATGAATTAAATAGTTGCTCAAGCAACGATCAAGGCTAAGTGGTAAAAAGTTACGTGAAGATCTAATTGGGACATAAAATTTAATTCGACTCAAAAGAACTGATGAGTGAATTTCACCATTAAGTAGGTTAGTAATAAATAATACTCCATGCATGGTTCTACGGTTTAATAGGGAGGGAAGATTTATTAAAAGGAGTCTACTTGAATATGGGGGTAAGTCAACTCCAGCAACCCAGTTAAAACTTCTAAGGGCAAATAGAAGAAATTTCTTCTGCACAGATTCAATTCTATCCTGGTGAATAGAGTATTGAGGGGACCACACACAGGATCCATGCTCCAGGATGGGACGTATTAGGGATGTATAAAGCGTTTTAGTGGTGTAGGGATCGTTAAACTCTTTCGACCACCGCTTGATGAAACCAAAGACATTAATGGCCTTATTTACCATAGACGAAATATGAGAGTCAAACTTTAATTTAGAATCAAGAATAATACCTAAATCTTTAATTTCAAACACGCGGTCAAGTGGTGAATCATCAAGCAAGTAGTGAGCAGTAAGACATTACTTTACATTTAGAACAATTTAAATTGAGTAAGTTGAAACGACACCAGGCCGACAATGCACCCAAATCCGACTGTAGAAAGTTACAAAGAGAAGCATCATTATAGGTGAAACATAGCTTCACATCATCAGCAAACATATATACATAGGAGTTAGTAATAACAGATGGAAGGTCGTTAATAAACAGAGAATGACTTACAGAATCAAATGCCTTACTAAAATCGGTGTAAACAACGTCAGTTTGCATTTTTTCCTGAAACCCTATGATAACAAGCGAAGTGAATTCAAGAAGGTTAGTGGTAGTAGATCTACGCCTAACAAATTCGTGTTGATAAGGCGATATAATTGAACTACAACCGTGTTGCAGTTGAGAACATATAATTTTTTCAAAGACTTTTGGAATGGCAGACAACTTGGATATACCCCTATAATTTTTAACGTTTGACTTTGAAGAATTTTTATGGAGTGGAATTATACAGGATTCCTTCCATATATCAGTGAAGAGTGCAGTGCTTCTCTTCTTCGCCCATTGCTTAAGCTTTTTAATCTATCCCTTGAATCTTCTGTCTTTCCATCTCTTTGGAAAGAATCTTTTATAATCCCTCTTCACAAAAATGGTGGGAAGTCTAATATTGAAAACTATAGGGGCATTGCAAAATTGTCCACTATCCCTAAATTATTTGAAAAAATTATCACTTCATCTTTGCAACATTTCTGCAACTCAGTCTTATCCCCCTGCTCAACACGGCTTCGTAAGAAATAGGTCAACCATGACCAATTCAATAGAACTCACAATGCTACTTTCCTCTCGAAAATGCAAACTGACGTCATTTACACAGACTTCAGTAAAGCTTTCGACACTGTACACCATGACCTATTACTTCTCAAGCTAGCCCGTATGAGTTTCCCTCCCTCACTTATATCTTGGATTTCTTCTTATTTAAAGGGTAGGACACAAAGAGTACTCCTAAGATTGGCTACCTCGAAACAAGTTCAGGTTACTTCTGGAGTTCCTCAGGGTAGTCATCTTGGTCCTTTACTCTTCACTCTTTTTATCACATTCTCGCATTCTCATGTACGCAGACGATGTGAAGCTTATTTTCTCCTAATGTAGTTCTCTAAATCATACTTGCTTACAAGATGATTTAAATTCAATGCAATTTTGGTGTAAGACTAATCAGTTGCTTCTCAACTGTTCTAAATGTATGTTTATGACTTTCAGCCGAAATAGCCCTTTCATTACCAGCTACTCAATTGACAGAACCCCGTTGAAACGTATTTTTAAAGTCAAGGACCTTGGTGTTCTTTTTGACTCCAAACTCTCATTCGGCCTTCATATTTCTACTATTGTTAATGAGGCCAAAGGTGTTCTCGGTTTCATTAAACGTTGGTCTAAAGAGTTTAACGATCCTTACGTTACGAAAACTCTGTACACTTCCCTTGTCCGCCCCATCCTAGAGTACTGCTCTTGTATATGGAGCCCCCAGTATAGAAATAACCAGGATCGTATCGAATCTGTTCAGAAACAGTTTCAGCTTTTTGCCTTACGAGGCCTAAATTGGGATAATTACCTTCGCTTGCCTTCATATTCCAGTAGGCTTCTTCTCCTTAACATCCCGTCGTTGAACAATCGTAGGATAGTCCTTGGTGTTGCCTTCCTGCACAAGTTGATTAATGGTGATACAGATTCTTCATTTCTGTTAGGTCATCTCCATTTCTCTATTCCTTCCAGACCTACTAGAAACTTTCGCCCGTTATTTTTGAAAACGTGCACAACAGATTAAGCTATGCACAGTCCATTTCGTGTTTTATGCGTCCAATTTAATATGAAACGGAGCTATGAAACGGGGCTTAGCTTGCTGGACTGGCTAAACTCTTTTCCTCCATCGGGTCATATATATATAAATATTTTTTATTCTATTTTATTTATTTATGTATTTTTATTTTTTATACTTTTATTTTTAGTTTTCACATTTAAGTTTTTCTTTTCTATTTTCTACTAACATCTCTGTTTTAAGTATAGAGTCTATAATATCACTGACAGTTTTGGCTGTGGAAAGGGGCATAGCTGGCTGGACTGGCAGAATCATCGGTCGGTGATGTTATTAGACATATTTGTTCTCTGCATAGGCTTTTTACTTCTTCTATTTTATTGTAACTTATTTTTTTATAAGTTGACTCTAGAATTGTCAACAACTTTCAATAAAAATAAAAAAATTAATATTAATCACTCAGTTACTATTATTTCCCTAATCAGGGCGGGAACCGCTGATTTGCAAATCACACTACAATACGAAAAGCGACACTCGTAATTATAATCTATATTATACTAATCTGCTGCAGTGGGGGAGACTTGCGCTGGCCTACCTCACATACATTACTGTTCAAGTCAACTGCTGATATAATGTCAGTATACGTCAAATCTATATTCGATAACATGTCTATAAGACTAGAGTAGTCAATATTCTTATTTGGCCCATAGACACAGGTAATAAGCAGATTCTTATCTCAGATTGAATAAGTTATGTTATTAAAAATGTACTCTATAGGACTGTCTACTGGCTGTCTGCATATAACTTTACATTTTAGTCTATTTGTGACACATATTGTTACTCTCATTGCGTGACAAACACGATCTTAACGATACAAATTGTACACAGGACCAACAATAAACAAATTCTTTAATTCGGGGATAGACCACGTTTCAGATACACACACAATATCAACATTTAAATTTACAAACAAATTGCGAAATTCCTCCATCTTATTGCATATGCTCTGACCGTTTAAGTGATATATCTTAAGACCAGCTTTATGATTACTGAATACCCTAATCATTGCTTGGCTGTTCAATTAAAAAATCATATCAATTGCACACCTAAACTGCGTTGACACAAAAAGAAAATCAAAGAGCACACTTAAAAATTAGAAGTTAAAATTTAGAGATAAAACTTACTCCTAACATTCATGAGAACAAACTTACAAGCAACAACAACTATGTACTAAGCAGAAACAAGATCCGAAAAAGATCATCTGCTACAGACGTCGAGATTTCAGTGCGCAGTTGAGAGAGCTATTGTCCACTTTCTATGCATATTACTTCTCCTCTCTCCGTAAGCTTTACATGGCCAAGAGACACCCAGTAAAAAACAAAGTGTGCTAAACATTGTTCGCAGATGTCCTCTCGTATGGTTTTGTTTTATCAAATTATCACCTCTCTATCTGCTTTATTATATGGTATATACATATACATATGTGTAGAGCTCGTTGTCTTAATTGGACAGAAATACGCAGTCCAATCGGTAAGAGTTAAGAATCTGCCATTTTCACTGAGTTTCCACTTTGCATTAAAGCAGAATCCGTTTAGGAAAGTGTGTTGGAAAAATGCGTTGTGTAAGTCTTATATGTTTTTCATCAAATTTTTTTTGCGAATTTCCACATAATAGTTCATAAGCAACTGCATACCAATTTCACGGGTGGAACATGAAGGTCAAAGTTGTTTTGGCGAAAGTTATATGCGGAATACCAGTTTAAAAAAAGTGAAAATGTTGATCGGAAGTGGTGGGCGTGGTAAAATACTAAATCTCATGCGTTTTTGAGGGTACGTCATCCCCTATTTTGACACCATATTCAGTGGCTTTATCTCAGAAACTGTGGCAGACATAGGCGCTTCAAATTGTAAAATTTGAAGGTCTAGAACGCTAAACATGTGAGCGTGTCGTTAAAATTTGTTAAGCAGATATTTGAGGGAAATATATTGTTTTATCTGTTTTCAGTATCGATTCTATCGGTTTCCTTATTCCCAAGTGGGCATAACATTCCAATCTTGAGACTGGTAGAAAAGAATTAGCAATTTCAAGTCACTAGTTTTACGGACGCTGCACATAATAAATATTTTCTTCTACCTTCAGAGTATGAAAATCTATATCACAGTAAATGAAAACTAAAAACAAGTGGAAACGTTGCAGTCGGACGCAACCGACTGCGGCATACTCGAAACCAGTATTAAAACCGGTAAAAGAGGCCTGTTTGCAATGAGGTACGGATGCGGCAGAGGTGTACGCTGCTTTAAAGATTCTCCAATGAAGATGGGGATGCCACCAGCTATCTTCCTTCCAAATTTGGTGACTCTAGCTCAAAGTTTGTAGAAGTGGGGAAAAGGGGGCTGGGGGCGGTATGGGTGGGCGTGGCATCCAAATTTTTTGCTGCAGATCTATGTGGAATGTTTATTGCTATCTTCATACTTAATTTGGTAACTCTAGCTCGAAGTTTGCAAAAAGTGGGGAAAGGGGGCGGAATGGGTGGGCGTGGCTCCAAAACTTTGATGCAGATTTTTGGGGGTCGCTGCCAGCTATCTTCTTACCAAATTTGGTGGCTCTAGCTCGACAACTCTGGAAGATACACGCATTTCCGTTTTTGACGAAGCGTTGGGGCGGATGGGGGCTGCTAGGGCATTATTGGTGGGCGTGGCATCCAAATTTTTGATGCAGTTCACCTATCTTGGCACCAAATTTGGTGGCTATAGCTCAAAAACTGTGGGAGATATAGGCCTTTTTTACTTTAAATTGCGGTCTGACTGGGGGCGGAATGGGTGGGCGTGGCTCCAAAATTTTGATGCATTTTTTGGGGGTTGCTAGTAGCTATCTGCTTACCAAATTTGGTAGTTCTAGCTGTAAGGATGTGCGAAATATGTGGATTTATCGGTTTTGAGTTATCGAATTTATCGATTTGCCAGCCCCTCAGTTATCGTAGAACCCCATCTTGACACTTTAATTTACTATCCCATAGATTAAGAGAATTGGAAAGTTTCAAGTCTCTAGCTTGAAGGGTGTGGAAAAAACTTGCACACATACGGACGGACAGACACCATGACGGACATTGCACAAAACCAATATACTCTTGACCATCGGTAACGAGTATAAAAATTTATATTATTTTATTGGTGAAAAGGGCAGTGGGTTCGGAATAATACCCTTTAACTTTTAATGGGTTCTTTGGGTGTCTGCTATTTTTTTAGCAAAGTGTTACATAAAGGTCCCCAATGTCATAGGTACCATCTGCATTGCACGGGCCCGGATGTCTAAAAGAATGCTTGAATCTTCCCGGCCATTCTCCAATCGCGTAGAAGATGAAGTCTGCCTGAGTTAATGGGTAGAGTCTAAGGTGAACCTACGAAGCCCTTTATATCACGGCACAGGTAATATTGTATTGTTTTTAGTCTTTAGCGTATAAGTAAGGGTAGCGCTTCTTAAAAAGGTATCCAGCTAATGGATGCAGATCATTCGAGGATGTCACCAGTTATATTGCCAACAAATTAAGTATATGGGTGGGCGTGGCATTCAAAGTTTTGATGCAGTTTTATGGGAGACGTCTACACCTATCTTGACAACGAATTGGGTGGATATCTATAGCTCAAAAGTTGTTGAGGATGAAGGCGCTTATGGTTTCAAACTACAGGAGGGCTGGGCGGAATTTCGATGCAGTTTTTGGGGGATGCCAGTATAACCAAATTTGGTAACTCTAACTGTAAGGGTGTGGGAAATATAAGAATTTATCGATGTTGAGTAATCGTAGTGTCTTAAACTTAGCACTTTATCTATCCCGGCCATAGAAAAAGATATTAGCAAAGTTACAAGTATCTAGCTTGAAGGGTGTCGAAAAAAGTTGCGCTCATACAGACGGACAGACATGACGGACATTGCACAAACCAAATGTACTCTTTACCTTCGGTATCGAGTATAAAAAGGTCCCATGGTAATTTTCGTCGCAGACGATCACGTAGACAAAGATCGTGAGCTTCAAATAGTGTCCAAATCACAGAATATTTTATAGTACTTGCCCAAAGATGCACAAATTCACTTAGTGAAGAAAATTAAAGCGACAATTATGATCTTTAATATGTATTGCATTTGTTCTACTCTAAATAAAATTAAATATATTCGTTTTGAACATGATGTTAACTTGTAATTTCATCTGTACACTAATACGAATATTTTTAGACACAGTGTCAAGATTGGCGCGACACCTTTCAAAATACCTTTGTGCTAGAGTGACAAAATTTTGGTGGAAATATAGCTTGTGACGCCCCACAAAAACCTACATCCACAGCTACAATACCCCATTTATCTTTCTATCAAATCTGGTGATTCCAGCGAAAAACTGTCGAAGGTACAGTCATACCATATTTTAAAAGTGGTGGCTAGGGGTTGCGGTGCATTCAATTGGCCTAAGTGCTACCTTAGCAGCGTGACTGAACGTGAACGTGGTATTTTATATACTTTTTGATATATTTTGGGACCTGATTTCACACATTTGGATATTTATGGTATATTGGTATATTTGGGTATTTTTTCTTGATTTCGTGGTATTTTATGGTATTTTCTCTTTGGTCACATTTCTCTAAAAAAGCGCGCGTGCATTCACTCTATTTAATTGACTGCTATTTTTATCAACTTCATCATGAGCAATAGCAAGGTAAAAAAACAAAATTATCGCGATGAGTGGGAGGCAATGCCTGAAAATAGTAAGTGGCTCGGTCAAAGCGACAACAGTATGGATGCCTTTTGTAAGGCTTGCCAATGTTACATAATGAGCAGACTGGCGTCAATTAAACAACACGCAGCTACACAGAAACATAAGGAAAAAATCAAATTTTTCTGCGGCAAATCTAAAGTAAGTACTTTTTATTAGTTTTTCATTCATAATTTTAAATCATCTTTTCTAATAGGTTGATATGTATTTTAAAAACCCGGAGAGCACTCTGTCCGGCGCCGTTAAGAAGGCTGAGTTAATGTTTGCTGCTGCAGTCGCTGAGCACAACATTCCCATGGATCACATAAGTGACGTCATAAACAATGCGTTTCCCGATAGCGCCATTGCGAAAGCATTTTCCTGCAAACGCAAAAAACAGCTTCGCTGGCTTATAGCGTACTGGCGCCTGTTATGAACGATTCCCTTATCGGGAGCATAAGACGAAGCGTCGCTCCCACTGGAAAATCTGTGTTTTCTATCGTTATCGACGAATCAACGGACGTAACCTGCACAAAGGTGTTGGCGTGTGCAGTAATGTTCTTCGACAACGTCGCGCAAACAAAATTTTTCTTTTCTGTGGATTTGGAGGGAGAAAAAGCTGAAGATATTTTTGGAGCACTAAGCAATGGATTGCAACGTTACAACTTTAGTTTAAATAACATCATTGGTTTCGCTGCAGATACAACCAACGTAATGTATGGTGAGCGGAACAGTGTAATGGCAAAAATTCAAGCTGTAAACAAATCTTGCTATTTTATCAAATGTGTTTGCCATTCCGCAGCACTTGCATCCAGTTATGCTTGCAAAGAGCTTCCAAGAAATTTGGAACAAACCGTCAAAGAAACATATAACTATTTTTCAAAAAGTTCAAAGCGTCGTCGGAAGTTAAAGGAATTTCAACAGTTTCTTAATTCTGCAGAGCACAACATTTTAAACCACTATGAAATACGGTGGCTCTCTTTTCAAGCTTGTGTGGCACGCTTACTGGAACAGTGGGATGCCCTCATTGAATTCTTCCAAGAAGAATGTGATGTGAGTAAAAATCTGTCAGCCGAATATATTCTTATAAATCTCAAAAACCCAATTGTAAAACTCTATTTTCATTTCCTTGATTATATTCTTGCTTTAGTTAATAATTTTAACATTATATTTCAATCTGGCAAGTCAGTAGTTCATTTCTTTTACAAAACTATGTCAGAATTTTATAAAAACATTTTATCTTCTTACATGAAAGACGGTTATATCAATAATATAGATCTTAACGCAATAGATCCAACAAGCACAGTAAATTTTGTAGAATTAAAAGATATGAATCTTGGAGTTAAAGTTTCTTCTGAACTTACAGCCCATAAGTATTACAAAGATGACATAACCGTATTTTTTAAACGCACGCAACTATTTTTAATTGAGTTAAGTGTTCAACTTAAAAAAAGGTTGCCCCTGCAAGATACTTTTTTAAAAACTCTGAGCTTCTTAGAACCAAACGAATGTGTCAATCAAAATCATTATTAAAGCTATTTGAACGTTTTCCAAACTAAGTAAATGACCCACAAACAATTGACAACGAGTATAGATTGATGAAGTCAGACGAAGCAGTAAAAGCTTTAATTGAAGACCGCCCAGGATGCGACACATTTTGGTTTGAAATCGGCAAAATACGCGACGTAAACAATATGTACAAATATTCGAATATTTCCAAGTTTGCGCAGGCGATGCTTATCCTCCCAGTTTCAAATGCTTCATGCGAACGTATATTTTCGCAAATGAATCAAATTAAAACGAATACCCGCAATCGATTTAAAAATGAAAATGTTGCTAAAATTATTCAAATAAAACAAGCTCTTCGAGAAAATGGCTGTAATAATTTTGTTCCTGATGGAAAAATGTTAAAAAAAATATGGATTTCATAAACTTAGAAAGTTCTGATGAAGAAAATTAAGAAGGCTTTTAAGTTTGTATAGCATAAGGAAGAAACAGTGTCTTATTTATATTGTTTAATTAAGAAATAATTTGAGGGTTAGTTTAAGACTTAATTCATGTTATAACGAAAACAAATAGTTCCTTTCTTTATTATTTTTTTGTTGTTTATTTGATAATTTTAAGATATTGAATATCAATAAAAAAATCATTTAAAGAGATGAAGATATTACTTTTAAAACATTTGTTTTCTTTGTATACATTAAATCTAATTTCACGGGCATTTTAAAAGACATTTTTCATGGTATTTTCGTTGTATTTAATTAACTTTGAAAAAGTATATTTGGTATATTTTTTAGCAAAAAGTAGTATTTTTCGTCGCTGCTGGAACGGTCACGCTGTACCTTAGACTATAAGCTTACTGTGTGCCGAATTTGACTCATATCCGTTCAGCCGTTTAGGTGTGATTGAGTAACAATCATCTAAACGTTCACATTTATGATACTTATTATTAAGAGAAAAATAAATAATCTCACCCGTACCCACCCCTCACTAAAGAACAAAAAGCATTTTAATAAAATCTTATACATTTTTTTTGATCAGACGAAAGGTGTATAAAGGCACTACACAAAAATGTGAAGTGAACAAAATGTTTGTAAAATTGTTGTTTGTTGGGTTGACAATTGAATTTTTTAGCAATTGGTATGGAATTTACCTATTATATATTAAGGAAATTAAATAGTATTTACCATCATAAATATCTTCCATGTTATCCCCTTTGTTTTTTAAATCTCTGCAGCACTCTTCGTCTTTTACAAAATCAGCGGTAAACAAAGTTCTTTTTACTGGTATACTCATTGCTGCATTCGGCTTGAAAGTAAACTTATAGCTTATTTTTTTTCTCTGCTGGACCTCCAGGTACTTCTTCTTATCATATATTATATTTGACTTATATATACGAGATTGTCGGGCTCTTTCATGTGCCTGAATAAGTTCAATTGCGTCGCTAACTTTTTTCCAGATTTTTGCATCCAGCTCTTCTTTTTCATTAGTATTCATGTATAACTTGTTTTCTCTTAATATGTTTTGAATATCTAGTGGCCGACGGTATAAAAATTGCGGGGACCGCCATATTAAAAGGTCGCGCGGAGTAAGTTTTCGTGATATTAATACTTTGTCAATGTAAACATATTCGCTTAACTCCATTTCTTTTAATTCTTCCTTAAGTATCATCAGCTGTTGTGTGGCATTTTCAATTAGTCTTCTGACCACTTTTCGTTTTTGCACTTGGAACGTGTTAAAGTAAATAGAACTTAAATTATTAACAAGTTCAACATATAATACATAAAGCTCGGAAAATATTTTAAATGATATTGCTTTTTCCTCGGGTGGATCAATTAACTTCAAACGATTTTGTTTCTTAATCAGTTGCCCGATTTCTTTTGTAGCAACTACCCAGCACTTGTAATTTAAATCAAAAGACATTTTTAAGCCTTATTAGTTTTGTTAAAAATAAACTGA
Source organism: Scaptomyza montana (assembly GCA_018904305.1). Taxonomy (NCBI): domain Eukaryota; kingdom Metazoa; phylum Arthropoda; class Insecta; order Diptera; family Drosophilidae; genus Scaptomyza; species Scaptomyza montana. The sequence continues at coordinate 2,464,659 of JAEIGR010000010.1, forward strand.
AATTATGCATTACATTACATATATACTTGTCTAGCACAGCACCCTTGATCAAATATATAATACACAGCATCAGTTCCATACTACGTCAGAAACAAAATATAACAAGTGTTGGCCGCTTTTTTATATCCTGAACCCATAAAATGGGTAAAATGCGTATAATGTGGCGCTATGCAACTCTGCACACTAAACGCCACGCCGAATAATTTACGGTAAATTGTACACAGAAATAATTACTTACGCAGAAATTTTGATATACATACATCTATATACACCAAGACCTCGCTTTGCGTCGTTTCGCTTTGCGTTTTTTCGATGTTGCGTCGCTGCTGAATTAACACTAATTTTCACTTTGCGTCGTTAGAATTTCGAATTGCGTCGCTGCTGAACTAGTTCTATGTTCTTTTTACCAATCTACAAGTTATCGCGTCACTTCATCATTTCGATAGATCAGCTCGGTGTTGTGCCACCACATTCGTCGATCTAGTATCGATCTGTGTTACTACCACTACCAGCTGACAAAAGTGGTGCTGCCGCTGTCATATATTATATATATATATTTTTTGCCATTAAAACTCGGGATTCCCTTTCTTCTTAAAAAGAATAGTAAATGTTTATAAATTTTAAAGGGTAGTTTCTGGTTAATTTGTTTAATTTTCTTTTTAAAAAGTAGTATTTTCGTAACCCCGGAATCTATCTTCGAACCTTACATGGCTTGCCATAGAAAATAATTATTCACTTTGCGTCATTTCAGTTTGCGTCGTGTTTTTTGGAACGTAACCACGACGCAAAGTGAGGTCTTGGTGTATATAAAACAAAGTCGGGTTTGTTACAACACTTATAACTCGAGATCTGCTGGACCAATTTTCATGATTTTTGATTTGTTGGATTTGTCTCCGCCCCGAATAGCAGAATACATCTTAAAAATACTGAAAAATTGACTAATACTTGAAATCTATATATATAAAACAAAGTCGGGTTTGTTACAACACTTATAACTCGAGATCTGCTGGACCAATTTTCATGATTTTTGATTTGTTGGATTTGTCTCCGCCCCGAATAGCAGAATACATCTTAAAAATACTGAAAAATTGACTAATACCTGAAAAATTCGTTATTTTCCATAAAAGAAAGTCGTGTTAGTTACACTATTTATAGCTTTAGAACGGCTGAGATGATTTGGCTGAAAATTGTTGGGGAGGTAGCTTAGAACCAGGGGAAACACATAGGATCCAATTTATAAAGACAAACGCGAAAAAACTTGACACGCCACACTTTGCCCACTTTGTCTTATCTGTCAAGATATTTTCTTAATGAGTTTATTAAAATAGAATTTTGTCAACACAGCAAAGCAATCAAGTGTATTTTTTGGAAGTGTAGAGAAAAAAAACCACGTGCTAGGAATTGTGCTAATCTTTCTCAATGAAGCTCGAACTATGAAAGTAGCTAGACTTTACGAGAAGTTTCCACAAGCTGAACTGCGAAGGCTTGAATAGGCAGAGCGTGAGGCAGCTCACAGTGCTGCCGAGATACCAGAGCAGTCCGAAGCTCGGCGTCGACAGCATGCTGAATATATGGCATCTCAACAGGCTATGGAGACACCCGAACAGTCTCAAGCTCGACGTCAACAGACGGGCTACTCAAGCTTGGCGTCTTCAGCAGGCTACTAACATGGCGTACCAAAATCGAATTTTAGGTTCTATTCTATTATGTGCTTTAGAGAAAACATCAAAAAGCACCACAGCGACGCGTGGTCTGGGTCCACTAGTACATATTTAAATATGAACGCTGTTGCGGAACGTAAGTACAATATATATAAATGAGAATAAGTAACTTTTGCTTTATTGACAACATTGTTTTATATAGCGGATAGTTATTTTTCAATAAGTGATGGTGAAATGGAAAACGCCCCACGAGAGAAGCAGATGCTTTTGGACAGTTTTGTGTACAAAAATAGAACAGCAACATCAGCTCCGTCTGAACATGTAAATTCAACGGCCGTTAACACCATTACTGATTAACGTTCCAGACTGTCGCCTCTTATGGCGAAAAAGCTTACTTATCTTAAGCAAAATTTCGAATTTTTAAATTTGTCTTAAATAAATATTGAACATTGAAACTATTTCTTATAAATTTATTATATTTGTGGGCATTACTATATAGAACATTTACTGCATAATTTTATTATGTTAAAAACCTTATCTGCAGCTGAAAATTTGATTCTACCATCATTATTTTGACTTGGAATATTAACGATACTTATCGATATAATCAATACCAAAATATCGATCTGTATCGATAAGCGAAATTCCCGATATTTCGCATCACCATAAGCAGAACCACTTTGTCTCAAATTATCGATAACTATTCTGGTTTCCGATCTACACATGCAATCGATTAACAAAAAAATAGCGAATTTGGAAAATGTAAAAATGGGAATTGAAATAATGGGTAACGATAGAACTTTTCTGAATATATCGTCCAAATCGGTTAACCGGACCGGAAGTCAGTTAACCAAAGTCTTGTATAGATGTAATATATATGTTGCAACTGGGTTCAGGGTATCTTCTAGTCGGGCTCTCCCGACTAGAGCCTTCTTACTTGTTTAATGTAAGAAACTGTTAAAAATACATAAAATTGCATAAACCACGCATTGTGTCCCACTCACTCTATCTACTATGAAGCATACCTAACTTTAAGTTATCCTTGCCTGCTAGCAACTCTACTCTGATTAATTTTTGTATTTGCCTAGGCATGTTCCGCTACCGTACAGTAGCGCGTTCTGAAAAATAACTTTAATTAAGGGAGGATGGAAATGTTTTGAAAATTGAAATCATATTAGTAAGGGAGAAGCCCCAATCTCGGACACTGTACATTAGTCGGACACCCCCCTTTATTTTACGAGTTTGGATGCTAGATAGATAGCTTTCAGTGCCGGCTTGCTTTTAACATGGTCTACAGGTGTTAATACCTAGTTTTGGCTAATTCAGAGACAAAAATTATAACACCGATATTCCGACCTAAACTTTTTAATATTTCAACGCTTATGTAATTGCATTATTCCAAGATTCAGTAAAGGTAAATACATTTTTTCTTATTCGTTTTATCATGGTCTTTCATATTTCGCAATAAAATTTTTTTTTCCATATTTTGGGTTTTACATTCAAAAATGTTAAGGCCGTGCTTTCTTGTAAACTGGACACAGTCGATGTTTCACAATTGAACACGATTAATTGTAATCGATAGTTTCATTCAATTGTATCGATAATCGTGTCAACTTCATATACATGTATCAAAATGAGCGCCCAATTAAATTGATTATATATTGAATTTCATAGTTAATTGAATAATAATTTAATAATAAATGGATTTGATGAAAAAAACCCAAAAAACAAAGAATAATTAGTTTGTTTACATATTTCGCGCCATTTCAATAAGGTATCAACGAGTATATACCACCAAGTAAAAAATATTCTAGAGCAATCACTTCGTTTTTCGTGCACGCGGTCGGGTTTCGCTGAACATTTGCACGGCGGAACCCACAGAGCAGTTCGGCTGTTGAGCCGACTGCGCGCTCTCGAATTATTTTAGTTTGCGATTAATTGCAGAGAGGCAGTCGACTGAGACGGTCGATCCACGCAGCTCTGCTGTTTATATGCGTATTTGATTTACGTATTTGATTTGCGTGTAGGGTTTTGTTATTTTTGGTGTGGGTCTCTGAAAATTGAACAGCGTTGACTGAATTTGTGTTCACATGCATGCATTAATGTTTATTTGTATGCTAGTCAAGTGTACAAGAACCTGTCTCAGTTTTTATGAAATTTTTATTTTTTTACAGGTGTATATATTTAAGACTTTCTTACTTTATTTATTAAAAAGCACTTATGAAATAATTTGAAAATTTTGCCATATTATTTATATATTTAATTATATCTATGATTGATGATTACATAACAAATTTCTTTTCTATTAACATATACATAATTAAGTCATATCAAAACAATCCCTGTAAGATAAAGCATTTTACAAGCAGCAACAAAAATTGTAAACACCCAGAAATCTATGAATTCCTTTTTGTATGCCCACAAACAGCAACACAAAAAAATGCTATTTCAGTGAAGCTTATTTGCTACATTATCAAGTTTGCCGCTCGAAGCGTTAATAATATTGATATACATATGTAATTTAATTAAACTATTTTTGGCAACTTCTCAATTATTAGCTTAGCGCCAACTTATTCTAATCTATATATATAAAAGAGTTTGTCCTGATGATAATGGAAGAGCCACAGCCTAAACGAAAAGAGCTAGAAGGCTGAAATTTTCACACAATTTTCCATGCAGGTAGGAGGTGAGCACTAAGAAGGGAATTTTTATTTGGACAACTCCTTCAAGTACCTCCCATACGATTTGGAGCACTATTTACCCATTGTAAAAAACAAATTACAATTACAACAAGTACCCATTCCACTACTGTCGCCTGATTGTCGCACAAGCTGAGGGTTTGGTCGCGAGCGAGAATACAAAAACAAAACAAATGCGCAGTGACGCCTTCGCGTCGCACAAGCAAAGTCATAAACAAGTGGAAACGTTGCAGTCGAACGCAACCGACTGCGGCATACTCGATACCAGAATTAAAACCGGTAAAAAGAGGCCTTAATGCAAAGGGGTACGGATGCGGCAGGGGTTTACGCTGCCTTAAAGATTCTCCGATGCAGATGGGGATGCCACCGGCTATCTTCATACCAAATTTGGTGACTCTAGCTCAAAGTTTGTAAAAGGTGGGGAAAGGGGGGGGGTTGGGGCGGTATGGGTAGTTGTGGCATCAAAATTTTTGTTGCAGATCTTTCTGAAATGTCAATTGCTATCTTCATACCAAATTTGGTGACTCTAGCTCAAAATTTGTAAGAGGTGTGGAAAGGGGGGGCTGGGGGCGGTTTGGGTGGGCGTGGCATCCAAATTTTTGATGCAGATCTTTGTGGAATGTCAATTATTATCTTCATACCAAATTTGGTGACTCTAGCTCGAAGTTTGTAAAAGATGGGGAGGGGGCTGGGGGGTGGGTGCGTGGCATCCAAATTATTGATGTAGATCTTTGTAAAATGTCAATTGCTATCTTCATACCAAATTTGGTGACTCTAGCTCGAAATTTGTAATAAGAGGGGAAAGGGGGGCTGGGGGCGGTATGGGTGGGCTTGGAATCCAAATTTTTGATGCAGATCTTTCTGAAATGTCAATTGCTATCTTCATACCAAATTTGGTGACTCTAGCTCAAAAATTGTAAAAAGTTGGGAAAGGGGGGCGAAATGGAGGGCGTGGCTCCAAAACTTTGATGCAGTTTTTTGGGGGTCGTTACCAGCTATCTTCCCACCAAATTTGGAGGCTCTAGCTCCTCAACTCTGGAAGATACACGCATTCCCGTTTTTGACGAAGCGTTGGGGTATATGGGGGCGGCTAGGGCAGTATCGGTGGGCGTGGCATCCAAACTTTTGGTGCAGTTTTAAAGGGGGTCATTATCACCTATCTTGGCACCAAATTTGGTGGCTATAGCTCAAAAACTGTGGGAGATATGGGCTATTTTGACTTTAAAATGCGGGGGGGCTGGGGGCGGAATGGGGGGGCGTGGCTCCAAAATTTTTGATGCAGTATTTTGGGGGTTGCTAATAGCTATCTTCTTACCAAATTTGGTACTTCTAGCTGTAAGGATTTGCGAAATATGTGGATTTATCGGTTTTGAGTTATCGAATTTATCGATTTGCCAGCCCCCCCGTTATCGTAGAACCCCCATCTTGACACTTTAATTTACTATCCCATAGATAAAGAGAATTGGAAAGTTTCAAGTCTCTAGCTTGAAGGGTGTGGAAAAAACTTGCAACCATACGGACGGACAGACGGACAGACGGTCAGACGGACAGACGGACAGACACCATGACGGACATTGCACAAAACCAATATACTCTTTACCTTCGGTATCGAGTATAAAAAAGGTTCGTACACTTGCAAAAAAGAAACGGATTTCCGCTTCTTAATGAATAAGTGCATACACAAGTGAACAATGCGCTTGAAAATAATTTTCATAATTTTAGGTACATGTACTATCACTTCGCACAGTGCAAATTTTTTTTTTTTCAAATTTGTGTGCCTTTGACAATTGATTTACGACCCAAGTAGCGTTTGTTGTTGTTGTAAGTGTTGTTGTTGGGCCCGCACTGCAACTTTTTGTTGGTGACATTGATTTAAAAAAACAAGTGGAAACGTTGCAGTCGGACGCAACCGACTGCGGCATACTCGATACCAGTATTAAAACCGGTAAAAAGAGGCCTGATTGCAAGGAGGACGGATGCGCAGGGTGTAAGCTGCCTTAAAGATTCTCCGATGCAGATGGGGATGCCACCAGCTATATTCCTTCCGAATTTGGTGACTCTAGCTCGAAGTTTGTAAAATGTGGGGAAAGGGGGCTGGGGGCGGTATGGGTGGGTGGCATCAAAATTTTGTTGCAGATCTTTGTTAAATGTCAATTGCTATCTTCATACCAAATTTGGTGACTCTAGCTCGAAGTTTGTAAAAAGTGGGGAAAGGGGGCTGGGGGCGGTATAGGTGGGGGGATCCAAATTTTTGATGCAGATCTATGGAATGTCAATTGCTATCAAGATACCAAATTTGGTGACTCTAGCTCGAAGTTTGTAAAAGTGGGGAAAGGGGGCTGGCGGTATGTGGGCGAGGCATCCAAATTTTGATGCAGATCTATGTGGAATGTCAATTGCTATCTCATACCAAATTTGGTGGTCTAGGAATTTTTAAAAAGTGGGGAAAGGTGGGCTGCGATGGTGCGAGGTATCCAAATTTTTGATGCAGATCTAGTAATGTCAATTGCTATCTTCATACCAAATTTGGTGACTCTAGCTCGAAAATTTAAAAGTGGGGAAGGGGCGGAATGGGGGCGTGGCTCCAAAATTTGATGCAGTATTTTGGAGGTTGCTAATAGCTATCTTCTTACCAAATTTGGTACTTCTAGCTGTAAGGATGTGCGAAATATGTGGATTTATCGGTTTTGGGTTATCGAATTATCGATTGCCGTTATCGTAGAACCCCATCTTGACACTTTAATTTATATCCCATAGATAAAGAGAATTGAAAGTTAGAAAACTTGATACTAAAAAAGACGGACAACACAACGACAGACACCATGACACATTGCAAACCAAATACCTTTACCTTGGTACTATAAAAACAACAACAACATAACAAAACTTGGTGCGTCTAGAAAAATTTCCCACACCAGAATATGTAATGGGGGTGGATTCGCCTTCTTGCCGCTTATATAACTTAGACAAAACGTAACACACTAACATTATTGATATATTATTGATATACAATTTCGAATAAGCAAAAGGCGTTCACATAAGCGCGCGTGTTGCTCTTATGATAATCAGATAATTTGAAATCTCGCTCCGATCATGCTCCTTTGTTGTTGCTCATTTACGTTCACTCTCTATTTTATGTTTAAGCCCTTGGAAAAAAGTTTCAAAAGTAGACTTTTACTAAAATTTAAATCTTTTAATGGGCACTTAATGGGTTAAGAAGAGTATTGTAGCCACTGTAAAATAACAGAGAGAAAAACAAAGAAGAAGAAATATAACTTTAAATGGTACTCACTGCAAGCAGCATGCACAGCTGAGCGAATATATGCTGCAACACAAAGAGCGGCTTAAAGCTTGATCAGCGCGCGCGTCTCTCTTATGACTGCCGCTAGATATAACATAATTTGGATGCAATCATGCATCTTTGTTGTTGCCCGTTTACGCTCACTCTTTTGTTTATGCGCGCTTTGCATGTCAAACATAAATCTTAATCTCCCTATCTCCTCCGCACTCACTAAGCTAAGCTAACCATAACTAAGAGGCTGCAGTTAAGGGAATTGCATTGCCTAATTTACACCACCCATACATAGCTCTTAAGTGCAAGCGTTGTATGTATGAGCTCGGGATCTGCTGCTTAGAGGAATAACTGTAATGCTCTTTCCAACATTATGTTTTTACATACAATGGTAAGGGAATTGGTTATGCATTTTAGTTCATATTTAATGTGAACAAAGAAAGTTACTTTTCGTTTCAGTGAATTTTTTAATATTGTTTATATTAAGGATAAGGATAATAACAACGAAAGTTTCTTTTTAGATCAGTGAGTTTTTTAATATTCTGATTTTCGTAATATATTTATATATACATTCCTTTAAAATACGTATATATATAAGTTCATTTAAAAAACGTATTTTATGATAAGTTATAAAAAATATTTAATTGCTAATATTTAAATATTTAAATAACGATCAACGTATTTTAATTTCTTTTGTTGTTTTTTAAAACCAAGAATATTAAGTAGATTTTCGACTTAATAATTGAAGCAACCTTATTTATAGTTGTCTTCTATTTTGCATATTATATAATACTTATATAGACTCTGCTTAAGTGCATTTACAAATCAAATAAAACTAAGCAGTCTGAATATTCTATTAAAAGTATAAGTTGGTATATTCAATTTTATTAAATTTTATGCTTATGATTAGACGCTGTATCGTTGTAACAATCGTTTTACAGTGAAGTCAATTGACTCACAGCCAAATTAAAATATGTCTATTGAAACTTTAGATATTAGTGGTGTTTTGGTGCCGCATTCAGTTGTTGCTATAATTGGTGATGGAGCCTGCCTTTTTAGATCTATTTCCTACCTTTTATTTGGTAGGCAAGGCTTCCATGGCACCATACGCCAAAATATTGTTGAACATGTTGTAACCAACTGGCAAACTTTTGCTTGCTTCAGCATAAACTTAAATGGAGAGTGTTATAGCTCTTCTGAACAATATGAGTGCGATATGTCAAATTCAAATACCTATGGTACTGCATGTGAGCTTCAAGCAGCAGCAGAAATTTATGCTGTAAATTTTCAAGTTTTTCAAAATGGAAATTTATTGCCAGCATTTGGAAATAATATGCATCCTGTTAAAAGAAAAGTCCATTAATGAATGGACATTTTGATGTTTATATTCCTAAAGAGGAAGTTTTAACTCAAGATTCTGATACGTCAAGTGAATGTAAAACTGAAAATGTTAAAAATCCCGTTAAAAGACGTAGTCGGTTCGCCGACAAAGCAGAAAAAAAGGTACTAAAACATTCATTTGTGCAAACATTTTAATGCTTTAAAATGGAAAAATGAGCCTCTGGGTATCTGTTGCAAGGCAGGAAAAGTTAAACTTTCACAAAATGAAAGTTTGCCTGATCCACTTAAAAGCTTAATAATTGGTGGACATCCCAAGCATGATCATTTCATTGATCGTATAAGAAAGTATAACAGCTGCTTTCAAATGACTTCTTTTGGAAGTACAAAAGCTATAAATGAAAGTTGGTCATCCTTTAAAGTCCAAGGACAAGTGTATCACTTAATTGGTAGTGTTCGACCTTTGCCAAATGAAGAAATGCAGTTTCTTCAAATTTATTTTGTTGGTGATGATGAAAAGGAAGCTCAACTACGTTGTAAAAATATTTCAAATGTTGATTTAAGCGTAGTAAAGGATCTTCAATGTATGTTTCATCATCATAATCGTTATGTAAAAGATCTAAAAATGGCTCTCAATAAAATACAAACAAGTACCAAAGACTATAAATTGGTTATACATGCTGATCGAACACCCACTGGTGCACATAAAGGGCTTTACAATGCACCTCTATCAAGCGAAGTAGCTATAGTTATTGTTGGTCAGCAATTTGAAAAGCGCAATATTATTATTGAAAGCCATAATTATAAATTACATCGTATAAGTGAGGTGCATCGATCATACGATGCCTTACAGAACCCTTTGCTATTTCCTTATGGCGAAGATGGCTATTCAGTGGATATACAAGAATGGAATTCATTATTTAAAAAGGAGGAACCAAAAAAAAAGATATCTGCGTTAAGCTTTTACAGTTATAAAATAATGATTCGTCAATCTGAGTTAAATCATTTAATTTATTGTCGTTCCCTTTATAGTCAATTTTTAGTTGATATGTATGCTAAAATTGAAACAGAAAGGTTAAATTATATTCGCTACAATCAAGCGAAACTCAGAGCAGTTAGCTATATACATCTACAAGATGCAATAGGCCAACAAGATGTTGACGCAGCTCAACTTGGTCAGATGGTAATTTTACCGTCTTCTTTTACAAGCTCTGCACGATATATGCATGAAAAGACTCAAGATGCTATGACATATGTTCGCCATTATGGGCGACCAGATCTTTTCATAACATTCACATGCAATCCACAATGGAATGACATAAAAAGTGTTTTATTACCGGGTCAAAAACCGCATGATCGTCACGATATTATAGCTCGAGTTTTTCATTTAAAAGTTAAAGCTTTAATGTCCCTATTGACAAAAGGTTCTTTGTTTGGAAGCGTTCAATGTTTCATGTACTCTGTGGAATGGCAAAAGCGGGGCTTACCACATATACATATTCTACTTTGGTTAGAAAATAAAATAAGACCAGATAAAATCGATAAAATTATCTGTGCCGAAATACCAAACGCAGATGAGGATCCTTTGTTATTTAACATTGTTAAGTCAAATATGATTCATGGTCCTTGCGGTGCATTTAATAATAAATCGCCATGCATGAAAAATGAAAATGAAAGAAATTGTGACTGGAAAAGATAGTTTCCCTCTATATCGTAGAAGATCGATAGAAGATGGTGGTAATGCAATTAATATAAATGGTAATTGCATAGATAATCTTTGGGTTGTGCCTTATAACTGTGTACTATTGAGAACATTTGAAGCTCACATAAACGTTGAGTAATGTAGTTCTGTAAAGTCTATTAAATACATTTGTAAATATGTTAACAAGGGCAGTGATCAAGCATCATTTACTCTTGAAGACCAACGTAATGAAATTTATATGTACGAAAGTGGCCGTTAAATAAGTAGCTCAGAAGCGGTATGGAGAATCCTTGCATTTCCCATACATGAACGTTTTCCGGCTATTACACACTTAGCTGTTCATTTAGAAAATGGTCAACGGATATATTTTAACCCCAATAATCCGCAACAATTACTTGACAGATTAAGCACTACACCCAAAACCACTTTGCAAGCCTTCTTTGAGCTATGCACACGTGATGAGTTTGCAAGAAAGCGTCTATATTGTGAAGTTCCATCGTATTTTACATGGAACAATAAAGAATTTCAAAGAAGAAAACGAGGGCATGATGTGCCAAATTTTCCTGGAGTTAAAAGAGATTCTGCTTTGGGAAGAGTTTACACTATTCATCCCAATAATACAGTATATTTTTATTCAAGACTTTTATTACATTTTGTAAGGGGCCCAACTTCATTTTTAAGTTTAAAAACCGTTAATGGTGTAGCATACTCATCATTTCAATTGGCGTGTAAAGCTCTAGGATTACTAGAAGATGATAAGCACTGGGATTCAACTATAGCCGAAGCTGTCATATGTCAAAATCCTACAAAACTTAGAGAACTTTTTGCAATAATGTTAGTATTTTGTCAAATTTCAGATGCTCTTAAACTTTGGAATACTTATAAAGAGAGTTTCTCAGAAGATATTTTAAGAGCCTTTCATTTTTCACAAGACAGAAATATTGATGAAAGTATTGTGAATAATGTATTAAATAAATGTCTTATTTACATTGAAGATATTGTACTGTCTATTGGTGGTCAAAAATTGACTTACTATGGACTTCCACTACAAATTAGATCCGAGGAAATTGTTCCAAATATTGAATATCATAGAGAAACAAATTATGAAAGTTGCGATAATTTTGTTGCTAATAATGAGCTACTCCTTACTGCTGAGCAAAAACAAGTATACGAAAAGATACTATATAGCGTTGAAGCAGAAAAAGGAGAAATCTATTTTTTAGATGCACCTGGTGGAACAGGTAAAATTTTTCTTTTAAATTTATTATTGGCAAAGGTACGGCAAAGTAAAAAAATTGCATTGGCCGTTGCTTCTTCCGGTATCGCAGCCACTTTACTTAATGGTGGTCGCACAGCGCATTCTACACTTAAGATTCCATTTAATTTGATTCATTTAGAAACACCACATTGCTCAATTTCAAAGCAATTCAAAGATTGCAAGCTTATTGTTTGGGATGATTGTACTATGGGCCATAAAGGTGCTTTTGAAGCTGTAGATCGATCTTTGAAAGACATTCGAGATAGTGAATACTTAATGGGTGGCATAACTGTTCTCTTAGCTGGTGATTTTCGACATACTCTCCCAGTGATCCCCAGAGGTAACAAGAGCAGATGAAATAAATGCGTGCTTAAAGTCTTCAATTTTGTGGCCCAAAATACAGAAAATTGCATTAACGAAGAATATGCGAGTGCACTTAAAAGGTGATAGCATAGCTGGTGAATTTGCAGAAATGCTTCTTCAAATAGGAAATGGATTATTTCCAACCCATGATGGCAAAATAACTTTACCATCAACTTTGTGTCATGTTGTGAAAAGTATTGAAGAGCTAACTTTAAAAAAATTTCCGTATATTACAAATATCTCTCAAAAATCACTCGAATGGTTTTCAGAACGTGCTATTTTGACTGCGAGAAATGACAATGCATTGGAAATAAACGAGTTTTTATTAAAATCATTTCAAAGTGAAGAAATGACATATAACTCTATTGATTCTGTGACTGAAGTCGAAGATGCAGTTCATTACCCCGTCGAGTTTCTTAATTCATTAAATCCGGCTGGCCTGCCACATCATAAATTAACTTTAAAGATTGGTTCACCTGTAATGTTGATTCGCAACTTGATGCCGCCAATACTGTGTATTGGTACAAGATTGCAAGTTAAAGCCCTTCATAAGAATGTTGTCGAAGCAATGGTCTTTACTGGCAATGGTATAGGGGAAAAGGTTTTTATACCGAGAATTCCATTAATACCTTCTGATTCTGAATTGCCAATTCAATTTAAAAGATTGCAATTACCTTTAAAAGTTTGCTTTGCCTTAACAATTAATAAATCACAGGGACAAACTCTTAAATTAGCCGGACTAGACTTAAGACACGATTGTTTTACTCATGGCCAATTTTATGTAGCCTGCTCAAGAGTCAGTTCACCAAAAAGTTTATTTGTATTAGCACTGACGGAAAAACAACCAATGTCGTTTATAAAGAAGCTCTTAAAGTTGTTAATAATTGCAAATTAAATTCAATAAGTGGATAAGGCCTACTGGGGAAACCACAATATTCTCTACCTCAATGGTGGCGTGGAAAAGATAATATTAAATACTTTGCTTAAATATTTTGTTTAATATTTTCTAATTTATTTATTTTGTATCTATCTTCTATTGCTAAAATTGATATAAAATATCCGCGCAGCGAAGTAAGCGGGCCACTTACTAGTCTTCTATATATATAAAAGAGTTTGTCCTGACTAGAATGGAAGAGCCACAGCCTAAACGAAAAGAGCTAGAAGGCTGAAATTTTCACACAATTTTCCATGCAGGTAGGAGGTGAGCACTAAGAAGGGAATTCTTATTTGTACAACTCCTTCAAGTACCTCCCATACGATTTGGAGCACTTTTTAACCATTTTAAAAAACAAATTACAATTACAACAAGTACCCATTCCACTACTGTCGCCTGATTGTCGCACAAGCTGAGAGTTTGATCGCGAGCGAGAATACAAAAACAAAACAAATACGCAGCGACGCCTTCGCGGCGCACAAGCAAAGTCATAAAAAAAGGTTCGTACACTTGCAAAAAAGAAACGGATTTCCGCTTCTTAATGCATGAAACAAAAATAATAAAATAAATTTCATAATTTTATGTACATGTTTCACTTCGCACAGTGCACATTTTTATACTCGATACCGAAGGTAAAGAGTATATTGGTTTTGTGCAATGTCCGTCATGGTGTCTGTCCGACTGTCCGTCTGTCCGTCCGTCCGTCCGTCTGTATGTTCGCAACTTTTTTCCACACCCTTCAAGCTAGAGACTTGACACTTTCCAATTCTCTTAATCTATGGGATAGTAAATTAAAGTGTCAAGATTGGGGTTCTACGATAACTGGGGGGCTGGCAAATCGATAAATTCGATAACTCAAAACCGATAAATCCACATATTTCGCACATCCTTACAGCTAGAACTACCAAATTTGGTAAGAAGATAGCTACTAGTAACCCCCAAAAAACTGCATCAAAAATTTTGGATGCCACGCCCACCCATACCGCCCCTAGCCCCCCTTTCCCCACTTTTTACAAACTTCGAGCTAGAGTCAACAAATTTGGTATGCAGGTAGCACTTGACATTCCACAAAGATCTGCATCAAAAATTTGGATGCCACGCCCACCCATACCGCCTCCAGCCCCTCTTTCTCCACCTTATACATACTTTGAGCTAGAGTCACCAAATTTGGTATGCAGGTAGCAATTGACATTCCACATGAACTGCATCAAAATTTTTGATGCCACGCCCACCCATAACGCCCCCATGCCCCCTTCCCACGTATTTTACAAACTTCGAGCTAGAGTCACCAAATTTAGTATGAAGATAGCAATTGACATTCCACAAAGATCTGCATCAAAAATTTTGATGCCACGCCCACCCATACTGCCCCCAGCTCCCCTTTCGCTACATTTTACAAACTTTGAGCTAGAGTCACCAAATATGCAACGAAGACAGCTGGTGGCATCCCCATCTGCATCGGAGAATTTTTAAGGCAGCGTACACCCCTGCCGCATCCGTACCCCTTTGAAATGAGGCCTCTTTTTACTGGTTTTAATACTGGTATCGAGTATACCGCAGTCGGTTGCGTCCGACTGCAACGTTTCCACTTGTTGCTATTGGTTTAGTGCAGTGATGGGCAGACGTCGACGTCCATATTATTTCTAACTCAGTTGAGTTGGGTTTTTCGCTGCCGACTGCACGAAATCACACGTACGCTATAAAGGCCTGTACGCAGACGCCTGTACAGCTCCCGTACAGCAAAAACTTCATATAAAAAAAATGGTCCCGTACAGCTTCAGTACAGTACTTACATTTTAGGTCTGCAGTTCTGTTAGCTACTGCTGGTACGGTAGTGTTGAACAATGAAAATGTTATGTTAAAATGCTACGGGCAGTAAATAGCTTTCAGCAGCTATTTACGGTTGTAAAAAATGCAACAACATGTCGGGCAAGAGCCGGCTTATAAAGTTTTCGGATAATATTAACAAAGTTGACCTAATTCAGGCTCCAATAGAGCCATACTTATTGTTTTGGCAGTCAATGCTGCACAAGAAGTAATGAATAAAAATATATTTATTAATTAATAAGATACAATTTAAATAACATATAAACTGGATTGTACTGCCACTGATCTATGGCAGGGTATATATTATTAGAAGCAGGGCGTTAGCTGTACTCAAACACAAAAGTAGCGCGCGAATCATTATTTTGAAATCAAGTGTACAAAACACAGTTGCATTTCCGATTTATTTACAAAAAACAATTAGCCTACCGCCACATTATGTGAATTTTTCAACACTTGTCGTTACAGCCGTAAAATTCATGTATACTGTACGGGAGCTGTACGGGGCTCATGCGTACAGGCCTTAAGCATTGAAAGCTATTTTTAGAACACGATTGTTCGTTCGTCGTCGGTTGTCGTGCCGAAGCATGCATTAGATTTAACATTGTACTTTTAGTTGAAGGCGAACTATTGACAGGCAAGCACCACGCAGCGCATTAGCAAAAAACAAATTTTTTACAGTTCGCTCCAAAATTTTTCTTTATAGAAAATGAGGATGGCAAAGCGCAATGCTAGATTTGCAATAACATTGTTGTCGCAATGTTAAATATTTTTCAAATGGCATTATTTATTAATAAATAATAAGCACAATGAGTGAACGTTAACTGTCAGCGTGCACTGTATTGATTACACTTCGTTTTTTCGCTGCAGCGCACGCAAATTGTGCTTGTATGCGTGTGAAAACTGTGACAATATTTGTGTGTGCCCATCACTGGTTTAGTGCCATCTAATTTATGGATGGATGTGGTTTGTTGTGCCCCGTGGGCAAATCTGGAATTATTGGGAAAAGGGGTGTGTCAGTTCGGTGGTTTGATTATTTTCCGAATTTTTGACTTGTGTAGTTTTTGGTTTTTAACTGTAAGTACTGTACAACCGCGGTCTCTTAGGACTCTGTGTATTGAAAATCGTGGGGTTGTTTTGTTTCTCCTATTTTCTTTTGTGAATATTTTGGTGTTTGGTTCTAATGTCTCTGATTCTATTCTGTCTTTGTTTAATTTCTGTGTTCTTTGTTTTGTATTTTTAGATAAAATCTCTTTTATTTTGGGATATAATGTGTTCCTGAATGAATTTAGCTTATCCAAAAAATCATGTTCACTATTATATTCAAAATCTTGATTGAAAGAATGGGTTCTGCCATGGAATAACTCAAATGGTGTGTGTTTATTAGTTGAATGGATTGCGTTATTGTATGTAATCATAGTTTCTGAAATTGTTTCGTCATGTTCTGTAGGTAGTTTAAGCTGTTTCTTTGTTTCTAGAATGATTCTATAAATTTCCGTAAGTGTTGAATGTAAGCGTTCTACTGGGGAGTTGCTTGAAGACTGTTGGAATGATGTTACGTGTAGGGAGATTTTAAATTGTGAACGGAAATTGCGGAATAGCTCGCTTTTGAATTCGACTCCTTGGTCGTAAACTAGAAATGTTTTAATGATTTGATGCAGCTAACTGTGTTCCTGTTTGGAATTGGGTATGCAGCTGCGAATTTAGAGAACTTGTCGATGATAGTAAGATTGAAATTGTTATTAATGGTATAAATGTCGATATGAATTATATCGAGAGGTTTTCCTGGTGTCTCCGGAATTTGGAATGGGATTTTTTGAGGTTGTCTGTCGTATTTAATTTTTAAACATGTTTTGCAGTTTTTTATAAGTTGTGAAATTTTTTCTTTCATGTGAGGGAAGTATTGTTCACGTTTTAGGTGTAATAATTTTTCGTCAATTCCTCTATGGTTACTGTTTATGTCATATTCCTTTATTAATTCCTGTTGTTCGTTTATGTCTGTGATTTCTGGTAAGAAGGTTGTGCACTTAATTAAGTTGAAACTTTTATTTTGTGCGAAATAAGTTGAGTATGCTTTTTCAATGAGTTTGGATAATTCATCGTTTGCGTAAAAGGCACAAGTTTTGTTTGGTTTTAAGGTCTGCTTTAATATGTTTTTGACACTATCCAAGTCGTAGGATGGTTGGGAGTATATTCTTCTTAATTTGTTTTTGTAAGGAACCATTGTTTTACAACCTGTGTCCGAATCTATTACCAGTACGAGTTGTATGTTTAGTTCGTTAAGGGGTTTGTCCGATTGTTTGCAAGTGGTCTCATTGTTGTTTTGTTGTTGCAGTAATTCGTTGTGGTTCATGCTGTGATTTGTTCTACTTAAAGCGTCTGCTACTACGTTTTGGGAACCTTTTTTGTGTATTATATCGAATTCGTATTCGAGCAGTTGTAGTCTCCAACGGACTATTTTTGAGTTTGGTTCTTTGAAGTTCATTAACCAAATTAGTGGTTTATGGTCTGTTACTATTGTGAATTTTACTCCGAATAAGTAAGGTCTGAAATATTTAATGGCTAACATTTCCTTTCAATGGTCGAGTAATTTATTTCGGTATCAGAGAGGGTTCTGCTGGCGAAGCAGACAAGTCTGTCGTTGTTAATGCTTCCCTGTGAAAGTACTGCTCCTAGTGCGAAGTTACTCGCATCTGTGGTTAGAATGAATGGTTTACTAAAATCTGGGTGAAAGAGAATTGGATCGTTTGTTTAAAGGGTTTTGCAAAATTCAAAAGCGTCCAAAAATTCCTTGTCAATTGTGATTTGTTTTTTTCTTTTTAGTTGTCTAGTCAAGGGTTTTGTTATTCGTGCAAAGTCTCTTATGAATTTGTTATAGTAGCCAAGAAGTCCTAGGAATGCTTTAATATCTTTTATATTTTTCGGACAAGGATATTTTTTTATTGCCTCTATTTTGTTTGGGTTAGGTTTTATTCCATCTTGGGTTATTAGGTGTCCTAGAAATCCTATCTCTTTCCTAAAAAAATCTGGTGCGTTTTTCAACCCGAAGGGCATACGAATAAATTCGTAATGACCGCCCTCGACTGTAAAAGCTGTTTTACATATGTCTCTTTTTATACTCGATACCGAAGGTAAAGAGTATATTGGGTTTGTGCAATGTCCGTCATGGTGTCCGTCCGTCCGTCCGTCCGTCCGTCCGTCCGTCCGTCCGTCCGTCCGTCCGTCTGTATGTTCGCAACTTTTTTCCACACCCTTCAAGCTAGAGACTTGAAACTTTCCAATTCTCTTTATCTATGGGATAGTAAATTTAAGTGTCAAGATGGGGGTTCTACGATAACTGGGGGGCTGGCAAATCGATAAATTCGATAACTCAAAACCGATAAATCCACATATTTCGCACATCCTTACAGCTAGAACTACCAAATTTAGTAAGAAGATAGCTACTAGTAACCCCCAAAAAACTGCATCAAAAATTTTGGATGCCACGCCCACCGATACTGCCCTAGCCGCCCCCATCCAACCCAAAGCTTCGTCAAAAACGGGAATGCGTGTATCTTCCAGAGTTGTGAAGCTAGAGCCACCAAATTTGGTAGGAAGATAGCTGGCAACGACCCCCAAAAATCTGCATCACAGTTTTGGAGCCACGCCCACCCATTCCGCCCCCAGCTCCCCCGCATTTTAAAGTTAAAAAATCATCTAATTCATAATTCTTTTCAAATAATTTTGAATTTTCATAAAGCTTTTCAAGAGAATATTTAAGCATATGCAATGGATGCAGCTGAGTTAGCGCAAAAGCTGGAGTATTTTCACTGGAAAATCTTACTTGCAATGAACAAATTACCGAATCAAGGTATGGTATAATTATACAACGACGCCAATATTCAGTATCATTATTTGACGGAGGATTGCTTCTGTGTTTTTGTTGTCTAGCTATACGAGGCAATGATATTTCTATATTTAGTTCATTTGCAATTGTCCGCGCCTTTTCAAGCAAATAATTTGTTATTTCATCTGCATTGGTACGATCGTTTTTGACAAGTTCCAGTATTTTCGCTATGTGCTCACCAACTGCAATCAAATCTATTGCCTTATTTTGCAATACGTTAGCGGTTGGTTCCAATACCGCCAAGTATTTTTCGATTGTCATCAAAGAAATGATAAATCCTGGTCTTGTCACCGTGGAGTGGAGCTGGTATGCAGACTTTCTTGTGGCAGAGTTTCCATCTGTGTGCAATTTTTCTAAAGCTTTGACAATTTCAAGAAAATGTTCAGAAAATGTTCTGACTGCCTTGTACTTCTCCGACCACCTCGTTTCACACAAACGTGATACACTAGGCGCACAGTTCCTACGAGTAGTTGATTCACGGAAAAAGTTTATAACATCCTTGACAGTAGAAATAGTGTTTCTAATTTCTGGAACCTGGTTTAAGTCGTTCACTACAAGATTGAGCTTGTGACTAGAGCAATGAACATATTGCGCCCGAGTGTATTTTCTCCTTAAAATGGCTTGAACTCCACCTTCTTTTCCAGACATCGTAGAACAGCCGTCGAAGCCAAATCCAACGCAACATTCTGGTGAGAGGTCATGGTTCATCAAAAACTTATCAATTTCTTCAGCAATGGTTTGAGCATTTTGTGCTATGAGCTCAACAAACCCAACAAATTCTTCTCTTATTTGTCCCTTTTTTTCGTCATAAAAGCGCAAACCGATTGAAAGCTGCTCTTTCCCGGATATGTCAGCAGTTTCATCTGCCAAAACGGAGTAAGCATTTGCCTTTTTTACTTCAGATATTATTAGTTCTGTTATAACTTCTCCACACATTTTTATTATGTCATTTTGGATTTTTGGTGAAGTGTAGATTGCGTTGCGACTGCATTTCTGTAGATGATCCTTCAAATTCTCGTCGCCAGATTCGATTCTCAAGTTAAGGAGATCTAATAGTACGCCTCCATCCGCCTCTGCCCCCCTGTGTGGCATATCGTGCGTACCACAAAATACAACACATGATATAATGGCTTTTATTATATTTCGATTATGCTCTATGATTTTGGCGTGGCTATTTTGTATTTGCACATCCACAGGCACATCGTCAATAAAAGCTTTCGCTGCAGCTGTGGCGACTATGTGCAGATTTGTTCTAGCATGTTTTTTGCAGTCCTCGTGCATATTTTTATACTCGATACCGAAGGTAAAGAGTATATTGGTTTTGTGCAATGTCCGTCATGGTGTCTGTCCGTCTGTCCGTCTGACCGTCTGTCCGTCTGTCCGTCTGTCGGTCCGTATGGTTGCAAGTTTTTTCCACACCCTTCAAGCTAGAGACTTGAAACTTTCCAATTCTCTTTATCTATGGGATAGTAAATTAAAGTGTCAAGATGGGGGTTTCTACGATAACGGGGGGGCTGGCAAATCGATAAATTCGATAACTCAAAACCGATAAATCCACATATTTCGCAAATCCTTACAGCTAGAAGTACCAAATTTGGTAAGAAGATAGCTATTAGCAACCCCCAAAATACTGCATCAAATTTTGGAGCCACGCCCCCCCATTCCGCCCCCAACCCCCCGCATTTTAAAGTCAAAATAGCCCATATCTCCCACAGTTTTTGAGCTATAGCCACCAAATTTGGTGCCAAGATAGGTGATGATGACCCCCTAAAAACTGCACCAAAAGTTTGGATGCCACGCCCACCGATACTGCCCAAGCCGCCCCCATCCACCCCAACGCTTCGTCAAAAACGGGAATGCGTGTATCTTCCAGAGTTGTGGAGCTAGAGCCTCCAAATTTGGTGGGAAGATAGCTGTTAACGACCCCCAAAAAACTGCATCAAAGTTTTGGAGCCACGCCCACCCATTACGCCCCCAGCCCCCCGCATTTTGAAATCAGAAATGGCTATATCTCCTACAGTTTTTGAGCTATAGCCACCAAAATTGGTGCCAAGATAGGTGATAATGACCCCCTTTAAAACCCCCCATTCCGCCCCCAACCCCCCCGCATTTTAAAGTCAAAATAGCCCATATCTCCCACAGTTTTTGAGCTATAGCCACCAAATTTGGTGCCAAGATAGGTGATGATGACCCCCTAAAAACTGCACCAAAAGTTTGGATGCCACGCCCACCGATACTGCCCTAGCCGCCCCCATATACCCCAACGCTTCGTCAAAAACGGGAATGCGTATATCTTCCAGAGTTGAGGAGCTAGAGCCTCCAAATTTGGTAGGAAGATAGCTGGTAACGACCCCCAAAAAACTGCATCAAAGTTTTGGAGCCACGCCCTCCATTTCGCCCCCTTTCCCCACTTTTTACAATTTTTGAGCTAGAGTCACCAAATTTGGTATGAAGATAGCAATTGACATTTCAGAAAGATCTGCATCAAAAATTTGGATTCCGCGCCCACCCATACCGCCCCCAGCCCCCTTTCCCCACTTATTACAAATTTCGAGCTAGAGTCACCAAATTTGGTATGAAGATAGCAATTGACATTTTACAAAGATCTACATTAATAATTTGGATGCCACGCCCACCCATACTGCCCCCAGCCCCCCTTCCCCATCTTTTACAAACTTCGAGCTAGAGTCACCAAATTTGGTATGAAGATAATAATTGACATTCCACAAAGATCTGCATCAAAAATTTGGATGCCACGCCCACCCAAACCGCCCCCAGCCCCCTTTCCCCACCTCTTACAAATTTTGAGCTAGAGTCACCAAATTTGGTATGAAGATAGCAATTGACATTTCAGAAAGATCTGCAACAAAAATTTTGATGCCACAACTACCCATACCACCCCAGCCCCCCCCCCTTTCCCCATCTTTTACAAACTTGGAGCTAGAGTCACAAAATTTGGTATGAAGATAGCCGGTGGCATCCCCATCTGCATCGGAGAATCTTTAAGGCAGCGTAAACCCCTGCCGCATCCGTACCCCTTTGCATTAAGGCCTCTTTTTACCGGTTTTAATTCTGGTATCGAGTATGCCGCAGTCGGTTGCGTCCGACTGCAACGTTTCCACTTGTTAAACTTAGTGAATGGCCGGATCATGAATGATCCCAAAACACCTTTGACCGATCCCGGGACAGGCGGAAACAGAACACAATGCTTGCAAAGAGCACCTTTTAAACGCTTTGAATACACTAGCCACGGCGCATATTGGTCTAGCCAATCGTAGTTAAATTTCCTTTGCAAAGCTCGTGCATCAGTTTTAAAGTCGTAGCTAACATCTGGAACCCACGGACGTATCAGAATATCTTTTTTTTTGTCTACTGATAGTTGGTTAGCTCGTCCAACATAGCGGCCCACGTCATTTATGTGGCAGTCCTCTGAAAAATCAATTTGTTCATTGATCGCAGAAGCTTCCTCTGTTTGCGCCTCTGAAACAGTTGCGGGCGATTGTGGCAAACGAATGCTCACGTTGCCTTCATCACTTCCACTGCTAATGTCACGACCTTTCTTCCTCTTTACAGAGGAGATGCCTCCAAAATAGTCATTATTAATTTAAATGTTACAATTACTTAGAAAAGCTTACCTTTTTGAAACAAATTTCTTATGTCCATTATGGTTTACAAAAGATATTCAAAATAATTTAAACTCCACTTCAGAATATCGCGAAAATAATAAATCTAACTAGCTGCGCACTTTTTTCAAAACCACGTTAAAGCAAACCAGAATAAGGCAGTTTCAGTTAGGGATGCAAAAGTTACATCGATGTTCGATACATCGATGTTAAGCTTTAAGTTTATACATGGTCTAATAATTACAAGGTCTGGTCACTGCAAAAAACAGCTGCTTGTGTGACGTCATTTTGTAGAATTTTATATTTTATATTTTATTGAAAGTTGTTGACAATTCTAGAGTCAACTTTTAAAAAAAATAAGTTACAATAAAATAGTAGTAGTAAAAAGCCTAGGCTGAGAACAAAAATGTCTAATAACATCACCGAACGATGGGGGTGTTTTATTTGCCAGTCCGGCCAGCTATGCCCCTTTCCACAGCCAAAAATGTCAGTGATATTATAGACTCTATACTTAAAACAGAGATATTAGTAGAAAATATAAAAGATAAACTTAAATGTGAAAAAAATAAATGTTAAAAAGGAAAAAAAAAAAAAGTAATAATAATAATAAAAATAAATAATATATAATAATAATAATAATAATAAATAAATAATAAAAAAAAAAATTGTTATGATGTGAAATACGTTATTATTGATTTATAAAATGAATAAAAAAATGTTTTATTTCTTAATTTATTGTTAAATTAGCGTATAAGTAGCACAATGTTTGAAAATGATTTGAATAAACATCAGCCGGTATACATATTCTACAAAATGACGTCACACAAACAGCTGTATCATGCAATATGGCAAGCAGTCGTCAGCTGGTAACCAGACCTTGTAATTATTAGACCATGAGTTTATATAAAGCGGTGTCTAGAATATCGATGTACAATTCTTTCGATGTAATTTCACATTAGAAGTTCAGGCAAAGCACACAACTGACAACTATGTTGTTTACATGCAAGTGGCACGTAAAAGCTTTACCACAGCAACTCTTTTGAGTTGTTCAACTTTTAATTTTGCTGCAGTAGGTACATAAATCAGCTGCTGTTTTACATTAAGCGGCTCACCATTGTTTGCAACTGTTTTCGGCAAGCAGTTTTCATAATGAATGAATGAATAGTTTTTAAATAATCTAAATAATTTAAAACAAATTTTTTTTTTAATTTATTGCTGGGCAGAACGTCTACTGAACATCTTTAATAATGCCGTCTTTTTTCGACGAAGTAAACATGTACTTGCAGAGTTAAATAGATTAAAATTTGATTCGAACTGAAGCTGTAGGGGGGGGGGACGACAGCAAACTTCGCAGTCAGTTTTGTTTACAAAGTGCCACAATTATACTATTTTTCAATCGCGTGTGCTAAACATCAACAACAAAGATTTAAATCTCTTTAAAGCAGACAATCGCTGATAAGCAGCAGCAAGAACCGTTGCTTTGCCCTGATCGGCCAGCCAGTCAGGGCCGAGCCCCAAAAAGTGCTGCCTACTTATAGGCTGTGCATTAAAAAATAAACCATTGCATAAGCTAAGGCTGTGCGATTAAATTCCGTTTCTAGGAAAAGTACTGCATACCTCCAGGCGAGACCAGAAATCCCAAGGGAAACAAGCGGTTCCGCTGACGCTGTTGTTGCCTACGAAGAGCACAGCACTCAGCATGGAGCCGTCAACATCAGACAGTGCCAAGGTGAGGTGGCAGCTGGCCCCCACCAAGTTCAAGATAATGGCTGTGGTCAAGCAGACCAAAGCCAAAAAAGCTGCAATGGCGAATACTATGGACAACGGCTCGGACAGCTCTACTGGATCGGAACGGGTGGAGGTCAGACGTAAAATCCCCAACCTCAAAGTCCCCCCTAAGTCGAAATCGGACAACTCTAACCGGTTTGCAATGCTCACCGATGACAGCGACGACAAAGACGACGACATGCCTCCGGCATCCACTGTTCCCACTGCAAGAGAAGAGGCCGCCACTGCCGCACTAAGGACCATCAAACCTCCCCCCATTTTTATCCCGGATGTGGGTGACATTAAAGGGTTATTAACCGATGTGGAAATTGCAGTCGGCAATTTAAAATATGACTATAAGTCAGGGAGAGACGGAAGAGTGCGGATCACCGTAGACGACAAAGACGGCTACTCCAAACTCAAACACTATTTAAATGGCAATGAAATCCGCTACCAAACGTTCCAGCCCAGGGATGAGCGTGCATACCGTATAGTGGTCAAAGGACTCCACCACTCCACTGAAATCAAAAATGCCATTAGCCGCAATACAAATACGCCAATGTCCATATTTTTCGTTAACCTGGAACCTGCCAGTAACAATAAGTGTTGTGGTGGGGTGGCGCTACTGATTTTCCTTTTTGTACTGAGTACGTGTTATTCAAATTATTCCTTTGAACAATGTGATGATGCGAAAGAAAAAAACACTTGTTCTTCGTTTCAGAGTATATTTGGTATTAAATTCAAGAACATGTTGCTGGTTGTAACAATGTATAAAATGTGGAATGAAACATGTATAAAATGTTGCAGGAGTCGGCCAGCCAGTCGGGGCCGTATGATTTTGCCTACTTATAGGTTGCATTAAAAAATAAACCATTGCATAATGCTAAGGCTGTGCGATTAAATAGTGCCGTTTCTAGTGAAAAGTACTGCATACCTCAGGGAACAAATCCCAAGGGAAACAAGCGGTTCCGCTGACGCTGTTGTTGCCTACGAAGAGCACAGCACTCAGCATGGAGCCGTCAACATCAGACAGTGCCAAGGTAAGGTGGCAGCTGGCCCCCACCAAGTTCAAGATAGTGGCTGGTCAAGCAGACCAAAGCCAAAATTTAACAATGGTTGCTCTACTGGGTGGAACGGGTGGAGGTCAAACTCAAATGTCCCCCTAAGTCGAAAACGGACAACTCTTAACCGGTTTGGAATGCTCACCGATGACAGCGACGACAAAGACGACGACATAGCCTCCGGCATCCACTGTTTCCCACTGCAAGAGAAGAGGCCGGCACTAAGGACCATCAAACCTCCCCATTTTTATCCCGGATGTAGGGTGACATTAAAGGGTTATTAACCGATGTTGGAAATTGCAGTGGCAATTTAAAATATGACTATAAGTCAGGGAGAGACGGAAGCGGTTAGACGACAAAGCGGCTACTCCAAACTCAAACACTATTTAAATGGCAATGAAATCCGCTAGCAAACGTTCCAGCCCAGGGATGAGCGTGCATACCGTATAGTGGTCAAAGGACCACCCTCCACTGAAATCAAAATGCCATTAGCCGCAATACAAATACGCCAATGTTCATATTTTTCGTTAACTTTGGAACCTGCCAGTAACAATAAGGACGCCTTTAACATCAAGCGTTTGGGTCACTGCGTGGTCTCTGTCGAGCCACCTTACAAAACCAGGGAGGTCATTCAATGCTTCCGCTGCCAGGGATTCGGACACTCTCAGCGTTACTGCCGCCTTGCTCCTAAGTGCGTCAAGTGTGGAGGAGACCACAACTCAGTGGAATGTCTGAAGGCCAAGGACACCCCTGCCTGCTGCATGGGAACCATGCAGCGTCCTACAAAGGTTTCAAGGTCTACCAAAAGGTCAGGGTACTGCACTTCCCAAAACCATGGGTAATCACCCAGTCAAGAAGTGACACTGCACCAGCCACACTCGTGCCCGGCACGTCCTTTGCCAGCATTATGCGTAGACAGCAGCAGCAACAGCCACAGGACGAAAATGTTCCATCCACCTCCAGCCAAACATCGTCCAGAATGGACAAACTTGAGGCCATGATGGAGAAGCTTATGGACCAGTTTTCAGCAATGACCAGCCTCCTAACGTCACTGATCGCAAAACAATGCAAATAAGTCTCCATATAGTCCTATGGAATGCGAACGGCCTGTGCAACAGCAGGCCAGAGGTAGAACTCTACCTTAAAACAAACAAAGTGGACATTCTTCTAGCTTCTGAGACCCATTTCTCCCATAGATCACACTTTTCAATTTCAGGTTACGACGTGATAGCAGCCAACCACCCTAATGGCACTGCCAGAGGAGGAGCGGCCATCATCATTAAAAGCGGCATTAAATCTATTGAGCTACCGGCATTCCAGAAACAGTGGGTTCAGTGTGCAAAGGTTAGAGTATCGGGTCCGTGTGGTGACTTGACCATCGCTGCTGCGTACTGTCCACCTCAACACATTATTGAGCAAAGACAGTTCCAGGAGATGTTGGACAGCCTTGGCCCTAAGTTTATAATAGGTGGCGACTTTAATGCCAAGCACATCTGGTGGGGATCCAGGCTCAATAACCGCAAAGGAAAAGCGCTGTACAATTGCATCATGGAGAAACACCTGGAATGTCATTCATCAGGTGAGCTGACGTACTGGCCCACCGACAGCAATAGGGTTCCGGATGTGCTCGACTTTGCCATATCAAAAGGCATAGCCAGGCACAAAATCACCAGCTCAACTGCCAATGATCTCTACTCCGATCACAGCGCTGTCACACTCTGGGTTAACTCACCGGCAGATACAAAGGCGAAAACTACCAGGCTGTTCAAGCAAAACACCAATCTCGAGCGGTACCAAAGATGGCTGGAGCATAAACTGGATCCTGAGGCTATCATCGAAAACGGTGACGACCCGGACAATGCCGTAGAGGAACTAAACATGGAAATCCACAACGCCGCCCGCTATGCCACCCCTGCTCAGAGACCGCGAAACACAGTGCCACACAGAGACAAGCATCTCTGGTCTCCTAATGTTGCTGCCATAGTTGCTGAGAAGAGGCGTCTACGACGAGTATGGCGTAACCCGCGCGACAAGACGGAGTACAACAGAGCAGCCAAGGCCTTGAAGGAGCTGCTCCAGAACCTGAGGAGAGAGTCCCTTGAGCAGTACCTGCTACAAGTGGAACCATGCCAACCCGACCACAACCTATGGCAAATCACTAAGGGGATCAAGAGACCCGCAAGGAGAGTGGAACCTGTGAAGGATGTATCCGGTTCCTGGTGCAGAACCGAAAAAGAAAGGGCCTTAGCATTCGCCGTACACCTCTACTGCTCTTTCTCCCCCTTCACAAGGTGCTCTCCAGAAGACGAGGAAGACACTATCCGTTCCCTAGATATACCCCTCCAAATGTCTCTTCCCATCCCGGAGATTGAATATGACGAACTCCTTGGCGAAATAAAGCAGCTCAAGTCCTCTAAATCGCCTGGATATGACAGTATCGACGTCCCAGCCATTAAAGCTCTACCGCCAAAGGGGACTTCCCTTCTCCTCAAAATCGCCAACAAATGCTTCCAGCTAGGACATTTTCCCACCCAGTGGAAATGCGCCGAGGTGATACTGATCCGAAAACCTGGGAAACCTGCAGCCAATCTCGCCTCCTATCGCCCGATTAGCCTATTGGCCTTAGTCTCCAAAGTAGTTGAGAGACTACTTTTGCGTAGAGTTCGACCAATACTGGAAGAGGCCGGTTTGATTCCACATCACCAGTTTGGCTTCAGGGAGCTGCATGGCACACCGGAACAGTGCCATAGGATCGTTCACAAAATTCTGGAAGCTCTTGAGGAAAAGGAATACTGCTCGGCCGTCTTCCTTGATGTCAGGCAAGCTTTCGACAGGGTTTGGCATACAGGATTGCTCTACAAGCTGAAGCTAGCGCTACCAGCCCCTCTCTATCTGCTGCTCAGATCTTACCTAACTGGTAGATCTTTCTACGTTAAATGCGGCGAGGAGAGCTCAGCAATAAGAGAAGTCAGAGCTGGAGTCCCACAGGGAAGTGTCCTGGGCCCGACGCTATACACAATGTATACAGCAGATATGCCAACCATCAGCGACCCTAGAATGCTCACTGCCACTTATGCCGACGACACCGCCTTTTTAGCCAATGATAAGTCCCCAATCGTGGCGTCCAGCATAATCCAACATCAGCTGGACCGCTTAAACACATGGCTAAGACGGTGGAATATTGTAGTCAACCCAGATAAATCCACACACACTACGTTTGCCCTGAGAAGAGGAGACTGCCCTGCCGTCAGCCTGGATGGCGCTGCCATACCCAGCAGCGTTACTGCAAAGTACCTAGGACTGGTATTGGACAGGCGTTTAACCTGGGGTAGTCATCTCACACAAAAACGTTCCCAGTTGAACGCGAGGTTTCGCAAGCATCTGTGGCTGCTAGATAGAAGGTCCACCATCAAACTAAGGGTCAAACTCCTCATTTATAAAGCCATACTAAAACCTATGTGGACGTATGGCATAGCACTCTGGGGCACTGCAAAGAATAACAACAGGGAAAAAATCCAAGTCTTCCAAAACAAGGTCCTGCGCATTATTTCTGAGGCGCACCCATATCATACAAACGCAGAAATTCACCAAGAACTAGAAGTCTCTCGCATAAGCCAGGAGGTGGCTAGGCTCACGAAGGTATATCTGGACAGGCTGGACAACCATGTCAACCCTCTGGCCATAAACCTGCTGGACAACAGTACAACGACTCGGCGACTGAAGAGGCTACACCCCCCGGATTTGCCACACACATAAAATTTCAAATCCTCCTCCCTCCTCCAACACCCCCCACCCCCTTTTAAACACCAATAACAACTCCCAAGTCATGGCATAAAACTTATTATACAGAAAAGTCAATGTTATGCAGTACAATTCGCTGATATTCCCATTGGGAACGGTTGCAAATAAAGACTACAAGTTAAAAAAAAAAATAATTTTATTAAACTATTTTTAGCGATTTCTCAATTATTAGCTTAGCGCCAACTTATTCTAATCCAAAATAAACAATTATTACAAATATATTATTAAATAACATATCAACAATAGCACTTATACTATACAAGAGCCTTCTTACTTGTTTTTTTTGTAATTTTTAATTTTCTTCAATATTCATTTTTTGTAATTCATTTCGCAAGTTGTTAATTTAATTTTTATATTCATTTTTTAATTATATTTTGAAAGCATTTAATTTTTTTTCGTTTTGTGTTTCTATCATCTTCTGTTTTTTAATAATAAATTCAAATTTTTTGTTAATTTTCGCAATTTGGCTGTGCAGCTTGTTGACGGTATGTTGCTGGCGCAGCTTTGCCTTGTTAAAATGTTGTTGTTGTTGTTGTTGTGTCTGACGTAAATGCTGCCGCCGGTGTGGCTGAAACAGCTGCTGGTGCTGTGGCTGAAGCTGCTGCTGGTGCTGCGGCTGAAGCTGGTGCTGCGGCTGAAACTGCAGCGGCTGAAACGGCTGCGGTTGAAAATGCTGTTGCGGCTGCTGCTGATACAGCTGCTGAAACTGTGGCTGCAGCGGCTGCATATAATACTGTGGCAGGGCCACAGCAGGCAAAGCACCCCAATAATTTTGTGCGTTCATTCTTGTATGTATAACGTCTAGAAATGAAATGAAGCAATACGCAAATGGCACACTAAAGTAAAAATTGTTAAATTCCCTGAGAATGAAAGAGTTGCAGTTATTTATGTGAATTGATCTCATCTACAGAATAATATCACATTTTCATGCTCTTAAGCCAATCGCATTCCTCTTAGTCCTCCCTTGTTGTTTCAAATTCGTGTGTGCATACAACGGCTTATAATAAGCCTGAAGCGATAGACAAAAATAGCAACAACAAATCTTTTGCATACACAGTTATATTTATACCCTGAAATGGGTAAAAAAGGGTATAATTGTTTTGTGCAAAAGTGTGTAACAGGCAAGAAGAGCATCTCCGACCCCATATAAAGTATATATATTCTTGATCAGCATCAACAGCCGAGTCGATACAGCCATGTGCGTCTGTTCTTCTGTCCGTCCGTCCGTCCGTCCGTCCGTATGTATGCACTATAAGAGCTAAGAGACTTCAAATTTGGAACATAACTACTTTCAAACTATCGGTAACTATTCTGGTTTCCGGTATACATATGGAATCGATTACGAAAAAATCTCGAATTAAGAAAATATAAAATAGAAGTTGAAACTATGGATAACTTTATAACTTCTGTGAAAATTTGATCCGAATCGGTTAAGAAACACAGGAGATATTTTATATTAAAGTTAAAGTCAAGAAAAACACACTTCTGCAAGTCATTTTAATACACGGGTTCAGGGTATCTTTTAGTCGGGATTTCTCGACTAAAACCTTCTTACTTGTTTTCAGATTCATGCACCTTCGTTGTTGGCTATTTCGGCTAACTCTCTTATGTATGCGCGAGTTACCGATCTATCGGTATCCTACCTAGCCCCTCCACTCAAACCGCCCCGCACCCACATATGAAATGCATATGTCACAACAGCACTTCAGCTCAGACCACCCGTAGCTACGCTGGACATTCCACAATATGTATGCCAGATGTCATTAAACTGACCAACATACTTTATTGCAACACAAGAACGACCGATTTCTTGCCACGAGCATCCGGCCTCAAGCGGAGTCAGCACTTCTTGCAGTAGGCGGCTGTCACATAATGTATATATACATTGTTGCACTTATATACATATTCCCTCTTACACTACATATTGTACTTAGGTTTCGTTAGAGCTATAAGAAATATATGAAAACACTTTGATTTCTACTCTCAAAGAAGACGGACGTCTGTTTTATTTTTCAACTCTGCATAAATACATACATACGTATAAATCCAACGACGCACCAGGATCCAGCAGTCTTCCTATTCATATACAGGAACACATCACCTACGGCCCACGACTTGTAACTGGCGCAGCCGGAAAACCGAACAACCGGAATGGAAATAATTTTAATACACCTATTCTTCCTAATTCGCAACATAAGAAATTAAAACACAAAATTAAACACCTGAAAACAACTAAATAAAACAAATACAAAAGAAAACAAAAAACAACAAACACTCACATACAATATATACATACTTATGTAAGATAAAAAGATTGTTCATTCGTTAGCCTTTTTTCTCTTTTCTATTAATTCGATGTCAAAAAAGTTTACACAAACCTTAAAAAAGACTACACGTTCTGTATTAGGAGTTCAGGCACCCCCCCAAAGAACAACACGATCAAACAGTAGATTGACTACCCTTACCCCAATTATAGAGATATCACCTTCCTTCTCCACGCAAACCATTATGATGGACTCAGGGAATTCTACCGGGAATAACTCAAGCCCCATGACACCTACAACAAGTGGATTTAGTAATATCTCCACGGCCCTTAGCGCATCTGATATTTTGTCATTCGTAAAAGAACTCCCGACATTCGACGGCACCCCAGGTCAACTGGACAAATATATAACTAGTGTAGAAGAGATAATTATGCTCATTAGGGGCACGGACCAAACACCGTACAGTCTACTTACACTTAGAGCTATCAGAAACAAAATCGTAGGTAGAGCAGACGAGGCCCTAAATTTGGCCAACACGCAACTCAATTGGGATGATATCAAGAACAACCTCTTACGTCTTTACTCAAGTAAAAAAAGCGAGGCTGGCCTTTTAAGCGAGTTACAAACCTTCCCGGACAACCTGTCCTTGGGACAATTATTCTTCGGGTTGTCAAGAATTAAAAGTCAATTGTTTTCTATTCTTTCTAACAACGGACAATCGGTTAACGTTATAGAAGCAAAGAAAACGGTATATAACGAAGTATGCTTAAATGCATTCATTGCGGGCCTAAGGGAGCCCCTAAAAACTATCATCCGATTGAAAAACCCAGAAAGCATTGAAACGGCGTACGAACAATGCCAGATAGAAAAAGCACTCTATTATAACAAAAAACCAAACACTCAGACAAATAATAAACCAGTAGGCAGACAAAACAACAACAACGACCGAAACAACAGGAACATACCATATTCAAACCCAAGCTCAAACCAACAACAACGACAATCAAATTATAGGGGAAATTCTAATTACCAACAGCAAAATAACAACAACAATAAAGCAAAGCATATAACGCAACCCCTTACAATCTACATAACATAGATGAAGGCACCTTTATTAACCAAACCACCGACGTAAATTTTCAGGCAACAGCCTCAACGTCCCAACAGGATACATAAACCCTGAAACACACGCAGCTTAACTGCCATACATTGTTATGAACGTACAAAAACATGACTCCCTTTAATTCCTATTAGACACGGGATCCACTAATTCATTTATAGACCCAAAACTCACCAACCAAATTGACTGCATTAAACTTCAAACCCCAATTTCTCTAAAAACAGCGTTAAATAACTTCCAAATCGAGGAAGAAACAATAATTCCTATACCGGATGTATTCAAAACCAAAGATCATATAAATCTGCTCTTGTTCAAATTCCATACATACTTTAACGGTCTTCTAGGTATGGACTTTTTATCAAGCCTAGGAGCAAACATTGACTTAAATAATTTAAAACTAACTACCCCATATTCTGTACTACCAATATTAAAGTACAATAACCAAACTGAAAAATCTAAGAATTTTTAGAATTTAAATATTACAAATAATGAGACGCGGTTTTTCTTTATGTAAATTCGCTTTAATGCGGTGACTTCAAAAGCTTGACAACAATTAAAATGCTTAGCCTAACAAAGGTGTGCGAAAGCCACAAGCGGCCGCACTTCAGTGAATTCGCCGTCGGCAATTGCCGATCGGCTTGTAAGACGACTACAACTAAGAGAATAATATAGTATACTAATACTTATGCTTATTGCTACAATTAAGAGTACATACTTCAATTTCTCTTAACTAACTTACAACTAACAATGCAATCTAATATGAGTGACAACTTCTGCTTCAACATTCCGGCCCCGTTGATGAGCTCCGGTCTTCAACACTCCTCGATAGGCAGCGGTGCCAGTTTGTGCACCGGTCGTTTAATAACGCCGGCAGGCGTTCTGACCTCGGCCACCCGCACCTTGCCATCCTCTCCCACGATTGCGCGTGTCACGCGCCCGGTGATCCACCGTTGCGGGGGAGTGTTGTCGTCGTGCACGAGAACGACCGCCCCTTCGACCAGATTGGCCTCGCCTTTGCTCCACTGGGCGCGCTGCTGCAGGCTGAGCAGGTAGTCTTTGGACCACTTGCGCCAGAAGCTCAGTTTGAGCCCCCACAACGGTCGCCACCGCTTCAAGTATGCGGGTACGCGCTTGTTGTTGGGCTCCTCGGGCGTGGATCCGATGGGCAGCCCCAGCAAAGGCTGGCCGATGAGCAAGTGCCCCGGAGTTATTGGCTCCCCGAGTGGCCTGGAGTTGAGCAACGCTTCGACCTCCACCAGATGCGTGCACAACTCGTCCGGCGTCAGCTTGGCGTCGCCTGCCCCTCGAACCAGCCTGTGTTTGGCAGCCTTTACTGCTGCTTCCCACAGTCCGCCAAAGTGTGGTGCCCTCGGAGGGATAAACTTCCACTGCACAGCTCGCTCCGCTGCGTACTCCTGCAGCTTTCCCTTGCTCCGGTGAAACGCTGCTTGCAACTCCATCAGCACGTTGCTCGCTCCGACAAAATTTGTCGCGTTGTCGCTGTACATCGTCTCCGGCAGCCCTCGTCTCCCAATGAACCTTTTAAAAACATTTAAAAAAGCATCAGTGGACAGATCTGTGACCAGTTCCAAGTGGACTGCCTTTGAAGCGAAACAAACAAAAACGGCAACGTACATTTTAACTGGTGGTCTACCTCTAATCCTGTAGCTTACATAAAAAGGCCCACAGAAATCTACGCCAGATACCTTAAATGGACGACCTTCACGAAGGCGATCTGCTGGCAGATTTCCCATTATTTGTCCCAATAATTTTGGCTTATAGCGAAAACAGTGTACGCAGCTTCTAACAATTGCCGTGCATGCACTGCGAGCATTGACCACCCAAACTTGTTGCCTTAGCAATCCAACAAGAACCTTTGCACCAGCGTGGTAGTGCTTAATGTGCAAATACCTGATAAAAAGGCTGACGAATTCAGCACGCTTTTGTAACAACAAAGGGAATTTAGCATCATATGAGATAGGGCCATGCAGCAAACGCCCTCCTACTCGAATTAATTCAAATTTAATACCATTTTCCTCAGCTTCGTGGATGAATGGATTTAACGATTGCAGCATTGGGGCTAATACTGCCGATTTCCTTAATAATTTGAATTCACCACTGTATGTTGTGCGTTGCACAACTGCAATCAGTTTCAAGAATCCAATTTTTCTTTCTGAAGCAGATACAACGAGGGAATCACTTCTAAGTTGCTTGAAACAAAATCGAAGCACATAAGCCACTTTTCGGACCAGCTTAGAGAATTTCGATTGTCGGCCAATCAGCTGCAAAATGCAATTAGATTCAGCCTCAGATACCCCTAATGCACACACAACTGCACTTTTTTTTATCCTCAGAAGTTTTGACTTCTGAAGCTATCTCGAACTGATGCAGTTGAGGCCATCGATCCCTTTCTGCCATTAAAAAACTTGGTCCATTGAACCACAAGGAACTCACAATCTCGTTAATATCGGTTCCCCTTGAAACCAAGTCTGCTGGATTAGAATCCGTTGGAACGTGACGCCACACGACTCCAGTTGACAACTCTTGAGCTTCTGCGACTCGATTCGCGACAAATGAACCCAATGTACCCGAATCACGCTCCAACCAATATAATGCGACCTGCGAATCTGACCAGAAATTCACGCTTTCTATCGTGAATTTGGTCAATGTGCTCGACACTTGTTGCCAAAGTTTGGCCAGCAAAAGTGCTGCACACAGCTCTAACCGGGGTATTGTTTTAACATGAAGCGGAGCTACCCTAGATTTCGCCGTGAGCAAAGAAACGCCAACATCTTTGTTGTTGACTGTTCTCACGTATATGCAACAACCATAGGCTTGACTGGAGGCGTCAGCAAAGCCGTGGATTTGAATATTTTGGTACAAAGTCAAACAAACGTACCGAGGGATCGAAATTTTGTGCAAATCTCGCAAAGTAGTGGTAAACTTATTCCATGCAGTGTGTAAACTCATAGGAATTGCCTCATCCCAATCTATCTTTAGCCTCCATAACTCTTGCAACAACATTTTTGCCTTAGTGACAATTGGACACAATAAGCCAAGAGGGTCAAACAAACGAGAGGCTATTGACAAAATATTACGTTTTGTTGGTTTTAAGGAGGCAAAACTATCCACGTCAAGATGATATTTAAACACATCCTCTTGAGGTGCCCAACGCATTCCAAGCGTCTTTACCGAGCTTTGCTCATCAATTTTGATACTAATTTCTCCACTGGCGTTCCTTTCACCAGATCGATTCTGGCAATTAGAAGCCCATTTGGCCAGTGGAAATCCTCCTTTGGACAACATGTCACTAACCTGGCTGCAAATGGTGTCCAATTCCTTCAAAGTATCTGCACCTGCCAGCATATCGTCGACATAAAAACAATTGCGAATTACATCCGCACCAATTGGATGAGATTGTGCGTATATATTTGCTAGTTCAAACAAACAACGTACAGCCAAAAAGGGTGCTGACGCTGTACCATATGTAACAGTATTCAATCTGTATGCCTGTATACGTTGCGATGTGCTTTCTCGCCACAAGACAAGTTGAAAGTCTCGGTCTTGCTCAGAAACATTTATCTGCCTATACATTTTTGAAATGTCGGCAGTTACGGCATATTTGTTCAACCGAAAGTTCACCAACGTTGAATACAACTCCCTCTGAATAGTTGGCCCAACCATGAGTGTTTCATTTAGCGAAACTGCTGTTGATGTTTTGCTAGAAGCATCAAAAACAACTCGAAGTTTGGTTGAGGTGCTTTCAGGTCGCAGAACGCATTGATGAGGAATGTAGTAATGCTGTTCTGGAGGAGCAGACTTCAGAATGGACATATGTCCCAAATCCAAATATTCTTTCATGAAGTCATGATACATATTTCTAAGGGTGTTATCCCTTGACAGTTTGCGCTCAAGTTGCAAAAAACGCCTTTCAGCAGTTTGAAAAGACAGGCCAAGAGTCTTGGGATCGGTCTTAAAGGGAAGATTGACTTGAAATCGACCGGAAGATAACCGTTGCACGTTTTTGTTAAAGTGCAACTCACAGGCCTGCTGTTCAGCTGTTTGGCGAACAGCCTTCGACTCGATTGGACATTGGTCCAATTCCCAAAAACGATTCACTAATGAGCCGAGAGAACAAATAGAAACTTGAGCTACTGAACTATTGATATACTGTTGTCGAGGCACTTGACCAGTATATTTTCCCGCTACAATCCAGCCGAGCAATGTTTTTTGCATGATCGGCAGCTCGGAATGTAATTTTATTTGCCCAACGCACAATAATCCATAAAACAATTCCGCTCCCAATAACACATCAACCTTAGCTGGCTTGTAAAACTCGGGATCTGCCAACTTAATATTCTTTGGAATCTTCCAATTCAATATGGACAGAGCTTGTCCAGGCTGAGATGTGGATATCGTCTTTAGTACCCAGCAATCAGCGGAAAATGTATGGGCATTCAAACGAGATTGAAACGATGCACAAACATTTCCACAAAGTTGATCATATCGAACTCTTTAACATAACACCTACCCCTCTTAACAACAGTATTTCAAGGTCTCCCTCCCTCCGAACAGAACACCTTAACTCTGAGGAAAAAACGGTTCTAAAAAAACTATGTAAACAATTTTCGGACATTTTTTACAATGAAAATGATCCACTCAGCTTCACTAACGAAGTAAGACACCCAATTCCGACCACAGACGAGATACCCATACATGCAAAATCATTTAGATACCCCTTCGTTCATAAAATGGAAGTCAAAAAACAAATAGAATCCATGTTGAACCAGAAAATTATTAAGTCCAGCCACTCCCCCTGGAGCGCCCCCGTTTGGGTAGTCCCAAAGAAAACAGACGCATCAAATAACAAGAAATGGCGTCTAGTTATTGATTATAGGAAACTTAATGATAAAACAATATCAGACAGATACCCAATTCCAAATATAAACGACATACTACCGAATCGGAAAGGCTAAATACTTTTCTACACTAGATCTGGCTAGCGGATTCCACCAAATAAAAATGAAACAAGTGGAAACGTTGCAGTCGGACGCAACCGACTGCGGTATACTCGATACCAGTATTAAAACCAGTAAAAAGAGGCCTCATTTCAAAGGGGTACGGATGCGGCAGGGGTGTACGCTGCCTTAAAAATTCTCCGATGCAGATGGGGATGCCACCAGCTGTCTTCGTTGCATATTTGGTGACTCTAGCTCAAAGTTTGTAAAATGTAGCGAAAGGGGAGCTGGGGGCAGTATGGGTGGGCGTGGCATCAAAATTTTTGATGCAGATCTTTGTGGAATGTCAATTGCTATCTTCATACTAAATTTGGTGACTCTAGCTCGGAGTTTGTAAAATACGTGGGAAGGGGGCATGGGGGCGTTATGGGTGGGCGTGGCATCAAAAATTTTGATGCAGTTCATGTGGAATGTCAATTGCTACCTGCATACCAAATTTGGTGACTCTAGCTCAAAGTATGTATAAGGTGGAGAAAGAGGGGCTGGAGGCGGTATGGGTGGGCGTGGCATCCAAATTTTTGATGCAGATCTTTGTGGAATGTCAAGTGCTACCTGCATACCAAATTTGTTGACTCTAGCTCGAAGTTTGTAAAAAGTGGGGAAAGGGGGGCTAGGGGCGGTATGGGTGGGCGTGGCATCCAAATTTTTGATGCAGATCTATGTGGAATGTCAATTGCTACCTTCACACCAAATTTGGTGACTCTAGCTCAAAGTTTGTAAAAGGTGTGGAAAGGGGGAAAAAGGGGAGGGCGTGGCTCCAAAACAGTGATGCAGATTTTTGGGGGTCATTGCCAGCTATCTTCCCACCAAATTTGGTGGCTCTAGCTTCACAACTCTGGAAGATACACGCACATCCGTTTTTGACGAAGCGTTGGGGGGATGGGGGCGGCTAGGGCAGTATGGGTGGGCGTGGCATCCAAACTTTTGATGCAGTTTTTGGGGGGTCATCATCACCTATCATGGCACCAAATTTGGTGGCTCTAGCTCAAAAACTGTTGGAGATATATGATTTTTTAACTTTAAAATGCGGGGGAGCTGGGGGCGGAATGGGTGGGCGTGGCTCCAAAACTGTGATGCAGATTTTTGGGGGTCGTTGCCAGCTATCTTCCTACCAAATTTGGTGGCTCTAGCTTCACAACTCTGGAAGATACACGCATTCCCGTTTTTGACGAAGCGTTGGGGTGGATGGGGGCGGCTAGGGCAGTATCGGTGGGCGTGGCATCCAAAATTATTGATGCAGTTTTTTGGGGGTTACTAGTAGCTATCTTCTTACCAAATTTGGTAGTTCTAGCTGTAAGGATGTGCGAAATATGTGGATTTATCGGTTTTGAGTTATCGAATTTATCGATTTGCCAGCCCCCCAGTTATCGTAGAACCCCCATCTTGACACTTTAATTTACTATCCCATAGATAAAGAGAATTGGAAAGTTTCAAGTCTCTAGCTTGAAGGGTGTGGAAAAAAGTTGCGAACATACAGACGGACGGACGGACGGACGGACGGACGGACGGACGGACGGACGGACGGACACCACAATGACGGACATTGCACAAACCCAATATACTCTTTACCTTCGGTATCGAGTATAAAAAGAGACATATGTAAAACAGCTTTTACAGTCGAGGGCGGTCATTACGAATTTATTCGTATGCCCTTCGGGTTGAAAAACGCACCAGATTTTTTTAGGAAAGAGATAGGATTTCTAGGACACCTAATAACCCAAGATGGAATAAAACCTAACCCAAACAAAATAGAGGCAATAAAAAAATATCCTTGTCCGAAAAATATAAAAGATATTAAAGCATTCCTAGGACTTCTTGGCTACTATAACAAATTCATAAGAGACTTTGCACGAATAACAAAACCCTTGACTAGACAACTAAAAAGAAAAACACAAATCACAATTGACAAGGAATTTTTGGACGCTTTTGAATTTTGCAAAACCCTTTTAACAAACGATCCAATTCTCTTACACCCAGATTTTAGTAAACCATTCATTCTAACCACAGATGCGAGTAACTTCGCACTAGGAGCAGTACTTTCACAGGGAAGCATTAACAACGACAGACTTGTCTGCTTCGCCAGCAGAACCCTCTCTGATACCGAAATAAATTACTCGACCATTGAAAAGGAAATGTTAGCCATTAAATATTTCAGACCTTACTTATTCGGAGTAAAATTCACAATAGTAACAGACCATAAACCACTAATTTGGTTAATGAACTTCAAAGAACCAAACTCAAAAATAATCCGTTGGAGACTACAACTGCTCGAATACGAATTCGATATAATACACAAAAAAGGTTCCCAAAACGTAGTAGCAGACGCTTTAAGTAGAACAAATCACAGCATGAACCACAACGAATTACTGCAACAACAAAACAACAATGAGACCACTTGCAAACAATCGGACAAACCCCTTAACGAACTAAACATACAACTCGTACTGGTAATAGATTCGGACACAGGTTGTAAAACAATGGTTCCTTACAAAAACAAATTAAGAAGAATATACTCCCAACCATCCTACGACTTGGATAGTGTCAAAAACATATTAAAGCAGACCTAAAAACCAAACAAAACTTGTGCCTTTTACGCAAACGATGAATTATCCAAACTCATTGAAAAAGCATACTCAACTTATTTCGCACAAAATAAAAGTTTCAACTTAATTAAGTGCACAACCTTCTTACCAGAAATCACAGACATAAACGAACAACAGGA
Organism: Scaptomyza montana; assembly: GCA_018904305.1. Lineage (NCBI taxonomy): Eukaryota > Metazoa > Arthropoda > Insecta > Diptera > Drosophilidae > Scaptomyza > Scaptomyza montana. The sequence continues at coordinate 2,504,992 of JAEIGR010000010.1, forward strand.
ATTAATAAAGGAATATGACATAAACAGTAACCATAGAGGAATTGACGAAAAATTATTACACCTAAAACGTGAACAATACTTCCCTCATATGAAAGAAAAAATTTCTTATAACTTATAAAAAACTGCAAAACATGTTTAAAAATTAAATACGACAGACAACCTCAAAAAATCCCATTCCAAATTCCGGAGACACCAGGAAAACCTCTCGATATAATTCATATCGACATTTATACCATTAATAACAATTTCAATCTTACTATCATCGACAAGTTCTCTAAATTCGCAGCTGCATACCCAATTCCAAACAGGAACACAGTTAGCTGCATCAAATCATTAAAACATTTCTTCTGCCAATTCGGAATACCCAAATCAATAGTTTACGACCAAGGATTCGAATTCAAAAGCGAGCTATTCCGCAATTTCCGTTCACAATTTAAAATCTCCCTACACGTAACATCATTCCAACAGTCTTCAAGCAACTCCCCAGTAGAACGCTTACATTCAACACTTACGGAAATTTATAGAATCATTCTAGAAACAAAGAAACAGCTTAAACTACCTACAGAACATGACGAAACAATTTCAGAAACTATGATTACATACAATAACGCAATCCATTCAACTAATAAACACACACCATTTGAGTTATTCCATGGCAGAACCCATTCTTTCAATCAAGATTTTGAATATAATAGTGAACATGATTTTTTGGATAAGCTAAATTCATTCAGGAACACATTATATCCCAAAATAAAAGAGATTTTATCTAAAAATACAAAACAAAGTGATGGGCACACACAAATATTGTCACAGTTTTCACACGCATACAAGCACAATTTGCGTGCGCTGCAGCGAAAAAACTAAATGTAATCAATACAGTGCACGCTGACAGTTAACGTTCACTCATTGTGCTTATTATTTATTAATAAATAATGCCATTTGAAAAATATTTAACATTGCGACAACAATGTTATTGCAAATCTAGCATTGCGCTTTGCCATCCTCATTTTCTATAAAGAAAAATTTTGGAGCGAACTGTAAAAAATTTGTTTTTTGCTAATGCGCTGCGTGGTGCTTGCCTGTCAATAGTTCGCCTTCAACTAAAAGTACAATGTTAAATTTAATGCATGCTTCGGCACGACAACCGACGACGAACGAACAATCGTGTTCTAAAAATAGCTTTCAATGCTTAAGGCCTGTACGCATGAGCCCCGTACAGCTCCCGTACAGTATACATGAGTTTTACGGCTGTAACGACAAGTGTTGAAAAATTCACATAATGTGGCGGTAGGCTAATTGTTTTTTGTAAATAAATCGGAAATGCAACTGTGTTTTGTACACTTGATTTCAAAATAATGATTCGCGCGCTACTTTTGTGTTTGAGTACAGCTAACGCCCTGCTTCTAATAATATATACCCTGCCATAGATCAGTGGCAGTACAATCCAGTTTATATGTTATTTAAATTGTATCTTATTAATTAATAAATATATTTTTATTCATTACTTCTTGTGCAGCATTGACTGCCAAAACAATAAGTATGGCTCTATTGGAGCCTGAATTAGGTCAACTTTGTTAATATTATCCGAAAACTTTATAAGCCGGCTCTTGCCCGACATGTTGTTGCATTTTTTACAACCGTAAATAGCTGCTGAAAGCTATTTACTGCCCGTAGCATTTTAACATAACATTTTCATTGTTCAACACTACCGTACCAGCAGTAGCTAACAGAACTGCAGACCTAAAATGTAAGTACTGTACTGAAGCTGTACGGGACCATTTTTTTTATATGAAGTTTTTGCTGTACGGGAGCTGTACAGGCGTCTGCGTACAGGCCTTTATAGCGTACGTGTGATTTCGTGCAGTCGGCAGCGAAAAACCCAACTCAACTGAGTTAGAAATAATATGGACGTCGACGTCTGCCCATCACTGCACTAAACCAATAGCAACAAGTGGAAACGTTGCAGTCGGACGCAACCGACTGCGGTATACTCGATACCAGTATTAAAACCAGTAAAAAGAGGCCTCATTTCAAAGGGGTACGGATGCGGCAGGGGTGTACGCTGCCTTAAAAATTCTCCGATGCAGATGGGGATGCCACCAGCTGTCTTCGTTGCATATTTGGTGACTCTAGCTCAAAGTTTGTAAAATGTAGCGAAAGGGGAGCTGGGGGCAGTATGGGTGGGCGTGGCATCAAAATTTTTGATGCAGATCTTTGTGGAATGTCAATTGCTATCTTCATACTAAATTTGGTGACTCTAGCTCGAAGTTTGTAAAATACGTGGGAAGGGGGCATGGGGGCGTTATGGGTGGGCGTGGCATCAAAAATTTTGATGCAGTTCATGTGGAATGTCAATTGCTACCTGCATACCAAATTTGGTGACTCTAGCTCAAAGTATGTATAAGGTGGAGAAAGAGGGGCTGGAGGCGGTATGGGTGGGCGTGGCATCCAAATTTTTGATGCAGATCTTTGTGGAATGTCAAGTGCTACCTGCATACCAAATTTGTTGACTCTAGCTCGAAGTTTGTAAAAAGTGGGGAAAGGGGGGCTAGGGGCGGTATGGGTGGGCGTGGCATCCAAATTTTTGATGCAGATCTATGTGGAATGTCAATTGCTACCTTCACACCAAATTTGGTGACTCTAGCTCAAAGTTTGTAAAAGGTGTGGAAAGGGGGAAAAAGGGGAGGGCGTGGCTCCAAAACTGTGATGCAGATTTTTGGGTGTCGTTGCCAGCTATCTTCCTACCAAATTTGGTGGCTCTAGCTTCACAACTCTGGAAGATACACGCATTCCCGTTTTTGACGAAGCGTTGGGGTGGATGGGGGCGGCTAGGGCAGTATCGGTGGGCGTGGCATCCAAAATTTTTGATGCAGTTTTTTGGGGGTTACTAGTAGCTATCTTCTTACCAAATTTGGTAGTTCTAGCTGTAAGGATGTGCGAAATATGTGGATTTATCGGTTTTGAGTTATCGAATTTATCGATTTGCCAGCCCCCCAGTTATCGTAGAACCCCCATCTTGACACTTTAATTTACTATCCCATAGATAAAAAGAATTGGAAAGTTTCAAGTCTCTAGCTTGAAGGGTGTGGAAAAAAGTTGCGAACATACAGACGGACGGACGGACGGACGGACGGACGGACGGACACCATGACGGACATTGCACAAACCCAATATACTCTTTACCTTCGGTATCGAGTATAAAAAATGAATTAGGAGAAACATTTGTAATAGAAAACAAGTGGAAACGTTGCAGTCGGACGCAACCGACTGCGGTATACTCGATACCAGTATTAAAACCAGTAAAAAGAGGCCTCATTTCAAAGGGGTACGGATGCGGCAGGGGTGTACGCTGCCTTAAAAATTCTCCGATGCAGATGGGGATGCCACCAGCTGTCTTCGTTGCATATTTGGTGACTCTAGCTCAAAGTTTGTAAAATGTAGCGAAAGGGGAGCTGGGGGCAGTATGAGTGGGCGTGGCATCAAAATTTTTGATGCAGATCTTTGTGGAATGTCAATTGCTATCTTCATACTAAATTTGGTGACTCTAGCTCGAAGTTTGTAAAATACGTGGGAAGGGGGGCATGGGGGCGTTATGGGTGGGCGTGGCATCAAAAATTTTGATGCAGTTCATGTGGAATGTCAATTGCTACCTGCATACCAAATTTGGTGACTCTAGCTCAAAGTATGTATAAGGTGGAGAAAGAGGGGCTGGAGGCGGTATGGGTGGGCGTGGCATCCAAATTTTTGATGCAGATCTTTGTGGAATGTCAAGTGCTACCTGCATACCAAATTTGTTGACTCTAGCTCGAAGTTTGTAAAAAGTGGGGAAAGGGGGGCTAGGGGCGGTATGGGTGGGCGTGGCATCCAAATTTTTGATGCAGATCTATGTGGAATGTCAATTGCTACCTTCACACCAAATTTGGTGACTCTAGCTCAAAGTTTGTAAAAGGTGTGGAAAGGGGGAAAAGGGGGAGGGCGTGGCTCCAAAACTGTGATGCAGATTTTTGGGGGTCGTTGCCAGCTATCTTCCCACCAAATTTGGTGGCTCTAGCTTCACAACTCTGGAAGATACACGCATATCCGTTTTTGACGAAGCGTTGGGGGGATGGGGGCGGCTAGGGCAGTATGGGTGGGCGTGGCATCCAAACTTTTGATGCAGTTTTTGGGGGGTCATCATCACCTATCTTGGCACCAAATTTGGTGGCTCTAGCTCAAAAACTGTTGGAGATATATGATTTTTTAACTTTAAAATGCGGGGGAGCTGGGGGCGGAATGGGTGGACGTGGCTCCAAAACTGTGATGCAGATTTTTGGGGGTCGTTGCCAGCTATCTTCCTACCAAATTTGGTGGCTCTAGCTTCACAACTCTGGAAGATACACGCATTCCCGTTTTTGACGAAGCGTTGGGGTGGATGGGGGCGGCTAGGGCAGTATCGGTGGGCGTGGCATCCAAAATTTTTGATGCAGTTTTTTGGGGGTTACTAGTAGCTATCTTCTTACCAAATTTGGTAGTTCTAGCTGTAAGGATGTGCGAAATATGTGGATTTATCGGTTTTGAGTTATCGAATTTATCGATTTGCCAGCCCCCCAGTTATCGTAGAACCCCCATCTTGACACTTTAATTTACTATCCCATAGATAAAGAGAATTGGAAAGTTTCAAGTCTCTAGCTTGAAGGGTGTGGAAAAAAGTTGCGAACATACAGACGGACGGACGGACGGACGGACGGACGGACACCATGACGGACATTGCACAAACCCAATATACTCTTTACCTTCGGTATCGAGTATAATTACAAAAAAATTATCCATGTAATTAACCTAAATGAATATACTACCTGTATCCAAAACCTCAATAATACCATTGCAAATTTGGAATATGACGAAAACTTAAAAGACTCTACCTTCGTGTTAAATGAAAAACTTTCACAAGCACAATCTAAAATAGATACACTCACACCACTAGAAAGACATAAAAGAGGCCTCATTAATGGCCTAGGCAGCTTAGTAAAAGTCGTCACTGGCAACATGGATGCCACTGACGCAGCAAACATCGACTCGGAAATAGAAAAATTAAAAAACAAATCAAAAACAATTTCGACAATATTTAAAATGAAATTAACAATGAGCAATTTTTAATTAGCCGTTTTTTCGAAAACTCACAAAACAGTATTTATAAGGAAATTAACGAAAATGACAAACAACTAAAGAAGTTACAATATGTAAATAGACTTAACTATAATATAGAATTATTGATCAATCATTTAAACGATATAATAGAAAGTAAACTCCTGGCAAAACTACATGTAATTCCAAAACTCATCTTAAACAAGAGAGAAATAACTAAAATTAAATGTATCTTTGAAAACCAAAAATTTCCTATCAAAACAGAACAAGAAATGTACAACCTACTCAAAATGAGCACAATAAGTCACAAAGAAAACATTGTATTTAACATAGAGATTCCATTGTTCAAAAAATCAAATTACAAAACAGCAAGATTAATTCCTCTGCCAATTAACATGACACAATTTATAATTACCCCTAAGTACTTAGTCTATACAAATAACAATAGCGATAACTTTACCACTATGCAAAAATTCACAATTTTAGACAACAAATATTTCTGTGACCAAAACTCCTTAAATACACTAAATAACGACAGCAGCCTAGGCAACCTACTGCTAAACAAAACAAGCTCTTGCAACTTAAAAGAAACCGGCCCAACAACCGACGTGGTCGAACCTGAGAAAGGACACATTTTCATCTTCAACGCAGTAAATATAACAGTCCAAACATTTAACGAAACCAAACAAATCAATGGATCAGCCATAATAAAATACAATAACTGCTCTATAAAAATAAATGATATAACCTACTACAATACATTAAATGTGATGGAAGAACATTTCGACTACTTCCTACCACCGATTAAAAACTCGTCAAGAATGCAACCATAAAAGTATTAAGCCTGGAAAGCTTACACCTGGAAACACTGGAAACATCCAACAAATTATTGGCTATCGACCATGATACAATTATACAAGGTAGTCCACTCGGCTGCAGAAGTCATTCGGTTTTGGTCCCCTTTTTTCATTGCGGCCCTTCTTTTCGAACTGGTTTAATAAACGCACTTTTTTTTCTTTCACAAACTCAAACGCTTTGTTTTTTAGACTATGATTTGTCTTTTAATTTATCATGGCTATCGACCATGAGACATCACAACACACAAGAACCTTGTACATCATATGCATCTTAATGACGGTAGCAGTAGTATATTAGTATAATTAGTATAATTTGGTCAATTCGTCAAGAAAAGCATGTCTTCCACGCACACCAAGACCAGTTTGTTCCAATCGTCGTGCCACCGATTCCATCCCTGTGGCCATCGCTTCAGACTTGGTGGGGGGGGGGGTGAGGAGTTACACATAGGAAATGCATATGTCACAACAGCACTTCAGCTCAGACCACCCTGTAGCTACGCTGGACATTCCACAATATGTATGCCAGATGTCATTAAACTGACCAACATACTTTATTGCAACACAAGAACGACCGATTTCTTGCCACGAGCATCCGGCCTCAAGCGGAGTCAGCACTTCTTGCAGTAGGCGGCTGTCACATAATATATATATACATTGTTGCACTTATATACATATTCCCTCTTACACTACATATTGTACTTAGGTTTCGTTAGAGCTATAAGAAATATATGAAAACACTTTGATTTCTACTTTCAAAGAAGACGGACGTCTGTTTTATTTTTCAACTCTGCATAAATACATACATACATACATATAAATCCAACGACGCACCAGGATCCAGCAGTCTTCCTATTCATATACAGGAACACATCACCTACGGCACACGACTTGTAACTCGCGCGCTCTGCAAGTCAAACAAAGAGCGTAGTATCGCTACCTTCTTCGCACGCACTGAATTAATGCAAAACATATCTAAGAGGCTGCAGTTAAGTGAATTGTATATTGTCTTTAGCTTTAATTTAGTGTGTGTGCGGAGGAGCTAGGGTTATTAAACTTTATGATTGACATGCAAAGCGCGCACATAAAATAGAAAGTGAACGTAAATGAGCAACAACAAAGGAGCATGATCGGAGCGAGATTTCAAATTATCTGATTATCATAAGAGCAACACGCGCGCTTATGTGAACGCCCTTTGCTTATTCGAAATTGTATATCAATAATATATCAATAATGTTAGTGTTTTACGTTTTGTCTAAGTTATATAAGCAGCAAGTAGGCGAATCCACCCCCATAACATATTCGGGTGTGGGAAATTTTTCTAGACGCACCAAGTTTTGTTATGTTGTTGTTGTTTTTTATACTCGATACCGAAGGTAAAGAGTATATTGGGTTTTTGCAATGTCCGTCATGGTGTCCGTCCGTCCGTCCGTCCGTCCGTCTGTATGTACGCAACTTTTTTCCACACCCTTCAAGCTAGAGACTTGAAACTTTCCAATTCTCTTTATCTATGGGATAGTAAATTAATTAATTATGGGATTAATTAAATTATGGGATTAATTAAATTAAGTCAAGATGGGGGTTGTACGATAACTGTGGGGCTGGCAAATCGATAAATTCGATAACTCAAAACCGATAAATCCACATATTTCGCACATCCTTACAGCTAGAACTACCAAATTTGGTAAGAATATATATAGCTACTTGCAACCCCTAAAAAACTGCATCAACAATTTTGGAGCCATGCCCCCCATTCCGCCCCCAACCATCTCGCATTTAAAAGTCAAAAAAGCCTATATCTCCCACAGTTTTTGAGCTATAGCCCTCAAATTTGGTATGAAGATAGCAATTGACATTTCACAAAGATCTGCATCAAAAATTGGGATGCCACGCCCACCCATACCGCCACAGCCCCCCCCCCTTTCCCCACATTTTACAAACTTTGAGCTAGAGTCACCAAATTTGCAACCAAGACAGCTGGTGGCATCCCCATCTGCATCGGAGAATCTTTAAGGCAGCGTACACCCCTGCCTCATCCGTACCCCTTTGCAATGAGGCCTCTTTTTACCGGTTTTAATACTGGTATCGAGTATACCGCAGTCGGGTGCGTCCGACTGCAACGTTTCCACTTTAAGAGCTTCTTTATAAACGACATTGGTTGTTTTTCCGTCAGGTGCTAATACAAATAAACTTTTTGGTGAACTGACTCTTGAGCAGGCTACATAAAATTGGCCATGAGTAAAACAATCGTGTCTTAAGTCTAGTCCGCCTAATTTAAGAGTTTGTCCCTGTGATTTATTAATTGTTAAGGCAAAGCAAACTTTTAAAGAAATTGCAATCTTTTAAATTGAATTGGCAATTCAGAATCAGAAGGTATTAATGGAATTCTCGGTATAAAAACCGTTTCCCCTATACCATTGCCAGTAAAGATAATTGCTATCTTCATACCAAATTTGGTGACTCTAGCTAAAAGTTTGTAAATGGTGGGGAAAGGGGGGCGGAATGGGTGGGCTTGGCTCCAAAACTTTGATGCAGGTTTTTGGGGGTCGTTGCCAGCTATCTTCCTACCAAATTTGGTGGCTCTAGCTACACAACTCTGGAAGATACACGCATTCCCGTTTTTGACGAAGCGTTGGGGCACTTGGGGGTGGCTAGGGCGGTAATGGTGGGCGTGGCATCCAATCTTTTGATGCAGTTTTTGAGGGGTCATCATCACTTATCTTGGCACCAAATTTGGTGGCTATTGCTCAAAAACTTTAAAATGCGGTGGGGTTAAGGGCGGAATGGGGGGCGTGGCTCCAAAATTTTTGATGCAGTTTTTTTGGGGTTGCTAGTAGCTATCTTCTTACCAAATTTGGTAGCTCTAGCTGTAAGGATGTGCGAAATATGTGGATTTATCGGTTTTGAGTTATCGAATTTATCGATTTGCCAGCCCCCCAGTTATCGTAGAACCCCAATCTTGACACTTTAATTTACTATCGCATAGATTAAGAGAATTGGAAAGTTTCAAGTCTCTAGCTTGAAGGGTGTGGAAAAAAGTTGCGAACATACAGACGGACGGACGGACGGACAGACGGACAGTCGGACAGACACCATGACGGACATTGCACAAAACCAATATACTCTTTACCTTCGGTATCGAGTATAAAAATGTGCACTGTGCGAAGTGAAACATGTACATAAAATTATGAAATTTATTTTATTATTTTTGTTTCATGCATTAAGAAGCGGAAATCCGTTTCTTTTTTGCAAGTGTACGAACCTTTTTTTATGACTTTGCTTGTGCGCCGCGAAGGCGTCGCTGCGTAATTGTTTTGTTTTTGTATTCTCGCTCGCGATCAAACTCTCAGCTTGTGCGACAATCAGGCGACAGTAGTGGAATGGGTACTTGTTGTAATTGTAATTTGTTTTTTAAAATGGTTAAAAAGTGCTCCAAATCGTATGGGAGGTACTTGAAGGAGTTGTACAAATAAGAATTCCCTTCTTAGTGCTCACCTCCTACCTGCATGGAAAATTGTGTGAAAATTTCAGCCTTCTAGCTCTTTTCGTTTAGGCTGTGGCTCTTCCATTCTAGTCAGGACAAACTCTTTTATATATATAGAAGACTAGTAAGTGGCCCGCTTACTTCGCTGCGCGGATATTTTATATCAATTTTAGCAATAGAAGATAGATACAAAATAAATAAATTAGAAAATATTTCACAAAATATTTAAGCAAAGTATTTAATATTATCTTTTCCACGCCACCATTGAGGTAGAGAATATTGTGGTTTCCCCAGTAGGCCTTATCCACTTATTGAATTTAATTTGCAATTATTAACAACTTTAAGAGCTTCTTTATAAACGACATTGGTTGTTTTTCCGTCAGGTGCTAATACAAATAAACTTTTTGGTGAACTGACTCTTGAGCAGGCTACATAAAATTGGCCATGAGTAAAACAATCGTGTCTTAAGTCTAGTCCGGCTAATTTAAGAGTTTGTCCCTGTGATTTATTAATTGTTAAGGCAAAGCAAACTTTTAAAGGTAATTGCAATCTTTTAAATTGAATTGGCAATTCAGAATCAGAAGGTATTAATGGAATTCTCGGTATAAAAACCGTTTCCCCTATACCATTGCCAGTAAAGACCATTGCTTCGACAACATTCTTATGAAGGGCTTTAACTTGCAATCTTGTACCATTGCACAGTTTTGGCGGCATCAAGTTGCGAATCAACATTACAGGTGAACCAATCTTTAAAGTTAATTTATGTTGAGGCAGGCCAGCCGTATTTAATGAATTAAGAAAATCGACGGGGTAATGAACTGCATCTTCGATTTCAGTCACAGAATCAATAGAGTTATATGTCATTTCTTCACTTTGAAATGATTTTAATAAAAACTCGTTTATTTCCAATGCATTGTCATTTCTCGCAGTCAAAATAGCACGTTCTGAAAACCATTCGAGTGATTTTTGAGAGATATTTGTAATATACGGAAATTTTTTTAAAGTTAGCTCTTCAATACTTTTCACAACATGACACAAAGTTGATGGTAAAGTTATTTTGCCATCATGGGTTGGAAATAATCCATTTCCTATTTGAAGAAGCATTTCTGCAAATTCACCAGCTATGCTATCACCTTTTAAGTGCACTCGCATATTCTTCGTTAATGCAATTTTCTGTATTTTGGGCCACAAAATTGAAGACTTTAAGCACGCATTTATTTCATCTGCTCTTGTTCCTCTGGGGATCACTGGGAGAGTATGTCGAAAATCACCAGCTAAGAGAACAGTTATGCCACCCATTAAGTATTCACTATCTCGAATGTCTTTCAAAGATCGATCTACAGCTTCAAAAGCACCTTTATGGCCCATAGTACAATCATCCCAAACAATAAGCTTGCAATCTTTGAATTGCTTTGAAATTGAGCAATGTGGTGTTTCTAAATGAATCAAATTAAATGGAATCTTAAGTGTAGAATGCGCTGTGCGACCACCATTAAGTAAAGTGGCTGCGATACCGGAAGAAGCAACGGCCAATGCAATTTTTTTACTTTGCCGTACCTTTGCCAATAATAAATTTAAAAGAAAAATTTTACCTGTTCCACCAGGTGCATCTAAAAAATAGATTTCTCCTTTTTCTGCTTCAACGCTATATAGTATCTTTTCGTATACTTGTTTTTGCTCAGCAGTAAGGAGTAGCTCATTATTAGCAACAAAATTATCGCAACTTTCATAATTTGTTTCTCTATGATATTCAATATTTGGAACAATTTCCTCGGATCTAATTTGTAGTGGAAGTCCATAGTAAGTCAATTTTTGACCACCAATAGACAGTACAATATCTTCAATGTAAATAAGACATTTATTTAATACATTATTCACAATACTTTCATCAATATTTCTGTCTTGTGAAAAATGAAAGGCTCTTAAAATATCTTCTGAGAAACTCTCTTTATAAGTATTCCAAAGTTTAAGAGCATCTGAAATTTGACAAAATACTAACATTATTGCAAAAAGTTCTCTCAGTTTTGTAGGATTTTGACATATGACAGCTTCGGCTATAGTTGAATCCCAGTGCTTATCATCTTCTAGTAATCCTAGAGCTTTACACGCCAATTGAAATGATGCGTATGCTATACCATTAACGGTTTTTAAATTTAAAAATGAAGTTGGGCCCCTTACAAAATGTAATAAAAGTCCTAAATAAAAACATTCTGTATTATTGGGATGAATAGTGTAAACTCTTCCCAAAGCAGAATCTCTTTTAACTCCAGGAAAATTTGGCATATCATGCCCTCGTTGTCATCTTTGAAATTCTTTATTGTTCCATGTAAAATACGATGGAACTTCACAATATAGACGCTTTCTTGCAAACTCATCACGTGTGCATAGCTCAAAGAAGGCTTGCAAAGTGGTTTTGGGTGTAGTGCTTAATCTGTCAAGTAATTGTTGCGGATTATTGGGGTTAAAATATATCCGTTGACCATTTTCTAAATGAACAGCTAAGTGTGTAATAGCCGGAAAACGTTCATGTATGGGAAATGCAAGGATTCTCCATACCGCTTCTGAGCTACTTATTTAACGGCCACTTTCGTACATATAAATTTCATTACGTTGGTCTTCAAGAGTAAATGATGCTTGATCACTGCCCTTGTTAACATATTTACAAATGTATTTAATAGACTTTACAGAACTACATTACTCAACGTTTATGTGAGCTTCAAATGTTCTCAATAGTACACAGTTATAAGGCACAACCCAAAGATTATCTATGCAATTACCATTTATATTAATTGCATTACCACCATCTTCTATCGATCTTCTACGATATAGAGGGAAACTATCTTTTCCAGTCACAATTTCTTTCATTTTCATTTTTCATGCATGGCGATTTATTATTAAATGCACCGCAAGGACCATGAATCATATTTGACTTAACAATGTTAAATAACAAAGGATCCTCATCTGCGTTTGGTATTTCGGCACAGATAATTTTATCGATTTTATCTGGTCTTATTTTATTTTCTAACCAAAGTAGAATATGTATATGTGGTAAGCCCCGCTTTTGCCATTCCACAGAGTACATGAAACATTGAACGCTTCCAAACAAAGAACCTTTTGTCAATAAATGAAAAACTCGAGCTATAATATCGTGACGATCATGCGGTTTTTGACCCGGTAATAAAACACTTTTTATGTCATTCCATTGTGGATTGCATGTGAATGTTATGAAAAGATCTGGTCGCCCATAATGGCGAACATATGTCATAGCATCTTGAGTCTTTTCATGCATATATCGTGCAGAGCTTGTAAAAGAAGACGGTAAAATTACCATCTGACCAAGTTGAGCTGCGTCAACATCTTGTTGGCCTATTGCATCTTGTAGATGTATATAGCTAACTGCTCTGAGTTTCGCTTGATTGTAGCGAATATAATTTAACCTTTCTGTTTCAATTTTAGCATACATATCAACTAAAAATTGACTATAAAGGGAACGACAATAAATTAAATGATTTAACTCAGATTGACGAATCATTATTTTATAACTGTAAAAGCTTAACGCAGATATCTTTTTTTTTGGTTCCTCCTTTTTAAATAATGAATTCCATTCTTGTATATCCACTGAATAGCCATCTTCGCCATAAGGAAATAGCAAAGGGTTCTGTAAGGCATCGTATGATCGATGCACCTCACTCATACGATGTAATTTATAATTATGGCTTTCAATAATAATATTGCGCTTTTCAAATTGCTGACCAACAATAACTATAGCTACTTCGCTTGATAGAGGTGCATTGTAAAGCCCTTTATGTGCACCAGCGGGTGTTCGATCAGCATGTATAACCAATTTATAGTCTTTGGTACTTGTTTGTATTTTATTGAGAGCCATTTTAGAATTTACATAACATTATGATGATGAAACATACATTGAAGATCCTTTACTACGCTACAATCAACATTTGAAATATTTTTGCAACGTAGTTGAGCTTCCTTTTCATCATCACCAACAAAATAAATTTAAAGAAACTGCATTTCTTCATTTGGCAAAGGTCGGACACTACCAATTAAGTGATACACTTGTCCTTGGACTTTAAAGGTTGACCAACTTTCATTTATAGTTTTTGTACTTCCAAAAGAATTCATTTGAAAGCATACTTTCTTACACGATCAAAGAAATGATCATGCTTGGGATGTCCACAAATTATTAAGCTTTTAAGTGGATCAGGCAAACTTTCATTTTGGGAAAGCTTAACTTTTTTTGCCTTGTAACAGATACAAAGGGGCTCATTTTTCCATTTTAAAGCATTACAATGTTTGCATATAAAATTCATACTACCAAGTTGAGTAACTTTATCTGACTTGTAAGTTATTTCAAAATCTTAGCTTAAGCCAGACATGGCTTTAACACTCCATGCACGCAAACGCCTTTCTTGACGTGCATTAGGATTATTAGCCTGATGTCTTCTCACTGCAACTCTATGAGCTTCAGAATTATTAACCTGAAATCTTTTTGATGCTTCTATGCGCTTACCCCTATTGATATATTAAAATGAAGTCAAGAAAAACTCACTTCTGCATGTAATTTTAATACACGGGTTCAGGGTATCTTTTAGTCGGGATTTCTCGACTAAAGCCTTCTTACTTGTTTTCAGATTCGCTCATTCTCGTGTTGTGCTGACAGTCGGCAATTCAACACCTGCATCATGAATTGAGCGCTGCTGGTCCCAAACCCAAAGAGGCAGCTTAAAACTTGAACACGCTCACGCATCGCTCTTTATGTTCGGCACTAGTTGACAAATTATTTTTATACTCGATACCGAAGGTAAAGAGTATATTGGTTTTGTGCAATGTCCGTCATGGTGTCTGTCCGTCTGTCCGTCCGTATGTATGTTCGCAACTTTTTTCCACACCCTTCAAGCTAGAGACTTGAAACTTTCCAATTCTCTTTATCTATGGGATAGTAAATTAGAGTGTCAAGATGGGGCTCTACGATAACTGGGTGGCTGGCAAATCGATAAATTCGATAACTCAAAACCGATTAATCCACATATTTCGCACATCCTTACATCTAGAACTACCAAATTGGGTAAGAAGATAGCTACTAGTAACCCCCAAAAAACTGCATCAAAAACTGGAGCCACGCCCACCCATTCCGCCTCCAGCCCCCCCGCATTTTAAAGTCAAAATAGCCCATATCTCCCACAGTTTTTGAGCTAGAGCCACCAAATTTGGTGCCAAGATAGGTGATGATGACCCCCAAAAAACTGCATCAAAAGTTTGGATGCCACGCCCATCGATACTGCCCTAGCCGCCCCCATCCACCCCAACGCTTCGTCAAAAACGGGAATGCGTGTATCTTCCAGAGTTGTGGAGCTAGAACCACCAAATTTGGTAGGAAGATAGCTGGTAACGACCCCCAAAAATCTGAATCAAGTTTTGGAGCCCTCCCATACCGCCCTCCCATACCGCCCCCAGCCCCCCTTTCACCACTTTTACAATTTTTGAGCTAGAGTATGGTATGAAGATAGCAATTGACATTTCACAGAGATCTGCATCAAAAATTTGGATGCCACAATTACCCATACCGCCCCCAGCCCCCCTCTCACCCCTTTTACAAACTTTGAGCTAGAGTCACCAAATTTGGTATGAAGATAGCAATTGACATTCCACAAAGATCTGCATCTTAAGTTTGGATGCCACGCCCACCCATACCGCATCCCAGACCCCCTCTCACCCCTTTTACAAACTTCGAGCTAGAGTCACCAAATTTGGTATGAAGATAGCAATTGACATTCCCCACTTATTACAAATTTCGAGCTAGAGTCACCAAATTTGGTATGAAGATAGAATTTGACATTTTACAAAGATCTACATCAAAAATTTGGATGCCACGCCCACCCATACCGCCCCCAGCCCCCCTTTCCCCATCTTTTACAAACTTCGAGCTAGAGTCACCAAATTTGGTATGAAGATAATAATTGACATTCCACAAAGATCTGCATCAAAAATTTGGATGCCACGCCCACCCAAACCGACCCCAGCCCCCCCTTTCCTCACCTCTTACAAATTTTGAGCTAGAGTCACCAAATTTGGTATGAAGATAGCAATTGACATTTCAGAAAGATCTGCAACAAAAATTTTGATGCCACAACTACCCATACCGCCCCAGCCCCCCCCCCCTTTCCCCACCTTTTACAAACTTTGAGCTAGAGTCACCAAATTTGGTATGAAGATAGCCGGTGGCATCCCCATCTGCATCGGAGAATCTTTAAGGCAGCGTAAACCCCTGCCGCATCCGTACCCCTTTGCAATCAGGCCTCTTTTTACCGGTTTTAATTCTGGTATCGAGTATGCCGCAGTCGGTTGCGTCCGACTGCAACGTTTCCACTTGTTATGTGCTGGAAATTGTAAACGAATGGGAGCTCCTGGATTACAATCCACAGTTATTGAAGCGTAAATGCACATAAAACGCACATAGAATGAAAAAAAAAGTTCACTACGTTACGAACAAAAACAAGTGGAAACATTGCAGTCGGACGCAACCGACTGCGGCATACTCGAAACCAGTATTAAAACCGGTAAAAAGAGGCCTGATTGCAAAGGGGTACGGATGCGGCAGGGGTGTACGCTGCCTTAAAGATTCTCCGATGCAGATGGGGATGCCACCAGCTGTCTTCGTTGCAAATTTGGTGACTCTAGCTCAAAGTTTGTAAAAGGTGGGGGCGTGTATATATTTAAGTGACTTTCTTATTTTGTTTATTAAAAAGTACTTATGAAATAATTTTAAAATTTTGACATATTATTTATATATTTAATTATATCTATGATTGATGATTACATAACAAATTTCTTTTCTATTAACATATAATTAAGTCATATCAAAACAATAGATATAAGATAAAGCATTTTTTACAAGCAGCAACAAAAATGTGTTAACACCCAGAAATCTATGAATTCATATTTGTATGCCCACAAACAGCAACACAAGAAAATGCTACATATGTACATATTTCGAAGAAGCTTATTTGCTACATTATCAAGTTTGCCGCTCAAAGCGTGAATAACATTGATATATTTAATTTTATTAAACTATTTTTAGCGATTTCTCAATTATTAGCTTAGCGCCAACTTATTCTAATCAAAATATCAATTTTACAATATATTATTAAATAACATATCAACAATAGCACTTATATTATATTAGGGTATCCAACACTCAATATTCGTCTGTTCATGCTCTTTTTCAACATGTTCGCTACTTTAGTCTGTTAGTGTTTGTGTGTGTGTGTATTCACAAAACAAGCAAAACAGAATTGCCGCACCAAAAAATGAAATCGGCAACTTTAGACTTTTGCTTCAATCTGCTTGATGCAGTCCAACTTGGAAGGGTAGTATAAACTTAATATGAACTTTGTCAAAATAAATAGCAAAACGTGAGATACTGAAATATTATTTATGTTCATATTTTTTATTTATATATCGAAAATAAACTATATATATGCTTAAAAAATAAATATTTGAGTTTTAATTGGCTATTATTGAATATTGGTACAAAGGGTATTTTTACTTCGTTCGTTTTGTGCGTTGAAGCAAAACAGAATTGCATGTTTTGTTATTTTGGTAGTGGCAGAGAAGAAAGAATTTCGTTTTATGTGTGCGTGCACATGAATATATATATTTTATGCGTATGCATGTGTGCGCTTTGTTGATCTGCTAGTGGCCGTCAATAGCAAAACCTGACCTTTCTGAACATCTACAATATGATTTTTTACATGTACATTTGCATGCTGGTGCAGGGCTCTTGGGTGGGCAAGATCTTTGTGGGATGTCACCAGCTATCTGTCTTCCAAATTTGGTGACTCTAGCTCAATGTTTGTAAAAGGTGTGGAAAGGGGGGCTGGGGGCGGATTGGGAGGGTGTGGCTCCAAATTTTTTGCAGATCTTTGTGGGAAGTCAAGTAGCTATCTTCCTACCTAATCTGATAACACTAGCTCAAAGTTTGTAAAAGGTGTGGGAAGCGGGTTTGGTTAAGGTAACGGTGGGCGTCAAAATTTTTGATGAAGATCTTTAGAGGTCGTCCTCACCTTTCCTGGCATAAAATTTGGTGGCTCTTGCTCAAAAAGGCGGAATGGGTGGATCCAAAACTTGGATATGTTCGACGACTTAACTATGAAAATTTGTACCAACTTCTCATTGAAAGAGACCAGAGTATACCGCAGTCAGTTGCGTTCGACAGCAATACCGATAGCGATACCGAAGGTAAAGAGTATATTGGTTTTGTGCAATATCCGTCATGGTCCGTCTGTCTGTCTGTCCGCCTGTACGTTGGAAACTTTTTTCGACACATGAAAAGCAAGAGACTTGCCACTTTCCAATTATATTTATCTTTGGCCGGGAAAGATTAAGTGTCAAGATTGGGGTTCTACGATAACTGGGGGGCTGGCAAATCGATAAATTCGATAACTCAAAATCGATTAATCCACCTATTACACACATCCTTACAGCTCGAACTACCAAATTTGGTGAGAAGATAGCTACTGACTTGCCAGAGAAAACTGCATAAAAAATTTTGGAGCCACCCCCACCCATTGTGACCCCAGCCACCCGCATTGAAATTTATAATTGCCAATCCAGAAACCCTGCTCCTACAAATAAATAAGCTTGTACGAAATAGTATTTTCTTATGTGGTTGTTTGTGGGCTTAACATAAACAGCAGAGCCGCGTGACTCACACGTCTCAGTCGGCTGCATCTCTGCATCTAAGCACAAACAAAACAAAGCGAATGCAAAGCAACAAACACAGCGTTCGTTAATTCACGAGCGAGACGTCGTCTTTTATGACCACTTTTCTCTGCCGCAACACCAATACCATCATATTCGTTTGCAAGCAGAGACAATTGTTGTACAACAAGCACATACTATTTAAATTTTTGACTGCCTATCTGTGTGAGTTAGGGCAGCGAGTTACAGCAGCGACCTATGCATGTGAGTTACAGCAGAGAAGTTTGATAGTGTGTGACTTTTAATAGTCACGCTACCGCGCGTATAGATGTTAACTCATCAAAAAATTGGCGCGATACTAAGAAATGTACATAGTTCTCGTCACTACAATACTAACACAGACAATAAATTGGCACATTGTTAAACATTGGGTCCCGTTACGATATGTACTTAAGTACATATAAGGTCTGTTCGATAGCTGCACTAGGTTGCCCTTGTACACTAGTACACTAGTTCACAAAAAAGTGTTCGATAGCTGCACTTCTTTACACTAAATCTTAGTACGCAGAAACTACAATTATTTCTGATAGAAATTTACACATTATTTCTAGTGTGTATGCTAAGACCCTGTGTGCCCCTTAAAAATACCGGAAAAATCCCAAAAACACAAAAAAATGGCAAAATGAAAAGGCGAAAGAGTAATACGGGCACACTTGTGTTTACATTTAATTGCCTGCATTTTAACTGAATTTTTCTTAAACAAAAGTTGCATCCATATGCTTTGCGTGTGTAAGGTCCCAAATGCAATTGTTTTCCCTCACTGCGTTGATTAATTTTATCTTATTGTCGTTTAAAAATTGTTTTACACGATTTGGAGGCTCTAGCTCCTCAACTCTGGAAGATACACGCATTCCCGTTTTTGACGAAGCGTTGGGGTATATGGGGGCGGCTAGGGCAGTATCGGTGGGCGTGGCATCCAAACTTTTGGTGCAGTTTTAAAGGGGGTCATTATCACATATCTTGGCACCAATTTTGGTGGCTATAGCTCAAAAACTGTAGGAGATATAGCCATTTCTGATTTCAAAATGCGGGGGGCTGGGGGCGTAATGGGTGGGCGTGGCTCCAAAACTTTGATGCAGTTTTTTGGGGGTCGTTAACAGCTATCTTCCCACCAAATTTGGAGGCTCTAGCTCCTCAACTCTGGAAGATACACGCATTCCCGTTTTCGACGAAGCGTTGGGGTGGATGGGGGCGGCTTGGGCAGTATCGGTGGGCGTGGCATCCAAACTTTTGGTGCAGTTTTTAGGGGGTCATCATCACCTATCTTGGCACCAAATTTGGTGGCTATAGCTCAAAAACTGTGGGAGATATGGGCTATTTTGACTTTAAATGCGGGGGGCTGGGGGCGGAATGGGGGGGCGTGGCTCCAAAATTTGATGCAGTATTTTGGGGGTTGCTAATAGCTATCTTCTTACCCAATTTGGTACTTCTAGCTGTAAGGATTTGCGAAATATGTGGATTTATCGGTTTTGAGTTATCGAATTTATCGATTTGCCAGCCCCCCCGTTATCGTAGAACCCCCATCTTGACACTTTAATTTACTATCCCATAGATAAAGAGAATTGGAAAGTTTCAAGTCTCTAGCTTGAAGGGTGTGGAAAAAACTTGCAACCATACGGACGGACAGACGGACAGACGGTCAGACGGACAGACGGACAGACACCATGACGGACATTGCACAAAACCAATATACTCTTTACCTTCGGTATCGAGTATAACAAGTGCGGCATAGTTAATTTTGGCTATGCCAAGACTATGATACCCTTCACACATGGATTAATTTTTTTTTTTCGCTCCTATTTTTACTCTTGAGCGTCATTAACTTGTTCGTGTGCGACAACAACAACAACAATTTGACAATTTTTTGCGTTATACCACTTTTGAAGCAAATGAGCTATATGTAGATACTTGAAAGTGCACGACAGCAACAACAATTGATAGTACGATATGGTCAATTTGTATGGTGGCTATGTCGAAGAACGGTCCGAGCGGGATGAAATTTCATAGTGAGCAAACTTGACATGATCTAAGCAATCTGTGAAAGTTTCATTCAGATCGGTTCAGCAGTTTGGCCGGAAATTGTGTTGAAACAGTACGATATGGCCACCCCCACCCATTGCGACCCCAGCCACCCGCATTGAAATCAGAAACGCTTATAACTTCCACAGTTTTTGAGCTAGAGGCACCAAATTTGATACCAAGATAATTGATAACAGCCCCCAAAAAACTACTTCAATATTTTGGATGCCATGCTCATTCGTACAGCCCTAGCCGCCTTTAACCGCCCCAACTCTTTGTTAAGAACTGGAATGCGGTTATCTTTCATAGTTTTTGAGCAAGAATCACCAAATTTGGTAGGAAGTTAGATGGCGATGACCGCCAAAAATCTGCATCAAAATTTTGGAGCCACGCCCACCCATTCCGTCAGCAGCCCCCCGCATTTTGAAATCAGAGATGCTTATATCTTCCACAGCTTATGAGTTAGGCCACCAAGTTTGGTGACAATATAGGTTATGATGACCCCCAAAGATCTGCTTCAAGACTTTGGATGCCACGACCACTCATACCTTCCTATCCGCCTCCAAACGCCCTAACGATTGATACATGCAGATCGGGATGCTATCACCTAACTTCCTTCCAAATTTTGTGACTCTAGCTCAAAGTTTGTAAAAGTTGGTGGTGGCGTGGCTGGGGTGGTGCGGGTGGGCGTGGCGACTAAATATTTGCTGCAGATCTTTGTGGGATGCTACCAGTTATCTGCCTTCCAAATTTGGTGCCATGATAGGTGATAATGACCCCCACAAAACTGCATCAAAACTTTGGATGCCAAGCCTACCCATAAAAACCTAGCCGCCACCAACCGCTCCAACGCCTCGCTAAAAACGCGCACTTATTTTCCACTCCATGAGCTTTTTATGTGCTGGAAATTGTAAACGAATGGGAGCTCCTGGATTACAATCCACAGTTATTGAAGCATAAATGCACATAAAACGCACATAGAATGAAAAAAAAGTGCACTACGTTACGAACAAAAACAAGTGGAAACGTTGCAGTCGGACGCAACCGACTGCGGCATACTCGATACCAGAATTAAAACCGGTAAAAAGAGGCCTTAATGCAAAGGGGTACGGATGCGGCAGGGGTTTACGCTGCCTTAAAGATTCTCCGATGCAGATGGGGATGCCACCGGCTATCTTCATACCAAATTTGGTGACTCTAGCTCAAAGTTTGTAAAAGGTGTGGAAAGGGGGGGGGGGGGCTGGGGCGGTATTGGTAGTCGTGGCATCAAAATTTTTGTTGCAGATCTTTCTGAAATGTCAATTGCTATCTTCATACCAAATTTGGTGACTCTAGCTCAAAATTTGTAAGAGGTGGGGAAAGGGGGGGCTGGGGGCGGTTTGGGTGGGCGTGGCATCCAAATTTTTGATGCAGATCTTTGTGGAATGTCAATTGTTATCTTCATACCAAATTTGGTGACTCTAGCTCGAAGTTTGTAAAAGATGGGGAAAGGGGGGCTGGGGGCGGTATGGGTGGGCGTGGAATCCAAATTTTTGATGCAGATCTTTCTGAAATGTCAATTGCTATCTTCACACCAAATTTGGTGACTCTAGCTCAAAAATTGTAAGAAGTGGCGAAAAGGGGGTGAAATGGAGGGCGTGGCTCCAAAGTGGCTCCCCCAGTTTTTTGGGGGTCGTTACCAGCTATCTTTCTACCAAATTTGGAGGCTCTAGCTCCTCAACTCTGGAAGATACACGCATTCCCATTTTTGACGAAGCTTTGGGGTATATGGGGGCGGCTAGGGCAGTATCGGTGGGCGTGGCATCCAAACTTTTGGTGCAGTTTTAAAGGGGGTCATTATCACATATCTTGGCACCAATTTTGGTGGCTATAGCTCAAAAACTGTAGGAGATATAGCCATTTCTGATTTCATAATGCGGGGGGGCTGGGGGCGTAATGGGTGGGCGTGGCTCCAAAACTTGATGCAGTATTTTGGGGGTTGCTAATAGCTATCTTCTTACCAAATTTGGTACTTCTAGCTGTAAGGATTTGCGAAATATGTGGATTTATCGGTTTTGAGTTATCGAATTTATCGATTTGCCAGCCCCCCCGTTATCGTAGAACCCCCATCTTGACACTTTAATTTACTATCCCATAGATAAAGAGAATTGGAAAGTTTCAAGTCTCTAGCTTGAAGGGTGTGGAAAAAACTTGCAACCATACGGACGGACAGACGGACAGACGGTCAGACGGACAGACGGACAGACACCATGACGGACATTGCACAAAACCAATATACTCTTTACCTTCGGTATCGAGTATAACAAGTGCGGCATAGTTAATTTTGGCTATGCCAAGACTATGATACCCTTCACACATGGATTAATTTTTTTTTTTCGCTCCTATTTTTACTCTTGATTGTCATCAACTTGTTCGTGTGCGACAACAACAACAACAATTTGACAATTTTTTGCGTTATACCACTTTTGAAGCAAATGAGCTATATGTAGATACTTGAAAGTGCACGACAGCAACAACAATTGATAGTACGATATGGTCAATTTGTATGGTGGCTATGTCGAAGAACGGTCCGAGCGGGATGAAATTTCATAGTGAGCAAACTTGACATGATCTAAGCAATCTGTGAAAGTTTCATCCAGATCGGTTCAGCAGTTTGGCCGGAAATTGTGTTGAAACAGTACGATATGGCCACCCCCACACATTGCGACCCCAGCCACCCGCATTGAAATCAGAAACGCTTATAACTTCCACAGTTTTTGAGCTAGAGGCACCAAATTTGATACCAAGATAATTGATAACAGCCCCCAAAAAACTACTTCAATATTTTGGATGCCATGCTCATTCGTACAGCCCTAGCCGCCTTTAACCGCCCCAACTCTTTGTTAAGAACTGGAATGCGGTTATCTTTCATAGTTTTTGAGCAAGAATCACCAAATTTGGTAGGAAGTTAGATGGCGATGACCGCCAAAAATCTGCATCAAAATTTTGGAGCCACGCCCACCCATTCCGTCAGCAGCCCCCCGCATTTTGAAATCAGAGATGCTTATATCTTCCACAGCTTATGAGTTAGGCCACCAAATTTGGTGACAATATAGGTGATGATGACCCCCAAAGATCTGCTTCAAGACTTTGGATGCCACGACCACTCATACCTTCCTATCCGCCTCCAAACGCCCTAACGATTGATACATGCAGATCGGGATGCTATCACCTAACTTCCTTCCAAATTTTGTGACTCTAGCTCAAAGTTTGTAAAAGTTGGTGGTGGCGTGGCTGGGGTGGTGCGGGTGGGCGTGGCGACTAAATATTTGCTGCAGATCTTTGTGGGATGCTACCAGTTATCTGCCTTCCAAATTTGGTGCCATGATAGGTGATAACGACCCCCACAAAACTGCATCAAAACTTTGGATGCCAAGCCTACCCATAAAAACCTAGCCGCCACCAACCGCTCCAACGCCTCGCTAAAAACGCGCACTTTTTTTCCACTCCATGAGCTTTTTATGTGCTGGAAATTGTAAACGAATGGGAGCTCCTGGATTACAATCCACAGTTATTGAAGCGTAAATGCACATAAAACGCACATAGAATGAAAAAAAAGTGCACTACGTTACGAACAAAAACAAGTGGAAACATTGCAGTCGGACGCAACCGACTGCGGCATACTCGAAACCAGTATTAAAACCGGTAAAAAGAGGCCTGATTGCAAAGGGGTACGGATGCGGCAGGGGTGTACGCTGCCTTAAAGATTCTCCGATGCAGATGGGGATGCCACCAGCTGTCTTCGTTGCAAATTTGGTGACTCTAGCTCAAAGTTTGTTAAAGGTGGGGGCGTGTATATATTTAAGTGACTTTCTTATTTTGTTTATTAAAAAGTACTTATGAAATAATTTTAAAATTTTGACATATTATTTATATATTTAATTATATCTATGATTGATGATTACATAACAAATTTCTTTTCTATTAAAATATATAATTAAGTCATATCAAAACAATAGATATAAGATAAAGCATTTTTTACAAGCATCAACAAAAATGTGTTAACACCCAGAAATCTATGAATTCATATTTGTATGCCCACAAACAGCAACACAAGAAAATGCTACATATGTACATATTTCGAAGAAGCTTATTTGCTACATTATCAAGTTTGCCGCTCAAAGCGTGAATAACATTGATATATTTAATTTTATTAAACTATTTTTAGCGATTTCTCAATTATTAGCTTAGCGCCAACTTATTCTAATCAAAATATACAATTATTACAAATATATTATTAAATAACATATCAACAATAGCACTTATATTATATTAGGGTCTCCAACACTCAATATTCGTCTGTTCATGCTCTTTTTCAACATGTTCGCTACTTTAGTCTGTTAGTGTTTGTGTGTGTGTGTATTCACAAAACAAGCAAAACAGAATTGCCGCACCAAAAATGAAATCGGCAACTTTAGACTTTTGCTTCAATCTGCTTGATGCAGTCCAACTTGGAAGGGTAGTATAAACTTAATATGAACTTTGTCAAAATAAATAGCAAAACGTGAGATACTGAAATATTATTTATGTTCATATTTTTTATTTATATATCGAAAATAAACTATATATATGCTTAAAAAATAAATATTTGAGTTTTAATTGGCTATTATTGAATATTGGTACAAAGGGTATTTTTACTTCGTTCGTTTTGTGAGTTGAAGCAAAACAGAATTGCACTTGTTTTGTTATTTTGGTAGTGGCAGAGAAGAAAGAATTTCGTTTTATGTGTGCGTGCACATGAATATATATATTTCATGCGTATGCATGTGTGCGCTTTGTTGATCTGCTAGTGGCCGTCAATAGCAAAACCTGACCTTTCTGAACATTTACAATATGATTTTTTACATGTATGTACATTTGCATGCTGGTGCAGGGCTCTTGGGTGGTCAAGATCTTTGTGGGATGTCACCAGCTATCTGTCTTCCAAATTTGGTGACTCTAGCTCAATGTTTGTAAAAGGTGTGGAAAGGGGGGCTGGGGGCGGATTGGGAGGGTGTGGCTCCAAATTTTTTGCAGATCTTTGTGGGAAGTCAAGTAGCTATCTTCCTACCTAATCTGATAACACTAGCTCAAAGTTTGTAAAAGGTGTGGGAAGCGGGTTTGGTTAAGGTAACGGTGGGCGTCAAAATTTTTGATGAAGATCTTTAGAGGTCGTCCTCACTTTTCATGGCATAAAATTTGGTGGCTCTTGCTCAAAAAGGCGGAATGGGTGGATCCAAAACTTGGATATGTTCGACGACTTAACTATGAAAATTTGTACCAACTTCTCATTGAAAGAGACCAGAGTATACCGCAGTCAGTTGCGTTCGACAGCAATACCGATAGCGATACCGAAGGTAAAGAGTATATTGGTTTTGTGGTCCGTCTGTCTGTCTGTCCGCCTGTAAGTTGGAATCTTTTTTCGACACATGAAAAGCAAGAGACTTGCCACTTTCCAATTATATTTATCTTTGGCCGGGAAAGATTAAGTGTCAAGATTGGGGTTCTACGATAACTGGGGGGCTGGCAAATCGATCAATTCGATAACTCAAAATCGATTAATCCACCTATTACACTCATCCTTACAGCTCGAACTACCAAATTTGGTGAGAAGATAGCTACTGACTTGCCAGAGAAAACTGCATAAAAAATTTTGGAGCCACCCCCACCCATTGCGACCCCAGCCACCCGCATTGAAATCAGAAACGCTTATAACTTCCACAGTTTTTGAGCTAGAGCCACCAAATTTGATACCAAGATAATAATAACAGCCCCCAAAAAACTACTTCAATATTTTGGATGCCATGCTCATTCGTACAGCCCTAGCCGCCTTTAACCGCCCCAACTCTTTGTTAAGAACTGGAATGCGGTTATATTTCATAGTTTTTGAGCAAGAATCACCAAATTTGGTAGGAAGTTAGATGGTGATGACCGCCAAAAATCTGCATCAAAATTTTGGAGCCACGCCCACCCATTCTGTCAGCAGCCCCCCGCATTTTGAAATCAGAGATGCTTATATCTTCCACAGCTTATGAGTTAGGCCACCAAATTTGGTGACAATATAGGTGATGATGACCCCAATGATCTGCTTCAAGACTTTGGATGCCACGACCACTCATACCTTCCTATCCGCCTCCAAACGCCCTAACGATTGACACATACAGATCGGGATGCTACCACCTTACTTCCTTCCAAATTTTGTGACTCTAGCTCAAAGTTTGTAAAAGTTGGTGGTGGCGTGGCTGGGGTGGTGCGGGTGGGCGTGGCGACTAAATATTTGCTGCAGATCTTTGTGGGATGCTACCAGTTATCTGCCTTCCAAATTTGGTGCCATGATAGGTGATAACGACCCCCACAAAACTGCATCAAAACTTTGGATGCCAAGCCTACCCATAAAAACCTAGCCGCCACCAACCGCTCCAACGCTTCGCTAAAATCGCGCACTTTTTTTCCACTCCATGAGCTTTTTATGTGCTGGGAATTGTAAACGAATGGGAGCTCCTGGATTACACTCCACAGTTATTGAAGCATAAATGCACATAAAACGCACATAGAATGAAAAAAAAGTGCACTACGTTACGAACAAAAACAAGTGGAAACATTGCAGTAAAAAAGAGGCCTGATTGCAAGGGGTACGGATGCGGCAGGGGTGTACGCTGCCTTAAAGATTCTCCGATGCAGATGGGGATGCCACCAGCTGTCTTCGTTGCAAATTTGGTGACTCTAGCTCAAAGTTTGTTAAAGGTGGGGGCGTGTATATATTTAAGTGACTTTCTTATTTTGTTTATTAAAAAGCACTTATGAAATAATTTTAAAATTTTGACATATTATTTATATATTTAATTATATCTATGATTGATGATTACATAACAAATTTCTTTTCTATTAAAATATATAATTAAGTCATATCAAAACAATAGATATAAGATAAAGCATTTTTTACAAGCAGCAACAAAAATGTGTTAACACCCAGAAATCTATGAATTCATATTTGTATGCCCACAAACAGCAACACAAGAAAATGCTACATATGTACATATTTCGAAGAAGCTTATTTGCTACATTATCAAGTTTGCCGCTCAAAGCGTGAATAACATTGATATATTTAATTTTATTAAACTATTTTTAGCGATTTCTCAATTATTAGCTTAGCGCCAACTTATTCTAATCAAAATATACAATTATTACAAATATATTATTAAATAACATATCAACAATAGCACTTATATTATATTAGGGTATCCAACACTCAATATTCGTCTGTTCATGCTCTTTTTCAACATGTTCGCTACTTTAGTCTGTTTGTGTTTGTGTGTGTGTGTATTCACAAAACAAGCAAAACAGAATTGCCGCACCAAAAATGAAATCGGCAACTTTAGACTTTTGCTTCAATCTGCTTGATGCAGTCCAACTTGGAAGGGTAGTATAAACTTAATATGAACTTTGTCAAAATAAATAGCAAAACGTGAGATACTGAAATATTATTTATGTTCATATTTTTTATTTATATATCGAAAATAAACTATATATATGCTTAAAAAATAAATATTTGAGTTTTAATTGGCTATTATTGAATATTGGTACAAAGGGTATTTTTACTTCGTTCATTTTGTGCGTTGAAGCAAAACAGAATTGCACTTGTTTTGTTATTTTGGTAGTGGCAGAGAAGAAAGAATTTCGTTTTATGTGTGCGTGCACATGAATATATATATTTCATGCGTATGCATGTGTGCGCTTTGTTGATCTGCTAGTGGCCGTCAATAGCAAAACCTGACCTTTCTGAACATTTACAATATGATTTTTTACATGTATGTACATTTGCATGCTGGTGCAGGGCTCTTGGGTGGTCAAGATCTTTGTGGGATGTCACCAGCTATCTGTCTTCCAAATTTGGTGACTCTAGCTCAATGTTTGTAAAAGGTGTGGAAAGGGGGGGCTGGGGGCGGATTGGGAGGGTGTGGCTCCAAATTTTTTGCAGATCTTTGTGGGAAGTCAAGTAGCTATCTTCCTACCTAATCTGATAACACTAGCTCAAAGTTTGTAAAAGGTGTGGGAAGCGGGTTTGGTTAAGGTAACGGTGGGCGTCAAAATTTTTGATGAAGATCTTTAGAGGTCGTCCTCACTTTTCATGGCATAAAATTTGGTGGCTCTTGCTCAAAAAGGCGGAATGGGTGGATCCAAAACTTGGATATGTTCGACGACTTAACTATGAAAATTTGTACCAACTTCTCATTGAAAGAGACCAGAGTATACCGCAGTCAGTTGCGTTCGACAGCAATACCGATAGCGATACCGAAGGTAAAGAGTATATTGGTTTTGTGGTCCGTCTGTCTGTCTGTCCGCCTGTAAGTTGGAATCTTTTTTCGACACATGAAAAGCAAGAGACTTGCCACTTTCCAATTATATTTATCTTTGGCCGGGAAAGATTAAGTGTCAAGATTGGGGTTCTACGATAACTGGGGGGCTGGCAAATCGATCAATTCGATAACTCAAAATCGATTAATCCACCTATTACACACATCCTTACAGCTCGAACTACCAAATTTGGTGAGAAGATAGCTACTGACTTGCCAGAGAAAACTGCATAAAAAATTTTGGAGCCACCCCCACCCATTGCGACTCCAGCCACCCGCATTGAAATCAGAAACGCTTATAACTTCCACAGTTTTTGAGCTAGAGCCACCAAATTTGATACCAAGATAATAATAGCAGCCCCCAAAAAACTACTTCAATATTTTGGATGCCATGCTCATTCGTACAGCCCTAGCCGCCTTTAACCGCCCCAACTCTTTGTTAAGAACTGGAATGCGGTTATCTTTCATAGTTTTTGAGCAAGAATCACCAAATTTGGTAGGAAGTTAGATGGCGATGACCGCCAAAAATCTGCATCAAAATTTTGGAGCCACGCCCACCCATTCTGTCAGCAGCCCCCCGCATTTTGAAATCAGAGATGCTTATATCTTCCACAGCTTATGAGTTAGGCCACCAAATTTGGTGACAATATAGGTTATGATGACCTCCAAAGATCTGCTTCAAGACTTTGGATGCCACGACCACTCATACCTTCCTATCCGCCTCCAAACGCCCTAACGATTGATACATGCAGATCGGGATGCTATCACCTAACTTCCTTCCAAATTTTGTGACTCTAGCTCAAAGTTTGTAAAAGTTGGTGGTGGCGTGGCTGGGGTGGTGCGGGTGGGCGTGGCGACTAAATATTTGCTGCAGATCTTTGTGGGATGCTACCAGTTATCTGCCTTCCAAATTTGGTGCCATGATAGGTGATAACGACCCCCACAAAACTGCATCAAAACTTTGGATGCCAAGCCTACCCATAAAAACCTAGCCGCCACCAACCGCTCCAACGCTTCGCTAAAATCGCGCACTTTTTTTCCACTCCATGAGCTTTTTATGTGCTGGGAATTGTAAACGAATGGGAGCTCCTGGATTACAATCCACAGTTATTGAAGCATAAATGCACATAAAACGCACATAGAATGAAAAAAAAGTGCACTACGTTACGAACAAAAACAAGTGGAAACATTGCAGAAAAGAGGCCTGATTGCAAAGGGGTACGGATGCGGCAGGGGTGTACGCTGCCTTAAAGATTCTCCGATGCAGATGGGGATGCCACCAGCTGTTTTCGTTGCAAATTTGGTGACTCTAGCTCAAAGTTTGTAAAAGGTGGGGGCGTGTATATATTTAAGTGACTTTCTTATTTTGTTTATTAAAAAGCACTTATGAAATAATTTTAAAATTTTGACATATTATTTATATATTTAATTATATCTATGATTGATGATTACATAACAAATTTCTTTTCTATTAAAATATATAATTAAGTCATATCAAAACAATAGATATAAGATAAAGCATTTTTTACAAGCATCAACAAAAATGTGTTAACACCCAGAAATCTATGAATTCATATTTGTATGCCCACAAACAGCAACACAAGAAAATGCTACATATGTACATATTTCGAAGAAGCTTATTTGCTACATTATCAAGTTTGCCGCTCAAAGCGTGAATAACATTGATATATTTAATTTTATTAAACTATTTTTAGCGATTTCTCAATTATTAGCTTAGCGCCAACTTATTCTAATCAAAATATACAATTATTACAAATATATTATTAAATAACATATCAACAATAGCACTTATATTATATTAGGGTATCCAACACTCAATATTCGTCTGTTCATGCTCTTTTTCAACATGTTCGCTACTTTAGTCTGTTTGTGTTTGTGTGTGTGTGTATTCACAAAACAAGCAAAACAGAATTGCCGCACCAAAAATGAAATCGGCAACTTTAGACTTTTGCTTCAATCTGCTTGAAGCACCCATTGTGACCCCAGCCACCCGCATTGAAATTTATAATTGCCAATCCAGAAACCCTGCTCCTACATAAATAATAAATAAGCTTGTACGAAATAGTATTTTCTTATGTGGTTGTTTGTGGGCTTAACATAAACAGCAGAGCCGCGTGACTCACACGTCTCAGTCGGCTGCATCTCTGCATCTAAGCACAAACAAAACAAAGCGAATGCAAAGCAACAAACACAGCGCTCGTTAATTCACGAGCGAGACGTCGTCTTTTATAACCACTTTTCTCTGCCGCAACACCAATACCATCATATTCGTTTGCAAGCAGAGACAATTGTTGTACAACAAGCACATACTATTTAAATTTTTGACTGCCTATCTGTGTGAGTTAGGGCAGCGAGTTACAGCAGCGACCTATGCATGTGAGTTACAGCAGAGAAGTTTGATAGTGTGTGACTTTTAATAGTCACGCTACCGCGCGTATAGATGTTAACTCATCAAAAAATTGGCGCGATACTAAGAAATGTACATAGTTCTCGTCACTACAATACTAACACAGACAATAAATTGGCACATTGTTAAACATTGGGTCCCGTTACGATATGTACTTAAGTACATATAAGGTCTGTTCGATAGCTGCACTAGGTTGCCCTTGTACACTAGTACCACTAAGGAAAAATATTATAGAGCAATCATTGCGTACGGGGCTTGTTGGGAACTCATGAGCTGTACATTTGTGAAAAACTTTCTAGTGCCATAGACTTCGGGTGTGAGCGAATGGAAGCTCGATTTTTGTAGAATTATTTTGTTTGGCTTAAAGTGGCAGCCAATGAGACGGTCGGTAGCAGTTGTGTTTATATGCATGTGTGCGTTTTTTATTGCTGTGGCCGTATATAGAAAATTTTGTCATATAAGTCGACTCATAGGTTATTCAAATATGACCCCATAAATTTGTAATGGCCTCTCGTGGTGTTCCGGTACGATTGATATTTATGTGATTCGGGAGATATGTAATATATATTTAATATTATTTAACATAATTAATAATAAATATAGTTGCCACCAAAAGCTCTGACCAGCATGCAAATGTATGTACATGTAAAATATCATATTGAAGATGTTGAGAAAGGTCAGGTTTTGCTATTGACGGCCACCAGCAATAAAAAACGCACATGCATACGTATAAAATATATATATTCATGTGCACGCACACAGCGCATAAAACGAAATTGTTCTTTCAGCCACTTCCAAATAACAAAACTAGTGCTTCAACAAAAATGCATGAGTAAAAATACCCTTTGTACCAATTTTCAATATTAGTCAATTAAAACTCAAATCTTTATTTTTTATATATATATAGTTTATTTTCGATATATAAAAAAAATATGTACATAAATAATATTAAGTATCTCACGTTTTGTATAGTTTGACAAAAGTCATATTAAGTTTATACTACCTCCAGTTGGACTGCATAAAGCAGATTCAAGCAGAAGTCTGAAATTGTCGATTTTATATTTTGTGCGGCAGTTTGTTTTGCTTCTTTTGTGAATACACACACACACGCACCTAATAGACTTAAATAGCAACATGTTGAATAAGAATATGAACAGACGAATGTTGAGTGTTGGATTAATATAATATAAGTGTATTGTTGATATGTAATTTAATAATATATTTGTTATGGTTGTATATTTTGATTAGAATAAGTTGGCACTAAGCTAAAATTGAGAAATCGCTAAAAATAGTCTGATAAAATAACATATTTGTTGTGGGTAACTCTTCAGGGCAAACTTGATAATCTGAAATAGGCTTTTTGAAATAGCATTTTCTTGTGTTGCTGTTTGTGGCATAAAAAGGAATTATAGATTGTGTGTTTAATTTTTGTTGTGCTTGTAAAATGTTTATCTTAAATGTATTGTTTTGATATGACTTAATTATATGTTAATAGAAAAGAAATTTATTATGTAATCATCAATCATAGATATAATTAAATAAATAAAAATATGCCAAAATTTTAAAATTATTTCTATGTGTTTTTAATAAACAAAATAAGAAAGTCTTAAATATATACACCTGTAAAAATAAATAAAAATATCATAAAAACTGAGAAAGGTTTTGTACCATTAATGTTAAATGTGAGCGCACACATTCAAGCGCTGTTCAAATTTAAAATCCCACCCCAAAAATAACAAAACCATACACGCAAATTAACGCATATAAACAGAGAGCTGCGTGGACCTACCGTTATTGGCTGCCACTTGCGTTAGCGCAAACAAAATAATTTGAGCAAGAAATCGAGAGCTTCCATTCGGCTCGACACCTGAAGTGCTATGGGAGCACTCAGAAAGTTTTTTCACAAATGTACAGCTCATGAGTTCCCAACAGCCCCGTCGCATTTTTTAATATTTTTCTTGTGCTAGTACACTAGTTGTACACTAGTTCACAAAAAAGTGTTCGATAGCTGCACTTCTTTACACTAAAGCTTAGTACGCAGAAACTACAATTATTTCTGATAGAAATTTACACATTATTTCTAGTGTGTATGCTAAGACCCTGTGTGCCCCTTAAAAATACCGGAAAAATCCCAAAAACACAAAAAAATGGCAAAACGAAAAGGCGAAAGAGTAATACGGGCACACTTGTGTTTACATTTAATTGCCTGCATTTTAACTGAATTTTTCTTAAACAAAAGTTGCATCCATATGCTTTGCGTGTGTAAGGTCCCAAATGCAATTGTTTTCCCTCACTGCGTTGATTAATTTTATCTTATTGTCGTTTAAAAATTGTTTTACACGACTTTTATCATTTTTGCCACTCAAAATTCCCTCCATTTTACAATTGACGCCTAGAAATAATGTGCTGCTCATTTTTTCTAGCAGAAATTTAGCTGTTCAATGCAATTTACACGATCCACTTCAATGTAATCGATGTGGCAACTCTCAACATTTTTTGAGTATACATTTCTAGCTGCTGCATACAGTCATTAGAAATATCTCTAGAAATTATGTCCAGAAATTATTTCTAGCATTTTTTTTATGTGGAGTTTGACACAGGTAGAAATATTTCTAGTTCCTGCGTACTAAGCTTAAACCAATAAGTATAAAGCGTTATAGAGCAATCGTTGCGTACGTGGCTTGTTGGCAACGCATACATACATTTGTGCGAAAACTTCCTGAGTGCTCCCATAGCACTTCGGGTGTCGAGCCGACTGGGCGCTCTCGCATTCTTGCTCAGAATTATTTTTGTTTGCGCTTAAGGCCCAACCAAACGATGCTTTCGTGCATGCAGAGCCGCTGCAAGAATGAACGAAATGCATGCTTAAGCATTATGCATCAACGTCTATATCTCTTCTTCTTCTTTTCTTTTGTCAACCATTGTTGCCTCATGTTCTTTTTTTATTCCATTAAAAAAATAAATGTTAACATTTTATGTAATATTATGTTAAAAACAAGTGCGGCATAGTTAATTTTGGCTATGCCAAGACTATGATACCCTTCACACATGGACTAATTTTTTTTTTCGCTCCTCTTTTTACTCTTGAGCGTCAATAACTTGTTCGTGTGCGACAACAACAACAACAATTTGACAATTTTTTGCGTTATACCACTTTTGAAGCAAATGAGCTATATGTAGATACTTGAAAGTGCACGACAGCAACAACAATTGATAGTACGATATGGTCAATTTGTATGGTGGCTATGTCGAAGAACGGTCCGAGCGGGATGAAATTTCATAGTGAGCAAACTTGACATGATCTAAGCAATCTGTGAAAGTTTCATCCAGATCGGTTCAGCAGTTTGGCCGGAAATCGTGTTGAAACAGTACGATATGGTCAATTTGTATGGTGGCTATGTCGTTGAATGATCCGAGCGGGATGAAATTTCATAGTGAACAAACCCGACTTGATCTAAGCAATCTGTGAAAGTTTCATCAAGATCGGTTCAGCAGTTTGGCCGGAAATCGTGTTGAAACAGACAGACGGACAGACGGACGGACGGACGGAAATCAATTCCTGAGCTCGTCGTGATCATAAAATGAAGATTTAACAATTTTTTTAAATATTTTCCATACAATAAAAAGACTGCGACAACTCTATGCCCAATGCATTGCTGCATGGTTTCAATTCAGTGAAACTATGCATGCGGCGCTTATGCATTCGTTAAAAAATAAAACTGAACGAACCCGTGCATAAGCATCGTTTGGGCGGATACACGACGTAGCATATGTTGAAACTTTGCGTGCAGCGGCTCTGCATGCACGTAAGCATCGTTTGGTTGGGCCTATACTTAATTAGGTAGTCCAGCTCTTTTGCTCGCCCTCTTTTTCTGTTGCCGTACGATTCAGTCTCGTTGCGATCGTTCTGAGCGACGCATATACGCGGACGATGTTTTTGCGTTTTAAGGCCCAACCAAACGATGCATTCGTGCAGGCAGAGCCGCTGCACGGAAAGTTTCAACATATGCTACGCCGTGTATCCGCCTAAACGATGCTTATGCAAGGGTTCGTTCAGTTTTATTTTTTAACGAATGCATGAGTGCCGCATGCATGGTTTCACTGAATTGAAACCATGCAGCAATGCATTGGGCATAGAGTTGTCGCAGTCTTTTTATTGTATGGAAAATATTTAAAAAAAATTGTTAAATCTTCATTTTATTGTTTATAAACACATAGATATAATTAGGGTGTTCAACAGCTCGTTTCATCGTTTCAAGTTTCAAAGTTGAAACGTCTCGCAACAACAACATACATAGAAAATTTCTTGAAACGTTGAAACACCCCAGCCTATGTATACAAAAGTGTTTCAAGTTTGAACAAAGTAAAGATGGGAAGAGCACGATATTTATTCGATATTTGCTATGATGTTAGTTTTTTGTTTTTTTTGTGCAAATAGTAAAAACACATGTGATTAATGGCGCCAAATTTTAAAAGCATGTAATTGAGCAACTAATTCAAACAACGAGCTCTTCTCACCTTCAATATCCTCTATTTCTAATTTTTTGCTAAATCGCATGCATATCTTTGCACTTTTAAAAGCATTTTTATTAATAAAGTATAACCGCGGTAAACAGCAACAGTGACAAAATTGAAGAATAAGAAATTTAAACAAACAACAGCTGACTGCACAAACTTGAAAGCATTGACACCCAAATGCCGTTCACGAGTTAATCGTTTCAACTTTGAAACATGAAACGATGAAACGGAGCTGTTGAACACCCTAAATATACTAGTTATATGAAACATATGTTGTGTTTATTTTTAGCATAATATTACATAAAATGTTAACATTTATTTTTTAATGGAATAAAAAAAGCACATGTGGCAACAATGGTTGGCAAAAACCAAGAAGAAGAAGAGACAAACCACTTAAGCAACGTATGGCTATAGACGTTGATGCATAATGCTTAAGCATGCATTTCGTTCATTCTTGCAGCGGCTCTGCATGCACGAAAGCATCGTTTGGTTGGGCCTTTAACCTAAAAAAATGCATAACTCTTTCGCTTTCGCTCTCTTTTGCTCTCATTTTTCGTAAGGCAACGAGAGAGCGGAGTGAGACTACCTTAATATGTATGCCTTGGGCCGACCGTCTCAGTCGGCTGCCTCTCTGCATCTAAAGGCCCAACCAAACGATGCACGCAAAGTTTCAACATATGCTACGTTGTGTATCCGCCCAAACGATGCTTATGCACGGTATCGTTCAGTTTTATTTTTTAACGAATGCATGAGTGCCGCATGCATGGTTTCACTGAATTGAAACCATGCAGCAATGCATTGGGCATAGAGTTGTCGCAGTCTTTTTATTGTATGGAAAATATTTAAAAAAATTGTTAAATACTCATTTTATTGTTTGTAAACACATTGATATAATATACTAGTTATATGAAACATGTGTTGTCTTTATTTTTAACATAATATTACATAAAATGTTAACATTTATTTTTTAATGGAATAAAAAAAGAACTTGTGGCAACAATGGTTGGCAAAAAGAAAGTAGAAGAAGAGACAAAGCACTTAAGCAACGTATAGGTATAGGCTTTCATGCTCAATGCTTTTTGTTCAGTCTTGCTCCGAGACGCGAATCAAACAAGCATCGTTTGGTTGGGCCTTTAGTATTGTTATTTAAGGTCCGTATCCAGTACAAGGTCCGTTTCCAGTACAATAAAAAATTGCTGGCAGGAATTTGTGATATATTTTGGAAGCGTGGGCACAAGATTTTATAGTGTGACCATAGTCCACTAATTTGTGGTAAAAATATGGCATTTGGCCTTATATTGCTTAAGAGATACATGGTCACACTGAGGCATCAAATTTAAAAAGTAAACAAACCCACAAATAAAAATAAAAAAAAAAGATGAATAGTGCGAATATGCTTAATCCGTTGTTGGTATCATATGTTGTTGCAGTGCCAATACTTTTAAACCCGTTTTTCAGTTTTCCTTTCCATTATTATTTATAACTTGTCGTTTTATAAATGTTGGTTGCTGTCCTGGGCACAAAAATATATATGATTTGGTATTTCCTGCGCCCAGCGCCAGTGTGTACAATTTACCATTTTGAATGGAAAAATTTTTTTTTGCTGAACTGGATACGAACCTGAAAATTTTTTTTTTTGCTGTACTGGATACGAACCTACAGCAAAAAAAAAAATTTTTCCATACAAAATCGTCGCAGCAGGAATTGTTTTTTTTTGGCTGCGTGTGTTCTAGGTATCTAGCAACGTAGCAAAAAATACTAAACTGCTTATCGATAGTATCGATTTATACAATATGTACACACGCAGGAAATACCAAATCATATATATTTTTGTGCCCAGGACAGCAACAAACATTCATAAAACGACAAGTTATAAATAATAATGGAAAGGAAAACTGAAAAACGGGTTTAAAAGTATTGGCACTGCAACAACATATGATACCAACAACGGAATAAGCATATTCGCACTATTCATCTTTTCTTTTTTATTTTTTATTTGTGGGTTCGTTTACTTTTTGAATTTAATGCCTCAGTGTGACTATGTATCTTATAAGCTATATAAGGCAAAATGCCTTATTTTTACCACAAATTAGTGGACTATGGTCACACTATAAAATCTTGTGCTCACGCTTCCAAAATATATCACAAATTCCTGCCAGAATTTTTTTATTGTACTGGAAACGGACCTTTACTAGAAGAAGCCAGCCTTTGAGACTGAAAAAAATTCGAAATTGGTTTTGGTATTTATTTATTAAGTTAATTTTTTGTTTTTTTTGAATTTTATCTAATGTTAGTGTGTATACATTGTTGAATTTGATCTAATGTTAGTGTGTGTACATTGATGCTCAAAATGAAAAAGAGCATATTTACAGTTATAAGAATAAGAATGTAAAACAAGAAAAGAGAATACGCTTTGAGCGTATGTCTTACACACTTTTGAGTTTTAGTTAGTTCGTCTCCAATCTTCGCATGAAGCACATCGTTAAATAAAAATATTTTATAATTTCTCAAACCGAATTCGCTGGAAACCTCTGATAATTTCACCAGGTTATGGGTCCAGGAATCGTTGTTCTGCACAAATAAAATTTGTTGAATTTGAGTCTGCGGGATAACGCGAGTTACGCAGTTAAAATATTTAAAAATTAGTTCTATGTACCAAATTGACTAGTTGGACATAGGGAATTATGATTCCTGGAGCATACAAATGCGCAGCGTGTTGGTGCACGTAGACCTATCGAGGGTTATTGATGGGACGCGACCTGAAGGTGAGGGTGGTGTAGTCTGGGACGGACTCGATCAGAAAGCACTAGCGACGATTACTCTGAGCGTCAAGGTAACACAGTTGTGTTATATCAAGGGCTGTGCAACGGCGGCAGCGGCTTGGAACATCTTTTACATACACAATTAAGAGGGATAGCAACGGCAAACCTGAGCGCTACAAAGCCCGGCTGGTAGCTAAAGGATGCTCCCAGAAATTCGGTGTGAATTACAAGGAGACATTCTCACCAGTGTGCCGATATGAAACGATTCGACTTGCTTTAGCTCTGGCTGTTGAGCTGGAATTGTATCTGCATCAAATGGACGTCTGCACGGCGTATCTTAACAGCGAGTTAAGCGATGTAGTCTATATGAAACAGCCAGAAGGATATATAGACATGGGCAACAAAGAGAAGGTATTGCGGCTCAACAAGGCAATCTATGGGCTAAAGCAAGCAGGAAGGGAGTGGAACCAGAAGTTAGACTCTGTACTACAAGGAATCGGTTTCATCCCATGCAAGAACGAGCCGTGCCTATATAAACAGGATATAGAAGGTAATATTTGTTTGGTACTAATCTATGTTGATGATCTGCTTATACCATGCCAGAAGAAGACAGACTTATTGCGTATTAAGTCAATGATAGCAATGAAGTTAGAATGTGTCGACATGGGTACTATGAAAAAGTTCCTTGGCATGCAGATCGAGCGAGATGGTGAAACTGTTAACATAAAGATGAACCAGGCGTTGTACATCAAGGATATGCTGCAGCGGCATAAGATGGAGCAATGCAGGCCAATAGCGACGCCTTTGGATGCAGGATTCGACTGAAAATGCAACGGCATATCAGTCAGCAATTGGCGAGTGGCTAGCATTAACATCTAGGCCAGATATCTATCATTCTGTTGTAAAGTTGGCGCAGCGTAACAAGGACCCCCACGGGGAACATGTTTGTGGAGTCAAACATGTGATGAGATATCTAGCGGGCAAAATAGACAAAAAACTACACTATTGTGCAGGTGGCCAAGGGCTCAAAGACTTCGTGGATGCAGACTGGGGCGGCGATATCAGTAATCGTCGATCAGGAGATTCCTTTTAACAGGAGGCCCCATTTCATGGAAGTCAGAAAAACAGGACTCTGTCAGCGGCTACAAAAGAAGCGCTTTATTTAAGGCGGTTGTTAATTGATATTGGATGTGGTCGAGAAGTTACTCCCACGGCGGTCTACGGAGACAATCTTAGTGTACAGGATTTGGCTAGAAATCCGATTTACCATGCAAGGTCGAAGCACATCGACATCAGGTATCATTTCGTTCGTGAAGTCATCCAGAAAGGCGACGTGGAGTTAAAGTACGTTTCAACAATTGATACGATTGCCGATGTACTCACAAAAAACCTGTCAAAGCAGAAACATTATTATTTTGTAAATTTAATGAATTTAAAATGATTGTGACAATGTATACTGACTCACATTCAGGAAGGGTGTTGAATTTTATCTAATGTTAGTGTGTATACATTGTTGAATTTGATCTAATGTTAGTGTGTATACATTGATGCTCAAAATGAAAAAGAGCTATGGGTCCAGGAATCGTTGTTCTGCACAAATAAAATTTGTTGGTTTTGAGTCTGCGGGATAACGCGAGTTACGCAGTTAAAATATTTAAAAATTAGTTCTATGTACCAAATTGACTAGTTGGACATAGGGAATTATGATTCCTGGAGCATACAAATGCGCAGCGTGTTGGTGCACGTAGACCTATCGAAGGTTATTGATGGGACGCGACCTGAAGGTGACGGTGGTGTAGTCTGGGACGGACTCGATCAGGAAGCACTAGCGACGATTACTCTGAGCGTCAAGGTGACACAGTTGTGTTATATCAAGGGCTGTGCAACGGCGGCAGCGGCTTGGAACATCTTTTACATACACAATTAAGAGGGATAGCAACGGCAAACCTGAGCGCTACAAAGCCCGGCTGGTAGCTAAAGGATGCTCCCAGAAATTCGGTGTGAATTACAAGGAGACATTCTCACCAGTGTGCCGATATGAAACGATTCGACTTGCTTTAGCTCTGGCTGTTGAGCTGGAATTGTATCTGCATCAAATGGACGTCTGCACGGCGTATC
This sequence comes from Scaptomyza montana, assembly GCA_018904305.1. Taxonomy (NCBI): domain Eukaryota; kingdom Metazoa; phylum Arthropoda; class Insecta; order Diptera; family Drosophilidae; genus Scaptomyza; species Scaptomyza montana. The sequence goes on from JAEIGR010000010.1 coordinate 2,545,449, forward strand.
TTAACAGCGAGTTAAGCGATGTAGTCTATATGAAACAGCCAGAAGGATATATAGACATGGGCAACAAAGAGAAGGTATTGCGGCTCAACAAGGCAATCTATGGGCTAAAGCAAGCAGGAAGGGAGTGGAACCAGAAGTTAGACTCTGTACTACAAGGAATCGGTTTCATCCCATGCAAGAACGAGCCGTGCCTATATAAACAGGATATAGAAGGTAATATTTGTTTGGTACTAATCTATGTTGATGATCTGCTTATACCATGCCAGAAGAAGACAGACTTATTGCGTATTAAGTCAATGATAGCAATGAAGTTCGAATGTGTCGACATGGGTCCTATGAAAAAGTTCCTGGGCATGCAGATCGAGCGAGATGGTGAAACTGGCAACATAAAGATGAACCAGGCGTTGTACATCAAGGATATGCTGCAGCGGCATAAGATGGAGCAATGCAGGCCAGTAGCGACGCCTTTGGATGCAGGATTCCAGGTGGCGGGCAGCAACGAGAATTGCGTGTCTGAAGATGCAACGGCATATCAGTCAGCAATTGGCGAGTTAATGTGGCTAGCATTAACATCTAGGCCAGATATCTATCATTCTGTTGTTAAGTTTGCGCAGCGTAACAAGGACCCCCACGGGGAACATGTGATGAGATATCTAGCGGGCACAATAGACAAAAAACTACACTATTGTGCAGGTGGCCAAGGGCTCAAAGGCTTCGTGGATGCAGACTGGGGCGGCGATATCAGTAATCGTCGATCAGGAGATTCCTTTTAACAGGAGGCCCCATTTCATGGAAGTCAGAAAAACAGGACTGCTTAGCGTTGAGTAGTACATGGCTCTGTCAGCGGCTACAAAAGCAGCGCTTTATTTAAGGCGGTTGTTAATTGAGATTGGATGTGGTCGAGAAGATACTCCCACGGTGGCCTACGGAGACAATTTCAGTGTACAGGATTTGGCTAGAAATCCGGTTTACCATGCAAGGTCGAAGCACATCGACATCAGGTATCATTTCGTTCGTGAAGTCATCCAGAAAGGCGACGTGGAGTTAAAGTACGTTTCAACAAATGATACGATTGTCGATGTACTCACAAAAAACCTGTCAAAGCAGAAACATTATTATTTTGTAAATTTTATGAATTTAAAATGATTGTGACAATGTATACCGACTCACATTGAGGAAGGGTGTTGAATTTTATCTAATGTTAGTGTGTATACATTGTTGAATTTGATCTAATGTTAGTGTGTATACATTGATGCTCAAAATGAAAAAGAGCATATTTACAGTTATAAGAATAAGAATGTAAAACAAGAAAAGAGAATACGCCTTGAGCGTATGTCTTACACACTTTTGAGTTTTAGTTAGTTCGTCTCCAATCTTCGCATGAAGCACATCGTTAAATAAAAATATTTTATAATATCTCAAACCGAATTCGCTGGAAACCTCTGATAATTTCATCAGTTTTTAGTTGTTAGTCATTGATCTACCAATGGCTGATATAATTTGCTCCGGAGGAAATTCGATGTCAGAGGCAAGTTTGGTTTGATCCGGCTGAATTCGGCTGTTAATATTCGCAGCATCGTGCCAATTTGCATTTATTTTGCTGTTATGATTGTTTAAAATATTATACAAAATGCAGCAGCACATTATAAAAACTGCATTGTGTCTTGGGCGGCTGTCTAGCCCTTTGCCGATAAATGCCCAAAGGCATTTTCAACAACGCGCCTGGCCTTTGACAAATGATAATTAAATGTCTTTTGCGACTCCAAGGCCGCTGTTGAAAACGCATATGCTTTCATAACCGTCCAATTAGAAGCAGAGGAACATTAGTGCCGCATATTACTCTTGATTTGCTTTGAATAAAGGGTGACGACTCAACAATTTGTTTTAAGTCTGAGGTTCTGTATATTTTTGAATCGCTGCAGCGTCATTATCCGCTTCTAAAAGTTTTCGATTATTTACGCTTGATGTTAGATGTTGCAATGTGAACACGAATTTCACATCTTCTCATCGTTCCCCGTGATGTGCCCTAGTGTGAATTGGGTATTAAGCTGAAGGAAATATAAAGTTTTGCCATTTTTGCGTGAGGGAGGGGTTGGTAAACCGATAATTAGTCGATAATATTGACACTATTTGACAAGCAAATGATACTTGCAAAGACCTAATTGCATCCAACACGTGACCTTAAATATGTGACGCTATGTGTTGCTGCATGACAATACTCAAATTTAAATAAATTCAATTATTTCTGAAAAAAACATTAACTTATCTTTTTGGCTAAAAAATTTGACAGACGACGCCACAATATATATTTTTCAACAACCCTTAAGGGTACGAAAAAATAAAGTTGACACTGACAGCTAGAAAAACGGACATTTCACAACACCAATATGGTCCTACCTTTGCAATCAGAGTGCATGTGATACAAGTCATATTAGAAAGAATTCAAAAATATCGTTTATGCAATACATTTCAATTAGACTTTATTGAATTTCACAATTTAGTACTTAGCTAGTTTTGATCAAATATGTATGCCAGGTTTGTCTGCAAATCATCAAATTTATTCTAAATCATCGATAGTGGCAGAACTTTCTAAAATGTTAGTTGTGCTATCAATTTTTCCCGCACATGATCCAGGACCGAACAATCCTTCGCTAGATTCTGTGGCCCGATTTCCAAATTCTTGCATTTTTATTATTAACATGGCAAACACTTGAGACGGTAAGGACGATTGTAGCACTTGCAGCAGACGTGCTGGTTGTCCGCACACAACAATTGCATTGGCTAAATGCTCCACGCCACTCTCGAAATCGCCACGAGCAATTAAGGTTTCACCGAGCTGAATTTCTTGAAGAAAATATCTATAACGAAACAAAAAATAAATATTGGTGTGAAAGAATTAAATTAAATATGAGTTAGCCAATAGTATAGAACAAAACACAATAACTGACAAAAATTGCAGTAAAACGAAACCGACTGCAGTATACTCTGATACCTGTATTTAAACGGGTGTAAATAGGTCTGCTTGCAATGGGGTAGTACGAGAGCGAGGGGTAGGCAATGCTTTCAAAGATAGTTTGATTTAGATCTTTGGCGGATGTCACTAGCTATATTGCCACCTAATTTGGTGACTCTTGCAAAAAAAAACTGTGGAAGATATGGTGATTTTCAATTTGATAAGGAAGGCGAAATGATGGGCGTCGCCTCCAAATTAATGTTGCAGATCTTTGGAGGATGTCATTAGCTATCTTCCTACAAAATTTGGTAACTAGCTTAATCACTGTTAAAAATTCATGCGATTCCGGTTTTGAAAGGCGGTGGCACGTCATCACTTACCTGGGCACCAAATTTGGTGGCTCTAGCTCAAAAACTGTGGAAGATATAGCAGATATGTACATACAAAAAGGCTCGAGTCTTTTCTGTTGCATATTTGGAAAGCAACGCAAGCAAAAGAATGACTTGACTTGAGTTTTATGCATTGAGTTCTGCAAGCCGATCTTAGGGCTATCCTATCTTCGTGGAGCCAAAGTAAATTAAGTTGCACTCGGCTTACACTTGACTTGAAAATCATAAGTTGTTATAACCATTAAAATGAATGGTTCCAACGAAACATATAATAAACAGAACACCGATTACGAGTAAAACTGGATCGTTTTGAAAACGAGTGGTGATGCGCACTCTAAAAGAAGACGATTGTGTAGTTAAAACTACTTAAGTGTGTTTTTCAACACAACCTAATTTTCTCACAATTTATATTTTTTTTTAGTTATAATTAAGTGATTTCATTTGCACGGCTTGCATGTAATGGTTATGTCAAATTTAATATTTTGAATGCGCACCGCATATTTACATGCGGTGGCAATGTCAAAAACCAAGGAGATTAAAATAATAATTTTTATTATTCAAAAAAGATTTTGGTTAGAATATTTGGAAAAAAAAATTGGTTGTCTGTAAAGTTAGTTTACGGACGATAGTTTAATGTGACGTCAAAACAAAACATTGATGAAATGAGTGCATGCTTTTATGAATAAAATTGAATAATTTTTGTTGAATTATCCCTATTTGGTATTTATACAAAACAGGAGTGAACTCATATCTACAATTTTATTTAATGTTTCTGTATTTCTCTGTATTTTTTTGAATTTTTCTTTATTTTGGTGTTAATGAACTTTTCGGGATTTCTGGTATTTTTTTTGGTATTTCTTGGTATTTTTGAATTTTTTGTATTTTTTATTTTGGATTATTTGGTACTTTTGGTGTTATTTGGTATTTTTCGGTATTTTTTTTATAATTAACCTTTATTGCCTAAGTTTTCACGTCAAAAAAATAAAAATATAAAAAAATTCAAGAAGTTTTATTTTTATTTTTATTAATTAACATTCTAGTGCTACAAGTTCCAAGAAACTTAAATTTAAGGCAGTAGTCACTAAAACAGCGATCGGCACATTTAGCGTTTCCTATAGCTGGCTATAGGTTAGGTTAGGCTGGCTATAGGCGAGCAATATTTTAATTTTACTCTGTACGCTATAAAAAAAACTAACACAAGCGCACGCTGTCCGGCTTTCGGCAGTTGTGTTGCTCCCACTTCGGCAAAGCAAATCAAGTCAGTTGCTGTTCAGCATTCACAAGGCAAGACCTCGCTGCGCAACTTTTCTGAATGCTAAATATTTAACACTGTAAAAAACTGAAAAATGAATGCATTTTTTTTCAATGAAAATATGGATGTCACAATGTTTAATTTGCCATCGATTTTTGGATTATAATAATATGCGTATATTTTTTAAAAAGGCATTTTCAAAACAACCAAAAATGTTAGTGTAGCAAATTACCCACATTCAAAAGAAGAAATTTTAAAATTATACTCCATATTCCCCACACTTTATAATTGCGAAACAACGTTCTCAACATTAAACAAGTAAGAAGGCTCTAGTCGGGAGAGCCCGACTAGAAGATACCCTGAACCCAGTTGCAATAAATAAATTAAATTTATACAAAACTTTGGTATACTGACTTAACTTCAATCGATTAAATTCGATATCTCCGGTGTTTATAAACGTGAACTTTTTTTTGATTTGCCAACTTATTCATTTTTCTCAGTGCACTGTTTTCTTCGTGCGCGAACATAGTTTTCAACACAAGCACAGAGCAATAAAAGTATAGTTGTGTGAGTTTGCCGATCGCTGCACTAAAACAAAATTATTAATTAAAAGTAACAAAGCAAAAAAAAAAAAGAAGAAAACAGAAAGAAATAATTTAAATTATACAAAAAAGAAAAGAAGAAAATTGGATGAACAGTCTTCCTCTTAAGCAGATTAACATTTACAAGCTTAGTTTTAGTTTTTATATATATACATATTAAAACTATTTTAACGTTAGATATTATTTTGTAAATGCAGCAGAAGGCTGCTTTAAATTGTGGTGCGCTTTTAATTATCTAGGTCGTGTGGTAAGTTGTTCCACAGGCGAACAGTGTGTATAAAGTATTGTTGTTTAGAGACAGATAATCGGTGACGTACAGTTGATAAATTGTTTGTCCGACGTGAAGTTGAAAAAATCAATTTATTATAAAGATAACTGGGCTCTTTTGTATTTATAACTTTGTGTAACAATATTAATGCTCTTAATTGAATCCAATTTTTCAAGCTAACTTTATATATTTTGAATGCATAACGTGGTCTCTTCTTTCTAAATTAAACACATAACGTGTAATACTATTGAAGACAACATTTAGCCTGTGCTTACTAGCAGCGTCAGGGCTTGAAAAAATTTCTACTCCATAGAAGAGAGTTGGTATAAGGTAGGTCTTAGCAACAATGATTTTAATATTAATTGGCAAGAGACACTGTGTCAGGTATAGAATTCTTAAGGCTGCATAAGTTCTATCTATAGATTGAATTATGTGGTCACTCCAAGTCAGAGTCTTATTAAACATTATACCTAGGTAAGCTACCCTGTCTACGTAGTCAATAGAATTATGGTCAATTTTAGTCTATGGATGTCTATGTCTATGGACTTTTTGTATATTACTATACACTTAGACCAAGGACATAACTTCGTGACCACTCGCTCACCTTTACCAATTCTCTATTAGTTACACTTACACATTCATCAATTCTGGACTATGGACTACAGCAATACAACTGCACATCATCAGCATACATATGGACATTTCATTCAAAAAAGACATTAGGCAAATCAATAACATAACACGAGTATAGTTACGGCCTAAGAACAGATCCTTGTGGCACTCCACGGCTCAAATACAGACAACAGATTGAAGACGGTTTACTAGGTATGAGCGTAATAAGGAATCGGCTGTGGCTGTAAAACTATATAGCTTCTTCATTTTAGTGCATAGTATGTCATGGTTGAAAGTATCAAAAGCTTTGCTATAGTCAATCAGTGTCAAGAACGTTACATTGCCATCATCCATGCTTCTACGTATGTCCTCAACAATATTAAGGATTGCTGTAGTGCAGCTTCTGTTTTTCCTAAATCCGGATTGGTTATTGATGAGAAGACTGTTGGTAACCATATATTCATTTATTGGGTTAGCTAGTAAATTTTCAAACACTTTGGATAGAAAAGGAAGAACTGAGATTGGTATGAAATCCCCATTGCCTTTTGGGAAAGGGATAATCTAAGCAAGTTTCTATTTTTCAGGAAATACGGAAGTAGTGATTGCTGCATTCATAGCATGTGTAACGTGATTTAAGATTGATGGATTTATAATTTTGACAAATTTAGGATTTATATCATCCAGTCCAACTGCATTTGATTTGACATTTAACATAGATTCAAGGACTTCATAATTTCTGACACACCTAAAACTAAAGCTAATATCACAATTAGGAGGATCACAGTTAAGGTATTTAATGGCTGGGGCCTCAGGAACAGCGCAGTTGACGAACTTTTGGTTAAGCTCTTCAGCATTAACTTCGACACTGGTTCTAACTTTTTGCTTTTCCAGTCCAATGTTATTTATAATTCTCCATGTATCTCTTGACGAGATGGATTGTTGGAATTTCTGGGAATAGAACCGCTTCTTACTATCTTTAATCATTTTAACAACTGCACGTCGTAAACTTTTGAAGGTATCATACAAAAAGTCAGTCTTAAATCTCTTCCATTTGTTGTAGGCTTCATTTCTTTTTAGTATAGCTCTTCTAACGAAATGTGTTAGCCAGGGCTTCTCACGAGGCTGGGGAAGTTTAGATATTAATGGGACACAAGTATTATACAGATCTATTATCCTATCTTGCATATATTGAACCTGATCGGCAGCTGTAGTCATGTTATATATTAAGGTCCAGTCATATTTAAAGTCTCTATATGTATATGTCAGGTCCAAATTATTAATACAAACATCGTACGACACAAAGACAAGATCATGTTTGGAGAAGCAAGGGACGGAAATTTGGTCATACATAAGAGTTTTTAATGAATTACTGACAAAGATCATATCCAAGAGTGTACAGCAAGTAGAAGTAAAGTGGGTTGGATAAGATGAATTGAAACACAACCAATAAGCATTTTACGAAAATACTGTTGACAGCTTATTTCAACAAAAATTAACTCAGTTCCACTTCCTTCTTCATGCTTACACAATAGCTTGGATCACAGCTTATTATTAACAAAACTTGCCACGCCCCCTCCATGTCCAACACGATCTGCACAAAATACAGTAAAACCTTCACATGAAACTAACAGATCACACATTTGAGTCATAAACCATGTCTCCGATACACACACTACGTCAACATTTGACTTAACAAACATATATCTAAACTCATCCATCTTTCTGACTAAATTTTGAGCATTAATATGGCAAATGTTAAGCCTATGGTGTTGCTTAGCTAGAATTCTAAGCATTACATTACTGTTCGCCATTGGCTCAATCATATTATCCAACATATAAGATGAGACCTTATTTTAGAAACGCACCAAAGAAACTTAAAGCTAATATCTAACTCACTAAAATGTAAATGTTGACAAATATGAGGTTTTGGGATACAAAAATAACTATAAATACAGACTCGCGCATGTTTATTGGGAACGAAATAAGTTCCCCACAGATGAACAAGCCAGGTCTGAAGAGCTAGTGTTGCCCGCCACGCCGATATTGGAAAGAGATAAAAGCTCTTCCATGCTCTTAATGCAAATGCACTCGCTGCCTCCGCCTTGCCTGATATACACCTGAGCAGCACGCGTAAAGACCGCTGAGAAAGCTTTATGCTTTTTAAGGTTAAGCGCCTCTTTAAAAATTTGGTAGTTGAGCCTTGACAGCTGCTTATGATTTAAAAGGGCGCTTGAGAGTTGAGTCCCAAGAGATCAAGACTCAGTGGCATCTAAGAGCTCCGTCGGTGTGCTCCCGCGGCGGGTAGTAGTGCCTTTTTGTCTTGCAAGCTGACAAACTTAACGATCACAATTGGATCTAAAACGGTATATGTCGGGTCGCGCGGTTTTATTCTAAACACCTCACTTATTCTCGGCGGCGGGGAAGTGAAGTTGAGTGAGAAAAATAAGTTGTGCATAATGGTTTTCAAGTTTTCATTATCACTCATTGGGATACCATGAATGCGAACATCATTTGCGATTTTGGCATTCTCCTCTGCCAACTGCCGAGGTCCCAGTTTTGCCTCAAGATCAGACACCCTTTCCCTCAGTGCCTGAATGTTGTCATCCTCGAGATGCTGGACTTTCTTGGCTAGTAGCTCAAGCTCACCTGCAATGCCATTGAGCTTGTTGTCGAGCTCCTTAAAAATTCTCCCCTCAGCTTCACGAATGTTCATACTGATGAGCTTCGCCTGTTCAGAGAACCGTGCGTTGATCAGCTCTACTAGCAGTGGAGAAAGTGCATCAGAGGTGCGGCCAGCAATATCAGCGGTCGACTCGCTTTGCACACGTTTCGAAGCTGTTTTCGACATTGCGTTCTCACTCGCAATTATTTTTTGTGCTTATGCTTATGCAGTTTTTTCTTTTTTTTGTTTTTTTTTGTTTTTTTGTTTTGACTGTTTTGGCTTACAGCTTATGAGAATAACTCTCACAGATTGTTATTTTTGTTTTGATGTTAACTTTTGCCGCGCTCAGCCAGGAAAGAAGTTTTTTTTTTATACTTTTTCGTAATATTTATTTAAATATATGGAACAGATATGCTGCCACTTTGTAAACCAATATGAAAAGTTTTTTATTAGAGTTCGTTAACCAATTTATTTACGGAAAATTAGTCGGAATCAGTGAAAATAACGCAGCGCAAAAGTGGAATGCGTATATCTTTTGAGCTAGAGCTTTAATGATAAATTAAATTGTCAGCAGCGCCACCACTATCTTTACAACATGACGGCGTTTACATTTACTTATATTGCGCGCAACGCATTATAGTAATCCAATTTGTGTAACACTTTTTCGTGCATGCAGCCACTGTTCATTGATTTATTAGACGTTGTCACGTCATAAAGAAATAGTTTTTACGCCACTGCCCATGCAATCACTTCGTACTTCGTGCACTCGCTCTGCTTTTGCTGTTCATTTGCACTGCGGAGCCCACAGAGCAGTTCGGCTGTTGAGCCGACGCACAGTGGCGCCATTTGAGTTTTTTCGTTGCAAAAATCATAACTTTTGAACCAAATGAGATAATCGATCAACTTAAAAAGCATCTGATAGATAATTAATCAACCTATAAAATGAGCATTGAAATGAATTCTACGATTTTTTGGTGCCTATTTATCGGTATGCAAAGTTGAAATTTGTGAAAAAACCAATTTTACGGGAAAGAAAAAAATATTTTTTAAATATTTTGATTTTTATTGTTTCATTTTAATGGTTTTTATAATTTAAAATTAATATTATAATAATTAGAAATAATTTTTTTTTTTAATTTTTTGTAATATATTCATCACAATCCGTAAAAGATGGTATATCTAAAAGAGAAATCATCTCTGCATTATACGTATTTTCTCATTCTTTTCGTGACTTAACATGTCTCAGTGATGAAATTAGTGGATCTGAAGATGCTGCTAACATGTTGAAGAGGTCCTCATTTTGTCTCACCCTTGAAGCTTTGAAAGTGTTTAGCAATCTGTATTTTTTATAAAACTTATGAAGGGACTCTTGCGCTACTCCGTATGCAGTGGTCGTGAATCTAATTTTGCTTTCGAAACATATTTGTATCCCGGTAAAATGTCAGCTCCATGTTGCCTCAAAGATGCCTGTAGTATCTCATATTTCTCTTTTGAAAGTTCCAAGTCCATAAACAAAGCCAAAGCTTCTTCGGAACCATACTTCTTAAGGTTTGAGTTTGGGGGCGTGGGAATGCTTTTCTTGATTCTTTGTAGTCGCGGTGGGCTTGCAATAGCAACTGCTTTTGTAATGTGTGACCTTACTTTTTCAAAATCCTTTGTATACCTAATAGACAGCGCTTCTGAAAAATGATCCGTTGTTAAATCATTTGTTGACTCAGCAAGTTTCCTCTTTCTTGTAAAATTTGAACACTCTTCCATGCCTTTAGTCGGCCTTCCTCTTGCTCGTCCGGTGGATGTGCTGGGTTCATCTTCTGTTAATGTATCCAGGATGGTATCACTATTAAGCCAGTCCTGGTGTTTGGTGTTGAATCTCTCAGTCATTCTGTTTGTTTTTATCCATCTTGAGTTTAGACTGGCATACATCATGCGGAGTTTATTTTTTATATCTTCGCTTCTCTGTATATTGTCTTATAAATTATCAAGTTCTTGGAAGGCAGCTTCCTTGAAATTTTGTATTGTGGTTGACTTCCTAAACAGGTCAAATAATTTATGGTTGCTCAACGACATGTTTGAAGTGTAATACAGTACTTGTCTAGCCAACTTTCAGTCGTAGACTAATCCAGGATTATGGTTTTTTTTTCAATATATAGTCTAATCTATTACCTGATAGATACCGTTTGGATTAAGGGTTCAAGAAAAGAGTTAGCTTTCATGCCTAACAAATTTACCTATTGGTTGTTTAAGTTTAGGTCAATAAGGTCAATTTATGCAATTTGGGTACTTCGCACGTGTCCGAATAAGATTTGTGCCTACCTGAATGGGATGTGTGACTAGTTGTACGCTAACGCAATTTCTGTATTTGGTGCGTACCTGGTAATTTATTTGTATATCCTGTAACTGCACCTGAATTTAGGGACCAGGTTTGACAAATGATCTCAGGTAAGCATTACAGAATGAAAAACAAAAATCATGTATCTTAACAATAACGAACGAAACAACAACAATAAGAATGGGTTTTCAGGGTTATACGTCATAAATTGCCCAAAAATGCATGCAACACATTTTTGGAACTATGTCTTTTTTCACTATTTTATATCTAAAAAAAAAAGGGGCAAAAACGGGCAAATGAAACTTTTTGTATTTAATAGAGGAATAATCAAAGAAATTAATTAGAAAAAATTGCCGATATAATGTGATATAATTTTTTTTTATTTTCCATCAAAGTTGAGAAATAGTGAAAAAGTGGATAGTTGGTAAATATTGATTTGCCTGGCCAAACGCAAAACAAACAGTACAATTTTTTTTTTATTCTTTTCTTAACAAATAGATCTATCAATAGAACCAAAAATAATGACGATCCGTACCTTAGTTTTTGAGTTATTGTATCTCAAAGCCGACAAAATCACATTAAAATTGCGATTTTTATGCAACACAAAAAATCAGTCAACTTTGCAGGGCTATATCTTCTAAACAAAAAATCCAGTTATATTAAGGGTTGCAGATTTGAAATCGTTGGAAAATTTCCTATAAAGTAGGTTCATTCAATATTTTTTAGAGGCACATGCAATTTTTGATCTTTGCTACCTGACTTGATGTACGGGCGCCACTGTGCGTGGGCGAAAAATGTATTGTGAGATAGGCCCAACACAGGCCTCCCCCACTGCAGCATATTTTATATTGTTGAATATAATTAAGCATATTGTTAAATAGAAGCAGAGTATAAGTATAGATTCATAGTGAGCATAAGTACAAAGGCAAGGCGATTAACGAAATGTTTAGCAACAGAAGGGCCGAATGACCGGATCGGCGCGAGAGAGCGTTCGCCCAAGATCTACAACCGCGATCCACGCGAGAAGGAGAGGCGGCCGAGTGGGAGACCAGTGAGTTAGTCGAGATTCGGGATCGAAAGCGCACAGACGTGAAGTCAAGTTCGCAAGTGGTGCCGCGGCAACAATTATAAGAGTTATAATTTATGCTAAAGAAGTAACTAACGATAAAAAAGGCGCTGGCAAAATAGTGGAAATAAAACTTAAAGTGATATGAGAAACCTAAACCTCAAACATGTGTTCTTTTTAAACTCAAGTACCAAATTATATATGTGTAGGAGCTCTATTGATGTCGTTATTATCCATATTCGGTTATATATGTCTTGTTTTACAATAGCGCAGTGAGTCGCGTGTGTCTTCCCCTGTGTCTTTCAATGTATATTGCCTCTTCGAGGACATTCGCGCCACACTCAGTCCGTATAGCTATCTCTCTCGAACCTCACCTTTGTGTATCTACCAATTCAGGATGCATACTCTCCTTCTTCATTTATTCAAACGTTACTTAGCACTAACAATATTCTTAACATGCCCACGTGGCTATGTAACTAAACAGAAGTAACATACTCTAGATTTAACAACTCTACGACACGGCCTTCCTGACACTCACACCAATAAGAATGTATAGAAACACATAGAGCAACCAAACACCGATAGTCCAACCTCCAGTGAGAACTTGCTAGCGTGGCTCCCACTCTCTCTGAGAACGCATTTCGTGCGTCATTTGCAGAAGCAGAAGCAACACAAGAAAACGCCCGGCATAGACAAATTTAACAAGCAAAAGCGACATAAGAAAACGGCCGCGCACTGCACGGAAAAAACAAACGAACAGAAGCGTCATAGGAAAATGACAAACCATACAAAACGCAAACAAATGTCATTTTGATGCTGGGTCCACCAAAAATCTAGACTTAGTGTCTAGTAGAGATGGGCATGGGCCTAATTTTTCGCGCCCGACCCGATCCAGCCCATGGGCCACAGCGCCAATCTTTACCCGTACCCGATGGCAATAAAAAATATCATACCCGAGCCCAACCCGCCCGCCCGAAAAATTTAGAACTTTTTTCAAAAACTTAATTTTTTATTTTTGTTAAATAAAATTACATATTTTTGTGCTAAAAATGAAGCTTGTCCAAATTCCCACTTGAATGTTTTGTGCGTCTTTCATTGAGAATTTTACCAGATGAAGAAAAAACTCGCTCGCTTGTCGCAGAGCTATCAGGAATGCATAATATATTTTTAGCCACAACTTGCAATATTTTGAGGTCAGTTGCTTGTTTCCATAATTCTAGAATTGGCAAGTTTGAATGAGAAGTTTTGGCATAATATTTTTCAATTTCTAAATCAATGGCATTTTTGTCAAATTTTAGTTTTTTTGGTTGATGCGTGTCAAAAAACTCTTGAAACTCGTGACTCGTGTTTGGCGAAGAGTTTTCAGTTTGCGAGTCATCAAGATTGTCTTTTAACGTTTCGCGATATTCAATCATCATGCATTTCACTGTTTCTAACGCATGATTTTTTCTTTCTTCTGATAAAAAACTTAACTCTTCAAACGGAGGGTTTAAAAATAATCCAACTAAATTAACTGAAGTTGGCTAAAAACGTTTTTCTAAAGAATTTAAGGTTTTCTCCTTTAATTATTCTATTATATGGAAATCATATAATTCTACTTTGCAATGTTTTTTAAGTTTTTCGAACCATAATATTTACTAACTTTATTTCGGGTAAAGCGGGTTGAACGGACAAACCCACACCCGCCCGCACCAGCCCGAAATATGATTTTTCAGCCCGTACCCACGGTTACCCGCGGGTGCCCACGGGTACCCGATAAAAGCCCAGCCCGTGCCCACCTCTATTGCAAAGTGTACGAAGCGCAAGGTATAATTAGTTGTTGCCGCACTTCTTTTCTCTTGTTGTTGTCTCAAAATTTAAAATCGGCAATTTTAGACATTTGCTTCAATCTGCTTGCTGGTGCTCAACAAGAAAGGGTGGTATAGACTTTATACGAACTTTGTGCAATTAAATAGCTAAACGTTAGATACTTTAATTTTATTTATTTTTATATGTTTATTTATATTATGGCAGTAAGTAAGAGGATTCATAACTAAAAAAGCAAGTTGTTTATAATTTATTTAACCAACACTAAAGTAAACGTATTTTGTATTCATATACTGAAAATAAACTATCTGTATATTAAAGTTTTGTATTTGAGTTTTATTGACTTTAATTGAATATTGGGACAAAGGGTATTTTTACTTTGTACAGCTTGTGCGTCTCATCTACGACAAGCCAGCACACTGCTCGGTTTGTTTCAGTTCTGATTTGCGTTCAGCGGCCTGTGTATTAAAGGAGAGGCGGCGGGCCAGCAGAAAGCAAGAATTTGTTAGTATTTGTATGCATGTGCGTTTTTTACATTTCTTGCTGGGCCTGCTTGTTGAGCCAATTTTACTAGATGCTTGTTTATTTTCCTGTTCGCCTGTTCCTGCAAATGATTGACCAGCACCAAATATGAAATTTGACTGCCTTGGAAGTATTGTTTTTCATGTTTTTCTTAGGTTTTTGTAGGCAAATACAAGTGTGCACCAAATTGTAATCTAAATATTGGCTGTTCAAGGCAAATGCTACGCATACACTTAAATATGCGCATGTAGATATACAGGGACGCACACACAAACCATTGCCGAAACAAAATATCAAAAATCATTACAAAGCCAAGGCCCACCAAAACTGCAAACATATGAAAACGCACAATTATATAAAAATATATGTACGAAGCACGTTCAAATGTAGGTATGCGTGGCTACAACAAGCCAGCACGTGTTGTTGTTGCGTTTTGCGTGTTCTCGAATGGCACACGCACATGCATAAACACAAAGATGAGCTTGATCTATATTTTTTTGCAGTCAGCTGTAGCCGTTTTGCCGTCGGCAAATTTTGTTGCGAGTGCATTGGATTATATGCTGGAAGGATGATCCGGACTGGAAGACAAAAGCGAATGCGACGCAGTACTTCTGGTTACCGTCTGGGCCGTCTTAATTTAACTTATTTTCATCACTAAAAACCACCCAAGACATCCCCGGCAGACTTGCCATAAGCGGAACCTTGGTTGTGGCTCTCTGATCGTATAAGCAGCTTTAGCCCTATATGAAAGCAGTTTGCCGGAACAGATGAATGCGTAAATGTATAGGGAACTCCTTGAGGGTGAACTTATATCATTAAGGGAGGAGTTCCATGATGAGGACTGGATATTTTAACAGGATAACACTCCTATATACGTTGCAAAGCACACGATGTCGTTTTTTAATTCAGTAAATATGCCTTTATTGCAGTGGCCAGCTATAAGTCTGGACTTAAATCGAATTGAGGACCTTTAGAGCATCCTAACAGCAAAAGTGTATGAGAGCGGAAAGCATTTTGAGTCTTTAAAGGACTTAAAAATAAACAATATTTGAAAAATCATGGTGCGTGTTAAGTTTCAATATCATTTAACTATTCAAAAAAAATATTAGTAAAAAATCGACTGAGAAAAAGTTTTGAAAAAATATAAGAAACCATGGTGCACAAATATCAATTTTGCTGAGGTATTTAAATCATTTTATTGCAGAAATGCAATTTTAATTTTTGTATTTATTTAAGTTATTTGTGTAATTATAAAACGCGAATGCATTGAAAAATTTATTTAAAGATTATAAATATATTTTGAGTTATATAATTTACTGAAATATTATATATTATATTATATTTTTATATGAAGAAATTAGTCCAAAATGATAAATTGCTTGTTTCAGTTTGGCAAAATTACACGCATAAAAGACTTGACTTAGTTGCCTTACACTGCACACCAACAAGATAGCAGTGCAAAACAACAGCAAAGCATATAAAACATGGCGGCATGTGCATTGTAAAGGCCTGTACGCAGACGCCTGTACAGCTCCCGTACAGCAAAAACTTCATATAAAAAAAATGGTCTCGTACAGCTTCAGTACAGTACTTACATTTTAGGTCTGCAGTTCTGTTAGCTACTGCTGGTACGGTAGTGTTGAACAATGAAAATGTTATGTTAAAATGCTACGGGCAGTAAATAGCTTTCAGCAGCTATTTACGGTTGTAAAAAATGCAACAACATGTCGGGCAAGAGCCGGCTTATACATTTTTCGGATAATATTAACAAAGTTGACCTAATTCAGGCTCCAATAGAGCCATACTTATTGTTCTGGCAGTCAATGGATCCAAGTGGTGATGAAGAAGAGGATTTATTAATGGAGCAATTGTTAGATTTCCCGATAGGAAAAAGAAATTGTGTGATGAACTATTTGACAAAAACTATTCCAACCTACACGGATAAAAATTTCAAACGCATTTGCGAGCTACAAGAGGAATTTTGTGCTTGAATTCACCAAAATAGCCTTTTCTTTATTTTCATTGGGTGCAGCAACTGCTGCGTCCTGCTCTGAATATACTTCAGGCTATGCATATTGTATAAAAAGTTATAAAATAAACTCATTTGACATTTTGTATTTTTGTTAAAACTTGCAATGTTAAACTGATTTGAAGAGCTCAAAACCGTAACTGACACACTGGCCAGTGACTAACAGAGCTGCAGACCAGTGTTTCGTAATACGGTACGGGCGATGAACTAAATTACTAAAAATTTACCTTTTTCCATATATGAAATTTTTTTCCTGGGAATGGGCCTTAATACACCAAAAATAATCTTGTTATTAGTTAATAAGATTTTTTGCATTTTCAGGGGCTGATCGACAAACCGTTTTGATGAAACTAAATCGTCGGCAAACATCTGCATGCTTATATATTATTTACATGAACAACGCACTTTGGAAAAGGTGCTCCTGGCTATGGTGATGTTAGAGGTTTTTGAGCTGCTAATTGATTTGAGCCAGTTGCTAAAAAGTGTATCGTTCGTTGTTGCGTCCATGAGCCGATTTTTTTGTCGCTAACTTCGCATTTATAGTTTAAAAAAGCATTATTTATCTTATCTTGGGCTTGCTGCAGACGAAATCATTATTTGATTTTTAAATTTAAAAATTTGTATTTTAATAAATTTGCCAAATTTTCGTTTTTATACTCGTTACCGAAGGTCTGTCCGTCCGTCTGTATGTTCACAACTTTTTTCCACACCCTTCAAGCTAGAGACTTGAAACTTTCCAATTCTCTTTATGTATGGGATAGTAAATTAAAGTGTCAAGATGGTTCTACGATAACTGGGGGGCTGGCAAATCGATAAATTCGATAACTCAAAGCCGATAAATCTACATATTTCGCACATCCTTACAGCTAGAACTACCAAATTTGGTGGGAAGATAGCTACTAGCAACCCCCAAAAACTGCATCAAAAATTTTGGAGCCACGCCCACCCATTCCGCCCCCAGCCTCCCCCCCCGCATTTTAATGTCAAAAAAGCCTATATCTCCCACAGTTTTTGAACTAGAGCCACCAAATTTGGTGCCAAGATAGGCGATGATGACCCCTAAAAACTGCATCAAATGCCACGCCCACCAATACCACCCTAGCCGCCCCCAGCTGCCATAACGCTTCTTCAAAAACGGGAATGCGTGTATCTTCCAGAGTTGTGGAGCTAGAGCCACCTAATTTTGTAGGAAGATAGTTGGTAACGACCCCCAAAGAACTACATCAAAGTTTTGGAGCCACGCCCACCCATACCGCACCCCAGCCCCCCCTTTCCCCACCTTTTAAAAATTTTGAGCTAGAGTCACCAAATTTGGTATGAAGATAGCAATTGACATCCCACATAGATCTGCATAAAAAATTTGGATGCCACGCCTACCCATACCACCCCAGCCCCCCTTCCTCACCTTTTACAAACTTTGAGCTAGAGGCACCCAATATGCTAGGAAGATAGCAAATGACATACCACTAAAATCTTCATCAAAAATTTGGATGCCACATATGCCGCCCTAGTTACTTCCAACCGCCCCAACACTTCGTTAAAAACGGGAATGCGTGTATCTTTCAGAGTCACTAAATTTCGAATGAAGACAACTGGTAATGACTCCCAAAGATCTGTAACATAGTTTGGATGCCACCCCCACCCATACCGCCCCCAGCCCCCCTTTCCCAACCTTTTACAAATTTTGAGCAAGAGTCACCAAATTTGGTATGAAGATAGCAATTGACATTCCACATACATCTGCATCAAATATTTAGATTCCACGCCCACCCTACCGCCCCAGCCCCTTTTCCGCACTTTTACAAACTTTGAGCTGAGTCACCAATTTGACGAAGACAGCCGGTGGCATCCCCATCTGCATCGGAGAATCTTTAGGCAGCGTAAACCCGCCGCATCCGTACCCCTTGCATCGGCCTCTTCCGGTTTAAAACTGGTTCGTATACGCAGTCGGTTGCGTCCGACTGCAACATTTCTACTGCAGTCGGTTGCGTCCGACTGCAACATTTCTACTTGTTTATTTTGGTTTTTACTAAATCAGCCGTTCGCCTTGATTTTTGTCGAAATACAACATGAGTGTTAGACGACCGAAATCTGGAACAGCAACGATCGAAATGTGAATCTATATTGATTCAGCTTCAGCTCAACAAAACTGATAAGCTTTAAAGCTGTGGAAGTTAAAAGCATTTCCAAATATAATATATGAAATATGTAATTAATCCCAGCTTATATATTATCCCGAAGATTTATACCATCCAACGTTGGAGTTGATCACTTTAACTTCCCAGGCGATATGCCACAGTAGAAAGCCTTTGAGCCGAGTTCATTTTTTTTTTTACGATGCGCTACAAAATTCTATTGGAATACATGGTTACTTTATGGGGGGGTTGTAGTGGCCGAAATAGGAGTTATTTCAGTTTGAAAATGCAAAAAGTTCCCTAGGGACCTTCTCACTCATCGAAGGGTTAACAATCTTTATTTAATTAGTGTTTCCCTGTTGGTAAGTCAAATAGGTTAAACATACCTGTGTAATTTAACCGAGAGTTGACAATTTAAAAAAATCGTAAATCAAAACTAAACAAGAGTTTTAGAAAAACCGACTCTTCTTCAGCCTATTTTGCCTACTTGATTGCTCGATCCAGTTTATCAGTTCTTAACAATAAATGTTATAGGAATTACCTGAATCGGTGTATATTATAGCAAAATCCCAAACGGTTTTTATAATCGATACCGAAAGAAAAGAGTATATTGGGTTTGTGCAATGTCTGTGTGTGACCGTCTGTATAAATGCAACTTTTTTCGATACCCCTCAAGCTAGAGACTTGAAACTTTTCAAATATCCTTTTCTATGGCCGGGACAGATAAAGTGTTAAGATTCGGGTTCTACAATAACTGGGGGGCTGGCTCGATAAATTGTATAACTCAAAAATTATAAACCCTTATATTTCTCAAACCCTTACAGTTAGTTACCAAATATGTTAAGAACATAGCTACTAGCATCCCAAACAAAAATGCATCAAAAGTTTTGGAGCCACGCCAACCTACTCCCCCCCCCAACCCATATTGAAATCAGAAATGCTTATATTTACGACTGTTTTTGAGCTAGATACACCAAATTCGGTCGGGCGAGCGGTGGTGGGTGGCATTGTGCGTGGGTCCGCGCGTTAGCAAGCCAGTGCTTGGTATCGGTGGGCCACTCGAAATTTACTGTCTGTAAGTCTAAGTTTAAAATAACAAAAACAAGCCTCTTCCGTAGGAAGTATTAAGTCTGCTTGAGTTGCCATCTATCCAAAAAGATTCTTTTGAAAACGAATTGGACGAGCAATCCTGGTCTGATTTTTTTTTTATGACTGGGGACTTTAATAGTAATATACTTAAGGAGAAACACCTTTCGAACGAAATGGAGTCACTTGGTTTAAAGCTTGTTAACTCCTCCACACCGACACACTACACAGCTACAACGAATACCTTGTTAGATTTATTTTTTGTTAATAAATTGTGAATGTGTCATATTGTTTGACCAATTTTCTATTCCTGTGTTTTCCAAGGATGACCTAATTTTCCTAGCCTACAACATCGCTCCACATTACAATGTCCAAACCTTGACGTTTCGTGACTTTAAATGAGTCACAATGACATCAATTTTGCCATACAAATTTGAAATAAAGCCTTCGAAAAATGGAAACGTTATAAGACTGAAAGACTGTAAAGAACATTTAAGTCGCATAGACGAAATGTCAACCATATGTAAAGCAAAGCCAAATTGTAGCTCAAAATTTAACAATACGCTGTCCACCAGTAGCACTTGGAAAGATATTAAAAGAATGAAGATTGGTAAGGTAACTTCTGTTTTAGATAGTGATAAATTCGATGTTCCTGTAACAGAGTGCAATCCGTATGTGTGTTCTTAGTCATTTAGTAACTGTAGTTATAGTTTTGATTTTAGTATTGTTAACCAATGTGATGTGTTGCAGTCTATTAGAAAAATAAAATCTAATGCCGCTGGCTTGGATAATATAAATCCGAAATTTAAAAAAATAATTCTACCGCTTATAATTGGTTACATTACCCATATTTTTAACACAGCGGTAACTACATCCCATTTCCCCGACCAATGGTTGCCAAAGGTATACCTATCCCTAAGGCAAATCAAGATTTTAGGCCAATATCAATTCTGCCATACCTATCAAAAATTTTTGAACACATACTGGCTTCGCAAATCAATTTATTCCTTGACTCCAATAGAGTTCTTAATCAAAAACATTCTGAGTTTCTAATGGGAAGAAGCTGTAAAGTTTTCGAAGACATTTGACTGCACGTGGACAATAGTGAAGTTTAATTTTTGACACTCCTTGACTTAAGTAAAGCATTTGACACGGTTAACCACGATATACACTCCTCGCAACTTGAATAGGACACCTTTTGATTCTGTTTAAGATCGACCATTAGTCTGCAACCAAACGTGCTAGCTACCAAACTTTTTTTTTTAAATTATACTTTATACTATTGTTGTTTCTTGACCAAAACATAATAACATCAAAATTTGGGTGTCAAATTTTGCACCACTTGAATAGGACATGCATTTAGTTTGATTGTTTTCGTTGACGCTTGCACACAAATTCATATCAAATTGAATAAATTACGCGTGGTGATCAAGGGGGGAGGGAGTCAAGTTAAATCTTTCCAAATCTCACTTGGGGGAGAGGGGGGGGTTTTAACAAATATAACGTAATTTTTTTTAAATAGAAAACCATGTAAAATGTGTGAAAGTAAAGTTAAATTAAAATAACACATTTTAAAAAATCTCACCTGAGATTGGGTGAGGGGGGGGAGGAAGTAGAAAAAAATCTTACAAAATCTCATCAGGGGGGGTGTCGAAAAATTTTAAAAAATTAGTTGTTTAAAGCCACTATTAAAATAAAAAACGTAAAATGGGACGCTGCAAAGCTTGACCGAGATGGAAAGAGGAAAAACTAAGGCTTACAAGGATTCTGGCCTATCAATTGCAAAAGTAGCTTTAAACAAGTAAGAAGGCTCTAGTCGGGATAGCCCGACTAGAAGATACCCTGAACCCAGTTGCAATAAATATATTAAATTTATATAAGACTTTGGTATACTGACTTAACTTCAATCGATTAAGTTCTATATCTCCGGTGTTTCTTAACGGATTTGGACGAAATTTTCAGAAAAGTTCGATCGTTACCGATAGATTCGATATTTTTTGTTATCAATTCCATGTGTTTATCGGAAACCAGAATAGTTATCGATAATTTGAAGCGAACTTGTTCTGCTCATGGTATAGGAGAACTTATATTCAAAATCTGAAGTCTCTAGCTCTTGTAGTCTCTGAGATCCACGCGTTCATACAGACGGACAGACGGACATGGCTATATCGTCTCGGCTGTTGATGCTGATCAAGAATATATATACTTTATGGGGTCGGAGATGCTTCCTTCTGCCTGTTACATTTTTTTGCACAAAACCATTACGCAGAAGCCTGTACAGCTCCCGTACTGTAAAAACTTCATATAAAAACAAGTGGAAACGTACGCAACCGACTGCGGCATACTCGATACCAGTATTAAAACCGGTAAAAAGAGGCCTGATTGCAAAGGGGTACGGATGCGGCAGAGGTGTACGCTGCCTTAAAGATTCTCCGATGCAGATGGGGATGCCACCAGCTATATTCCTTCCAAATTTGGTGACTCTAGCTCAAAGTTTGTAAAATGTAGGGCTGGGGGCGGTATGGGTAGTTGTGGCATCAAAATTTTTATTGCAGATCTATGTGAAATGTCAATTGCTATCTTCATACCAAATTTGGTAACTCTAGCTCGAAATTTGTAATAAGTGTGGAAAGGGGGGCTGGGGGCGGTATGGGTGGGCGATGCATCCAAATTTTTGATGCAGATCTATGTGGAATGTCAATGGCTATCTACATACCAAATTTGGTGACTCTAGCTCGAAGTTTGTAATAAGTGGGGAAAGGGGGGCTGGGGGCGGTATGGGTGGGCGTGGCATCAAAATTTTTGATGCAGATCTTTGTGAAATATCAATTGCTATCTTCATACCAAATTTGGTGACTCTAGCTCGAAATTTGTAATTAGTGGGGAAAGGGGGGCTGGGGGTGGTATGGGTGGGCGTGGCATCCAAATTTGTGATGCAGATCTTTGTGGAATTTCAATTGCTATCTACATACCAAATTTGGTGACTCTAGCTCAAAGTTTGTAAAAGGTGGGGAAAGGGTGGCGAAATGGGTGGGCGAGGCTCCAAAACTTTGATGCAGATTTTTTGGGGTCGTTGCCAGCTATCTTCTTACCAAATTTGGTGGCTTTAGCTCCACAACTCTGGAAGATACACTCATTCCCGTTTTTGACGAAGCGTTGGGGTGGATGGGGGCGGCTAGGGCAGTATCGGTGGGCATGGCATCCAAACTTTTGGTGCAGTTTTTAGGGGGTCATCATCACCTATCTTGGCACCAAATTTGGTGGCTATAGCTCAACAACTGTGGGAGATATGGGCTATTTTGACTTTAAAATGCGGGGGGGCTGGGGGCGGAATGGGGGGGCGTGGCTCCAAAATTTTTGATGCAGTTTTTTGGGGGTTGCTAGTAGCTATCTTCTTACCAAATTTGGTAGTTCTAGCTGTAAGGATGTGCGAAATATGTAGATTTATCGGTTTTGAGTTATCGAATTTATCGATTTGCCAGCCCCCCAGTTATCGTAGAACACCCATCTTGACACTTTAATTTACTATCCCATAGATAAAGAGAATTGGAAAGTTTCAAGTCTCTAGCTTGAAGGGTGTGGAAAAAACTTGCATACATACGGACGGACAGACGGACAGACACCATGACGGACATTGCACAAAACCAATATACTCTTTACCTTCGGTATCGAGTATAAAAATGGTCTCGTACAGCGTCAGTACCGTGCTTAGATTTTCGGTATGCAGTTCTGTTCGCTACTGGTGGTACGGTAGTGTTAAACAATGAAAATGTTAAAATGTTACGACAGTAAATACCTTTCAGCAGCTATTTACGATTGTAAAAAAAAGCAACAACATGTCGGGCAAGAGCCGGCTTATACATTTTTCGGATAATATTAACAAAGTTGACCTAATTCAGGTTCCAATAGAGCCATACTTATTGTTTTGGCAGTCAATGCTGCACAAGAAGTATTGAATAAAAATATATTTATTAATTAATAAGATACAATTTAAATAACATATAAACTGGATTGTACTGCCACTGATCTATTACAGGGTATAGATCATTAAGGTGAATTTGCTTTGAGTCTTTTGAGTGGTTTCAGTTATGTTTAGCATAATCTTTGGTAATCTCAGCTCTGCCCTTCAAATATGGGTTCACAAAAATGCAACCGCCAGCAGCAGGGCGTTAGCTGTACTCAAACACAAAGGTAGCGCGCGTTGGTCGTGAATCATTATTTTGAAATCAAGTGTACAAAACACAGCTGCATTTCCGATTTATTTAGAGAAAGTTATTAGCCTACCGCCACAATCAGGGGTGTGCCAGCCATCAAAACCAACCGAATTCCAACCTAAAACCAACCTCGAGCTGGTTTTAGGTGTGCCAGAGCAGAGTTCGAGATGGTTTTGAAATCTCAACAAATTTGGTCAGAGATTTGGTTATTTTAAGCAATATTAAATGTCTAATGCATAACAAGTGTTACTTTTTCGAAAGGTAATTTTAAGCTTAATTGTATATTGCGTATAGATTCGAATTTTATAAATATTTTAATTCATGATTTTCGATATTAATAAATCTCTAACAAATCTCTAAGACTATTTGCCGTTCCATGTAAGCGTGCAAAGCCGTCCCTAACAAGAGAGGTGCCACCTTGTTCGTTTAACAAAAACTATTATTCGGAGTCTTTAATAGGTCAATTTAAAAGACACTTATTTGTGGCAAATAAACATAAAAAAATCTTACTTTTAGGTAACAAAATTGCATGGTTGAGCAGTGGAGAGTTTGTTGTAAATTTAACAAAGTTATTGCAGCAAACCTTTTTTTATAAGGTGGCAGCTTTTGCGGTGTTTGTTAGGTGTGTGAATGTCTACAGTAAGAAGAAGAATTTAATTTATGGCAAGTCATTGTGCCGCCAAAATGTAAGTTGAATTAAAATTGCATTTAATTCTTTGCATTGCATTTATTTTATTTTGTTTGAGTTTTGAATGAATCTGTAACAAATCTCTAAGACTATTTTCACGAAATACGTAGAACAGCTGTTCAAGCAAGCTATCACGGCAGGGCTGTCAAGCAACATTAGTTACTTGGCGGGCAAAATATTAAATATGTATTTTATATAAGAATTACAAGAGATAAGACCTAACATATTTTTATTTTACTATTTATTAAATTTAACACTAATGCCCTGTGGCCAACCTTGAAAACAATGACTAAAATAGCAAATACATTTTAGGCAATTTTTCTTTTTCAAAGGTAGCAACTCTTTTTGGCCATTTTCGTTTTACGTATTTGCTCCGAAAAATTTTACCGAAAATTGAAATCTCCCTAACTTCTGGCACACCTACGGTTTTGTTTTAGAGATTTGAAAACCTGCTCGAGCCAAAATCTCTAGAGATTTCTGGCACACCCCTGTATATGTGATTTTTTCAACACTTGTTGGTACGGTCGTAAAACTCATGCGTACGGTACGGGAGCTGTACGGGGCTCATGCGTACAGGCCTTAAGGGTATAAAAATTAACAGGAGCCGTCACTTTGTATACGTATTTGTTAATAATGAACCTAACTATGGAAAAAATGTGAAAGGTCGCACACACAGTGTGCTTAGTGAGTCGCAAAAGCGACTAATATTAAGAAAAGCGTCGAATTCCATGACTCTTTGGCTTAGATCAGAGAAAATGCTGGTGTTATGGCTAGTCAACAACAATGAGTCGAGTTGTTTTGGTCAAGAAACAACAATAGCATAAAGTTTAATAAAAAAACAAAATTAGGTCGCTAGCACGTTTGGTTGCAGAGTAATGGTCGATCTTAAACAGAATCAAAATGTGTCCTATTCAAGTAGCGAGAAGTGTAGGATGTATAATTTTAGTCAAACTGCAACCAAATTGTTGTCCTCATATTTATATAATCGTAGACAAGCAGTTGTTGCCTTAAACAAAATCTCTGATCTCTTGCCAGTCCCTCGTGGTGTTCCACAGGGATCCATTTTGGGACCTCTCCTCTTTACGATATATATAAATGACCTGCCTAGTGTTTTGTCCAAATATAAGTTTCACTTATACGCTGATGATGTCCAAATGTATGTCAGTCGTCCTGTTAGTCTAATCAATGAGTGTATCCGTCAGCATTCCCATGCATTGATCGCGCATGCATAAATTTATATGTATAACTCTCGCTCGCTCGCTATATGTAAAAGGCTGGCTTTTCAGCTGAAGGAGCGAGGCAACTAATGCCAAATTAATATCTAAGAAATCATTCAATAAATTGACTTGACACAGTTGTGCCAGCTACACATGCAAATATCAGTCTTCAATTAATAGTGCATGCATTACAGAAATATGGTATCAATGTTATAACATGTGAAACGATGATTTATTATGTGTCAGTAAATGGGCGTCTCGCAATGGTCTGTGTATTAATCCGTCAAAGTCTAATTGTTGTGTGATATATAAAAAGTACCTGAATGTTGACAGTTTTCCAAAGTTTAGTATTGATAATGTAGAAATAAGTTATGTAGGTAAAGCATATAGCCTAGGTATAAGATTTAATAGTACTCTATCATGGAACGACCAAATAAATAAAGTTGTGGGTAAATGCTATGTCCGTAACCCAACAATATTCAACTGTCGAGATTAGGTTGTTGATAGCAAAGGCGCTAGCAATACCAATACTATTTTATGGAATAGAGATCTTTGTAAAGTGTGATGTAAGCAGCCATAATAAACTTCAAGTAGCTTTTAATAGTATAGCTCGATATGTGTGCGGTCTGAAAATGGGCGACCATATAACCAGACTTGTTGTCGTTAATAAATGTTAAAGTCCTCCTCTTCTTACATAAAGTAATTTATACGAAAATGTCTGAGTATTTGTTTGATCACCTTAAAGTCGCCATATCACCCCTAGTCCATAACCCTATTTGTATGAGAACCAAGCAAGCATGCTCTGACAGGCAATTTTACATCTACGCTGTTCGGCTATGGAATAACCTTCCGTCAGATTTAATATCCATCTCCAGCGCGCATCAATTTAAGTTTAAGTTACAAGCACATTTTTATACCCTTAACCCATAAAATGGGTGAAAAGGGTATAATGGTTTTGTGCAAAAGTATGTAACAGGCAGAAGGAAGCATCTCCGACCCCATAAAGTATATATATTCTTGATCAGCATCAACAGCCGAGTCGATATAGCCATGTCCGTCTGTCCGTCTGTATGAACGCGTGGATCTCAGAGACTACAAGAGCTACAGACTTCAGATTTTGTATATAAGTTCTCCTATACCATGAGCAGAACAAGTTTACTTCAAATTATCGATAACTATTCTGGTTTTCGATATACACATGTGATCGATAACAAAAATATATCGAATTTGGAAAATGTAAAAATGAGGGTTGAAAGAATGGGTAACGATAGATCTTTTCTGAAAATTTCGTCCAAATCGGTTAAGAAACACCGGAGATATCGAATTTAATCGATTGAAGTTTAGTCAGTATACCAAAGTCTTATATAAATTTAATATATTTATTGCAACTGGGTTCAGGGTATCTTCTAGTCGGGCTCTCCCGACTAGAGCCTTCTTACTTGTTGTAACTAAAAATTTACAATATAGCTATCACAGAGTTAATGCAATAGAAATAAAATTATCCCTTAAGAATTAAATGTATAACATAAGTTTGATTTCAAGAATGTTAGCCTATAGTGATTAGTGAATAAATTTATAGTAGCGATACTGTAGCACAAAGCATCGTACATGAATAAATAAATAAAATAAAATATAACTTGATTATGTCATCGGCTATCTTCCTCTGTGGCAGATATACGTATTCCAGTTTTATAAATGAGGGGGACTGGGAAAATTTGGTGACTCTTATCTATAAATTTGTGGAAAATATGTCTGTTTTATCGATTAGTACTTCAAGGTGCATCAACAGTTTTGACGTATGTATCAAGTTATCGAGCGTTTGCTGTATATGTTTTTCTCTTTTATACCCTTCAGCAAATGTACATACATGTGACAAGCGAAAAAAACAACGTCCGACTCCTTCTTGAGCAGCGTCAAAAGACGAGTCAATCTGTCCGGATCTCGTCGATCTCGACTAAACATTAGTGTTTTATACCTTAGTAAATAAGTTTAGTATATGAAATTGTAGTTATACATGCACGTAAAGATATTTTCAAGCACACATTTGAAAAAAAATTTTGTTATATAACAGTATAAAAAACAATCTATATAAATTAATGTTTGTATATCCTTTATAGAACCGTAAACTATGCATTTGATCATGTGATGATATTTAGCAAAGTTCCTGTGCATGAGCTCACAAAAGTTTCTGAGTTGGTACGACCAATTTTTGCCGTGGCATTTGTTCATTTAATTATTTTTTAATATAGCGGTAGGCTATTCAAAAAATCTACTTGCTACGGAAACTGAAGCAAGAAATTCTCACATTCAACTGGCTCGGTTATTTGGGAGAAGTCGAAATAAATTTCTTGAGTTCTCGAAGTCTGATTTTTTTCCATCGGTTTTTTGTTTTGTTTTTATACTCGTTACCGAAGGTAACGACTGCAACGTTTCCACTTGTTTTGTTTTGAGTATTTCACTGTGAGTAGGCAATTCAAAAAGAACATAAAGTGTATGGAATTTTGCAGATAGCTACAATTATGCTTCCAAAGCGAGTTAGACGAGCAACGATCATTAAAGGTGGAATATATTCGAGTACGTCCCGAAGAGATACGTTCGTCTGAATCATCTGAACAACGAGTAGTGAGGTAAGAAACTGTTTGAATACGTAATACTCAAGCCCGTTCGTCTGAGACAACTGAACACCGGGAAAGAAGGCTGCTGAACAATTAATGGATATGGGAAATGGGCGAATGCAAATTGATGAATCTACGCATTCTATCACCTTGCTAGCAAACTTTTGTAAGATCACAGAAAGCATAGCTTGCATTGGTGCAAAAAGTTTTCCCCCACATTGCACAGAACTACAAAAATCATCATGGCTCAGTTCGCGTGCTATATTAGCGGCCAAAAAACATCGAGCAGCTCTATGTGGCCTGCTCACGCGTCTGAAAACCTTCCCATTTATTCGTTTACGAAACAGACCGAAAAGCCAGAAATATTGTGTATCCCACAGCACAATAAATATCGAATTGAAACGAAACGCTGCAAAGTTAAAATTGAAAAAAATCAATAAAATAACTCAATAATGTATAACGTCTTTCCTTAGAGTTTAGTTTAGTAAGTGGCGTAGTAACTCGCGCAGAGTACTGCTAGTATCTTAATAACACATTTCACATCTGTGCTTTACCAAATACCGCTCGTGAATACATGCACGTGTATTCTTCATTACGTAATTCAATATTTAAAAGTTACCTTTCAATAGCTTCGTGGTCATTTAAATTTGGCATCCCTTGCTTGGATGATAGAGTTTTACGGTTATGGCGACGTCCTATATTTACATATATGTACATGTACATATATAGATGAAAAATACATGTGTGTTTAACAATATTTATGTATATCCAATCAACTTACGCTCGCGAACCCGTTTCTTGTAATCTGGCTCATTTCGACGTTTGCTATCAAAATAAATGCAATATCCTATAAACAATGTTCCAGCCAGTCCTGCTGCAATCCCAATCGTTGTTTTATTTATTTCAATCATATTTAGAAACAATTATACGCATTGTAAAAATAAAACAAGTGCTGCCAACCTATCTTTAGTGTCGATTAATTTGCATTTAGCAAATATATCAATGATATAAGATGAGACAGTGTTCTCATTCTGCGGTTTTCTGAAATATTTGGAATTGAAACATAAATTTATATACATCTGTATGATATTATATCATAATTCTTATATGATTAATGGTTCATTGAAGTCGTTGCTTATATTCGATACCGAAGGTATCATGGTGTCTGTCCGTCTGTATGAACGCAACTTTTTTCCACACCCTTCAAGCTAGAGACTTGAAACTTTCCAAATCTCTTTATCTATGGGATAGTAAATTAAAGTGTCAAGATGGAGGTTGTACGATAACTGGGGGGCTGGCAAATCGATAAATTCGATAACTCAAAACCGATAAATCCACATATTTCGCACATCCTTACAGCTAGAAGTACCAAATTTGGTAAGAAGATAGCTACTAGCAACCCCCAAAATACTGCATCACAAATTTTGGAGCCACGCCCCCCATTCCGCCCCCAGCCCACCCGAATTTTAAAGTCAAAAAAGCCTATATCTGCCACAGTTTTTAAGCTATAGCCACCAAATTTGGTGCCAAGATAGGTGATGATGACCCCTCAAAAACTGCATCAAAAGATTGGATGCCACGCCCACCAATACTTCCCTAGCCACCCCCATGTGCCCCAACGCTTCGTCAAAAACGGGAATGAGTGTATCTTCCAGAGTTGTGGAGCTAGAGCCTCCAACTTTGGTGGGAAGATAGCTGGTAACGACCCCCAAAAAACTGCATCAAAGTTTTGGAGCCACGCCCTCCATTTCGCCCCCCTTTCCCCACTTTTTACAATTTTTGAGCTAGAGTCACCAAATTTGGTATGAAGATAGCAATTGACATTTCAGAAAGATCTGCATCAAAAATTTGGATTCCACGCCCACCCATACCGCCCCCAGCCCCCCTTTCCCGACTAATTACAAACTTCGAGCTAGAGTCACCAAATTTGGTATGAAGATAACAATTGACATTCCACAAAGATCTGCATCAAAAATTTGGATGCCACGCCCTCACAAACCACCCCCAGCCCCCCCTTTCCCCACCTTTTACAAATTTTGAGCAAGAGTCACCAAATTTGGTATGAAGATAGCAATTGACATTACAGAAAGATCTGCAACAAAAATTTTGATGCCACAACTACCCATACCGCCCCAGCCCCCCCCCCACCCCCTTTCCAACCTTTTACAAACTTTGAGCTAGAGTCACCAAATTTGGTATGTATATAGCAATTGACATTCCACATAGATCTGCATCAAAAATTTGGATGCCACTACCACCTATACCGCTCCCAGCCCCCCTTTACCCACTTTTTACAAACTTCGAGCTCGAGTCACCAAATTTGCAACGAAGACAGCTGGTGGCATCCCCATCTGCATCGGAGAATCTTTAAGGCAGCGTAAACCCCTGCCGCATCCGTACCCCTTTGCATTAAGGCATCTTTTTACCGGTTTTAATTCTGGTATCGAGTATGCCGCAGTCGGTTGCGTCCGACTGCAACGTTTCCACTTGTTGACATTGCCACCGCATGTAAATATGCGGTGCGCATCCAAAATATTAAATTTGACATAACAATTACATGCAAGCCGTGCAAATGAAATCACTTAATTATAACTAAAAAATATATAAATTGTGAGAAAATTAGGTTGTTTTGAAAAACACAGTTAAGTAGTTTTAATTACACAATCGTCTTCTTTTAGAGTGCGCATCACCACTCGTTTTCAAAACGATCCAGTTTTACTCGTAATCGGTGTTCTGTTTATTATATGTTTCGTTGGAACCATTCATTTTAATGGTTATAACAACTTATGATTTTCAAGTCAAGTGTAAGCCGAGTGCAACTTAATTTACTTTGGCTCCACGAAGATAGGATAGCCCTAAGATCGGCTTGCAGAACTCAATGCATTAAACTCAAGTCAAGTCATTCTTTTGCTTGCGTTGCTTTCCAAATATGCAACAGAAAAGACTCGAGCCTTTTTGTATGTACATATCTGCTATATCTTCCACAGTTTTTGAGCTAGAGCCACCAAATTTGGTGCCCAGGTAAGTGATGACGTGCCACCGCCTTTTAAAAACGGAATCGCATGAATTTTTAACAGTGATTAAGCTAGTTACCAAATTTTGTAGGAAGATAGCTAATGACATCCTCCAAAGATCTGCAACATTAATTTGGAGGCGACGCCCATCATTTCGCCTTCCTTATCAAATTGAAAATCACCATATCTTCCACAGTTTTTTTTGCTAGAGTCACCAAATTAGGTGGCAATATAGCTAGTGACATCCGCCAAAGATCTAAATCAAACTATCTTTGAAAGCATTGCCTACCCCTCGCTCTCGTACTACCCCATTGCAAGCAGACCTATTTACACCCGTTTAAATACAGGTATCAGAGTATACTGCAGTCGGTTTCGTTTTACTGCTTTGTTATAACTTGTTTAAATTTGTTTTTTTAATTTTTGTCAGTTATTGTGTTTTGTTCTGTACTATTGGCTTACTCATATTTAATTTAATTCTTTCACACCAATATTTATTTTTTGTTTCGTTATAGATATTTTCTTCAAGAAATTCAGCTCGGTGAAACCTTAATTGCTCGTGGCGATTTCGAGAGTGGCGTGGAGCATTTAGCCAATGCAATTGTTGTGTGCGGACAACCAGCACGCCTGCTGCAAGTGCTACAATCGTCCTTACCGTCTCAAGTGTTTGCCATATTAATAATAAAAATGCAAGAATTTGGAAATCGGGACACAGAATCTAGCGAAGGATTGTTCGGTCCTGGATCATGTGCGGGAAAAATTGATAGCACAACTAACATTTTAGAAAGTTCTGCCACTATCGATGATTTAGAATAAATTTGATGATTTGCAGAAAAACCTGGCATACATATTTGATCAAAACTAGCTAAGTACTAAATTGTGTAATTCAATAAAGTCTAATTGAAATGTATTGCATAAACTATATTTTTGAATTCTTTCTAATATGACTTGTATCACATGCACTCTGATTGCAAAGGTAGGACCATATTGGTGTTGTGAAATGTCCGTTTTTCTAGCTGTCAGTGTCAACTTTATTTTTCGTACCCTTAAGGGTTGTTGAAAAATATATATTGTGGCGTCGTCTGTCAAATTTTTTAGCCAAAAAGATAAGTTTATGTTTTTTTCAGAAATAATTGAATTTATTTAAATGTGAGTATTGTCATGCAGCAACACATAGCGTCACATATTTAAGGTCGCGTGTTGGATGCAATTAGGTCTTTGCAAGTATCATTTGCTTGTCAAATAGTGTCAATATTATCGACTAATTATCGGTTTACCAACCCCTCCCTCACGCAAAAATGGCAAAACTTTATATTTCCTTCAGCTTAATACCCAATTCACACTAGGGCACATCACGGGGAACGATGAGAAGATGTGAAATTCGTGTTCACATTGCAACATCTAACATCAAGCGTAAATAATCGAAAACTTTTAGAAGCGGATAATGACGCTGCAGCGATTCAACAATATACAGAACCTCAGACTTAAAACAAATTGTTGAGTCGTCACCCTTTATTCAAAGCAAATCAAGAGTAATATGTGGCACTAATGTTCCTCTGCTTCTAATTGGACCGTTATGAAAGCATATGCGTTTTCAACAGCAGCCTTGGAGTCGCAAAAGACATTTAATTATCATTTGTCAAAGGCCAGGCGCGTTGTTGAAAATGCCTTTGGGCATTTATCGGCAAAGGGCTAGACAGCCGCCCAAGACACAATGCAGTTTTTATAACGTGCTGCTGCATTTTGCATAATATTTTAAACAATCATAACAGCAAAATAAATGCAAATTGGCACGATGCTGCGAATATTAACAGCCGAATTCAGCCGGATCAAACCAAACTTGCCTCTGACATCGAATTTCCACCGGAGCAAATTATGTCAGCCATTGGTAGATCAATGACTAACAACTAAAAACTGATGAAATTATCAGAGGTTTCCAGCGAATTCGGTTTGAGATATAATAAAATATTTTTATTTAACGATGTTCTTTATGCGAAGATTGGAGACGAACTAACTAAAACTCAAAAGTGTGTAAGACATACGCTCAAAGCGTATTCTCTTTTCTTGTTTTACATTCTTATTCTTATAACTGTAAATATGCTCTTTTTCATTTTGAGCATCAATGTATACACACTAACATTAGATCAAATTCAACAATGTATACACACTAACATTAGATAAAATTCAACACCCTTCCTCAATGTGAGTCGGTATACATTGTCACAATCATTTTAAATTCATAAAATTTACAAAATAATAATGTTTCTGCTTTGACAGGTTTTTGTGAGTACATCGACAATCGTATCATTTGTTGAAACGTACTTTAACTCCACGTCGCCTTTCTGGATGACTTCACGAACGAAATGATACCTGATGTCGATGTGCTTCGACCTTGCATGGTAAACCGGATTTCTAGCCAAATCCTGTACACTGAGATTGTCTCCGTAGGCCACCGTGGGAGTATCTTCTCGACCACATCCAATCTCAATTAACAACCGCCTTAAATAAAGCGCTTCTTTTGTAGCCGCTGACAGAGCCATGTACTACTCAACGCTACGCAGTCCTGTTTTTCTGACTTCCATGAATTGGGGCCTCCTGTTAAAAGGAATCTCCTGATCGACGATTACTGATATCGCCGCCCCAGTCTGCATCCACGAAGCCTTTGAGCCCTTGGCCACCTGCACAATAGTGTAGTTTTTTGTCTATTGTGCCCGCTAGATATCTCATCACATGTTTGACTCCACAAACATGTTCCCCGTGGGGGTCCTTGTTACGCTGCGTCTAACTTCTGGTTCCATTCCCTTCCTGCTTGCTTTAGCCCATAGATTGCCTTGTTGAGCCGCAATACCTTCGCTTTGTTGCCCATGTCTATATATCCTTCTGGCTGTTTCATATAGACTACATCGCTTAACTCGCTGTTAAGATACGCCGTGCAGACGTCCATTTGATGCAGATACAATTCCAGCTCAACAGCCAGAGCTAAAACAAGTCGAATCGTTTCATATCGGCACACTGGTGAGAATATCTCCTTGTAATTCACACCGAATTTCTGGGACCATCCTTTAGCTACCAGCCGCGCTTTGTAGCGCTCAGGTTTGCCGTTGCTATCCCTCTTAATTGTGTATACCCACCTGCAACCAATAACCTGTTGCGCTTTGGGTAAATCTACCAATGTCTACGTTCCATTCTCCACTAATGCATTAAACTCAGCATTCATGGCTGCCTGCCAAAACGTTTTCTTATTACTGCTGTGGGCTTCTTTGTAAGTCTGTGGCAATGGAACTTCTACTCCTAGCATTGCGTTAATAACATTGTAACTTTTCTTTGGTCGCCCTGGTTTGCCTGTGCGAACCAAACTTGGTCTTCCTGGACCAATCTTGACAGCTTCCGTCTGTGGTTGCTCCACATTTTGCGACTCCTCCTACTCGCTCTGGTTACTGTCCTCATCTTGCTCAGATTCGTCTGCGCTGACATACTCTTCACTTAGTACTTCTTCTGGAAATTCGTCTTGCCTGCATTGCAACTGCAACTTGACCACATCCCGCTTTGATGTGTCCGACGATTTTTCAGAAACTGGAATCGTAACTAAAGTCGGCGCATCCGTGCAAGTTTCATCGAATTAAACATTGCGTTTTATAACGACCTCCTGTTTCTTTTCATCATACAGCCTGTATGCCTTAGAAACACGAGAATATCCAACGAAGCGATATTCTTGCCCCTTGGGCTTAAATTTGCCATGGCGTGTCTTATCTAGACCAACTGCCACTGACCCAAATATCTTCATATGCTGCACGTTGGGCTTCCTGCCACTCCATGCCTCATGTGGAGTCTTACCTTCCAGAGCCGTAGTTGGTGACCCGTTTCGAATGTAGCACGCTGTCTGCACTGCCTCTGCCCATAAGTATTCCGGCATCTTTGCATGCCCAAGCATACTCCTAGCCATCTCAATTAGAGTTCGATTAGCCCGTTCTGCCACACCATTCTGCTGTGGGCTATACGGTACCGTAAGCTGACGTTCAATGCCATGCTGCTTGAACAATGCTTCAAACCGTGCGTTATCGTATTCGCGCCCATTGTCGCTACGTACATCTTTTATCTTATGTCCAGTCTGGCGCTCTGCCATATTTTTTAATTCAACAAATTTCTCGTACACCTCGTATTTGGACTTGAGAAAGTATGTGAATATGCGCCGAGTCATGTCATCGATGAATGTGCAAAAATATGCTGAACCGCCAAGTGATCGCGTCTCAATTGGCCCACATAAATCTGTATGTACTAATTCTAGTAGGTGCCCTGCGCGATTTTCCGATACTGGAAATGGCTGAGTATGAATCTTACTTTTCATAACGGTCGACATTGCAACTTATTTGAAAAATCCACATTATCAATACCTTGCACCATATTATTTTTCACTAATTTCATCAGACTTGCATTATTTAGATGGCCATACCTATTGTGCCAAGTATGTGCACTAGTCTGCGCTGCGCCCAAGCATACGTTTCCTCGGTTCTCCAACAAAAATAGTTTATTTTTCTTCTGGGCTTCTAATACTTTTTCGCTGTCCTGGCGCACAATTGCTTGGTCTTTACAAAAAGTATCTGTACAGCCCCGCTCGACTGCACGACTCACTGACATAAAATTTCCCGTTATGTCTGGTACATGCAAAACATTTTCCAGTGTAAGAACGCAAAACCCAGTTTCTAGCCTTACGCTGCCTTTGCCAACTGCTCGCATTAGGTTATTGTCAGCCAACACAACATCTTCTATTTGCGAAACGTAATTTGCAAACATACTGCGCACTGCACACATATGTGCCGTCGCGCTACTATCCAGGCACCAGCCGGTGAAATCCAGATCGCTCGACTTGTTTACCGTTCGAACTGTATATGAGCGCTGCTGCTGCGTTGTTGTTTCTTCCTTGTGTTTGCTGTTGCATTCACTTTTGTAATGACCACGACGCCCGCAGTTGTAGCATTCGACGTTCGCTTTGTCGAACTTCTTTTTGCGCGCTTTTTCTGGCGGCGCTCTGGCATCATATGCCTGCTGCTCATAATTTACTTTGAGCCCTTCACAGCTCCTGCGCTCTCCTTCCTCTAGCAACTTAATTTTGAGTGCATCTAGAGAGGGCAAACTGTCGCGCGTTTCCATGGCTATGACGAAATTTTCAAATTCCTTGTTCAAACTTGAAAGCAATATAATCACTGTTAACTCGTTAGCTAACTTTATATCGACCTCTGCAAGCTGATCCACAATTGCGCAAAATGCATTTATATGCGCACTCATATCGCATCGCACTCATATCGATATAGAAAAGATTTTCTTACCGGGCCAGTCGGACGATGTACATCACTGAGCTTTTTCCAAGCCGCTGCCGCCGTTGTACAGCCCTTGATATAACACAACTGTGTCACCTTGACGCTCAGAGTAATCATCGCTAGTGCTTTCTGATCGAGTCCGTCCCAGACTACACCACCGTCACCTTCAGGTCGCGTCCCATCAATAACCTTCGATAGGTCTGCGTGCACCAACACGCTGCGCATTTGTATGCTCCAGGAATCATAATTCCCTATGTCCAACTTGTCAATTTGGTACATAGAACTAATTTTTAAATATTTTAACTGCGTAACTCGCGTTATCCCGCAGACTCAAAACCAAAAAATTTTATTTGTGCAGAACAACGATTCCTGGGCCCATCCTGGTGAAATTATTAGAGGTTTCCAGCGAATTCGGTTTGAGAAATTATAAACTATTTTTATTTAACGATGTGCTTCATGCGAAGATTGGAGGCGAACTAACTAAAACTCAAAAGTGTGTAAGACATACGCTCAAAGCGTATTCTCTTTGCTTGTTTTACATTCTTATTCTTATAACTGTAAATATGCTCTTTTTCATTTTGAGCATCAATGTATACACACTAACATTAGATCAAATTCAACAATGTATACACACTAACATTAGATCAAATTCAACATAAACAAAAAATTAACTTAATACATAAATACCAAAACCAATTTCGAATTTCTTTCAGTCTCAAAGGCTGGCTTCTTCTGGTAAAGGTCCGTTTCCAGTACAATAAAAAAATCCTGGCAGGAATTTGT
Organism: Scaptomyza montana; assembly: GCA_018904305.1. NCBI lineage: Eukaryota > Metazoa > Arthropoda > Insecta > Diptera > Drosophilidae > Scaptomyza > Scaptomyza montana. Next base: position 2,583,003 of record JAEIGR010000010.1, read on the forward strand.
GATATATTTTGGAAGCGTGGGCACAAGATTTTATAGTGTGACCATAGTCCACTAATTTGTGGTAAAAATATGGCATTTTGCCTTATATAGCTTAAGAGATACATGGTCACACTCAAATTTAAAAAGTAAACAAACCCACAGATAAAAAATAAAAAAGAAAAGATGAATAGTGCGAATATGCTTATTCCGTTGTTGGTATCATATGTTGTTGCAGTGCCAATACTTTTAAACCCGTTTTTCAGTTTTCCTTTCCATTATTATTTATAACTTGTCGTTTTATAAATGTTGGTTGCTGTCCTGGGCACAAAAATATATATGATTTGGTATTTCCTGCGTGTGTACATATTGTATAAATCGATACTATCGATAAGCAGTTTAGTATTTTTTGCTACGTTGCTAGATACCTAGAACACACGCAGCCAAAAAAAACAATTCCTGCTGCGACGATTTTGTATGGAAAAATTTTTTTTTTGCTGTAGGTTCGTATCCAGTACAGCAAAAAAAAAAATTTTCAGGTTCGTATCCAGTTCAGCAAAAAAAAATTTTTCCATTCAAAATGGTAAATTGTACACACTGGCGCTGGGCGCAGGAAATACCAAATCATATATATTTTTGTGCCCAGGACAGCAACCAACATTTATAAAACGACAAGTTATAAATAATAATGGAAAGGAAAACTGAAAAACGGGTTTAAAAGTATTGGCACTGCAACAACATATGATACCAACAACGGAATAAGCATATTCGCACTATTCATCTTTTTTTTTTATTTTTATTTGTGGGTTTGTTTACTTTTTAAATTTGATGCCTCAGTGTGACCATGTATCTCTTTTTATTTATTTATTTATTTATTATTTATTGTCAGCTAAGAGCAGCTGACATTAAAATGAGATCAAAATTAATTTAAATTAAAAAATAGTTAAAATAATTAAAATAATTAAATTAAGTTAAATATAGAATAATATATAAATCTGAAAATATATTTAAAAGTTAACGTTAAAGCTCTGGGAAATTCAATAAAAAATTGAGTAGTCCAACATTTGTTGCGAGGATTGGGAAAAACCCAGAAAAACCCAATCAGACCAGCGTTAGATTAGTAATTAGTGGTTACGATTAGATAAAGCGAAAAGGATCGATCTTTTTAGTACAGGAGTTGAGGCCTCCAAGGAGACAAGAGAATAAAGTTTTTTATAGTCAGAACATATAACACGAAATGGTTCATGAATTAAATAGTTGCTGAAGCAACGATCAAGGCTAAGGGGTAAAAAGTTACGTGAAGATCTAATTGGGACATTAAATTTAATTCGACTCAAAAGAACTGATGAGTCGATTTCACCATTAAGTAGGTTAGTAATAAATAATACTCCATGCATAGTTCTACGGTTTAACAGTGAGGGAAGATTTATTAAAAGGAGTCTACTAGAATACGGGGGTAAGTCAACTCCAGCAACCCAGTTAAAACTTCTAAGGGCAAATAGAAGAAATTTCTTCTGCACAGATTCAATTCTGTCCTGGTGAATCGAGTATTGTGGAGACCACACACAAGATCCATACTCCAGGATGGGACGAACTAGGGATGTATAAAGCGTTTTAGTGGTGTAGGGATCATTAAACTCTTTCGACCACCGCTTGATGAAGCCAAGGACATTAATGGCCTTATTGACCATATACGAAATATGTGCGTCAAACTTTAATTTAGGATCAAGAATAATGCCTAAATCTTTAATTTCAAACACGCGGTCAAGTGGTGAAGCATCAAGCAAGTAGTGCGCAGTATGAGGGGTAATTCTACAAAAAGACATGACTTTACATTTTGAACAGTTTAAATTGAGTAAGTTAAAACGACACCAGGCCGACAGCGCACACAAATCCGACTGTAGTAAGTTGCACATAGAAGCATCATTGTAGGTGAAACATAGTTTTACATCATCAGCAAACATATAAACAAAAGAGTTAGTAATAACAGCTGGAAGATCGTTAATAAACAAATTAAATAGCAAAGGTCCAAGGTGACTACCTTGGGGAACACCAGAGGTAACAAAAATAGGTTTAGATACAGACGATTTAAAAACAACTTTTTGTGTTCGGCCACACAAGTACTCCGAAAGCCACAATAAAAGTTTTGATGGAAATCCAATAATATTCAATTTATAAAGCAACAGAGAATGACTTACAGAATCAAATGCCTTACTAAAATCGGTGTAAACAACGTCAGTTTGCATTTTTTCCTGAAACCCTTTGATAACAAGCGAAGTGAATTCAAGAAGGTTAGTGGTAGTAGATCTACGCCTAACAAAACCATGTTGATAAGGCGATATAATTGAACTACATCCGTGTTGCAGTTGAGAACATACAATTTTTTCAAAGACTTTTGGTATGGCAGACAACTTGGATATACCCCTATAATTTTTAACGTTTGATTTTGAAGAATTTTTATGGAGGGGAATTATAAAAGATTCCTTCCATATATCAGGGAACACAGTTGAATCAACAGACAAGTTAAATAATTTATTTAATGGCGCACAAAGAGAATCCGCGCAGTATCTAAGAATACAACCTGGCACTCCATCAGGACCAGGCAAGTAACCAGGTTTAATAGAGTTAAATTCACTCAGGAGCGTAGACTCAGTAATTACTGGGACATATATGCAATTTGACGTTTGAACTTGAAAAGGATAGGAATTACTACTACTATACATATTCGAAGAGTATACTGATTGAAAATAGTCAGCAAATAGATCGGCTACTGCCTGATCAGAACTTGCTTTTGTATCATCTAAGTATACTGAGGATGGCAAGCAAGAAGACTTACGTTTAGAGCTAACAAATTTATAAAACTGTTTAGGGTCACGTGAAAAGTTTAGTCTACAACGATTAAGATAATTATTATAACAAGATGTGTTAACAGAAAGAAAACTAGATTTTGCTACTAAATACGAAGATAAATCTAAGGTAGTTCCCGATTTTTTAAATTTTTTATATGCTCTTGTCTTCGCGTTTTTCAATTTCGATAGTTCCCTCGTAAACCAAGGTGGTTTATTATCACTTGAAGAACAAGTGAGGGGAACACAAATATCCAAAAGCGAATTCAAGGTCCTATAAAATATGGCAATAGCAGTTTCTATATCACTACAAGAATAAAGACGAGACCAATTAGTATGTTGAAGAAGATAATTTAATTTAGTAAAGTTAGTTTTACGAAAGCAACGGGTTTTTAAAGTATTATAAGATATTGCACTAGGGTTAAAAATTTCTATGGATAGTTCTAAGGTTGGATGGTAAGTATCTTCCGGAAGCACTAGAGGGGGTATTCTACAAGCATTACTGCAATCTGAGTCCGAAACAAATATCAAGTCCAACATTCTACCACTACAGTTATGTACCCTGTTAACTTGCGATAGGCCTAACTCCAGTAGGCCATCGATAAAATCATCAGAAGTGACTGGTAATATCGCCGAAGATGTGTCATTAACAGACCATACAACATGTGGCAGATTAAAATCACCAACCACTATCAGATTATCCATATCTGTCAACAATGACGAAACAAGTTGCAGGGCACTAAGATGGGATGAGTAAATGTTAGTATCAGATTGAGGAGGAATATAAGAACAAGTAACATAAAGTGAACGGCCGTTTAGTAATATTTTAACACATAAGAACTCTATGTCCGGAAGATCATGAGAATGAATCTGTTCAGAGGAAAAACAAGAGTCAACAGCAATGAGAACACCACCCCCCTTGCGGGAGGTGCGATCGCATCTGTACAAGCTATATTTTGAAGGAAAAACGGAATAATCAGAAATATCGGGTTTTAACCAGGTTTCCGTGAGTGCTACTATATGTGAGTCAAATGATAAGCTGTTAACATATAATTTAGAAAGTTTAGTGTTAAGGCCTCTAACGTTTTGATAGGCCAAACTAAGTTGTTTTGTTAGTTTTTTGCCACCGAGGTGGAGGCAACTGGGTGGCTAACAGGCTGTGCACTACTAATCCTAATGCCCTTATTACTATTACTTCGCCTATTCTCATATTCCTTTACAACAAGCTGCTGCGGCCAGAATTTTTCTGAACAAATTGTCGAAAAGAGTTCAGGCGGCACGCTCAACTTGAAAGAAGATATACTTCGGGCGTGTTTAAATTTAAACTTCTCAACAATAATAAGAGGAGAATCAATTTTACTTTTAACAAAAGCTGAAACATCATCCGATGAAGTATCGGATGCCAGCCTGGACACAAATATAAATTTGTTAAATGGCACAACAACAAGAGGCTTGGGAGCCCCAGTTGAACCTGCATTGGGATCAATAGGCGCACAGGCAGTTGAACCGATTTCATGCATAGGATCAGAAGAAAGGTTATTACTAATGGTTCTTGCCGGCGAATTAAATAACATTAATGGGCTGGCCGTAGGTTGATTGATGCTGGGCACCAGAAGGGGCTTTGTGGGGATGATAGGTGGGACAATAGGCGGATTAGGTCCCGAAGTCTTTTTACGCTTCGGAGATTCAGTCGTAACCTTGCCATTTTTGAAATTAGACTCAAGCTCTGTAAAGGAGTTTTGCAGTGCATTAAATGCAATATGCATAGCTTTGAAGCCTAAATGAGTCTGTCTCATGAATTTTGAAGACTCTTTAACCACCTCCCTACAGGGCTCACAATACCATTTAAGGCCTGTGTCTGCAATCAAGCAGTCCCTGGGTTTGGCAGTAAAGCCAACGCATTTCATGTGGATCATGTTGTCGCACAATCCACACAGAATAAAATCTTGATTGGTTGTAACAACCAATTTGCAATTTTTACTGCAGCAAACAAGCATTATGAAATATGTCAATAAATTTACTAAAGAAATCGATATGCTACAGCAAAACAAGGTAGAGTGCAAGTATGTAAGTATAAACGTATCGAAGCAATGAGCACGATGCAACGGTTAAAATCAAGAGAGCGGTTGAGTGAAAGAGCGTGAGCGCAAATGCAGATAAATACAACCGCCAGATAAGAGCGGACAAAGCGGGAGAGGTGCTGGAGAGCGAGATCAAGCAAATAGACAAGATGTTTGTTGTTAGTAGAAGAAGAATATATAAAACACAAAGTATGTATATAAAACCGCAAATATATGAGTGTATGTATGTACGTATGCTCGTTTGTTTACTTTTCAAGCACTGCAGCGTCAATTCGACTGCAAGTTAAATTAAATGAATATTCAACAAGAGAATTTTCAATAATGCATTCGCAAATACACACAACGTACACTTGCGATCACTGTTAGAGACGTTTACCAAAATAAACCGAATAAAACACCGTACACAAATACAAGAAATTAATAAATTTTTAAGAGCACTCAAAAACACATCCGTCACCAACGAAAGACAATTGAGCTATATAAGGCCAAATGCCATATTTTTACCACAAATTAGTGGACTATGGTCACACTATAAAATCTTGTGCCCACGCTTCCAAAATATATCACAAATTCCTGCCAGGATTTTTTTATTGTACTGGAAACGGACCTTGTACTGGATACGCACCTTAACTAACAATACTAAAGGCCCAACCAAACGATGCTTGTTTGCTTCGCGTCTCGGAGCAAGACTGAACAAAAAGCATTGAGCATGAAAGCCTATACCCATACGTTGCTTAAGTGCTTTGTCTCTTCTTCTACTTTCTTTTTGCCAACCATTGTTGCCACATGTTCTTTTTTTATTCCATTAAAAAATAAATGTTAACATTTTATGTAATATTATGTTAAAAATAAAGATAACACATGGATGCATGCATTTGCAACCAGTGAAGAACGACTTCCGAGTCTGACCATAGCACGACTTGGTCTATTAAAATTTCGATCAGGCCCTTAATATTTGCCCAAAGCTTGGCAAGCAGCTGAGCAGCACATAATTCTAGGCGCGGTATCGATTTAGTTTTAAGCGGGGCTATTTCCGAATTTGCTGTTAGTAATCTGACAGACACACCATTTTGATCAGAAGTTCTTAAGTATATACAGCACCCAAAGGCTCTTGATGAGGCATCAGCAAAGCCATGAACTTGGCAAGATACATTTGGAGCAATGCCTACATAACGAGGGACTGAAATTGAATTAAGTTCGTCAAAACAATGTACAACGGCATGCAGATCCTTTTGCAAGTCGGTGTGTATGGGATCGTCTCAATTGAGATTTTGAAGCCACAGTTCTTGTAGAAAAATCTTTGCGCGAGTAATAAGCGGACATAAAAGCCCTAACGGGTCATACAGTCGCGATACGAATGAGAGTACCGAGCGTAAATCATCTACAAAAAGTCTTTAGCCAACGACTTTGGGGCTGAAGGATGTGTTTTAGCATGCAGATCACTTAAATATTTTAAGCATCTAATGGCTAAAAATGGTGATAAAGCCGTGCCATAAGTAACGGTGTATAAACGGTAAATGTTTAATGATTCTGCAGGCCTTTCCTTCCAGACAATTAACTGAAAGTTACGCTGGGTCTCATCAATTTCGACTTGACGGTACATCTTAGCTATGTCTGCGGTAATTGCAAAGGGATGCATTCGAAATCTTAGCAGAATTGAATATAGTGTGCGTTGGGTGGTAGGACCAACCTTCAGAATGTCGTTTAGCGACATTTGCGACGAAGTTTCACTGCAGGCATCGAATACGACTCTCAGTTTTGTAGGTGTGCTTTGCGGTTGCAGCACGCATTGATATGGAATTAAATAATGCGGCTCTCTCGGGATACTGTTATCAGTGATGCTCATATCATGCGGTTTTTCATCGGGTTTTTTTTATACCCTTAACCCATAAAATGGGTAAATAAGGGTATAATGGTTTTGTGCAAAAGTATGTAACCGGCAGAAGGAAGCATCTCCGACCCCATAAAGTATATATATTCTTGATCAGCATCAACAGCCGAGACGATGTAGCCATGTTCGTCTAAACGTCTGTCTTTCTGTCCGTCTGTATGAACGCGTGGATCTCAGAGACTACAAGAGCTAGAGACTTCAGATTTTATACATAAGTTCTCCTATACCATGAGCAGAACAAGTTTGCTTCAAATTATCGATAACTATTCTGGTTTCCGATAAACACATGGAATCGGTAACAAAAAAATATCGAATTTGGAAAACAGAACTTTAGAAATAGAACTTTTCTGAAAATTTCGTCCAAATCGGTTAAGAAACACCGGAGATATCGAATTTAATCGATTGAAGTTAAGTCAGTATACCAAAGTTTTGTATAAATTTAATTTATTTATTGCAACTGGGTTCAGGGTATCTTCTAGTCGGGCTCTCCAGACTAGAGCCTTCTTACTTGTTTAATGTTGAGAACGTTGTTTCGCAATTATAAAGTGTGGGGAATATGGAGTATAATTTTAAAATTTCTTCTTTTGAATGTGGGTAATTTTCTACTTTAACATTTTTGGTTGTTTTGAAAATGCCTTTTTAAAAAATATACGCATATTATTATAATCCAAAATTCGATGGCAAATTAAACATTGTGACTCGCCATTCATATTTTCATGAAAAAAAAATGCATTCATTTTTCAGTTTTTTACAGTGTTAAATATTTAGCATTCAGAAAAGTTGCGCAGCGAGGTCTTGCTTTGGTGAATGCTGAACAGCAACTGACTTGATTTGCTTTGCCGAAGTGGGAGCAACACAACTGCCGAAAGCCGAACAGCGTGCGCTTGTGTTAGTTTTTATATAGCGTACAGAGTAAAAAGAAAATATTACTCGCCTATAGCCAGCTATAGGAAACGCTAAATGTGGCGATCGCTGTTTTAGTGACTGGTGCCTTAAATTTAAGTTTCTTGGAACTTGTAGCGCTAGAATGTTAATTAATAAAAATAAAACTTCTTGAATATTTTTATATTTTTATTTTTTTGACGTGAAAACTTAGGCAATAAAGGTTAATTATAAAAAAAATACCGAAAAATACCAAATAACGCCAAAAGTACCAAATAATCCAAAATAAAAAAAATACCAAAAATACTAAAAATTCAAAAGTACCAAGAAATACCAATAAAATACCAGAAATCCCAAATAGTTCATTAACACCAAAAATAAAGAAAAATTCAAAACAATACAGAGAAATACAGAAACATTAAATAAAATTGTAGATATAAGTTCACTCCTTTTTTGTATAAATACAAAATAGGGATAATTCAACAAAAATTATTCAATTTTATTCATAAAAGCATGCACTCATTTCATCAATGTTTTGTTTTGACGACACATTAAACTATCGTCCGTAAACTAACTTTACAGACAACCAATTTTTTTCCAAATATTCTAACCAAAATCTTTTTTGAATAATAAAAATTATTATTTTAAATTCCTTGGTTTTTGACATTGCCACCGCATGTAAATATGCGGTGCGCATCCAAAATATTAAATTTGATATAACAATTACATGCAAGCCGTGCAAATGAAATCACTTAATTATAACTAAAAAAAAATATAAATTGTGAGAAAATTAGGTTGTGTTGAAAAACACACTTAAGTAGTTTTAACTACACAATCGTCTTCTTTTAGAGTGCGCATCACCACTCGTTTTCAAAACAATCCAGTTTTACTCGTAATCGGTGTTCTGTTTATTATATGTTTCGTTGGAACCATTCATTTTAATGGTTATAACAACTTATGATTTTCAAGTCAAGTGTAAGCCGAGTGCAACTTAATTTACTTTGGCTCCACGAAGATAGGATAGCCCTAAGATCGGCTTGCAGAACTCAATGCATTAAACTCAAGTCAAGTCATTCTTTTGCTTGCGTTGCTTTCCAAATATGCAACAGAAAAGACTCGAGCCTTTTTGTATGTACATATCTGCTATATCTTCCACAGTTTTTGAGCTAGAGCCACCAAATTTGGTGCCCAGGTAAGTGATGAATCGCATGAATTTTTAACAGTGATTAAGCTAGTTACCAAATTTTGTAGGAAGATAGCTAATGACATCCTCCAAAGATCTGCAACATTAATTTGGAGGCGACGCTCATCATTTCGCCTTCCTTATCATTTCGCCTTCCTTATCAATATAGCTAGTGACATCCGCCAAAGATCTAAATCAAACTATCTTTGAAAGCATTGCCTACCCCTCGCTCTCGTACTACCCCATTGCAAGCAGACCTATTTACACCCGTTTAAATACAGGTATCAGAGTATACTGCAGTCGGTTTCGTTTTACTGCTTTGTTATAACTTGTTTAAATTTGTTTTTTTAATTTTTGTCAGTTATTGTGTTTTGTTCTGTACTATTGGCTTACTCATATTTAATTTAATTCTTTCACACCAATATTTATTTTTTGTTCCGTTATAGATATTTTCTTCAAGAAATTCAGCTCGGTGAAACCTTAATTGCTCGTGGCGATTTCGAGAGTGGCGTGGAGCATTTAGCCAATGCAATTGTTGTGTGCGGACAACCAGCACGCCTGCTGCAAGTGCTACAATCGTCCTTACCGTCTCAAGTGTTTGCCATATTAATAATAAAAATGCAAGAATTTGGAAATCGGGCCACAGAATCTAGCGAAGGATTGTTCGGTCCTGGATCATGTGCGTTAAAAATTGATAGCACAACTAACATTTTAGAAAGTTCTGCCACTATCGATGATTTAGAATAAATTTGATGATTTGCAGAAAAACCTGGCATACATATTTGATCAAAACTAGCTAAGTACTAAATTGTGTAATTCAATAAAGTCTAATTGAAATGTATTGCATAAACTATATTTTTGAATTCTTTCTAATATGACTTGTATCACATGCACTCTGATTGCAAAGGTAGGACCATATTGGTGTTGTGAAATGTCCGTTTTTCTAGCTGTCAGTGTCAACTTTATTTTTCGTACCCTTAAGGGTTGTTGAAAAATATATATTGTGGCGTCGTCTGTCAAATTTTTTAGCCAAAAAGATAAGTTTATGTTTTTTTCAGAAATAATTGAATTTATTTAAATGTGAGTATTGTCATGCAGCAACACATAGCGTCACATATTTAAGGTCGCGTGTTGGATGCAATTAGGTCTTTGCAAGTATCATTTGCTTGTCAAATAGTGTCAATATTATCGACTAATTATCGGTTTACCAACCCCTCCCTCACGCAAAAATGGCAAAACTTTATATTTCCTTCAGCTTAATACCCAATTCACACTAGGGCACATCACGGGGAACGATGAGAAGATGTGAAATTCGTGTTCACATTGCAACATCTAACATCAAGCGTAAATAATCGAAAACTTTTAGAAGCGGATAATGACGCTGCAGCGATTCAACAATATACAGAACCTCAGACTTAAAACAAATTGTTGAGTCGTCACCCTTTATTCAAAGCAAATCAAGAGTAATATGTGGCACTAATGTTCCTCTGCTTCTAATTGGACCGTTATATGCTTATGCGTTTTCAACAGCAGCCTTGGAGTCGCAAAAGACATTTAATTATCATTTGTCAAAGGCCAGGCGCGTTGTTGAAAATGCCTTTGGGCATTTATCGGCAAAGGGCTAGACAGCCGCCCAAGACACAATGCAGTTTTTATAACGTGCTGCTGCATTTTGCATAATATTTTAAACAATCATAACAGCAAAATAAATGCAAATTGGCACGATGCTGCGAATATTAACAGCCGAATTCAGCCGGATCAAACCAAACTTGCCTCTGACATCGAATTTCCACCGGAGCAAATTATGTCAGCCATTGGTAGATCAATGACTAACAACTAAAAACTGATGAAATTATCAGAGGTTTCCAGCGAATTCGGTTTGAGATATTATAAAATATTTTTATTTAACGATGTTCTTTATGCGAAGATTGGAGACGAACTAACTAAAACTCAAAAGTGTGTAAGACATACGCTCAAAGCGTATTCTCTTTTCTTGTTTTACATTCTTATTCTTATAACTGTAAATATGCTCTTTTTCATTTTGAGCATCAATGTATACACACTAACATTAGATCAAATTCAACAATGTAAACACACTAACATTAGATAAAATTCAACACCCTTCCTCAATGTGAGTCGGTGTACATTGTCACAATCATTTTAAATTCATAAAATTTACAAAATAATAATGTTTCTGCTTTGACAGGTTTTTTGTGAGTACATCGACAATCGTATCATTTGTTGAAACGTACTTTAACTCCACGTCGCCTTTCTGGATGACTTCACGAACGAAATGATACCTGATGTCGATGTGCTTCGACCTTGCATGGTAAACCGGATTTCTAGCCAAATCCTGTACACTGAGATTGTCTCCGTAGGCCACCGTGGGAGTATCTTCTCGACCACATCCAATCTCAATTAACAACCGCCTTAAATAAAGCGCTTCTTTTGTAGCCGCTGACAGAGCCATGTACTACTCAACGCTACGCAGTCCTGTTTTTCTGACTTCCATGAATTGGGGCCTCCTGTTAAAAGGAATCTCCTGATCGACGATTACTGATATCGCCGCCCCAGTCTGCATCCACGAAGCCTTTGAGCCCTTGGCCACCTGCACAATAGTGTAGTTTTTTGTCTATTGTGCCCGCTAGATATCTCATCACATGTTTGACTCCACAAACATGTTCCCCGTGGAGGTCCTTGTTACGCTGCGTCTAACTTCTGGTTCCATTCCCTTCCTGCTTGCTTTAGCCCATAGATTGCCTTGTTGAGCCGCAATACCTTCTCTTTGTTGCCCATGTCTATATATCCTTCTGGCTGTTTCATATAGACTACATCGCTTAACTCGCTGTTAAGATACGCCGTGCAGACGTCCATTTGATGCAGATACAATTCCAGCTCAACAGCCAGAGCTAAAACAAGTCGAATCGTTTCATATCGGCACACTGGTGAGAATGTCTCCTTGTAATTCACACCGAATTTCTGGGAGCATCCTTTAGCTACCAGCCGCGCTTTGTAGCGCTCAGGTTTGCCGTTGCTATCCCTCTTAATTGTGTATACCCACCTGCAACCAATAACCTGTTGCGCTTTGGGTAAATCTACCAATGTCTACGTTCCATTCTCCACTAATGCATTAAACTCAGCATTCATGGCTGCCTGCCAAAACGTTTTCTTATTACTGCTGTGGGCTTCTTTGTAAGTCTGTGGCAATGGAACTTCTACTCCTAGCATTGCGTTAATAACATTGTAACTTTTCTTTGGTCGCCCTGGTTTGCCTGTGCGAACCAAACTTGGTCTTCCTGGACCAATCTTGACAGCTTCCATCTGTGGTTGCTCCACATTTTGCGACTCCTCCTACTCGCTCTGGTTACTGTCCTCATCTTGCTCAGATTCGTCTGCGCTGACATACTCTTCACTTAGTACTTCTTCTGGAAATTCGTCTTGCCTGCATTGCAACTGCAACTTGACCACATCCCGCTTTGATGTGTCCGACGATATTTCAGCAACTGGAATCGTAACTCAAATCGGCGCATCCGTGCAAGTTTCATCGAATTAAACATCGCGTTTTATAACGACCTCCTGTTTCTTTTCATCATACAGCCTGTATGCCTTAGAAACACGAGAATATCCAACGAAGCGATATTCTTGCCCCTTGGGCTTAAATTTGCCATGGCGTGTCTTATCTAGACCAACTGCCACTGACCCAAATATCTTCATATGCTGCACGTTGGGCTTCCTGCCACTCCATGCCTCATGTGGAGTCTTACCTTCCAGAGCCGTAGTTGGTGACCCGTTTCGAATGTAGCACGCTGTCTGCACTGCCTCTGCCCATAAGTATTCCGGCATCTTTGCATGCCCAAGCATACTCCTAGCCATCTCAATTAGAGTTCGATTAGCCCGTTCTGCCACACCATTCTGCTGTGGGCTATACGGTACCGTAAGCTGACGTTCAATGCCATGCTGCTTGAACAGTGCTTCAAACCGTGCGTTATCGTATTCGCGCCCATTGTCGCTACGTACATCTTTTATCTTATGTCCAGTCTGGCGCTCTGCCATATTTTTTAATTCAACAAATTTCTCGTACACCTCGTATTTGGACTTGAGAAAGTATGTGAATATGCGCCGAGACATGTCATCGATGAATGTGCAAAAATATGCTGACCCGCCAAGTGATCGCGTCTCAATTGGCCCACATAAATCTGTATGTACTAATTCTAGTAGGTGCCCTGCGCGATTTTCCGATACTGGAAATGGCTGAGTATGAATCTTACTTTTCATAACGGTCGACATTGCAACTTATTTGAAAAATCCACATTATCAATACCTTGCACCATATTATTTTTCACTAATTTCATCAGACTTGCATTATTTAGATGGCCATACCTATTGTGCCAAGTATGTGCACTAGTCTGCGCTGCGCCCAAGCATACGTTTCCTCTGTTCTCGAACAAAAATAGTTTATTTTTCTTCTGGGCTTCTAATACTTTTTCGCTGTCCTGGCGCACAATTGCTTGGTCTTTACAAAAAGTATCTGTACAGCCCCGCTCGACTGCACGAATCACTGACATAAAATTTCCCGTTATGTCTGGTACATGCAAAACATTTTCCAGTGTAAGAACGCAAAACTCAGTTTCTAGCCTTACGCTGCCTTTGCCAACTGCTCGCATTAGGTTATTGTCAGCCAACACAACATCTTCTATTTGCGAAACGTAATTTGCAAACATACTGCGCACTGCACACATATGTGCCGTCGCGCTACTATCCAGGCACCAGCCGGTGAAATCCAGATCGCTCGACTTGTTTACCGTTCGAACTGTATATGAGCGCTGCTGCTGCGTTGTTGTTTCTTCCTTGTGTTTGCTGTTGCATTCACTTTTGTAATGACCACGACGCCCGCAGTTGTAGCATTCGACGTTCGCTTTGTCGAACTTCTTTTTGCGCGCTTTTTCTGGCGGCGCTCTGGCATCATATGCCTGCTGCTCATAATTTACTTTGAGCCCTTCACAGCAACTTAATTTTGAGTGCATCTAGAGAGGGCAAACTGTCGCGCGTTTCCATGGCTATGACGAAATTTTCAAATTCCTTGTTCAAACTTGAAAGCAATATAATCACTGTTAACTCGTTAGCTAACTTTATATCGACCTCTGCAAGCTGATCCACAATTGCGCAAAATGCATTTATATGCGCACTCATATCGCATCGCACTCATATCGATATAGAAAAGATTTTCTTACCGGGCCAGTCGGACGATGTACATCACTGAGCTTTTTCCAAGCCGCTGCCGCCGTTGTACAGCCCTTGATATAACACAACTGTGTCACCTTGACGCTCAGAGTAATCATCGCTAGTGCTTTCTGATCGAGTCCGTCCCAGACTATTCCACCGTCACCTTCAGGTCGCGTCCCATCAATAACCTTCGATAGGTCTGCGTGCACCAACACGCTGCGCATTTGTATGCTCCAGGAATCATAATTCCCTAAGTCCAACTTGTCAATTTGGTACATAGAACTAATTTTTAAATATTTTAACTGCGTAACTCGCGTTATCCCGCAGACTCAAAACCAAAAAATTTTATTTGTGCAGAACAACGATTCCTGGGCCCATCCTGGTGAAATTATTAGAGGTTTCCAGCGAATTCGGTTTGAGAAATTATAAACTATTTTTATTTAACGATGTGCTTCATGCGAAGATTGGAGGCGAACTAACTAAAACTCAAAAGTGTGTAAAGGCCTATTTACTCTTGACTTCACTTAACTTAACTTAACGTAAGAGTCAGCTGACTCAATCTGCCTTATGGCTGTCAATGCAAGCGTTTACTCTCAACTTAACGTAACTTAACTTAATTCTGAACCTGCAGGTTGCAGATTCTTACGTTAAGTTCTTAAGTTGAACAGTGTTGATTAACATGAAAATCAAACAGCTGATCAAAAACTGTGATGCAAAACGTTTAACGCTCTACAAAATGTTTACAAAATCAAATATTCAAATGGATGAAGATAAATTTATTATTTTAGTACAAAATCATGCTTTATTATATGATAAAAAGTCAAAAGACTTTAAAAATATAATTAAAAAAAGAGAAGTTTGGGCTGCAATTGCCAAAGAACTTGGTTGCAACGTTGTATTCAAAATGCGCCAATGAGCGGTCAATATATTTTTCTGTGTTTAACAGCACTGCTAACATAATTCTACAGCACTGACACACTGATTTCTTAAGTTAAGTTAAGTTGAGAGTAAACGCATACATTCCTTAAGTTAAGTTACGTTAAGTTAAGTTAAGTTAAGTCAAGAGTAAATAGGCCTTAAGACATACGCTCAAAGCGTATTCTCTTTGCTTGTTTTACATTCTTATTCTTATAACTGTAAATATGCTCTTTTTCATTTTGAGCATCAATTCATACACACTAACATTAGATCAAATTCAACAATGTATACACACTAACATTAGATCAAATTCAACATAAACAAAAAATTAACTTAATAAATAAATACCAAAACCAATTTCGAATTTTTTTCAGTCTCAAAGGCTGGCTTCTTCTAGTAAAGGTCCGTTTCCAGTACAATAAAAAAATCCTGGCAGGAATTTGTGATATATTTTGGAAGCGTGGGCACAAGATTTTATAGTGTGACCATAGTCCACTAATTTGTGGTAAAAATATGGCATTTTGCCTTATATAGCTTAAGAGATACATGGTCACACTCAAATTTAAAAAGTAAACAAACCCACAGATAAAAAATAAAAAAGAAAAGATGAATTGCTGTCCTGGGCACAAAAATATATATGATTTGGTATTTCCTGCGCCCAGCGCCAGTGTGTACATCAGCGACCGGCAAAGTTAGCGTTTCCTATAGCTGGCTATAGGGCAGCAATTTTTTCGTTTTAAGGTCCGTATCCAGTACAGCGAAAAAAAAATTTTTCATACAAAATCGTCGCAGCAGGAATTGTTTTTTTTTGGCTGCGTGTGTTCTAGGTATCCAGTAACGTAGCAAAAATACTAAACTGCTTATCGATAGTATCGATGTATTTAATATGTACACACTGGCGCTGGGCGCAGGAAATACCAAATCATATATCTTTTTGTGCCCAGGCCAGCAACCAACATTTATAAAACGACAAGTTATAAATAATAATGGAAAGGAAAACTGAAAAACGGGTTTAAAAGTATTAGCACTGCAACAACATATGATTCAACAACGGAATAAGCATATTCGCACTATTCATCTTTTTTTTTTTATTTTGTGTTTGTGGGTTTGTTTACTTTTTAAATTTGATGCCTCAGTGTGACCATGTATCTCTTAAGCTATATAAGGCAAAATGCCATATTTTTACTAAAAATTAGTGGACTATGGTCACACTATAAAATCTTGTGTCCACGCTTCCAAAATATATCACAAATTCCTGCCAGGAATTTTTTATTGTACTGGAACCGGACCTTTACACTGTACGCTATAAAACAACTAATACAAGCGCACGCTGTTCGGCTTTCGGCAGTTGTGTTGCTCCCACTTCGGCAAAGCAAATCAAGTCAGTTGCTGTTCAGCATTCACCAAGGCAAGACCTCGCTGCGCAATTTTTCTGAATGCCAAATATTAAACACTGCAAAAAAACTAAAAAATGAATGAATTTTTTTTCAATGAATGTTTAATTTGCCACCAAATTTTAGATTGTTGCAATATATATTTTTTAAAAAGGCATTTTCAAAACAAGCACAGCAACTATGAATTGCTTGAAAAAAATGATTTGATTTGCCAACATATTCATTTTTCTCAGTGCACTGTTTTCTTCGTGCGCGAACACAGTTTTCAATACAAGCAAAGAGCAATAAAAGTATAGATGTGTGAGTTTGCCGGTCGCTGGTGTACAAATTGTATAAATCGATACTATCGATAAGCAGTTTAGTATTTTTTGCTACGTTGCTAGATACCTAGAACACACGCAGCCAAAAAAAACAATTCCTGCTGCGACGATTTTGTATGGAAAAATTTTTTTTTTGCTGTAGCTTCGTATCCAGTACAGCAAAAAAAAAATTTTTCAGGTTCGTATCCAGTTCAGCAAAAAAAATTTTTCCATTCAAAATGGTAAATTGTACACACTGGCGCTGGGCGCAGGAAATACCAAATCATATATATTTTTGTGCCCAGGACAGCAACCAACATTTATAAAACGACAAGTTATAAATAATAATGGAAAGGAAAACTGAAAAACGGGTTTAAAAGTATTGGCACTGCAACAACATATGATACCAACAACGGAATAAGCATATTCGCACTATTCATCTTTTTTTTTTTATTTTTATTTGTGGGTTTGTTTACTTTTTAAATTTGATGCCTCAGTGTGACCATGTATCTCTTAAGCTATATAAGGTCAAATGCCATATTTTTACCACAAATTAGTGGACTATGGTCACACTATAAAATCTTGTGCCCACGCTTCCAAAATATATCACAAATTCCTGCCAGGATTTTTTTATTGTACTGGAAACGGACCTTGTACTGGATACGCACCTTAACTAACAATACTAAAGGCCCAACCAAACGATGCTTGTTTGCTTCGCGTCTCGGAGCAAGACTGAGCAAAAAGCATTGAGCATGAAAGCCTATACCCATACGTTGCTTAAGTGCTTTGTCTCTTCTTCTACTTTCTTTTTGCCAACCATTGTTGCCACATGTTCTTTTTTTATTCCATTAAAAAATAAATGTTAACATTTTATGTAATATTATGTTAAAAATAAAGATAACACATGGATGCATGCATTTGCAACCAGTGAAGAACGACTTCCGAGTCTGACCATAGCACGACTTGGTCTATTAAAATTTCGATCAGGCCCTTAATATTTGCCCAAAGCTTGGCAAGCAGCTGAGCAGCACATAATTCTAGGCGCGGTATCGATTTAGTTTTAAGCGGGGCTATTTCCGAATTTGCTGTTAGTAATCTGACAGACACACCATTTTGATCAGAAGTTCTTAAGTATATACAGCACCCAAAGGCTCTTGATGAGGCATCAGCAAAGCCATGAACTTGGCAAAATACATTTGGAGCAATGCCTACATAACGAGGGACTGAAATTGAATTAAGTTCGTCAAAACAATGTACAACGGCATGCAGATCCTTTTGCAAGTCGGTGTGTATGGGATCGTCTCAATTGAGATTTTGAAGCCACAGTTCTTGTAGAAAAATCTTTGCGCGAGTAATAAGCGGACATAAAAGCCCTAACGGGTCATACAGTCGCGATACGAATGAGAGTACCGAGCGTAAATCATCTACAAAAAGTCTTTAGCCAACGACTTTGGGGCTGAAGGATGTGTTTTAGCATGCAGATCACTTAAATATTTTAAGCATCTAATGGCTAAAAATGGTGATAAAGCCGTGCCATAAGTAACGGTGTATAAACGGTAAATGTTTAATGATTCTGCAGGCCTTTCCTTCCAGACAATTAACTGAAAGTTACGCTGGGTCTCATCAATTTCGACTTGACGGTACATCTTAGCTATGTCTGCGGTAATTGCAAAGGGATGCATTCGAAATCTTAGCAGAATTGAATATAGTGTGCGTTGGGTGGTAGGACCAACCTTCAGAATGTCGTTTAGCGACATTTGCGACGAAGTTTCACTGCAGGCATCGAATACGACTCTCAGTTTTGTAGGTGTGCTTTGCGGTTGCAGCACGCATTGATATGGAATTAAATAATGCGGCTCTCTCGGGATACTGTTATCAGTGATGCTCATATCATGCGGTTTTTCATCGGGTTTTTTTTATACCCTTAACCCATAAAATGGGTAAATAAGGGTATAATGGTTTTGTGCAAAAGTATGTAACAGGCAGAAGGAAGCATCTCCGACCCCATAAAGTATATATATTCTTGATCAGCATCAACAGCCGAGACGATGTAGCCATGTTCGTCTAAACGTCTGTCTTTCTGTCCGTCTGTATGAACGCGTGGATCTCAGAGACTACAAGAGCTAGAGACTTCAGATTTTATACATAAGTTCTCCTATACCATGAGCAGAACAAGTTTGCTTCAAATTATCGATAACTATTCTGGTTTCCGATAAACACATGGAATCGGTAACAAAAAAATATCGAATTTGGAAAACAGAACTTTAGAAATAGAACTTTTCTGAAAATTTCGTCCAAATCGGTTAAGAAACACCGGAGATATCGAATTTAATCGATTGAAGTTAAGTCAGTATACCAAAGTTTTGTATAAATTTAATTTATTTATTGCAACTGGGTTCAGGGTATCTTCTAGTCGGGCTCTCCAGACTAGAGCCTTCTTACTTGTTTAATGTTGAGAACGTTGTTTCGCAATTATAAAGTGTGGGGAATATGGAGTATAATTTTAAAATTTCTTCTTTTGAATGTGGGTAATTTTCTACTTTAACATTTTTGGTTGTTTTGAAAATGCCTTTTTAAAAAATATACGCATATTATTATAATCCAAAAATCGATGGCAAATTAAACATTGTGACATCCATATTTTCATTGAAAAAAAATGCATTCATTTTTCAGTTTTTTACAGTGTTAAATATTTAGCATTCAGAAAAGTTGCGCAGCGAGGTCTTGCCTTGGTGAATGCTGAACAGCAACTGACTTGATTTGCTTTGCCGAAGTGGGAGCAACACAACTGCCGAAAGCCGAACAGCGTGCGCTTGTGTTAGTTTCTTTTATAGCGTACAGAGTAAAAAGAAAATATTACTCGCCTATAGCCAGCTATAGGAAACGCTAAATGTGCCGATCGCTGTTTTAGTGACTGGTGCCTTAAATTTAAGTTTCTTGGAACTTGTAGCGCTAGAATGTTAATTAATAAAAATAAAACTTCTTGAATATTTTTATATTTTTATTTTTTTGACGTGAAAACTTAGGCAATAAAGGTTAATTATAAAAAAAATACCGAAAAATACCAAATAACGCCAAAAGTACCAAATAATCCAAAATAAAAAAATACCAAAAATACTAAAAATTCAAAAGTACCAAGAAATACCAATAAAATACCAGAAATCCCAAATAGTTCATTAACACCAAAAATAAAGAAAAATTCAAAACAATACAGAGAAATACAGAAACATTAAATAAAATTGTAGATATAAGTTCACTCCTTTTTGTATAAATACAAAATAGGGATAATTCAACAAAAATTATTCAATTTTATTCATAAAAGCATGCACTCATTTCATCAATGTTTTGTTTTGACGACACATTAAACTATCGTCCGTAAACTAACTTTACAGACAACCAATTTTTTTCCAAATATTCTAACCAAAATCTTTTTTGAATAATAAAAATTATTATTTTAAATTCCTTGGTTTTTGACATTGCCACCGCATGTAAATATGCGGTGCGCATCCAAAATATTAAATTTGACATAACAATTACATGCAAGCCGTGCAAATGAAATCACTTAATTATAACTAAAAAAAATATAAATTGTGAGAAAATTAGGT
This sequence comes from Scaptomyza montana, assembly GCA_018904305.1. NCBI lineage: Eukaryota > Metazoa > Arthropoda > Insecta > Diptera > Drosophilidae > Scaptomyza > Scaptomyza montana. The sequence continues at coordinate 2,603,301 of JAEIGR010000010.1, forward strand.
TGTGTTGAAAAACACACTTAAGTAGTTTTAACTACACAATCGTCTTCTTTTAGAGTGCGCATCACCACTCGTTTTCAAAACGATCCAGTTTTACTCGTAATCGGTGTTCTGTTTATTATATGTTTCGTTGGAACCATTCATTTTAATGGTTATAACAACTTATGATTTTCAAGTCAAGTGTAAGCCGAGTGCAACTTAATTTACTTTGGCTCCACGAAGATAGGATAGCCCTAAGATCGGCTTGCAGAACTCAATGCATTAAACTCAAGTCAAGTCATTCTTTTGCTTGCGTTGCTTTCCAAATATGCAACAGAAAAGACTCGAGCCTTTTTGTATGTACATATCTGCTATATCTTCCACAGTTTTTGAGCTAGAGCCACCAAATTTGGTGCCCAGGTAAGTGATGAATCGCATGAATTTTTAACAGTGATTAAGCTAGTTACCAAATTTTGTAGGAAGATAGCTAATGACATCCTCCAAAGATCTGCAACATTAATTTGGAGGCGACGCTCATCATTTCGCCTTCCTTATCAAATTGAAAATCACCATATCTTCCACAGTTTTTTTTTGCTAGAGTCACCAAATTAAGTGGCAATATAGCTAGTGACATCCGCCAAAGATCTAAATCAAACTATCTTTGAAAGCATTGCCTACCCCTCGCTCTCGTACTACCCCATTGCAAGCAGACCTATTTACACCCGTTTAAATACAGGTATCAGAGTATACTGCAGTCGGTTTCGTTTTACTGCTTTGTTATAACTTGTTTAAATTTGTTTTTTTAATTTTTGTCAGTTATTGTGTTTTGTTCTGTACTATTGGCTTACTCATATTTAATTTAATTCTTTCACACCAATATTTATTTTTTGTTCCGTTATAGATATTTTCTTCAAGAAATTCAGCTCGGTGAAACCTTAATTGCTCGTGGCGATTTCGAGAGTGGCGTGGAGCATTTAGCCAATGCAATTGTTGTGTGCGGACAACCAGCACGCCTGCTGCAAGTGCTACAATCGTCCTTACCGTCTCAAGTGTTTGCCATATTAATAATAAAAATGCAAGAATTTGGAAATCGGGCCACAGAATCTAGCGAAGGATTGTTCGGTCCTGGATCATGTGCGTTAAAAATTGATAGCACAACTAACATTTTAGAAAGTTCTGCCACTATCGATGATTTAGAATAAATTTGATGATTTGCAGAAAAACCTGGCATACATATTTGATCAAAACTAGCTAAGTACTAAATTGTGTAATTCAATAAAGTCTAATTGAAATGTATTGCATAAACTATATTTTTGAATTCTTTCTAATATGACTTGTATCACATGCACTCTGATTGCAAAGGTAGGACCATATTGGTGTTGTGAAATGTCCGTTTTTCTAGCTGTCAGTGTCAACTTTATTTTTTCGTACCCTTAAGGGTTGTTGAAAAATATATATTGTGGCGTCGTCTGTCAAATTTTTTAGCCAAAAAGATAAGTTTATGTTTTTTTCAGAAATAATTGAATTTATTTAAATGTGAGTATTGTCATGCAGCAACACATAGCGTCACATATTTAAGGTCGCGTGTTGGATGCAATTAGGTCTTTGCAAGTATCATTTGCTTGTCAAATAGTGTCAATATTATCGACTAATTATCGGTTTACCAACCCCTCCCTCACGCAAAAATGGCAAAACTTTATATTTCCTTCAGCTTAATACCCAATTCACACTAGGGCACATCACGGGGAACGATGAGAAGATGTGAAATTCGTGTTCACATTGCAACATCTAACATCAAGCGTAAATAATCGAAAACTTTTAGAAGCGGATAATGACGCTGCAGCGATTCAACAATATACAGAACCTCAGACTTAAAACAAATTGTTGAGTCGTCACCCTTTATTCAAAGCAAATCAAGAGTAATATGTGGCACTAATGTTCCTCTGCTTCTAATTGGACCGTTATGAAAGCATATGCGTTTTCAACAGCAGCCTTGGAGTCGCAAAAGACATTTAATTATCATTTGTCAAAGGCCAGGCGCGTTGTTGAAAATGCCTTTGGGCATTTATCGGCAAAGGGCTAGACAGCCGCCCAAGACACAATGCGGTTTTTATAACGTGCTGCTGCATTTTGCATAATATTTTAAACAATCATAACAGCAAAATAAATGCAAATTGGCACGATGCTGCGAATATTAACAGCCGAATTCAGCCGGATCAAACCAAACTTGCCTCTGACATCGAATTTCCACCGGAGCAAATAATGTCAGCCATTGGTAGATCAATGACTAACAACTAAAAACTGATGAAATTATCAGAGGTTTCCAGCGAATTCGGTTTGAGATATTATAAAATATTTTTATTTAACGATGTTCTTTATGCGAAGATTGGAGACGAACTAACTAAAACTCAAAAGTGTGTAAGACATACGCTCAAAGCGTATTCTCTTTTCTTGTTTTACATTCTTATTCTTATAACTGTAAATATGCTCTTTTTCATTTTGAGCATCAATGTATACACACTAACATTAGATCAAATTCAACAATGTAAACACACTAACATTAGATAAAATTCAACACCCTTCCTCAATGTGAGTCGGTATACATTGTCACAATCATTTTAAATTCATAAAATTTACAAAATAATAATGTTTCTGCTTTGACAGGTTTTTTGTGAGTACATCGACAATCGTATCATTTGTTGAAACGTACTTTAACTCCACGTCGCCTTTCTGGATGACTTCACGAACGAAATGATACCTGATGTCGATGTGCTTCGACCTTGCATGGTAAACCGGATTTCTAGCTAAATCCTGTACACTAAGATTGTCTCCGTAGACCGCCGTGGGAGTATCTTCTCGACCACATCCAATATCAATTAACAACCGCCTTAAATAAAGCGCTTCTTTTGTAGCCGCTGACAGAGCCATGTACTACTCAACGCTACGCAGTCCTGTTTTTCTGACTTCCATGAATTGGGGCCTCCTGTTAAAAGGAATCTCCTGATCGACGATTACTGATATCGCCGCCCCAGTCTGCATCCACGAAGCCTTTGAGCCCTTGGCCACCTGCACAATAGTGTAGTTTTTTGTCTATTGTGCCCGCTAGATATCTCATCACATGTTTGACTCCACAAACATGTTCCCCGTAGGGGTCCTTGTTACGCTGCGCCAACTTTACAACAGAATGATAGATATCTGGCCCAGATGTTAATGCTAGTCACATTAACTCGCCAATTGCTGACTGATATGCCATTGCATCTTCAGACACGCAATTCTCGTTGCTGCACGCCACCTGGAATCCTGCATCCAAAGGCCTACTGGCCTGCATTGCTCCATCTTATGCCGCTGCAGCATATCCTTGATGTACAACGCCTGGTTCATCTTTATGTTGCCAGTTTCACCATCTCGCTCGATCTGCATGCCTAGGAACTTTTTCATAGGACCCATGTCGACACATTCGAACTTCATTGCTGTCATTGACTTAATACGCAATAAGTCTGTCTTCTTCTGGCATGGTATAAGCAGATCATCAACATAGATTAGTACCAAACAAATATTACCTTCTATATCCTGTTTATATAGGCACGGCTCGTTCTTGCATGGGATGAAACCGATTCCTTGTAGTACAGAGTCTAACTTCTGGTTTCACTCCCTTCCTGCTTGCTTTAGCCCATAGATTGCCTTGTTGAGCCGCAATACCTTCTCTTTGTTGCCCATGTCTATATATCCTTCTGGCTGCTTCATTTAGACTACATCGCTTAACTCGCTGTTAAGATACGCCGTGCAGACGTCCATTTGATGCAGATACAATTCCAGCTCAACAGCCAGAGCTAAAACAAGTCGAATCGTTTCATATCGGCACACTGGTGAGAATGTCTCCTTGTAATTCACACCGAATTTCTGGGAGCATCCTTTAGCTACCAGCCGCGCTTTGTAGCGCTCAGGTTTGCCGTTGCCACCTGCAACCAATAACCTGTTGCGCTTTGGGTAAATCTACCAATGTCTACGTTCCATTCTCCACTAATGCATTAAACTCAGCATTCATGGCTGCCTGATAAAACGTTTTCTTATTACTGCTGTGGGCTTCTTTGTAAGTCTGTGGCAATGGAACTTCTACTCCTAACATTGCGTTAATAATATTGTAACTTTTCTTTGGTCGCCCTGGTTTGCCTGTGCGAACCAAACTTGGTCTTCCTGGACCAATCCTGACAGCTTCCGCCTGTGGTTGCTCCACATTTTGCGACTCCTCCTACTCGCTCTGGTTACTGTCCTCATCTTGCTCAGATTCGTCTGCGCTGACATACTCTTCACTTAGTACTTCTTCTGGAAATTCGTCTTGCCTGCATTGCAACTGCAACTTGACCACATCCCGCTTTGATGTGTCCGACGATTTTTCAGAAACTGGAATCGTAACTAAAGTCGGCGCATCCGTGCAAGTTTCATCGAATTAAACATTGCGTTTTATAACGACCTCCTGTTTCTTTTCATCATACAGCCTGTATGCCTTAGAAACACGAGAATATCCAACGAAGCGATATTCTTGCCCCTTGGGCTTAAATTTGCCATGGCGTGTCTTATCTAGACCAACTGCCAGTGACCCAAATATCTTCATATGCTGCACGTTGGGCTTCCTGCCACTCCATGCCTCATGTGGAGTCTTACCTTCCAGAGCCGTAGTTGGTGACCCGTTTCGAATGTAGCACGCTGTCTGCACTGCCTCTGCCCATAAGTATTCCGGCATCTTTGCATGCCCAAGCATACTCCTAGCCATCTCAATTAGAGTTCGATTAGCCCGTTCTGCCACACCATTCTGCTGTGGGCTATACGGTACCGTAAGCTGACGTTCAATGCCATGCTGCTTGAACAATGCTTCAAACCGTGCGTTATCGTATTCGCGCCCATTGTCGCTACGTACATCTTTTATCATATGTCCAGTCTGGCGCTCTGCCATATTTTTTAATTCAACAAATTTCTCGTACACCTCGTATTTGGACTTGAGAAAGTATGTGAATATGCGCCGAGTCATGTCATCGATGAATGTGCAAAAATATGCTGACCCGCCAAGTGATCGCGTCTCAATTGGCCCACATAAATCTGTATGTACTAATTCTAGTAGGTGCCCTGCGCGATTTTCCGATACTGGAAATGGCTGAGTATGAATCTTACTTTTCATAACGGTCGACATTGCAACTTATTTGAAAAATCCACATTATCAATACCTTGCACCATATTATTTTTCACTTAATTCATCAGACTTGCATTATTTAGATGGCCATACCTATTGTGCCAAGTATGTGCACTAGTCTGCGCTGCGCCCAAACATACTTTTCCTCTGTTCTCGAACAAAAATAGTTTATTTTTCTTCTGGGCTTCTAATACTTTTTCGCTGTCCTGGCGCACAATTGCTTGGTCTTTACAAAAAGTATCTGTACAGCCCCGCTCGACTGCACGACTCACTGACATAAAATTTCCCGTTATGTCTGGTACATGCAAAACATTTTCCAGTGTAAGAACGCAAAACCCAGTTTCTAGCCTTACGCTGCCTTTGCCAACTGCTCGCATTAGGTTATTGTCAGCCAACACAACATCTTCTATTTGCGAAACGTAATTTGCAAACATACTGCGCACTGCACACATATGTGCCGTCGCGCTACTATCCAGGCACCAGCCGGTTAAATCCAGATCGCTCGACTTGTTTACCGTTCGAACTGTATATGAGCGCTGCTGCTGCGTTGTTGTTTCTTCCTTGTGTTTGCTGTTGCATTCACTTTTGTAATGACCACGACGCACAGTGGGGTGAGAGACCCCAAAAGTGACGATTAATTCAACCGTCCAAAAATTTTACCATGTTATAATTTTGTATTATGTATTTGAACAATAAAAATACAATTCATTAACTTTTGAGTATTCCGTGGAGTATTTTTTATTTTTTAAATTATTTTATTTAAGCCAATTTTCCTAATATTCGGTTTTTTTTTACAACATAAATAGCAATTTCATAAATTTTAACGCTGAAATTTTTCCCTTATCTATTATATACCCATGGAGACTATATTCATGAAGAATAATAAGAATAAGAAACGGTTTACTATATAATATATCTGCCATAGAAACAACACGCTAAAAATGCATGAAAATCTTTTTTTGAATTGAATTCAAATTTTCTGGTGCTGAGTTTCGAATAATGCTATATTGATGCCAGGACAACTTTGCATCAACCAACACAGCCAACGCGTCTTCTTTAGACAGCATAGTGATCTCCAAACTGTTGTCAATGATTTTCTTGTAGCTTGTCGCAGTTATTGGGGAAGAAACAGCCACAGCCATAACTATTTTTGACGCATTTACGTTACCACATTTCCTTAACTGGGTTTGCGTTGCAAAAGCTAGTTCTGGCAAAGGAGTGCTTTCTCTTAAAGATTTTGTTTTCTTTAATTTAGCATCAACTCCATATTCCTCAAAAGAAAGTTCCTTCTGGCCGCGCTTTGAAGTTCTTGAATTAAAAGAAATCTTTGACTTTAGCCAATCCGTATAGGTATTTACAAATCGACTGTGTGTCCGACTTCATCTTATCCATCGACACTTAAGCCCACGGATGAAATCATTCATTTCGCGCTCGAATTCCGGTACATCATCATCTGATGGCTTAACAATATTCCTCACGTATTCAGATAAGAAAGATAACTTGTCCGTATAATTTGTTTGGCCGCTGTCTTTCATTATTACGTAGAGTTGAAGGCGAGTAAATTCGATTGAATTTGCATGTTCTTAAATGTTGAAACATATTATATATTAATATATTATTATATATTTATTATATACCGGTTACAAACCAACACCCTAGCTAAAGACAAGAAACACAATTAAAAGCGTACTGTTTATTACTCATTGAAGAGACAGATATATTTTATATAATGACACAGTAAGACAATCATAATAACAAGTTCACAGTTAATAAGAGTAATCTAGTACATACGCTGTACTTCGCTTCCATTTCTTCGTAAAATATATTTAATAATAAAGCTGGGCTTAAAGTTGATCTTTCACTAATTAATTACAATTGAAAGACAGCTGACCAAAACAGCTGACCAAAACAGCTCACCGAAACAGGTGACCAACTCTGTTTTGAGATTAACCGCGCAACTTTGAATTCAAATAACTCTCTTGGGGCAGAACGGGGCGCAAAACCCCTTGGTGGGCACTTAAGTAGATATGTGATACATAAACTAAAAAAATAATGGTTACGTTTGAAGCAACTTTTGCCTATCTAAAGATAAAAATACCTCTAATTTTACAAGTGCTTTTTATTAAAATTTTTTTCACAATATTTACTAAAAACTTTGGATTCAAAAATATTTACGAAAATTTTTAATGATTCAAATTTATTGTTTCCATTTAAAAAATAATTTTTTTTTAAATTTTTTGCATGAAATTCGTCATCAAAAGTGACAAAAAAAATATAAATTTTTCGTATTTCGAAAAACGAAAACACAAAGTTTCAACTTTGACGTCACATTACAGGGTATCTATTAGACATAGGGCCATAATTTTTTCACTCCCCAATGCAGAATTTTATCTACTTTCACTTCATATTAATTTGATTCCGCAATTCCAAAATTTGTATTTTGAATTAATCGTCACTTTTAGGGTCTCTCACCCCAGTGTGCGACGCCCGCAGTTGTAGCATTCGACGTTCGCTTTGTCGAACTTCTTTTTGCGCGCTTTTTCTGGCGGCGCTCTGGCATCATATGCCTGCTGCTCATAATTTACTTTGAGCCCTTCACAGCCTCTGCGCTCTCCTTCCTCTAGCAACTTAATTTTGAGTGCATCTAGAGAGGGCAAACTGTCGCGCGTTTCCATGGCTATGACGAAATTTTCAAATTCCTTGTTCAAACTTGAAAGCAATATAATCACTGTTAACTCGTTAGCTAACTTTATATCGACCTCTGCAAGCTGATCCACAATTGCGCAAAATGCATTTATATGCGCACTCATATCGCATCGCACTCATATCGATATAGAAAAGATTTTCTTACCGGGCCAGTCGGACGATGTACATCACTGAGCTTTTTCCAAGCCGCTGCCGCCGTTGTTCAGCCCTTGATATAACACAACTGTGTCACCTTGACGCTCAGAGTAATCATCGCTAGTGCTTTCTGATCGAGTCCGTCCCAGACTATTCCACCGTCACCTTCAGGTCGCGTCCCATCAATAACCTTCGATAGGTCTGCGTGCACCAACACGCTGCGCATTTGTATGCTCCAGGAATCATAATTCCCTATGTCCAACTTGTCAATTTGGTACATAGAACTAATTTTTAAATATTTTAACTGCGTAACTCGCGTTATCCCGCAGACTCAAAACCAAAAAATTTTATTTGTGCAGAACAACGATTCCTGGGCCCATAACCTGGTGAAATTATTAGAGGTTTCCAGCGAATTCGGTTTGAGGAATTATAAACTATTTTTATTTAACGATGTGCTTCATGCGAAGATTGGAGGCGAACTAACTAAAACTCAAAAGTGTGTAAGACATACGCTCAAAGCGTATTCTCTTTTCTTGTTTTACATTCTTATTCTTATAACTGTAAATATGCTCTTTTTCATTTTGAGCATCAATGTATACACACTAACATTAGATCAAATTCAACAATGTATACACACTAACATAAGATAAAATTCAACAAAAACAAAAAATTAACAAAATAAATAAATACCAAAACCAATTTCGAATTTTTTTCAGTCTCAAAGGCTGGCTTCTTCTAGTAACTAACAATACTAAAGGCCCAACCAAACGATGCTTGTTTGCTTCGCGTCTCGGAGCAAGACTGAACAAAAAGCATTGAGCATGAAAGCCTATACCCATACGTTGCTTAAGTGCTTTGTCTCTTCTTCTACTTTCTTTTTGCCAACCATTGTTGCCACATGTTCTTTTTTTATTCCATTAAAAAATAAATGTTAACATTTTATGTAATATTATGTTAAAAATAAAGATAACACATGGATGCATGCATTTGCAACCAGTGAAGAACGACTTCCGAGTCTGACCATAGCACGACTTGGTCTATTAAAATTTCGATCAGGCCCTTAATATTTGCCCAAAGCTTGGCAAGCAGCTGAGCAGCACATAATTCTAGGCGCGGTATCGATTTAGTTTTAAGCGGGGCTATTTCCGAATTTGCTGTTAGTAATCTGACAGACACACCATTTTGATCAGAAGTTCTTAAGTATATACAGCACCCAAAGGCTCTTGATGAGGCATCAGCAAAGCCATGAACTTGGCAAGATACATTTGGAGCAATGCCTACATAACGAGGGACTGAAATTGAATTGAATTCGTCAGAACAATGTACAACGGCATGCAGATCCTTTTGCAAGTCGGTGTGTATGGGATCGTCTCAATTGAGATTTTGAAGCCACAGTTCTTGTAGAAAAATCTTTGCGCGAGTAATAAGCGGACATAAAAGCCCTAACGGGTCATACAGTCGCGATACGAATGAGAGTACCGAGCGTAAATCATCTACAAAAAGTCTTTAGCCAACGACTTTGGGGCTGAAGGATGTGTTTTAGCATGCATCATATAATGCGGTTTTTCATCGGGGTTTTTTATACCCTTAACCCATAAAATGGGTAAATAAGGGTATAATGGTTTTGTGCAAAAGTATGTAACAGGCAGAAGGAAGCATCTCCGACCCCATAAAGTATATATATTCTTGATCAGCATCAACAGCCGAGACGATATAGCCATGTCCGTCTAAACGTCCTAAACGTCTGTCTGTCTGTCCGTCTGTATGAACGCGTGGATCTCAGAGACTACAAGAGCTAGACAGCTATAAGTTCTCCCATACCATGAGCAGAACAAGTTTGCTTCAAATTATCGATAACTATTCTGATTTCCGATAAACACATGGAATCGATAACAAAAAAATATCGAATTTGTAAAATTTTAAATTGAGGGTTGAAATACTGGGTAACGATAGAACTTTTCTGAAAATTTCGTCCAAATCGGTTAAGAAACACCGGAGATATCGAATTTAATCGATTGAAGTTAAGTCAGTATACCAAAGTTTTGTATAAATTTAATTTATTTAATGCAACTGGGTTCAGGCTAGGCTCTCCCGACTAGAGCCTTCATACTTGTTTTTTTTAATGCCAGTGGTAAAACACAACCTATTTTAGGTTGTAAGGACGTTTTCTTGGCCGAGGTCGGTGTCTCAATCGCGTCCGGAGTGTTTTTACAGATTATTTGTAAAAATGCTGGGACCCTGGAGTAAGCCGCACCGAGGTCGAACACCAATGCGCAAACTTAAAGGCTAGTGAGGGGCAGTATGGTCGCTCAGATCGACATCTTCGGAGTGGGCTTAAGGGAGGAGCATGGAGTCCAGGGTGATCACCCGGAAGACTCTTCCACCCCTCTCCACAGACCACTCTTCAGCGCCGACCAGGCGTAAAAGCTTTGACTTCGGGGACGCGAAGAGGATCGGGAGCAGGTACTCACCTGGTTCGGCTAAGGGTAAGACCCGGAAGCTTTACCAAGTGATCACCTAATCCCGTTCGACCCGCTTTCACTCACCGGCCGTGCCTTTTGATCGCGTGTGATGGACCCAGGCAGGGATCTGGGGCGCACAGAGTAAGACTCGGAATGCGTCCCAGACTCCCCTACCCGAGCCCACCACAACCTGCAACGCACGGGTATTACCCGGTTGTCGCTACACACGGAACTGGCCAAGAAGCAGACGTCGCATAATCTTGAGTAAAACTCGGAAGATTCGCTAGTCTGGCTCCTCATGCCGATCCCATGTGGGCCGTAGGGTGAGGTGACCCGAAGCCAGAGGCTTCGACTACCCGTTGAAAAGGGAAGAGAGGTAATAAAAGAAACACTAACGGGGGTGGGGGAAAGGTATTGGGTCGCAATACTACATTCTTGGCCTTTGGCCAATTTACCCCGCTCTTCTGGGCTTATATGTGTGTGGGTGGTGTGTACGAGTGTGTATGACCACCTGGGTATTCGTGTGTTTTTTTTTCTCGTGGAACGCCATGAAGGGTGTGAACCTTTCAAACATACTGGTGGCCCGTACCACCAAGCATGTACGATTTCCACGTACTAAACACACCCTACACAACAGCGCGCCTCATCTCCAAGGGATCACGATTAAGTATTACTTCTCGGGGATGGGATGCCTAAAATGGCCGTCTCCTTATTCATCCAGTTCTCAGACCATCCTTCTTGCTCCTGCTAGATATCTCGGGCAGTGGGACAGGACATGCTAGATATCTCGGGCAGTGGGACAGGACATGCTCAGGATCTTCCGCACAGCCCAGACAGACCGGACATTGCGGCGTCTCCTCGTGCCTGTACTTAAACAAGTATTTCCTATACCCTTCGTGGCCGGTTAGGAACTGCGTCAAATGGAAGTTAGTAGATCCTCCTCGTCGTTCTATCCACTCCTGGATTCTTGGGATGAGCCTATGCGTCCATCTACCTTTGGTTGAGAAGGTCCACCTGGCCTGCCACATGGCCAGGGACGCCTGTCACTCTGACATCCTAACAGCTTCAGGTGGTGCGATGCCTCCCATAGACATCCGCCAGGCGATGATTTCCATCATCTCGCGAGCGAGAAGGTCCACAGGCATCATGTTCGCTAACACAAGTGCTGCGTCATCCGAAACCGTACGGAATCCCGTGATCACCCGTAATGCGCTTAATCGTTACGGCGCTGCCAGCTTCCTCCGAACGGTAATATTTCGGTCCAGGGCTGCAGCCCAGATCGGTGCAGCATACAAAGCGACTGACGCCACTACTTTTCCAAGAAGTAGGCGCCTTGCACCCCTTGGTCCTCCCAGGTTAGGCAACATACGGGAGAGAGCTGCTTGCAATTTTGCTGCTTTCTTACCGACATACTCGATATGAGGCCGGTAACACAGCCTGTTGCCCAGCATGACTCCAAGATATTTTATGTATGGCTTTGATCTGATGGTTACATTACCAACTTCCACCTCCATAAATTCAGTTTTTTTCCTGCTCGTTATGAGAACTGCCTCGGTCTTGTGCTCTGCCAGTTCCAGGCTTGCGTCCCGCATCCATGATGTTATTATCTTAATAGCTCCATTAGCTGCCTCTTCTACTTTTCGAATATGTTTTGCCACCACTACGAGGGCCAGGTCATCTGCAAATCCAATTAGCTTACATCCCTGTGGTAGGTGCAGTCTAAGTACTTCGTCGTACATCACGTTCCACAGAAGGGGTCCCAATACTGAGCCCTGTGGAACACCTGCAGTGACGTTATATCGCTTAAGTCCCTCCTCTGTGTCGTATTCCAAAGTCCTGTCTGAAAGATAACTCGCTATAATTCTCATTGGGTAAGCCGGTATTCTAATTCTTCTTAGGGCATTCAGGATGCGCGTCCAGCTCGCCAAGTTGAACGCGTTCCCAATATCCAGCGTTACTACTGCGCAATATTCCTTGTCGCCCCATCTCCATCGTGTCCCTTCTATCGCTTTAGTTGCGATGTCGACCACTGCCTTGATCGCGTCTACCGTTGACCGTGTTTTGCGGAATCCGTATTGGGATTCCGAAAGTGCATGTCTGGCGTCAAGTATCGTTAGCAGTCTTGCGTGCAGACCTTTGCAATGTGGTCTTCTTGTCCGCATCTGCGGCATTGCTTAGACCTGTCCACCGCGCTCTTGCATTCCCTTGCAAAGTGGCCGAACTCCATGCATTTGAAGCAACTCTTGACTGTAATCCATTCCCTTATTCGGGAAACAGCCCAACCGATCTTCACGACTCCAGCGGCAAGAGCCTTTTTAGCTTCATCCACAGGCAGCTTGATGGAAGCCGTCTGCGTCGAACCGTAAGCCTTTCTTAAAGGGATATCTTCCACCAAGATAGCTTCTATATGCAGTTGCTTTTTCAAGGCCTCGCATATGTCCTCCTTACTGTGACTCGCTGTGAGAGCGCCCGGACTTCCGCTTGCTCCCCGAGGAACTCACCAAGAAGGTTCCTAAACGCCGATGTGCTTTCTCCAGATTTGCTCAGCTGAATCAGGAGCTCAACTTTTTGGGTTCTCCTGATTTTTAAAACCGCCTGGCCAACACCGCTTAGCGTTCCATCTGACTTCACTTTTCGAAGTATTTTCGGTATGCGTGTGTGACCGCCTGTGTGTGTTTGATCGCCTGCGTGTGTGTGTTTGTGCCTGAGTGTGGCTGTGTGTTTGTGTGTGCAGCCTGGGTGTGTGTGTGGATGCCGGTGCGTGTGTAACTGTCTGAGTGTGGATGTGTGTGTGGGTAGCCTGGGTGTGAATGTGTGTATGACCGCCTGTGTGTGTGTGTGTGTGATCGCCTGCGTGTGTGTGTGTGTGATCGCCTAAGTGTGGGTGTCTGCCTGAGTGTGGATGAGTGTGCGTGTAGCCTGGGTGTGGATGTGTGTGTGTGTAGCCTGGGGGTGTGTGTGGATGCCGGTGCGTGTAAAACTGCCTGAGTGTGGATGTGGGTGTGTAGCCTGGGTGCGGATGTGTGTATGACCGCCTGTGTGTGTGTGTGATCGCCTGCGTGCACAGCTGCCTGTGTGTGCTACTGTGTGGGCTTGTACAAGTGGTTTCTTAGGCCACCAAATAGGGGAAGGGCTCCTTGTCAACAAAGTCTTCCAGAGTCCCTGCTCGGGCGCCATCTGTAAGGACGTTTTCTAGGCCGAGGTCGTTGTCTCAATCGCGTCCCGTGTGTTTTTACAGATTATTTGTAAAAATGCTGGGACCCTGGAGTGAGCCGCACCGAGGTCGAACACCAATGCGCAAACATAAAGGGTAGTGAGGGGCAGTATGGTCACTCAGATCGACATCGTCGGAGTGGGCTAAGGGGAGGAGCATGGAGTCCAGGGTGATCACCCGGAAGACTCTTCCACCCCTCTCCACAGACCTCTCTTCGGCGCCGACCAGGCGTAAAACCTTACGGGGACGCGCTTTCACTCACCGGCCGTGCCTTTTGATCGCGTGTGATGGACCCAGGCAGGGATCTGGGGCGCACAGAGTAAGACTCGGAATGCGTCCCAGACTCCCCTACCCGAGCCCACCACAACCTGCAACGCACGGGTATTACCCGGTTGTCGCTACACACGGAACTGGCCAAGAAGCAGACGTCGCATAATCTTGAGTAAAACTCGGAAGATTCGCTAGTCTGGCTCCTCATGCCGATCCCATGTGGGCCGTAGGGTGAGGTGACCCGAAGCCAGAGGCTTCGACTACCCGTTGAAAAGGGAAGAGAGGTAATAAAAGAAACACTAACGTGGATGCATCTAACTTCTTTATTGTTTCATACTGAAGGAGGTGGGGGAAAGGTATTGGGTCGCAATACTACATTCTTTGCCGTTGGCCAACTTAACCCGCTCTACGGGGCTTATATTTAAGTGGGTGGTGTGTACGAGTGTGTATGTGTGTATGACCACCTGGGCATGCGTGTGTAACCGCCTGTTTGTGTGTGTGTGATCGCCTGCGTGTGTGTGTTTGTGCCTGAGTGTGGCTGTGTGTGTGTGTGTGCAGCCTGGGTGTGTGTGTGGATGCCGGTGCGTGTGTAACTGCCTCAGTGTGGATGAGTGTGCATGTAGCCTGGGTTTTTTTTTTTTTTAAATTCATTTATTGCTTAACCCCTAAGTAATATATATGTACACATTGACTAAGGTATGGTATACGTAAGCGGAACCTTGCAGTAGCGGTACGGCCGTGAGGTATTGCGTCGCTACTGCCAAATTCCACCTATTCTACGTGTCCTCTACGCTCTCGCTCAGCCTTGCGCAGATCCGTCATGACTGCCGCCGCAAACGCGCTGAAAGCCAGCCAGTTGGCGTCGCTTACCAGCATCAGTGAAACCAGGCTGCCCACCTCGATGCTGCAGTCTAAAACCCTTTCAAGATCACTGCGAAGCCCGGTGAAGCGTCCGCAGTGAAATAGGACGTGTTCGGCATTCTCGACAAATCTGTCGCCACAGAATGTGCAGAACGGGGCGTCCTCATGCCCAAATCGGTGCAGGTATTTCCTGAAGCAGCCATGACCACTTAAAAGTTGCGTGGTGTAAAAATTCAGCTGCCCATGCCGCCTGTTTATCCACGCTGAGATGCTCAGGATGAGGCGATGTGTCTAGCGCCCCTTGCAAGACGCATCCCATTGCCTCTGCCAGTTCTCCTGGGTGCGCGTTTTGGCTGTAGTGCGCACTGCCTTCTTTTGGGGAGCGGAAAGTGCCTCGCCGTGCGTTCCCTCGAAGATCTCCGCGGCTTCCCTAGCCAGCTCGGCTATGGGTGCTACTCCAGCCAGAACCAGGCAAGCGTCGTCCGAGATGGTTCTGAAGCCGCTGCAGACTCTGATAGCTCCAAGGCGGTGGGTGGCTCCCAGTCCGCGGGTGTAACTAACATAGCGGCATCCTGGTTGCCATATCGGCGCCGCGTATAGCATTGTCGCTCTTGTGACACTGGATAAGAGGAGCCTCTTGAACTGCTTTGGGCCTCGCGTATTAGGCATGATTCGCGAGATTGCACGATTTGTTAGGGCGGCCTTTTTGCTAGCGTACACCAAGTGCTCTTTAAAGCATAGCCTGGTATCCAGCATCACGCCCAGGTATTTAATTGCCCTCTTTGAGATGACCACTGTGTTGGCCACCATTATGGTAGCTGTCTCCGCTGCTTTCTGGCTGCTAATGAGCACTGCCTCCGTTTTTTGGGGTGCTATCTGCAGCCCTACTGAAGATAGCCACTGTAAGACTTCCGCGATGGCTAAGTTGCACTTCCCCTCCACTGTTTTAAGTTCCTTGGCGACGACCACTATTGCCACATCGTCAGCAAAGCCCACAAAGTGAACATCATCGGGCATCTGTAAACGAAAAACGCCGTCGTACATGACGTTCCGCAATAGAGGTCCCAGAACCGACCCTTGTGGCACGCCTCCAGATACTTCATGCTCCTCTGTCGCCTCGCTGGTGTCAAACTTTAGGATTCTATCCTTGAAATAGCTTCTTGTAATCATAAGTAGGTACTCCGGGACGTTGAGCTGCTCGAGGGCATCCAGGATGCAGCCCCATTTAGCCGTATTGAAGGTATTTTTGACATCCAACGTTGTCACTAGGCAGTACTTCTTAGCGCCGCTTTTCCATCTGCATCCGGCTATCGCTCCCGAGGCTAGCTCGACTACCTTGCCGATCGCATCCAGCGTAGATCTCGCTTTGCGGAAGCCAGCAGCACCAGCACCAGCAGCTGCAATAGCGCCATCAAGCCGGGTGCAAATCAGGTGCTCCAGTAGCTTACCGACCGTATCGATCAGGCAGATCGGGCGATATGCAGCAGGATCTTCGAGCTGTTTGCCAGACTTCGGTAGAAGGACCAGGCGCTGAATTTTCCAGCGGTTTGGAAACACTCCGCTTCGTAGGCAGCTGTTGTACATACTCGAGAAAACCTCAGGGCGGAGTGCAATTGCCAATTTGAGTGCTCGGTTGGGGATCCTATCTGGGCCAGTCGACTTGCTCGGCTTCAACAACGATGCAGCGTGGCGAATCTCCTCCAGTGTGATGAGCTCGGCTGCAGGAGGAATGGCTGGCACGGGTGGGAGCTCGCCGATATCCTCAGCCATACTGGGAAAGAGATGCCTAATAATCTCTTTCAACGATGCTGGGTCCATGGGGTGGCTGCGGGAAGAGGCGTTAAAGCGTTTAACTACCAACTTGTAGGCATTGCCCCACGGGTCATTCTCCGCAGTGTCGCAGAGGTCCAAGAAGCATCTGCGTTTGCTATCTTTAATAAGCTTTTGGAAGCGTCTCCTGCTGGCAAGAAACTCAGCCTGACGTTCCTGAAACACCAGCGATCCACGTGAGCGCTGGTAGCGGCGTCTCGCATAGTTGCAGTCGCTCCGAGCCTTGGCTATCTCCTCGTTCCACCAGTATACTGGGACATGGTGCCTATGGTATCTTCTGTTCCTGGTCATGCTAGTATCGCACGCACTGCTTAGCATCCGCATTGTTTTGTCAACCACGTCTTCGGTGATTTCAGCTGTATCGGGGACCTCAGCAGACTCTAGACAGGCACCTGGGTGTGGATGTGTTTGTGTGTGTAGCCTGGGTTTGTGTGTGGATACCGGTGCGTGTGTAACTGCCTGAGTGTGGATGTGGGTGTGTGTAGCTTGGGTAAGGATGTGTGTATGTGGGTCCTCGGGGGTTTTTTTTATGTGGGTGCTCCGGGGTTGTTTTTATGTGGGTATTCGTATGCCTGCGCGTGGGTAGCTGCCTGAGCGTGCTCGTGTGTGGCTGTGTGTGTACATAGCCTGGGTGTGCGTTGATGCCGGCGCGTGCGCAGCTGCCTGAGTGTGGCTGTGTGTGCCTGGGTGTGTGAGAGTGTGCCTGTGGGTGCTCCGGGGTTTTATGTGGGTGTCCGTATGCCTGTGTGTGTCTGTGCGTGTGTCTCCTTCTTGCTTCTGCTGTTGTTGTTGTTGTTGGTCGCTGGTTTTTTTGTTTTCACGTGTCCCGCTTCGTTTAGCATTCGCCCGACAACTCATTTGCTAACTAATTTTTCCAAATCATTTTTCGGGTTGCCATAGCTATCCAAACACGTGAAGTGAAGCTTTCGGATGACCAACGCTTGAGCCAAGACGCGGAGTTGCCGTTTTCGGGTGACCATCGCTTGTGCAAGACGCGGAGTTGCCGTTTTCGGGTGACCACGGCTGTGTAACGATCGCGTGTTCCGTCTGGCAGCTTTTGTGAGGTAGCACTTTGCCAGCAAAATTGCTACTTAACACCCCCCTCACTGCTCTCAGCTCCGAGGTCCGTGTCTCGGGGTTTACCTCCTGCCGACCACTCCCAGGGGTGACTTGGTCGTATAAGGCGTTGGGTAGCCTAGGCTCACGTCCTTGCACCAAGTAGGCTGGGCTAAACTTGGTCGTGTCTGAGATGCTTGTATTGATAGCCCGCATTATTTCTGGCAGAAGTTCATCCCACGTATTTCGATGACCATCCACATACTGCGCCAGCATAGTTTTTATTGTCCGGTTTGCCCTCTCGGTTGGGTTCTGCTGGGGGCTATAGGTGGCGGTGTGCTGAAGTTCTATTCCCAGCTGTTTGCAGTAACGAGTAAACGACCGGCTCGTGAACTGTGTTCCGTTGTCGCATACGAAGCAGCGCGGTGTTCCGAACCGGCACAATATCCTCTCCCGGAACGCTTTCTCCAGGTGGACCGTCGTGGCTTTGCGCAGTGGGGTACTTGGTTACGTCCCAAAAGAGGCCGGGCCAGTAGTACCTCTGCATCACTCGTCCGATGGTCTTCCGGATCCCAAGATGTCCAGCTGAAGGGTTGTCGTGACATTCGCCTAGGACGCGGGGGCGTTGTTCGGTAGGTACGCAAAGTTTCCAGGGTACATAGTCTTCTTCCAGGGGGCGATGGCCAAGATGTCGGTATACCTGTCCGTTCTCCAGCACATAATTCGGGTATTGGTCCGGGTGATCCTTGATCCGCTGGACCAATTTGCGGAGCCATGGACAGTTGGTGGCGTCGACCTGCAAAGTCTGCAGCACCTCCTCCAGCAGTTGCCAAGATAACGCATCTGCGACCACGTTCAGCTTCCCCCGTCGATAGTGGATGTCGAACTGGGACTGCTGTATGTCCAGCGCCCACCTTGCGATCCGACCAGTCAGGTTGTCGATGCTGTTCAACCACTTGAGCGCCAAGTGGTCTGTCACTACATCAAAGCGGTAGACCTCTAGGAAGCATCGCAACTTACGGATAGCCCAAACGATTGCGAGGCACTCCTTTTCTGTCGCCGAGTAGTTCTCCTCGGGCTTGGACAGTCTCCGGCTCACGTACGCTATGACTCGTTCCGTTCCATCTAACTCCTGCGTCAGTACCGCTCCTATACCGAAGTCGCGGGCGTCGGTCTGCAACACGAACTTTTCCTCAAAGTCGGGGCATGCCAGGACAGGTGCCTCCGTAAGGCGTCGCTTGAGTTCGTCAAACGCGGCTTGCTGCTGTTCTCCCCACTCCAGGCGCTTGTTTTTCCTCAGCAAAAGCGACATCGGCTGCACTAACTCTGCGAAGTTGGCCACAAACCTCCAATACCACGACGCGATATCCAGACATCGTCGCAGTTCGCGGATATTTGTCGGGGGTGTCAGCTTCCGGACGGCGGCGATCTTGTCTGGATCAGTGTGGATGCCCTGTTCGCTGACGACGTGACCCAAATACGAGAGGCAGCGCTTAAAAAACGTGCACTTGGCCTTGTTCAGCCGCAAGTTTGCCTCCCGCAGCCGTCGAAAAACCTCTTGTAATTTTTGCAGGTGGTCATCGAGGTCCGACCCAGTGATGATAATGTCATCCAAGTAGGCGAAGGCGTATGGTTCTAGGTCCGGTCCAATGACTCCATCAAGTGTCCTGTAGTATAAACGCATAACACATTATAATTAACTATAAGCAAATGAAAATGAGCCCACTGTGCCAAAGCTTTATGCTCGCAATCATAAACATCAACGTATGACAAGTACAGTTAGGAGCTTTAAGCTTTGAAGCTCAAGTTGAGCTTGCATTCACTTGAGCTTGCATTCACTAATGATCAAATGAAACAGAACAAGACAGCCGAATACTATTAACCGTTACATTAGATATACATTACAATTAGATAAGTAACTCTTCACACTCTTGTTAACCTTACCTAGCCATAAGAACATATGTAAACTTTTGCTATAAATACGGATGCTGAGTCCCGAAATAGATCATTCTAAGCCTAGCTCGTCCCCTTTTGTTATATGGCGATCCTGCAGCTCTTGCCAAATACCAAACGGCAAAGCTGAAAAAAATAAAAGAGGCAAAAAAAAAGGTGCCTAAAGGCGGGACCAAAAGCCCTCTCCATTGAGGAATATAAGAGACGCCAACCAAGTGCACAAGCTGCCCGTGCCAAAAAGGAAAAAGAAGAGGCACAGCTCACCATCGTCTCGGTTGTCACAAAACCAAAAAGAAGAGGAGGACAACTCGCCAATTTTAGGCGGCAAAGGGCAGCTCTTATCGCGCAGGTCAAAAACGACCCCCCCCCACCCTGGAAGATAGCAAGCGCAATTTGGATGCGCATAGCCACCCTGGAAGAAGAAGAAAATAAAATGACCAGCAGCACCACAAATTAAAATTAATAAATATTAAATAAGAGTGCATTTTATTTTTGCACCTTAGTGGTAAACGGCGTGGACCGGCACAACATTAAAAAAAAAAAAAAATTTCTTTTTTAATAAATGATAAAATGAATTTTGAAGATTAGACAAATAAAAAATTTTTTTATTGAACACAAAAAAAAAAATAATAAAATTATTAATAGAAATTATTATTAAAACGATAACAATTAGAATGCAAAAGAAAAATTTATGTAAAAGGTTAATATCAGAGCACTAATTTCTGCCAGTGTACAAAAAACCTTACAATGTAAAACACGTGCACCCTTAGTGTCATCAAAAAAGCAATACACTACCAATTAGTAGGGTACTGATGAAAACTAGCCACACATGGACAACAACATAAACGAATTAAAACTTAGGAAAGAAAATTTTTATAAATCATACAAATGTATAAATAAATCCATTTACATTCAAACACACACTGTAAATAAGCATATAGGAATAATTTTCGATAATTACAATTACATTAAAAAATTATTATACAGATATCAAACTAATTGGGAATTAAAAACAAAAATAATAATTTGAAGAACATCTAGAATATTTTAAAAATTGTATAATTACAATAGGTAATAAATAATAAAACTAAGCTGTTGATTGATACAGGAGCAGACGTATCCGTTATAAAACTAAACGCAGTGCCAGAAATACAAAGAATAAATAAGGAAAAACTGACACGACTTAACGGCATAGGAAAAGACATACTGTACACTATAGGAGAAGTAATACTAGAAGTTAAAAACCAACCATTACAACACGCATTCCAGATAGTACAAGACGACTTTCCAATCCCTTGCGATGGTATAATAGGGCTTGATTTCATTAAAAAATTCAATTGCACGATTAATTACCAGAACAATTGGTTAACAATAAAACCAAACAACATAAAATATATTATTAACATACCCATTGATACGCAACATACCAATAGAATACTAATTATACCAGCACGAACGGAAACCATAGAGAAAGTACAAATAAAAAAAGACGCAGACGTATTCGTACCAAACCAGGAACTTCAACCTGGAGTTTTCATAGCAAATACCATCCAGTTAAAACTTTGCCCATACGTAAGAATAATCAACACTAACACCACGGAGGTCGACATTACAAAATTCAACCTACTACATATAAATATGTCAACTTACGATATAGTCCCCCTACAAACCACACCCAGAAATACGGGAAACAAAGAACTTATAATGAAGAAATTAAAGAAAAACTTTCCAAAATTCATAGAAAAGGAACTGTCTGAACTTTGCAAAGAATTTAGCGAAATATTCGCAATAGAAACTGACTAGATTTCAACAAGCAACTTCTACTAACAAAAACTGAGACTGAAAGACTCAAACCCAGTACACATAAAAAACAAGTGGAAACGTTGCAGTCGGACGCAACCGACTGCGGCATACTCGATACCAGAATTAAAACCGGTAAAAAGAGGCCTTAATGCAAAGGGGTACGGATGCGGCAGGGGTGTACGCTGCCTTAAAGATTCTCCGATGCAGATGGGGATTCCACCGGCTATCTTCATACCAAATTTGGTGACTCTAGCTCAAAGTTTGTAAAAGGTGGGAAAGGGGGGGGGGGCTGGGGCGGTATGGGTAGTTGTGGCATCAAAATTTTTGTTGCAGATCTTTCTGAAATGTCAATTGCTATCTTCATACCAAATTTGGTGACTCTAGCTCAAAATTTGTAAGAGGTGGGGAAAGGGGGGGCTGGGGGCGGTTTGGGTGGGCGTGGCATCCAAATTTTTGATGCAGATCTTTGTGGAATGTCAATTGTTATCTTCATACCAAATTTGGTGACTCTAGCTCGAAGTTTGTAAAAGATGGGGAAAGGGGGGCTGGGGGCGGTATGGGTGGGCGTGGAATCCAAATTTTTGATGCAGATCTTTCTAAAATGTCAATTGCTATCTTCATACCAAATTTGGTGACTCTAGCTCAAAAATTGTAAAAAGTGGGGAAAGGGGGGCGAAATGGAGGGCGTGGCTCCAAAACTTTGATGCAGTTTTTTGGGGGTCGTTACCAGCTATCTTCCTACCAAATTTGGAGGCTCTAGCTCCTCAACTCTGGAAGATACACGCATTCCCGTTTTTGACGAAGCGTTGGGGTATATGGGGGCGGCTTGGGCAGTATCGGTGGGCGTGGCATCCAAACTTTTGGTGCAGTTTTAAAGGGGGTCATTATCACCTATCTTGGCACCAATTTTGGTGGCTATAGCTCAAAAACTGTAGGAGATATAGCCATTTCTGATTTCAAAATGCAGGGGGGCTGGGGGCGTAATGGGTGGGCGTGGCTCCAAAACTTTGATGCAGTTTTTTGGGGGTCGTTAACAGCTATCTTCCCACCAAATTTGGAGGCTCTAGCTCCACAACTCTGGAAGATACACGCATTCCCGTTTTTGACGAAGCTTTAGGGTGGATGGGGGCGGCTTGGGCAGTATCGGTGGGCGTGGCATCCAAACTTTTGGTGCAGTTTTTAGGGGGTCATCATCACCTATCTTGGCACCAAATTTGGTGGCTATAGCTCAAAAACTGTGGGAGATATGGGCTATTTTGACTTTAAAATGCGGGGGGGCTGGGGGCGGAATGGGGGGGCGTGGATCCAAAATTTTTGATGCAGTATTTTGGGGGTTGCTAATAGCTATCTTCTTACCAAATTTGGTACTTCTAGCTGTAAGGATTTGCGAAATATGTGGATTTATCGGTTTTGAGTTATCGAATTTATCGATTTGCCAGCCCCCCCGTTATCGTAGAACCCCCATCTTGACACTTTAATTTACTATCCCATAGATAAAGAGAATTGGAAAGTTTCAAGTCTCTAGCTTGAAGGGTGTGGAAAAAACTTGCAACCATACGGACGGACAGACGGACAGACGGACAGACGGTCAGACGGACAGACGGACAGACGGACAGACACCATGACGGACATTGCACAAAACAAATATACTCTTTACCTTCGGTATCGAGTATAATTATAGAATCCCACACGGTCAAAAGGAAGAAATTAATAAACAAGTGGACAAATTGATCGATGATGATATTATCGAACCATCTATATCTGAGTACAATAGTCCAATTTTATTCCAAAAAAATAATTACCGGGAAGCACAGAAAAAAGGTGGAGATTGGTGGTAGATTATGGAAAATTTAACAAACAACTAGTTGCAGACAAATTTCCTCTACCTAGAATGGATGACATATAAGATCAGCTAGGACGGGCAAAATTCTTTTCATGTTTAGATTTAAAGTCAGGATTTCACCAAGTAGAGTTAGAAGAAAGTGCACGAGATATAACGTCATTTTCAACCGACAAAGGTTCATTTAGGTTCAAGAGGTTACCATATGGCCTTAAAGTAGCGCCAAACTCATTTCAACGCATGATGTCTCTAGCCTTTGCAGGCTTAACACCATCTCAAGCATTCCTTTACATGGACGACCTTATAATATTAGGATGCTCAGAAAATTACATTTCACATAATTTGAAAGAAGTTTTTACTACATGCAGGAAATATAATTTAAAACTGCACCCTGTAAAGTAGTGATTTTGGCCGGGGTATGAAACTCAGTCCGGCCAAGGTCCCACGTTACAAGAAATATTTAAATTCGCCGAAACTTACTCGCGAGTTGGAGGCAAGCTAGTTCGCCTTTACCCCGGGGTTAAGTTTTCGCGACGGCCGGCGATCAGGCAGGCGTACGGGACAAGCCACAGTACAAGTACCACCGATAGCACAGGTTATGTTCCCTCAAAAGTTGAGGTCGCGCGGATGCCAAAGCTCCGTTACCGAACCGACCGAATGATAAGGGAAGAGTGCGGGGCGGGCCACAGCACGCGTGCCGCTGATCATTCAGATTCTAACCAAAAATAATTCCAAAGACGCGCCTAGCCATGTGCCGACCGCTTGCACACATGCATTTATATGTATATAGCCGCGCGCGTATGCGTTCAACGTTCAGCGCCTCTCGGAGCGAAAATGAAAACACGAGGATTTGGAATAATCTTAACTTTTATTGGATAACTCACTCTACTCGGTTCCAATTATGGTTTGTCCTCAAGACCTTAGGGGGGAATCGCGTCCACGCCACTATAATTCTAGTCTGGGAAATATCTCTATCACTTAATTTGTCTTCAATTATTACGTTCTTTTGTCTTGACACCCGCGTTCACGTCCGTTCACATTCGCTCCTACTTCTCGATTGATTCCATCGTTTCGCGCTCGGCCTGAGCATGCCCTTCTTCGCCTTTGTGGGTCGCGACATCTCGATCATGGGTCGCGACATTTGGATCGTGTGAGTGCGCACACGACCTCCGCTCTTCTTGCGCTGCTCTCTTACGTTATCTTAAGCTATGCTTATTCTATGCCCTTCACCATACCATACTCATGTTAAACTTAAGGTCTGTTAACTTTGACATTGCATTTCTTCCATTAATATTTACTTCATAGTATTTCGCATTTGTCTTAATATCTTAATGATTGAAATAATAATAAAAATAGTGTGTATAGATACAAAATAATAATACTGCTGTTTCCATAAATTAATTGTGGGGAGGCCGGCATTTGGCCTAACTCACACCCCCCCCTTTCTTCGTGATCGTGACCATGCCCTTCTGGTGTTTGGTCACGTTGAACTGGTCCGTCCCCACCAAAACTGTGAATCGGTTACGCCGTCCTCTGCGCCCTCGCCTCTTTAACTGCTCCTCGGGTGACCATCGCTTGAGCCAAGATGCTGAGTTGCCGTTTTCGGGTGACCAACGCTTGTGCAAGACGCGGAGTTGCCGTTTTCGGGTGACCACGGCTGTGTAACGATCGCGTGTTGCGTCTGGCAGCTTTTGCCAGCAAAAATGCTACCTCACAAAGTCCGGTCAAAAATTGACGGAAAAATGAGAACAATAGAACGTGTTCTATTTCTGCTCTTTTTGCTTCGGTTAAATTTGTGCCACGAACATGTTTACGTAAAAAAGGCGTTTTAGGCGTTTTTTAGTAAAGGCCTGTACGCATGAGCCCCGTACAGCTCCCGTACAGTATACATGAGTTTTACGGCTGTAACGACAAGTGTTGAAAAATTCACATATTGTGGCGGTAGGCTAATTGTTTTTTGTAAATAAATCGGAAATGCAACTGTGTTTTGTACACTTGATTTCAAAATAATGATTCGCGCGCTACTTTTGTGTTTGAGTACAGCTAACGCCCTGCTTCTAATAATATATACCCTGCCATAGATCAGTGGCAGTACAATCCAGTTTATATGTTATTTAAATTGTATCTTATTAATTAATAAATATATTTTTATTCATTACTTCTTGTGCAGCATTGACTGCCAAAACAATAAGTATGGCTCTATTGGAGCCTGAATTAGGTCAACTTTGTTAATATTATCCGAAAAATGTATAAGCCGGCTCTTGCCCGACATGTTGTTGCATTTTTTACAACCGTAAATAGCTGCTGAAAGCTATTTACTGCCCGTAGCATTTTAACATAACATTTTAACATTTTCATTGTTCAACACTACCGTACCAGCAGTAGCTAACAGAACTGCAGACCTTAAATGTACGTACTGTACTGAAGCTGTACGGGACCATTTTTTTTATATGAAGTTTTTGCTGTACGGGAGCTGTACAGGCGTCTGCGTACAGGCCTTAATTGTTGGCAAAAAATAATGTACACAAACTTATATATGTATATAGAGAAATGTGACCAGATTGTGTAACAACAAAAAGTGATGGGATTTTGGATTTAACAGATGCGAATAATGTGAATGCTAACATTTTTGGTCGGTTAAAAAATGCTACAGAAAAACCGTCCGTGTGAAGGCAGCTTTATGGTTCCTAAATCAGTCAACGAGGAATCAAAGTTTTTTGCATCACTGCTCCTGAAAACAGAACACATGAGAAATTTCAGTGATGTGCAGAAAAACCTTTTGATGAACATTAACTATAGGTCATCAAAAGCCTACTAATTATTGCGTGATGCCCATCTTTTAATCTGCCAAGTCCAAGAACATTATTAAATTGGAGCCCAATTAGGATGATTTCTCCGGGCATTAATGAAACGATCTGCCAAAAAATAGCAATACATGTGCAACAGATGAAAGAGAGCGAACGGAACTGCGTAATTGTATTTGATGAAATGCACGGACGTTCTGAGCTCGAATACAACAGCACAACAGACCAAATATATGGCTTTGTTGACTGTGGCACAGAAAAGAGCGAGCCACTTATTGCGAATACTTTTCTGTTCTTCCAAGTAAAAGGAATTATTCAGCCATGGAAATAAGCATTTTCCTACTATTGCACAGGTAGTCAGAAATCGGGTGTCGATATATAAACTCAAAGCTTGAAAGAGAATATTGATTTACTTGTCAAAATGGGTCTTAGAGTTAAAGCCGTAATATGCTACCAATCAGTAGTCAACAGAAGCGTCTATAAGCGACTTGGCAAACTTGTTGATTCCAAACGAAATAATATATACTTGATGTATGATTATGTTCATTTATTCAAAAGCCTAAATAACTGCCTCATTTCGAATACTATCATGACTCCAAAGGGCTTGGTTAGCTGGTGTGTGATTGCGGAGTTGTATGAAATTGACGCAAGAAGCAGAACAACTCGCATGGTGCCTAAGCTTACAGAAAAGCACATCAGGGTTTCATGAAAAAATTAGTGTGAAATATGCTGTCCAAGTATTGTCAAGGTCGGTAAGGAATGCAATAAAAGTTTGCCATCAAAACAAACTATTTTCCGCCAAAAGCATGAAAATTGCATTGGCCACAGCAGATTTTGCCGCTAAAATTAATGATGGATTTGACATGCTGAACTGCAAGTCGTACAAGCAGGGCTACAAAAATCCCTACAAATTATTCATCACGTAAGTTTTCGCCGAAGCCGCAAAGGAGAAGTTTCTCATTGGTGTCCTCGACAAGGGCCACAAAGAGGGCCACATCCAGCGGAACAGGTGGGGGGCCATCGAGAACGAGCTCCAAGACAAGGTCGTCGACCTGATGGAGCTGTCTGGTGGACCGCCACCCCGTTGCTCAGATGCCGGATGGTATCGGGGCAATATTAAAGCAATTGCCTGCGAGGATGAAGAAACCGCAGCATTGTACAAAAAAGCTGTTGCTCTATTGAGAGAAGTCTATCCCGGCGCAAAGCTAGAGGCGGTCGACTGGAAAGACGTGCCCAGCAGACCCCGAGCTTGAGTTTGGGTTCCCGCCAAGCCCGAGGAGCCTGAGAGGATCCTAAAACTCTTGCAGCTCAGTAACCCCGACTTGGTTACTCAGGATTGGAGGATCGCCAAAGACGAGGAGCCGGAAGGCAACAGCCGACAGGGCCGGTACGGATATAACCGAAAATGGTTTCTTGACCCAATAACGCGCCACAGATGTTTGGAATGGAGCCGAAAAGAAGAATGGATGGAAGGATATCTGCGCCTAACAGCACATCTATCTGCGAACTCCTATAGAAAGAAGGGTCAGCCAGTGGAATATTGGGCAGGTCTCTCAAAGAACTCTCGGGGATCGATGTGATGGTAGAGTCCCTGCCACACTTGGAAGTACAAACGCCGACGCTTCAATGCGAACTCGCGGCCTTGTAGGGGATCCTTTATTGAAGTGACATAACTTCTCAGGATTGGCTGCCACTGCTTGATTTAGTCCGGCAACTTGGGCTGTCACACGTTTATAAGGAAGCTTGATGATTCTAAACATTCGCTCTGAAATGAATGTTGCTCCGGAGCCAGAATCAATCAACGCACGAGCCTTATAACACGTGCCTAGGTGGCATATGTTAATTATGGCCGTGCCGAACAAAACCCCTTGCGTGTTGGACGTGAAATAATTGTGGATATTAGCCGGACTTTGATTTGAAGTGGACTGTTTATTTGTAGTTGGAAGGTATGGAGTAGCAGCCGAGCTTAAGGATGCTCCGGAAACAACTTGGGAAGGAGGGTCGCCACGATGCAACAGAGTGTTGTGGCGACCTTTGCATGTGTAACAGATAAAGCTACTTATGCAGTCATTAAGCTGGTGCCCTCTGGCGAAGCAATTTAAACAAAGTTGAAGCTGCCTTATGTAGGAGGCCCTATCGTTAACTGCCATTTGCAGAAACTTTGGACATGAACGGATGGGGTGGTTCTCTTTGGAACACAGTTTGCAGGTCAAAGTTTGCTTGGAAGATTGCGCATTCACTTTGACCTTTGCTTCGAAAGAGTTAATTTTTTTCTGGGCTGCCTCTTTACGTTGGAATTGAGCTTGGACTCCCGTGTTAGGCCTTATGTCTTCTATCGCCTCCAGCGTGCGATGGCGCTCGCTAAGGAAACTGTCGAATTCAACCCAAGTCGGGATATCGGATTTATTGCGGAGTGACTGTTCCTATAAGGATAGGGTAAGTTTCGGTAGTCTGGACGAGCAGAGGAAAACGAGTAAACAATCCCAGTTTTCAATGCTGACCTTGGCCAGCTTGAAAGCTGTCAAACATCCCTGGATTGTACTTTGGAGCTCTTTTAAAGCACTCCCGGACTCTTGGGAAACTGACGGCAGATTAAATAGGATTTTAAGCTGGCTGTTCACCAACAGCCGCTTATTTTCGAATCTTTCTGAAAGATTCTGCCACGCTGAGTGGAAACCGTCATTTGTCAATGGAGATTTTGAAACAATACCCTTTGCCTCGCCGCTTGTCTTAGCGTTGAGGTGGAACAGTTTCTCGACTTGGGTCAATCGTGGATTATCGATATAGATTGTAGTGAAAAGATCACGGAAGGTCGGCCAGCGCAGATAGTCTCCGTCGAAAACCTCAGTGTCAATTGGGGGGAGACTATAACCCCTGGATATAGACTGGACCATGGGCTGTGCTTGCTTTTTGGTCGAAGCAGCGTCAATGCTTTCACTCAATTGAGCGACACAGCGTTCATAAATGGAATAGCAATGCTCATACTTCCCTTGCATGATTTCAAGATCACCGCTGGAACCGGCGCCTTGGGACCCTTGTTCGAAAGCTAACTCTACTTTCTCCCATATGGATCGGATCTGGTCCCGACGCACTTGAAGTGTAAACAGGGATGCGCCTTCCGAGCCTGCAAATCTTGCCTCAAATTGGCTAAGCCTGTCCGACACAGCGATAAAATCCTTGAGGGCCATGTCTGATTCGTTTACAACTTTTTGGGATGTTTGTCTGGTTACGCGTGCGGTTTCTTGCGGAATTACCAAACTATATGATTTGGGTTCGGGTTGCTTCTGTTCCTTTGACATAATAAGCTCTCTATGGAGCTGGAGACTTATGCAGTGAGAAGCAACAAAAAAAAAACTATTACTTCGACAACACAAAAAACTGCCAAAGACAATGTAATATTTGGAAGGAATATGTCTTTACAGAGTATTTATTTTCACGGAGAAAAAATTCAATTCAAATTCAATTTTTTGTGTATTAAATTTAATTTATTTCTACATATAATATATAATATGATGGAAGAGGGGAAAAAATACCAACAAACAAAAAAAATTTTTTTCTCTTCATATTATTTTTATATAATTTTTTTTTATAGTGTATAAAAGGTTTTTTGTGTGTACAAATAGTTTATGTACAAATAATTATATTTTTATAAATAAATTTTTTTTTTTTAGTGTATAAATGTAAAAAAAGGTAAAAAGTTTTTTTTTTTTTGTGTATATAGGGTTTTTGTTGCGTATGGAAAAATATTCAAAACATTTTATATTTTGAATTTTATTTTAAATTTATTATATTTTTGTAGTGTATAAATGACACATAAAAGGTTTTTCTTGTATATTTTATGTATATAATGTTAAGCAATTTTTTTTTTTATTGCCTGTTATTATTTTGGTTTTTTTTTTTTTATAAAACAAAAAAAGGGTACAATAATATTTAGGTAGCATATGCTTAGTCGGATATGCCCCCCTTGCGGAAAGGGTATTTTTAAGAATTATGTCGCAAGCTTATTCGAAAAAAGTATATACCCCACTTGGTGGAAAAAAGCAGAGTATGTCAAACCGTTGGTTACTGGCATATGCTGCGGAATGAGCAGAATCGGAACGGCTTGGAGTCAGTGACCAATATATATACGTATGTTTGTGTGTACGGAGTGTCACCGTTGATTTATGTCTGTATGTATTCACTTATTTGGTGGATGATTTTTACAACCAATTATTCTTTTATATGCACGTATGGAAAACAACATGTGGTGGCGGATAGAGGAAAATGGAAACACTTGTTAGTTTTCGTTATATTATAGTGGGGCAGCAAAAGAAATGGAATTATATGCATATAAAAAATGTATGTAAAATATACATACATATGTAGAGGCAACGGACGAAAGGAAAATGCACAAGAATTATTTTTATTAGGAAAGCTTAAACGGGCTGCGTTTAAGACTTAATAAAAATAATTGCACATATATATAAATAATATAAAATAGGAATTTATATTACTTATCTGGTTTAAAAAAAGTGGACAAAATGCTTGTAGATGTGTAGTGTGTGTGTCGATGAAAGTCCACCGTAGCTTGCTGGGGCGAGCGATAATTATTTTCATCAACAAATCAATTATCCGGCTCGAAGGACCATGAAAACGTCGGGGGGTGGAGTCTTTGTAGTGGCGCACACACGACGAGAAAAAATAATTGCTAACGCAAATGAGTTAAATAAAATAACACTTCGACTTTTCGGGTTATTTGCGCATGGGCGTAGAACTTCTTTTATTTGGTTGAAAATCAGAACTAACTTACAAGCCTACTGAGCATGCTCAGCAAACTAATAACATTATGTTAACATTAAAAAGCATGTAATGAACGGAGAGAGTGCGAGCTTTTATGCAAGCTTCAGGTGGGGAGCTGCAGATGCCGCTGCCTACTTTCCGGCTTGAACAAAGTTAATAATTGTTTAGTTGGCTGGCACGTATATGGAACAACGCAAAAGTTCAAAGAAAGGGAGTCGGTGCGACTTTCAGTCATATATCATACTGATATACATAGGTGAAAAAGAAACGAAAGACCAGTTTGATGAGATGATGTCTGATTACTTTACAACCGAAAATTTTGTGTTAAGCTACCTGTAAAAATACTGGAATCAACGAAAATAACAAGGGCAAGACGATTTTTAGCAGAAACAACAAAGGATCTTTCTGGCGCGTATGAGACTGGATTACTTTGGAAAGACGACGAAGTAGTGCTACCAGATAGTTATGGAATGGCGATGAGGAGGCTAATAGCTGTAGAAAGAAACATTAGAAACGCTTACCAACGAGAAGAGTATGAGAATGCAATAAAGTACTTTTTAAAAAAGGGGTATGCAGTGAAATTGTCTAAAAAGGAAATTGAGAGAACTGGTCCCAGGACCTGGTTTGGTGTTTACAACGTCAACAAACCAAAAAAAATGAGATAAGTCTGATGCTGCTGCTGTTGTCGAGAGAGTTTCGCTTAACACGAAGCTTTTGAAAGGACTGGATGAAATTCCACCGTTATGCCAAAAACTGTATCAGTTTCGAGAAGGGAAAATTGCCGTCGATACTGATATTAAAAAGGTGTTCTTACAAGTACGCGTTATAGACGAGGACCAGGATTCACTGCGCTTTTTGTGGAGACGCACTGATACAAGTAAAGAAACTGATGTTTACAAAATTAAAGTAATGATATTCGGAGTGGCTTGTTCCGCTTGCTGTGCCCAATACGTCAAAAATTTAAATGCTCTCAAAGAAGATAAAAAAAAACCGAGAAAAAGTCATAAAAGCTATACAAAACAAGTGGAAACGTTGCAGTCGGACGCAACCGACTGCGGTATACTCGATACCAGTACGGATGCGGCAGGGGTGTACGCTGCCTTAAAGATTCTCCGATGCAGATGGGGATGCCACCAGCTGTCTTCGTTGCAAGTTTGGTGACTCTAGCTCAAAGTTTGTAAAATGTGGGGAAAGGGGGGCTGGGGCGGTATTGGTGGGCGTGGCATCCAAAATTTTTGATGCAGATCTTTGTGGAATGTCAATTGCTATCTTCATACTAAATTTGTTGACTCTAGCTCAAAGTTTGTAAAAGTGGGGAAGGGGGGGCTGGGGGTGGTATGGTTGGGCGTGGCATTCAAATTTTTGGTGCAGATCTATGTGGGATGTCAATTACTATCTTCATACCAAATTTGGTGACTCTAGCTCGAAGCTTGTAAAAGGTGGAGAAAGTGGAGATAGGGGGGCGGTATGGGTGGGCGTGGCTCCAAAACTTTGATGCAGATTTTTGGGGGTCGTTGCCAGCTATCTTCCTACCAAATTTGGTGGCTCTAGCTCCACAACTCTGGAAGATACACGCATTCCCGTTTTTGACGAAGCGTTGGGGTGGATGGGGGCAGCTAGGGCAGTATCGGTGGGCGTGGCATCCAAACTTTTGGTGCTGTTTTCAGGGGGTCATCAACACCTGTCTTGGCACCAAATTTGGTGGCTATAGCTCAAAAACTGTGGGAGATATAGCCATTTCTGATTTCAAAATGCGGGGGGCTGGGGGCGTAATGGGTAGGCGTGGCTCCAAAACTTGGATGCAGTTTTTTGGGGGTCGTTAACAGCTATCTTCCCACCAAATTTGGAGGCTCTAGCTCCACAACTCTGGAAGATGCACGCATTCCCGTTTTTGACGAAGCGTTGGGGTGGATGGGGGCGTCTAGGGCAGTCTCGGTAGGCGTGGCATCCAAACTTTTGATGCAGTTTTTAGGGGGTCATCATCACCTACCTTGGCACCTATTTTGGTGGCTATAGCTGAAAAACTGTGGGCGATATAGGGTTTTTTGACTTTAAAATGCGGGGGGCTGGGGGCGGAATGGGTGGGCGTGGCTCCAATATTTTTAATGCAGTTTTTTGGGGGTTGCTAGTAGCTATCTGCTTACCAAATTTGGTAGTTCTTGCTGTAAGGGTGTGCGAAATATGTGGATTTATCGGTTTTGAGTTATCGAATTTATCGATTTGCCAGCCCCCCAGTTATCGTAGAGCCCCATCTTGACACTCTTATTTACTATCCCATAGATAAAGAGAATTGGAAAGTTTCAAGTCTCTAGCTTGAAGGGTGTGGAAAAAACTTGAATACATACGGACGGACAGACGGACAGACACCATCATGGACATTGCACAAAACCAATATACTCTTTACCTTCGGTAACAAGTATAAAAAAAAAAAGTGGAAACGTTGCAGTCGGACGCAACCGACTGCGGCATACTCGATACCAGTATTAAAACCGGTAAAAAGAGGCCTGATTGCCTTAAAGATTCTCCGCTGCAGATGGGGATGCCACCAGCTATATTCCTCCCAATTTTGGTGACTCTAGCTCAAAGTTTGTAAAAGGTAGGGAAAGGGGAGGAGGAGGCTGGGGCGGTATGGAAAGTTGTGGCATCAAAATTTTTGATGCAGATCTTTGTGAAATGTCAATTGCTATCTTCATACCAAATTTGGTGACTCTAGCTCGAAATTTGTAATAAGTGGGGAAAGGGGGGCTGGGGGCGGTATGGGTGGGCGTGGCATCCAAATTTTTGCTGCAGATCTTTGTGGAATGTCAATTGCTATCTTCATACCAAACTTGGTGACTCTAGCTCGAAATTTGTAAAAGTGGGGAAAGGGGGGCTGGGGGCGGTATGGGTGGGCGTGGCATTCAAATTTGTGATGCAGATCTTTGTGGAATGTCAATTGCTATCTTCATACCAAATTTGGTGACTCTAGCTCGAAAATTGTAAAAAGTGGGGAAAAGGGGGCGAAATGGAGGGCGTGGCTCCAAAACGTTGATGCAGATTTTTGGGGGTCGTTACCAGCTATCTTCCCACCAAATTTGGAGGCTCTAGCTCCACAACTCTGGAAGATACACGCATTCCCGTTTTTGACGAAGTGTTGTGGTGAATGGGGGCGGCTAGGGCAGTATTGGTGGGCGTGGCATCCAAACTTTTGATGCAGTTTTTAGGGGGTCATCATCACCTATCTTGGCACCAAATTTGGTGGCTATAGCTCAAAAACTGTGGGAGATATAGCCATTTCTAATTTCAAAATGCGGGTGGGCTGGGGGCGTAATGGGTAGGCGTGGCTCCAA
This sequence comes from Scaptomyza montana, assembly GCA_018904305.1. Lineage (NCBI taxonomy): Eukaryota > Metazoa > Arthropoda > Insecta > Diptera > Drosophilidae > Scaptomyza > Scaptomyza montana. The sequence goes on from JAEIGR010000010.1 coordinate 2,637,504, forward strand.
AATGTTGATGCAGTTTTTTGGGGGTCGTTACCAGTTATCTTCCCACCAAATTTGTAGGCTCTAGCTCTACAACTCTGGAAGATGCACGCATTCCCGTTTTTGACGAAGCGTTGGGGTGGATGGGGGCGGCTAGGGCAGTATCGGTAGGCGTGGCATCCAAACTTTTGATGCAGTTTTTAGGGGGTCATCATCACCTATCTTGGCACCAAATTTGGTGGCTATAGCTCAAAAACGGTGGGAGATATAGGCGTTTTTGACTTTAAAATGCGGGGGGGCTGGGGGCGGAATGGGGGGCGTGGCTCCAAAATTTTTGATGCAGTTTTTTGGGGGTTGCTAGTAGCTATCTTCTTACCAAATTTGGTAGTTCTAGCTGTAAGGATGTGCGAAATATGTGGATTTATCGGTTTTGAGTTATCGAATTTATCGATTTGCCAGCCCCCCAGTTATCGTAGAACCCCCATCTTGACACTTTAATTTACTATCCCATAGATAAAGAGAATTGGAAAGTTTCAAGTCTCTAGCTTGAAGGGTGTGAAAAAACTTGCACACATACGGACGGACAGACGGACAGACACCATGACGGACATTGCACAAAACCAATATACTCTTTACCTTCGGTATCGAGTATAAAAATGCCAGTATAAAATGTCATTGCAGAGTTGCATTTCATAAATGTATTTTCAGGGCTCCGTTTGACTAGGCAATAATTGCCGAAATGACTCGCTGCAATAAACGTTTCTGAAATGAAAAAGTCATGGCTTGCATAAAAATTATTGCTTCGTGTGACTGCGAAGTGCAATCGCTTTCTGCAATTGTTTACATTTTGATTTTGACAGTTCATTGCTTGCACGAAAAAATTGCTTCCTCTGACGGCACCTTAATAATATTTGCAAAGAAAGTAAATAACTTGGTAATCTTTTTGCAGTCGGCAAGCGCAGAACAGCACATGCAAAATCCGATGCTGATGGAAGAATTGGTTGGAAAACTACCAATGAGCAAACGTATTCAATGGTCGGAGTACGCACTGGATATTAAACCATATCCTGATTTAAGACATTTCAACTATTGGGTTGGAAATATAGCAAGGACTATAGCTAGAGTAACCACCATCGCTACGCAAACAAATGATCGAGCAAACCAAAAGTTAAAAGCCGTTCATCAGACAGGTGAGAAGCCCAACACAGAGAAACTGTAAAAGCAATCATTATTTTGATAAGCGTGAGCAATACCAGAAAGCTAATTCGAACGAAAGATGGGCAATCGCAAAGAGTGTAGAGGTATGTTTCGGGTGTCTGCGCCGTGGGCACACAATGCTTACATGCAAAAATAAGCGTGTGTGCAATTTAATGGGTTGCAAGAAGACACACCACAGGTCATTACACAATCAGAAGTATATTCCAAACGACAGCAAGGTAAATGATAACGATTTAGTTGAGACAATCAAACAGGAACCTGAGAAAAACCAGACGTCGGTAAATGCGCTACATTCCGGAACATCTAAGATGTTATTTAAAGTATTGCCTGTTGAGGTCATGGGACCCAACAATTAAATTTTAGAAACCTTTGCTTTCTTGGATGATGGATCATCCGCCACTTTGATTAATAAGGATCTAGCAAAGAAGCTAGGTGTACAAGCATACGAGGAAAATCTTACGCTTAATTGGATCGGCAGTCGCGCTACTGAAGTCAGATCAATTAAATGTCAATTAAGAACACGGGCTCAAAATAGTAATAAAAGATGGCTTCGATTATCGGGCAACACAGTTCCAAGCATGGAGTTGCCACTTCAGTCAATAGACTTTAAGGATATGAGAAAGGAATTTTCTAAACTGAAAAACTTACCGATAAAGGGATATAAAAACGTAGATCCAATGCTACTGATTGGGATTAATAATTGTCATCTGCTAGCAATAAGTAAGAGTATTCAAGTTAATAATTGTTTAGTTGCAGCAAGAACGTCACTGGGCTGGCACGTATATAGAACAACGCAAAAGTTCAAAGAAAGGGAGTCGGTGCGACTTTCAGTCATATATCATACTGATATAGGTGAAAAAGAAACGAAAGACCAGTTTGATGAGATGATGTCTGATTACTTTACAACCGAAAATTTTGGTGTTAAGCTACTGTAAAAATACTGGAATCAACGAAAATAACAAGGGCACGACGATTGTTAGCAGAAACGACAAAGGATCTTTCTGGCGCGTATGAGACTGGATTACTTTGGAAAGACGACGAAGTAGTGCTACCAGATAGTTATGGAATGGCGATGAGGAGGCTAATAGCTGTAGAAAGAAACATTAGAAACGCTTACCAACGAGAAGAGTATGAGAATGCAATAAAGTACTTTTTAAAAAAGGGGTATGCAGTGAAATTGTCTAAAAAGGAAATTGAGAGAACTGGTCCCAGGACCTGGTTTGGTGTTTACAACGTCAACAAACCAAAAAAAATGAGATAAGTCTGATGCTGCTGCTGTTGTCGAGAGAGTTTCGCTTAACACGAAGCTTTTGAAAGGACTGGATGAAATTCCACCGTTATGCCAAAAACTGTATCAGTTTCGAGAAGGGAAAATTGCCGTCGATACTGATATTAAAAAGATGTTCTTACAAGTTCGCGTTATAGACGAGGACCAGGATTCATTGCGCTTTTTGTGGAGACGCACTGATACAAGTAAAGAAACTGATGTTTACAAAATTAAAGTAATGATATTCGGAGTGGCTTGTTCCGCTTGCTGTGCCCAATACGTCAAAAACGTAAATACTCTGAAAGCCGATAAAAACCGAGAACAAGTCATAAAAGCTATACAAGAAAAGCATTATGTAGATGACATCGTAGCAACTTTTCCCAACGAGGAAGAAGCTTATAACATAACCGAAGAAGTTAAAAGAACACACCAACTGGCAAATTTTAACCTGCGAGGATTCGTTTCGAACTCCAGCTATGTCCAGAAGGCCTTAAATTGTGAAAGCAGTTGTGCGGTTGAAACATCTTTAAATGGAAAGAAACGCCATGGACAAGGTACTGGGAATATACTGGGACAGCGAACGTGATCAGTTTGTGTTCGATTTAAAAATGAACAGAGTTGACAAGCAAATAGTGGAAGGCTTAAAATGTCCCACGAAAAGGCAGTTGCTTAGTCTTGTTATGTCTGTCTTTGATCCCTTCGATATGCTTTCGGACTTAGGCCCGTTTTCTCAATGTCCGGTTAGCGTAACTATCCTAAGTTCAGCCAAAATTGAGTTTGTTTAATGTCCAGTTGGGGTTAAATGAGACATTAATTGAACTAAGGCCTGAGGGCTGATTAATGTTTATAACTCGGTTAATGCCGATATAAATATCGCAAAAATCATCGTTAAGCAAACAGCTGACTCAAGCCGACACTTGCATTGTATTTATTTTATTATTAAAGCAAAATGGTATCGCATAAGCGTATTTTTAACATTCACGCAATGGAAATTGAATTGGGAGAAATGGAGCAACGAGTGAGCAATTCTAGAAATTATAGAGATAGGGTGAATTATTTCACTGCATTGGATGAAGTAAATATTGTGCAACGGAACAGGTTGACCAAATCAGCATGCAAAATGATTCTTGCCAATATAAGAGCACGGAACTGAGCGGACACTTTCTGCCATGTTTCTTTTTCTGCTTTGTTCACGAAAATGTTACTATTTGCCCCCACAGGGTCAACAAGTACTTATATGCTCTTCAGAGACAGAAAAGTTTTTACCCCTCTGCCGCTTACTGGTTTCATCGGCCTCATAAAAGGCAATTTATTTTCCATTTTAAATTAAATTTAAGTTTTCAAGTGGCAAAAGAATAAGAATTTGGCAGTCACAAAGCAAAAATATATCATCAAAACAGCTGATTTGCTCGTAAGGTTTGGCAGCACCAATAATGCGATAGTATCTTAACGTAACAGGTTAACTTTGCATTGAGAAAACCAAATTCGTTTAACATGAGCATTAAATTTATACAGAGTTAAACTAACTGCAACTTTAACCGGACATTGAGAAAACGGCCCTAAATCAGCAATTTTTGAACTTAAATATTCCTGTTAGCTCGTGCAATCCGTATATTAGTTCTAACCCGTCTATGAATGTGAAATATTTTTGAATTTACTCGTGTTCAAAATTAAATCCATAGGCATCGGGCTCGACGAAGTCGACCCAAAATTCATAAAATTATTGCTAACCACAATTATTCAGCACATTACACATGTCATCAGTACTGCAATAACCTCTTCGACCTTCCCAAATCAGTGGAAAGATGCAAAAATAGAACCAATACCAAAGTTGAATAATGAGTATAGACCAATCTCTATACTGCCATATTTTTCCAAAAAACTTTCGAAAATATAATGGCGAAACAAATAACAACTTTTCTAGAAACAAAAAATTTTAAATAATAAGCAGTCTGGATTCAGAAAAGGTAGAAGCTACACGACAACAATTATTAAAATAGTTGAGGACATTAGAACAATAATGAACAATAGAGAAGTAACCTTTTTAACGCTACTTGACTTTAGTAAGGCTTTTCACACGGTTAACCATGAGATTCTCCTAACCAAGTTAATAAAATTATATAATTTTTCCTCTACTACAAGTAAATTGATGTCCTCTTACTTGACTAATAGAAAACAAGCAGTAATTGCAAATAAGTCGAGATCTAATCTTCTAGTCAATTCACGTGGTGTTTCCCAGGGATTAGTACTAGGCCCGCTTTTGTTTACAATGTATGTTGATGATCTGCCAAACGTCCTATCTATGTGTGATGTCCATATGTATGCTGATGATGTGCAAATGTATGTAAGTCGTCCTCTTAGTCAAATAAATGAATGTATTAGATTAAGCAATTATGAACTGTCCTGTGTTTCAAAGTGGGCAAGTAACAATGGTTTATGTCTTAATCCGTCTAAGTCCAAATATATATTTATCTATAAAAAGTACCTGAACACGGACAATTTAAGCAAACTTGTAATTGACAATGCAGAAATCAGCTATGCAGATAACTTAGGCATTACAATTAACAACAATCTCTCCTGGACCATACAAACAAAGTTGTAGGAAAGCCATATGGTGTCCTACGCCAATTGTCTTTGGCACAACCATTTTTGCCAATCAATATTAGAATGACGGTTGCAAAAGCATTAATTATTCCAGTTTAAATGTACGGTATAGAAATTTTTTGCAAGTGTGACGCCGCCAGCCAGCAAAAAATTAAAGTAGCCTTTAATAGCATAGCTAAATTTGTGTTTTCACTAGGTCGTACAGATCACGTTACTAGTTTTGCTAATAAAATATTTGACTTGGACATAAATAACTGGACGAATTATAAAATGTTAATACAGCTTCACAAAATTATTTTTACTAGGACTCCAGATTACCTTTTTGAGAAGATGCGTTTCAATTTGTCGCAATTTGCTTGCTTTAGAACCAAATTTTCTTGTTCTAATGCTAACAACTTTATCTGGGCTGTCCGACTTTGGAATCAGTTACCACTTTACTTGAAAACTATTAGTAGCGCACCATTGTTTAACAAGAAATTGAAGAGTTATTTAAAAAATCTAAATTTCACTAACTTAACTTTAATAGGCATGTATTACCAAAATTTCAAATTGATTTATAAGAATAAATGTTTTTAATGTTTTAAATTATTTGCTTTTTAATTTGATTTGTTTAGTATTTTAAGTTTTAATTAAAATTTTATAGTTTCTTAAGTTAGATTTAGCTGTTGCATGTAAAATCCGAGAGTGAATAGTGCATTAATTTAAAAGTGTAAAACTTGTAGCACTAGGAATATTTAAATAAAAATTAAATTAAATTAAATTAAAGGCTAATAAAATATAAAAGGAAATTTATTTATTTGTTAAATGTGATAAAGATACAGATAAATAAAATAAAATAAATTAAACGGAAAAAAAATTAATAAAATATAATAAAACATAAATAAGGAAGGTTAATAAAATTTTATTATATTTTAGGGAAAGAATTAAATAACAAGGTTTGGGAAAAATTATTGGGAACTTCCTTTGTAACAAACAATTTTTTTTTTGAAGAAAAAATCTTGAAAAAATGATAAATAAGCAAGGTCGAAAAAATTTTAATATATTCTGGGAAAAATATTAAATAGTTAGGTTTGAGGAAATTGTTGGAATTGATTTTTTTTAATTAAAGAAAATTAGGAAAATAATAATAAATGACTTTTTTTCAAATATTTTGGAAAAAATAAATGAATCAAAAAACAAATAAATATATATATATATATATATATATATATAAATAAGTTAAATTCAGTTAAATCTGATAAAATTAAAGTTGCTTAGCGAGGGCTTACAAATAAAAATTTCAATTGATAATAAACACATAGTCAAAAGCAATAAAATAATAATAACCCAACAAAGAAGCATCGGCCAATAAACGAATAAAAAAAGAAGAGTAACCCGTAAAACAGCGGTCATGGACGAAACCAAGATATCGGAACTACAAGACTGTAAAAACCCCGGCGTGGGCGCTCGATGGATTTATAACTGCCGGAAGGAAGACCTGGAGCATATCTCACAAGAACTCGGCCTAGAGAAAAACGGAAAGGTAGAAGAGTTGAGGAAGCGGGTATGTGCGTTTGTTGAAAGGGGGGGGCCATAGCTCGTCGATATGGAATCGTTTGGGTGAATGGGAGCGGAGGTTCGCTAAGAGTCAAGAATCGCCCGCCCCGCCTAGCGCTTCTGATGGGTAGACGCGGCTACGGCAGAGATCGCAATCTGATCTGCTTACATTATCGGGGTCATACGGAGAACTGCCCCCGCCGTCCAGCCACGGAAAGTGTATGCTGGCTGGTAGTGGGTATAGTGGGGGACAGGTGGGGCAGGTGGGGCAGGTGGACTACAAACCAGCTGGGGCCCTCCGGTATGAATTCATTGATGATCACCAACAGTATGCGGTCGTCCCTGAGCAAGCTAGAAAGTGGGGAATACAGTTTGACGGGTATGCCGACCCGCTCGTGTTCTTACAGGCAATGGAAGAACGCGCGACAACATACAAGATAGATTTGAATCGCCTGCCCAGAGCAATGAGTGAAGCTTTGATCGGCATGGCAGCGTGTTGGATTTCGACCAGTGAGCTGAGGGACGGGACGTGGGACGTTTTTATAAGGAAATTTCTCGAGTTTTTCTTGCCCCCACAGTATTATGACAAGTTGGTGGACGAGATTAGGGCCCGCCGGCAGCGCGTGGAGGGAGGGGTACAAGGAATACCTAGTCAGCCTGAAGAGACTAATGCGTCATGCTAGTTAGTTATAGTCTCGAACAAGAGCTTAATAGAATCTACGAGAATCTCGCGCGAGAATATCGTCTGTACATTCGCAGATAGCCGGAGAATTTGAAAATATCCCAGGACAGAGCCACAGGGAGACAGTACACAGCCAGGCAGTGAGCAATGGGCACCAAGACAGGGTCGGAAGCGTGAGCGATCCCGTCAGGCCGACTAATCCGATTCGGGGCCCACCAGCACAAGCACTATTGGCGTGAGGTGAGCGAAGTAGTCATTTAACCAGCAAGCGCAAAGTGTAATCCACTTGAAGGAATTTACATATCAGCAGAAGATACCAACTTGCACCAGCCACCCTCTTCCCCTGCGTACTTCTGCTCGTGTAGCTTGATTCCACCTTCAGTCTTCGTATCTGAGTATGTGCCTCAATGTTGCAGACAAATGCATTAATCAATTTCATGTTTTCTTAAGCGCGCGCCCGAAGCGATTTGAGTGCTACGATCGAAGGCACGAATGTAGATGAAGAGGAGGAGATAGAGAAGACGCCGCCTTGTGCGTCTGGGGACGCTTTACGTATGAGTGGAATAATCAATTTCGAGGATCATAAACAACATTTAATGAAGTTGTTAAGCGCCATTAGCAGTCAGCTGCCCCAACCCCAAGCCTCCTCCCGTTCGATAAGCAGGTCCAAAAGAGCAACTGCATCCGTAATGGACTCCAGTTCTCTGTGACTGTTCAGAGCAACAAGTATGAAGCTCTTATAGAGTCGTCATGAGGTCAAACTCTGACTGCCAGTTGGAATATCAAATCGTGGCGACACCTCTCTCTCAGAGCGCTGTTGTAGACTTGTTTTTCTGCCAGCGCATTTCGTGCCCGATTTCCAAGTCACTCGGCTTGCCAACTGTGCTACTCTTTTTTTCTCTCCTACCACAGCCAGCCAGCCATACTGTGTGTATGCGCCAGTAGCCAGCGATATTGTAGCGCACAGCTGCTTCTTCGATTGCTGTACGCCCTTCTTTTGCTTGTGTATGCATATGAGCGTCATATGATCTTATGGTTTGCCTATTCCTTATCGCACTTTGCGACGTTGCCATAGTGAAGCTATGAACTATATCCACATACATATATATTTACATATGTTTGCAGTTTTGCTGGGATATTGGCTATATACTGATTTTTGTTATTTTGTTTGGGCTTGCTAGTGTTAGTGTGTAAGTCCTTTTGTATATCTACATGCCATATTTTAATGTATGCGTAGCATTTGCCATGCCATTCATTGACCTTTCTCTACTATTATCAATTAAATTTGGTGCAGAATTTGTATTTTGCCTACAAAAACCTTAAAACCAAGACCTTCCATCGAAGTCAAATATCATTTTTGCTGCTGGTCGAGCATTTGAGGAACAGGCGAACAGCAAAATAAACAAGCGTCGATGTATGCTTATGCATATGAGCGTTTTCTTCATAAGTCTTTATTTGTTTGTATTTTGCTTTTTTCGCCTTTCGTTGACCTAGCTGTAAAATAACAAAACACATGAACTTATCAATATCCACATACATATAAAAATATATATATATATGAATGTGCGTTCGCTTATGCTTGCTGTTTTCGTGGGACTCAGGCTGTGTAACAATTTGTTTTGTTATTCTTGTTGATCTTTCATACTCTATCATGTTTTCAGTTCTATGACCATTTTCAGCTATTTTGCCAGCGCAACTACTATACAACTACCGTAAGAGTATTCAGGCATTTGCCGAAAACTCGGAACATAAGAAAATAAAATAAAGTCTCGGCATTTGCTGCTGATCGGCTGGAGTCGCAGACAGTGAGTCTAGGTTTTGGGTGCCTAGTCTAACAAACGCGCATGTTTACCATACATACATATATAAATATGTGAATGTATGTGAAACAGTTGCCGACCCTTTACTTTACTTTATTTTCTTCAGAACTTTCAGCAAATGAAATCGACATACGCACAGCTGAATACACTTTCGCAATTTGTGCGCATTGCTGCATAACTGTGTGATAGTTGCGATGGCAAAGTTGTTGGAAAGTGTCATAGATCTTAAAACATGAAAGAGTATGAATGACCAGCAATGCAAAACTGATAATTGCCTGCTTATTTACTAGACGCTTGTTTATTTTGCTGTTCGCCTGATAATGCAAATGGTCGATCAGCACAAAATATGATATTTGACTGCCTTGGAAGTATTACTTTTTAGGTTTTTGTAGGCAAAATACACCAAATTTAATTTGTAATAGTAGAGAAAGGTCAATGAATGGCATGGCATATGCTACGCATACATTAAAATATTTAATGTTGATATACAAAAGCACTAACACACTAACACTAGCCAGCCCAAGCAAAATAACAAAAATCGCTACAAAGCCTTTATCCCAGCAAAACTGCAAACATACATATGGAAATATATATGTATGTGGATAAAATGCTATGAAGCTATGGCAACGTCGCAAAATTGATTATGGAACCCAGCCCAAATAAAATAAAAATCACTTCAAAGCCCCGACCACCAAAACTGCAAAACATATGAAAACGCACATTTATATAGAAATATATGCATGTTTATATGAATACGCATTTGTGTATTGCTGCTTTACAGCTAGGTCACTAGAACGAAAAGGAAGGAGGCATACCATATGATCATATGAAGAATACACACGCTCATAAGCATGTGATAACAGGCGATCAGCCAAAAAAACAAGGGTCTGCGCGCTGCAAAATCGCTGGCTACTGGCGCATACACACAGTATGGCTGGCTGGCTGTGGTAGGAGAGAAAAAAAGCGTAGCACAGTCGGCAAGCCGAGTGACTTGAAACTCGGGGACGAAATGCGCTGGCAGAGAAACAGCGCTCTGAGAAAGGGGTGTCGCCACGATTTGATATTCCAACTGGCAGTCTGAATTTGGCCTCATGACGACTCTATAAGAGCTTCATACTTGTTGGTTCAGAGGTAGATAAAGAGAGAGCGAGAGAGAGGGAGAGAGCAACCAGCTCACCGCAACAATCACGCATTTCCATAATTCCTAAATTATTCAGAGCCATTCACTGCCAGACCGCATCACAAAGCTTAGAGTAGGAAGCAGTTCAATGGAGGAAGCTCAAAACCAACAGAAACAGAAAAATGAGAGACCAACAAAGCAGGGTTTCCGAAGCTAGGGTATGCTACAACTGTTCGCAAGCGGGACAAAGGTAAAGTTAGTGGGCAAAGAAATACCGATGGACATGCTCGTGATGCCATCCATGTTAGATAGTTTGATTTTAGCAATGGACTTTCTATGCAAGATGGGGACGACCATAGAAAGCGGTGAGGCGAAATTAATTCTCCGTAGCGCTGAAGTGCCACTCGAGGTGACCTAAAGGGCCGAAATTGAGCCTGCGAGAAAGAAGGTACACGAGTCACGCGGTACCCAAGTCGAACGCCGAAGGATTGTCCCGGGAGCACCCCGCAACGAAGACGCTACGCTAGCCAAGCGAGAGGCAGACCAAGACGCGGCAACAGTCGGCAAGGAGCCGTCGTTGGGTCAGTTAAGTAACGTAGTCATGAAAGCACCTCAGGGAGGGGACTCCAAGTTAAGCCCACGGTCGGAGGTCGACGCTGAGGAGATATTGGAGTGCCCCGCAGACTTGGAGTCAGCGACACAGGAATTTCTGAAGGCGGAATTAGCGCTTTTCGAGGGGCTCCAAGGGGTATCGAACGTAGCTGAGCATCGCATAGTGATGAAGGATATTAGGCCTATAAAACAAAGGTATTATGCGAAGAATCCGGCTATGTAGCGGGTCATAGATGAGCAGGTGAACGAGCTGTTATAGGCAGGAGCCATATAACCGTCGAGGAGCCCGCACAGCGCACCCATCGTGCTAGTCAAAGAAAATACGAACGAGTGGCGAATGTGTATCGACTTCCGCCAGCTCAATGCACATTCGATACCCGACGCGTACCCCATACCCAGGATAAATCACATATTAGAACGACTCAGGCATGCCCGTTATATATCGACACTGGATTTGAAGCACGGATATTGGCAAATCCCCATGGCGGCGGACAGCATTAACAGTGCCCAGCCGAGGATTATTTCAATGGCGAGTCATGCCGTTCGGGTTGCACTCAGCTGGCGCAACTTTCCAAAGAGCGTTGGACACGGTGATCGGCCCAGATATGGTGGAAGCGATAAACAACCTGAAATTTTCACAAAAGCACAAAAATTAATAAGCTAAGGACCGGCAACAAAACCGTGTTTATAAAATAACACAAAATGTCCGTCTTTAAAAAAACGTTTTTAATAATTACACAAAGCGCAGCGCGGTTAAAGTAAACCAAAGCAACAAACATTTAACGCGGACCCAACACGACAATCTACCGCAACGTCGCTAAGCTGACACACAGAAGTCACTCATTTACAACTTTCAACAAAACTTTTGTTTCACTACAAAAAAAAAAACGATGTCATCTGCTAGTAAGTGCATTAGGGAAAACTCTACTGGCGACCTGAAGGCGACTAAGGGAGTTGATGCTGCCCTGAACACCCAGATCATCAGCCGCAAATTTGATGAGCAGGCTGAGAAAATTGCAGCAACTTTGAGGTAATCGGAGTCGCGCGTCTGGACGGCATGAGCAACAAAGTTAAAATCCTAATGAAACAGGCACAAAAGTTGGAGCAGACCGTTGAAGATATTGATGGGCTCAAATCCCAGGTATGCACGTTAGAGGCCAAGCTCTTGACACAAGACCGAAAACTTTGTTTAATTCATTGTGCTTTGCCTTGGGGATAGCAACAGCCCCGAAATTGAATGATATCATTAGGGTCAGACAAGCCAAATCAGCTCGCACCATCGCTGACCCTACAATAATAAATAAATTTAACAATACAGCTGATAAACTAACTCTCGTTCGAGCGGCAGACGAGTTTAGGCGGGCGACAAAACAACAACTAAGCCTGCAGTTGCTAGGCTTTGAATCAACTGCTCAAATTTACTTAAATGAGCAGCTTACGAGAGAGGGATATTCCATATTTAGAGACGCAATAAAATTAAAGAAGCAAAAGCTTCTAACAGCAGTCTTCTGCCGTCGTGCAGAGGTATTCGTAAAACAGAGTTAGAGAGGAGAGGTGATCTGCGTTGACAGCTTTCAAAAGCTCTCACAACTGCAGAGCGCACGGGCCGTCGAGAGAGTTTCGGAGTCAAACGCTGGATAGTTTCTCTATCAAGTATATAGTACTAATATATGTTATGTGTAATACATGTCTCTTAAGTGTAATTGTTCTCGTAGTAATAATCTTTTGTAAAGAAAGTGCGCAACTAATTAGTTTTCTCTTATATTTTCTATTAAATGGTAGGTAACTTAAGCTCAACCAAGGCGAACAGCAATGCAATGGTTAGGATTCTGGGCAAGCAGAAAATTGGTCTTAAAATGTGTCATATGCAATGCTTAGTGAATAAGGTAGAAGAGTTTTGTTATATGTTTGTCAACTCAAATATAGATGTTGTTTGTGTGTCCGAAACGTGGTTTGTCCCAAACTTGAATGATTCGTATATTCATGTGATGGCTATAATGTTTTCCGTTCAGATCGTATTGGACTGAAATGCAAAATAATATTTAAGCAACCATCTGCCAGCCAAGTGGAATATATATTTTTAGAGCTTATGAATTTTAACTGTGATATCAAAATGCAAGTCGGCTGTATATACAGACCACATAAGAATATTGATTACTCTAACCTGATTGATTTAATAACTAACCTAACACTGACGTACACGGACATTATACTAACAGGTGACCTAAATAGTAACATATTAATAGAGCAACATCTACTAAATGAAATGGAGTCAATAGGACTGCACCCTGTAAACATAATCTTACCGACGCATTTTTCGAAGACCACTAACACTTTATTAGATGTAATTTTTGTCAACAAACCAGAAAACATTTTGCTATAGGACCAAGTCTCAGTACCTGCTTTTTCAACACATGATCTCTTTTTTTTAACGTATGATATGCAAATTGACAGCAACAAACAGACCATCCAATCAAAGACTTCAAAAACATTGACTACACTAGTTTAATTGAAGATTGCCGTCTCTGTGATTGGAACATTACATATTCTCTCCCGATGGTTGACACCCAACTAAATTTAATGAACTCTAAGATTGGCTATGTTTACAATAAATTTGTACCATTTAAAATTAGCACTGTAAAGCCGGTCATCGCGACTTGGTTTAATAGTCAAATAAGAAGTGCAATTAAAAAGAGAAATGAGGCTTACGACGAGTGGAAACGCTATAAAACGGAAAGTTGTAATATAATTTTAAAAGCAGCCCGACGTAGAGCTAATACTTTGATATCAAATGCCAAGAGAAACTATTACGGTAATAAATTCAAAAGTTCAATAAACACAAGACAAACTTGGAAAACTTTAAATACCTTAGCGATAGGCAAAACTAAATCTGTGATTAATGAAGACCTCGATGTTAACGCTTTAAGGCCCGTTTTCTCAATGTCCGGTTAGCGTTACTATCCTAAGTTTAGTCAAAATTGAGTTTGTTTAATGTCCGGTTGGGGTTAAATGAGACATTAATTGAACTAAGGCCTGAGGGCTGATTAATGTTTATAACTCGGTTAAGTGCCGATATAAATATCGCAAAAATCATCGTTAAGCAAACAGCTGACTCAAGCCGACACTTGCATTGTATTTATTTTATTATTAAAGCAAAATGGTATCGCATAAGCGCATTTTTATACCTTTAACCCATAAAATGGGTAAATAAGGTCGTTGCCAACTATCTTCCTGCCAAATTTGGTGGCTCTAGCTCCACAACTCTGGAAGATACACGCATTCCCGTTTTTGACGAAGCGTTGGGGCGGATGGGAGCGGCTAGGGCAGTATTGGTGAGCGTGACATCCAAACTTTTGACGCAGTTTTTGGGGGGTCATCATCACCTACCTTGGCACCTAATTTGGTGGCTATAGCTGAAAAACTGTGGGAGATATAGGCTTTTTTGACTTTATTAATCGATGATCGGTTTTGAGTTATCGAATTTATCGATTTGCCAGCCCCCCAGTTATCGTAAAATCCCCATTTTGACACTTTAATTTACTATCCCATAGATAAAGAGAATTGGAAAGTTTCAAGTCTCTAGCTTGAAGGGTGTGGAAAAAAATTGCGAACATACAGACGGACAGACGGACGGACACCATGACGGACATTGAACAAAACTAATATACTCTTTACATTCGGTAACGAGTATAAAAAACAAAAATGCCATTATAAAAATTCATTGCAGAGTTGCATTTCATAAATGTATTTTCAAGGCTCCGTTTGACTAGGCAATGATTGCCGAAATGACTCGCTGCAATGAACGTTTCTGAAATGAAAAAGTCATGGCTTGCATAAAAATTATTGCTTCGTGTGACTGCGAAGTGCAATCGCTTTCTGCAATTGTTTACATTTTGATTTTGACAGTTCATTGCTTGCACGAAAAAATTGCTTCGTCTGACGGCACCTTAATAATATTTGCAAGGAAAGTGAATAACTTAGTCATCTTTTTGCAGTCGGCAAGCGCAGAACAGCACATGCAAAATCCGATGCTGATGGAAGAATTGGTTGGAAAACTACCAATGAGCAAACGTATTCAATGGTCGGAGTACGCACTGGATATTAAACCATATCCTGATTTAAAACATTTCAACTATTGGGTTGGAAATATAGCAAGGACTATAGCTAGAGTAACCACCATCGCTACGCAAACAAATGATCGAGCAAACCAAAAGTTAAAAGCCGTTCATCAGACAGGTGAGAAGCCCAACACAGAGAAGAAAAGAGAAAGATCAATTGTGTGCCTAAACTGTAAAGGCAATCATTATTTTGATAAGCGTGAGCAATACCAGAAAGCTAATTCGAACGAAAGATGGGCAATCGCAAAGAGTGTAGAGGTATGTTTCGGGTGTCTGCGCCGTGGGCACACGATGCCTACATGCAAAAATAAGCGTGTGTGCAATTTAATGGGTTGCAAGAAGACACACCACAGGTCATTACACAATCAGAAGTATATTCCAAACGACAGCAAGGTAAATGATAACGATTTAGTTGAGACAATCAAACAGGAACCTGAGAAAAACCAGACGACGCGTCGGTGTAAATAAAGTGGTATTGGGTGTGTTTCTCTTTGAATTCTAAAAAGTGTTTTTGGAACACGAGGGGGTTGGTGGTGCTTTTAGTGTATTGGTGTAGGGTTGTGTCTATTGTACTGCGTTTAAGGTACCAGGGGGGTATATTTATTTTTATTATTTTGGTGGGTTTGTAAGGGATGTTGTGGGTGAGACAGATGTTTATTGTTCTTGAAATTGCTGAGTTGCTTTTTTGTGCATATTTGTGTTTGTTGGGCTTGTTTATTATTGTGTGTATTGGTGAATTGTTGGAGAAAATGAGGTTCTTGGCTGTTTTGTTGGTGAGTAGGTTAAATCTGTGAGTGATGTGTGGAGTGCTGGTTTCTGTCAGTAGGTTGTTAACCGGTGTTGTCCTATATGCGCCAAGAGCCGTTCTTATTCCGCTGTGTATAATTGTTTGTAATTTTTTTAGTCTGGTGTTGAGTGCATTTCCGTAGAAAATAAGACTGAAGTCGATTTTTGATAGGTATAGTGCTTTAAAGATAGCAATGAGGGTGGACGTGTTGCAGTTGAATTTTGGAGATGCGAGGCATTTTATTATGTTCAGTCTTGTGTGGAGTGCTGGAAATGTTTTGTCTATATGTGTATCCCATTTGTATTTTTGGTTTATGTAAAGTCCTAGGTTTCGCATGTTTGCGACTTTGGGTATTGTGTAGTTGTGTGTTGTTATCTGTACCATGCAATTGTGTTTTTGGCAAATGTGTATGTGTTTGCATTTGTTTGTGGAGAGCATAGCTCCGGATTGGGTGCACCAGTTCTCGATATTGTTAAACAGAGTATTAAGGTTGATGTTGTCAGTTTTGCTTTTATTGTGGTTGAGTATTAGGTGAAAGTCGTCTGCAAATGCGCAGAATTTTATGTTTTTTTGACGTGTTATGGTAGTTTCTAATTTGTTGTAGGAAATGAGAAAGAGTATTACTGAGATCGGTGATCCCTGTGGTATTCCGTTGTGTAGTGAGTGAGTGTCTGATGTGCAGTTCCTTACTCTTGTTATACTCGATACCGAAGGTAAAGAGTATATTGGTTTTGTGCAATGTCCGTCATGGTGTCTGTCCGTCTGTCCGTCCGTATGGTTGCAAGTTTTTTCCACACCCTTCAAGCTAGAGACTTGAAACTTTCCAATTCTCTTTATCTATGGGATAGTAAATTAAAGTGTCAAGATGGGGGTTCTACGATAACTGGGGGGCTGGCAAATCGATAAATTCGATAACCCAAAACCGATAAATCCACATATTTCGCACATCCTTACAGCTAGAACTACCAAATTTAGTTAGAAGTTAGCTATTAGCAACCCCCAAAAAACTGCATCAAAAATTTGGATGCCACGCCCACCGATACTGCCCTAGTCGCCACCATCCACCCCAACGCTTTGTCAAAAACGGGAATGAGTGTATCTTACAGAGTTGTGGAGCTAGAGTCACCAAATTTGGTATGAGGATACCAATTGATATTTATTTATTTATTTATTTATTTATTTATTTATAGTCTGCTAAGAGCAGCTGACATTAAAATGAATCAAATTTATTTAAATTAAAAATAGTTAATATAATTAAATTAAGTAAAATATAGAATAATATATAAATCTGAAAATATAATTAAAAGTTAACGTTAAAGCACTGGGAAATTCAATAAAAAATTGAGTAGTCCAACATTTGTTGCGAGGATTGGGAAAAACCCAGAAAAACCCAATCAGACCAGCATTAGATTAGTAATTAGTGGTTACGATTAGATAAAGCAAAAAGGATCAATCTTTTTAGTACTGGATTTGAGGCTTCCAAGGAGACAAGAGAATAAAGTTTGTTATAGTCAGAACATATAACACGAAATGGTTCATGAATTAAATAGTTGCTGAAGCAACGATCAAGGCTAAGGGGTAAAAAGTTACGTGAAGATCTAATTGGAACATTAAATTTAATTCGACTTAAAAGAACTGATGAGTCCATTTCACCACTAAGTAGGTTAGTAATAAATAATACTCCATGCATAGTTCTACGGTTTAACAGGGAGGGAAGATTAATCAAAAGAAGTCTACTTGAATACGGGGGTAAGTCAACTCCAGGAACCCAGTTAAAACTTCTAAGGGCAAATAGAAGAAATTTCTTCTGCACAGATTCAATTCTATCCTGGTGAATCGAGTATTGTGGGGACCACACACAAGATCCATACTCCAGGATGGGACGTACTAGGGATGTATAAAGCGTTTTAGTGGTGTAGGGATCATTAAACTCTTTCGACCACCGCTTGATGAAGCCAAGGACATTAATGGCCTTATTGACCATATACGAAATATGAGCGTCAAACTTTAATTTAGGATCAAGAATAATGCCTAAATCTTTAATTTCAAACACGCGGTCAAGTGGTGAAGCATCAAGCAAGTAGTGAGCAGTATGAGGGGTACTTCTACAAAAAGACATGACTTAACATTTTGAACTATTTAAATTTAGTAAGTTAGTACGACACCAGTCTGACAAAGCACCCAAATCCGACTGAAGTAAATTACACAGGGAAGCGTCATTATAGGTGAAACATAGCTTCACATCATCAGCAAACATATACACAAAAATGTTAGTAATAACAGCTGGGAGATCGTTAATAAACAAATTAAATAGCAAAGGACCAAGGTGACTACCCTGGGGAACACCAGAGGTAACAAAAATAGGTTTAGATACAGACGATTTAAAAACAACTTTTTGTGTTCGGCCACACAAGTACTCCGAAAGCCACAATAAAAGTTTTGATGGAAATCCAATAATATTCAATTTATGAAGCAACAGAGAATGACTTACAGAATCAAATGCCTTACTAAAATCGGTGTAAACAACGTCAGTTTGCATTTTTTCCTGAAACCCTTTGATAACAAGCGAAGTGAATTCAAGAAGGTTAGTGGTAGTAGATCTACGCCTAACAAAACCATGTTGATAAGGCGATATAATTGAACTACATCCGTGTTGCAGTTGAGAACATACAATTTTTTCAAAGACTTTTGGTATGGCAGACAACTTAGATATACCCCTATAATTTTTAACGTTTGATTTTGAAGAATTTTTATGGAGTGGAATTATAAAGGATTCCTTCCATATATCAGGGAACACGGTTGAATCAACACACAAGTTAAATAATTTATTTAATGGCGCACAAAGAGAATCCGCGCAGTATCTAAGAATACAACCTGGCACTCCATCAGGACCAGGCAAGTAACCAGGTTTAATAGAGTTGAATTCACTATTCTACAAAGATCTGCATCACAAATTTGGATGCCACGCCCACCCATACCGCCCCCAGCCCCCCTTTCCCCATTTTTTTTAAATTTCGAGCTAGAGTGACCAAATTTGGTATGAAGATAGCAATTGATATTTCACAAAGATCTGCATCAAAAATTTTGATGCCACGCCCACCCATACCGCCCCCAGCCCCCCTTTCCTCACTTTTTACAAACTTCGAGCTAGAGTCACCAAATTTGGTATGTAGATAGCAATTGACATTCCACATAGATCTGCAACCAAAATTTGGATGCCTCGCCCACCCATACCGCCCCCAGCCCCCCTCTTCACACTTATTAAAAATTCCGAGCTAGAGTCACAAAATTTGGTATGAAGATAGCAATTGACATTTCACATAGATCTGCAACAAAAATTTTGATGCCACAACTACCCATACCGCCCCAAGCCCCCCCCCCTTTCCCCACCTTAGTACAAACTTTGAGCTAGAGTCACCAAATTTGGAAGGAATATAGCTGGTGGCATCCCCATCTGCAGCGGAGAATCTTTAAGGCAGCGTACATCCCTGCCGCATCCGTACCCTTTTGCAATCAGGCCTCTTTTTACCGGTTTTAATACTGGTATCGAGTATGCCGCAGTCGGTTGCGTCCAACTGCAACGTTTCCACTTGTTTTTATTATCCTGTTGGTCATGTTATTTTTTAAGTAGTTGATTATAATTGGCCCTATTTTCCATTCATTTAGTTGGTTAATAATGAAGTGTACTCCCACTATATCAAAAGCTTTAGAAAAGTCTAAAGATATTATAGAGCTGTGGCTTTTTTTTTTGCGAGGGAGCCAGCTATAACGGATTTTCCCTGTTTAAAGCCCATTTGGTGTTGGTGAATGAGGTTGTTGGTGGTTACAAACCACCAGATCCTCTTGGCTACTATTTTGTCAAATAGTTTGCTGATGCATGGGTTGAGAGAGATAGGTCTGTATGAGTTGATGGATGTTTTGTCGGTGTTGGGTTTTAGAATGGGTATTGTTAGGCTAGTTTTATAGGGTTTGGGAAGGTAGTTTTGTAGAATATTGTTAAAGTGGTTAAGAAGTCTTTGTTTGAGGGCAGGTGAGGAGTTTTTGATCATTGGGTATGATATGCGATCTCCACCTGGTGTTTTGCCTGAGAGTTTGCGTAGCGCAGATTCCATTTCGATCATTGTTATATTTGTTTCTATCAATTGAGCTGTTTGTGAGGGTGTGTTATTTGTTGGTGTGTATATTGTCGAGTATTTTATGTTGAAAAATTCGGGTGAGAAATTTGTGTCCCTGGACTCATTTTCCCAGTGTAGGGCGAAGGTGTTAGCTATTTCTTGTTTGACAGTAATATTCTGGTGGGTTTGTGGGTCTATGATAGAGTGTATGGCTTTGGGGGGGTTTAATCCGCAGAATTTTCTGATGTTGGACCATATTTTTACGGTGGGTGTGTTTGGGTTGATGTCTCCTGTAAATTGGGCTGTAGATTTTTGTTTTGATATTTTGATTTCTCTTCTGTAGCGCGCATTGTCTTTTCTAAATGTTATTATGTTTGTTTGGTTAATGTCTCTTTTGAGGTTTTGCCATGCTTTGTTTTTTTATTTTTTTAGAATTGTTAGTGTGTTGTTCCACCAGGGGACATTGTTTGGTCGTTTGTAAGGAAGTAGAATTTCTGCCAGTTGGCTTTGTCTAAATTGAACTTTGATTTCTTAAGAACTGGGCTATTTTGTTGGAATATTGTGGTTAATATTGGAAAGTGGTCGCTTCCGTTTAGATCGTTAGTTATTTTCCAAGTAATATCTGTAATAATGTCTGATGTGCAAAGTGAGAGGTCTATGTAAGTAAATGGGTTGAGAAGTGTGTAGATGATTTGTCGTTAAGTAGCGTGAGGTTTGAGCTATTTATGAAGGATGCGATGGTATTTCCTTTTTTGTTATTCTTTGTTGATCCCCATAGTTGGTGCCAACTGTTAAAGTCGCCCAATATGAAAGTGTTTAGGTCTTGATTGAGGACGTTTCTAAGGTTTGTTAGGTTGAAATTTGTTGTTGGTGGGATGTAGGCTGATATTCTTATACTCGATACCGAAGGTAAAGAGTATATTGGTTTTGTGCAATGTCCGTCATGGTGTCTGTCCGTCTGTCCGTCCGTATGGTTGCAAGTTTTTTCCACACCCTTCAAGCTAGAGACTTGAAACTTTCCAATTCTCTTTATCTATGGGATAGTAAATTAAAGTGTCAAGATGGGGGTTCTACGATAACTGGGGGTCTGGCAAATCGATAAATTCGATAACTCAAAACCGATAAATCCGCATATTTCGAAAATCCTTACAGCTAGAACTACCAAATTTGGTAGGCAGATAGCTGGTAACGACCCCCAAAAACTGCATCAAAGTTTTGGAGCCACGCCCACCCATTCCGTGGTGATATAAATGGTGATATCTCCCACAGTTTATGAGCTAGAGCCACCACATTTGGTGCCAAGATAGGTGATGATGACCCCCCAAAAACTGCATCAAAAGCTTGGATGCCACGCCCACCAATACCGCCCTAGCCGCCCCCATCCACCCCAACGCTTCGTCAAAAACGGGAATGCGTGTATCTTCCAGAGTTGTTAAGCTAGAGCCTCCAAATTTGGTAGGAAGATAGCTGGCAACGACCCCCAAAAAACTGCATCAAAAGTTTGGATGACACGCCCACCAATACTGCCCCAGCCGCCCCTATCCACCCCAACGCTTCGTCAAAAACGGGAATGCGTGTATCTTCCAGAGTTGTGGAGCTTGAGCCACCAAATTTGGTAAGAAGTTAGCTGGTAATGACCACCACAAATTTTGGAGCCACGCCCACCCATACCGCCCCCAGCTCCCTTTCCCCACTTATTACAAACTTCGAGCTAGAGTCACCAAATTTGGTATGAAGATAGCAATTGACATTCCACATAGTTCTGCAACAAAAATTTGGATGCCACAACTACCCATACAGCCCCCAGCCCCCCCCCCCTTTCCCCACCTTAGTACAAACTTTGAGCTAGAGTCACCAAATTTGGAAGGAATATAGCTGGTGGCATCCCCATCTGCATCGGAGAATCTTTAAGGCAGCGTACACCCATGCTGCATCCGTACCCCTCTGCAATCAGGCCTCTTTTTACCGGTTTTAATACTGGTATCGAGTATGCCGCAGTCGGTTGCGTCCGACTGCAACGTTTCCACTTGTTTTTATTTTCTTTTTGGATGAAACTTCCACGAACATTACATCATTTGCTAAGGGCAAGGGTTTTATTTGTTGGGAGTTGTGTGTAAGTATTGCTACACCACCATAGTGTTGGGAGTTGTTCAGGGTGTGGAGTGAGTAGTTGATGGGTATGGGAATGTTTGTTGTAAATTTTAGGTGGGTTTCTTGTAGTGCTATTATGTTAGGATTAAAGTTTCTTATTAGTGTTTGAAGCTCACTGTAGTTGTTTACATATTCCATTGTATGCATTTTAGATACATTGTATTAGTATTAGTATTATTAGTATTAGTTTAAAGAAATATATATTTAAAAAGGGTATGAGTGAGAGGGATTTTACAGTGAGCTTGGTATTTTATTAGTGGGGCTAATTTTTTAAATGGAGTCGCTATCGCTATTGTTCGAGAGCTTGTTCTTGTTTGA
This sequence comes from Scaptomyza montana, assembly GCA_018904305.1. Classification (NCBI taxonomy): domain Eukaryota; kingdom Metazoa; phylum Arthropoda; class Insecta; order Diptera; family Drosophilidae; genus Scaptomyza; species Scaptomyza montana. The sequence continues at coordinate 2,659,828 of JAEIGR010000010.1, forward strand.
AGGTTTTGTTTTGGTTTTTGTGTTTGATTTGGTTGTTTTGAGAGTGGTGGAGAGAGAGTTGTGCTTATCTTTAGAATAAAGTTTTAGTTTTAGATCTTCGGTTAGGAGTGATTTGTATGGTTTGTTTACTGCGTTGGTGTGGTATGTGTTTTCGGTTTCCATGTCTTCTGGTTCCGTTGGTCGCTGTAGAGATGCTGGTGGTGTTTTGGTTGGTGGTGTTGTGTGAGGGGTTGCATTAAGTGTGCCTTGTTTGTGGGGTGTAGCAGAGATGGTTGAGATGATTTGGTGTGTTGTAGCAGATGGTGTTAATAGCCGGGTGATTGGCGGTGTGTTAGTTGGTGTATGTGTGTTTGGTGTTTGCGTGATAGTTGAGTGTTGTGTTGTATTGGCGAGAGTTTTTGCATACGATGTTTTGATGTGTTGGCCGTGTCGGTTGTGATAAATTTGAAGTGCGGTTTTGTGGTCTGTTTTTTCTGTGATTTTTATAGCTGTTACTTCTTGTTGTTTCATGAATGTGGGGCACTTGCGGTCGAGGGGGTGATCGATGTCTGGGTTGTTGTTGCAGTTTAGGCAACTTTTTTTGTTTTCGCATCGCTCGTTTTCAATTCTATGTTTGGCGTTTGAGCAGTTTATGCATGTTTCTATGCCTTTGCAGACTGGAGTTGGGTGACCAAAGCGGAGGCATTTTTTGCATCGCAGGGGTAGTGGGATGTATGGGCGGACGCGTACTGATTCGTAGCCAATTCTTAGTTATTCGGGGAGTTTGTATGTTGCAAAAGTAATTATTATGAGTCCGGTTTCTGTGAGTGCGGTGTTTTTTCATCTGTGTTGGTGTTTATTGGTTGTTTTTTTAATATTTTTTTGACTTCTGTTACGTTTTGCGATTTTAGTTCTAGTAGAATTTCAGTTTCGCTTATGTTTCGCAAGTCGTTGCTGTATATGACTCCCTTGGTGGAGTTAAGTGTTTTGTGTTCGGTGACGGTGATTTCAATAGTTGTCATAAGTTTCAGTTTTAATAGTTGATTGGCTTGGTAATGGTTTTTTGTTTTGATCAAGAGTGAGCCGTCTTTCGTTTTTTTGCATGTCTCGACTTCTCCGTTACAAGCGTAATCTATTGTTTTCTTGATGACAAACGGTGAAACTTTTTCTAAGGTATTGTCGTTTCGTTTTATTGTAATATATTTCGGTTCGCCTAGGTTTGTGTTGTTGGATTTTACTCCGTATGTTCTTATGTCCGGTGGTTCGTGCATTTTTGTTATTGTTGGGCAGACGCCCGCGATAACTGTTGATGTTGTTTGTTGTTGTGGTTTTTTGGTTTGCGTTTTGTGTTTGAAGTTTGTTGATCTCAGCGGTGTTGGTTTTGTTTGCTGTTTGTCGCGGTTTTAGGTTTTGGTGTAACACGTCTTATCTCTCCGGAGGTTGAAGTGGTACTCTAGTTGATCTAATATATCATCAATTCTAGGCAGTGGGAATTTGTCAGACAATAATTTTGTATTTATTTGTCGATAGTCAATTACTAATCGCCATTTTTTATTTTCTGAGCCTGGAAGGGCTTTCTTCGGGACAAGTAGAAGTGGGCTATTATATTCTGACACAGATGGTTCGACTATGTTGTCGTTGATCAACTTTCCAACTTGTTTTTGGATCTCATCTGTTTGGCTATGCGGGCTTCGGTAGATTTTTATGTACACAGGTTCATTGTCTTTTAGTCTCAATTGTTGTTTATAAAAATTGTTTGTTTTGATTGATTCGGTTTCGAGACCGAATACGTCACTATACTTGGCGCATAAACTGGTTAGTTGTGTCTTGAATTGAGGCGGAAAGTTTTTAGCTAGCTGAGATATGATAATTTTTTCTCTATTTCCTTGGGTTTTATGAACTACATCTTAGTTCGAAAGTGATTCATGTTTTATTTATTTATTTATTTATAGTCAGCTAAGAGCAGCTGACATTAAAATGAATCAAATTTATTTAAATTAAAAATAGTTGCTGTGACATTAAAATGAATCAAATTTATTTAAATTAAAAATAGTTAAAATAATTAGATTAAGTGATATATAGAATAATATATAAATCTGAAAATATAATTAAAAGTTAACGTTAAAGCTCTGGGAAATTCAATAAAAAATTGAGTAGTCCAACATTTGTTGCGAGGATTGGGAAAAACCCAGAAAAACCCAATCAGACCAGCATTAGATTAGTAGTGAGTGGTTACGATTAGATAAAGCAAAAAGGATCAATCTTTTTAGTACTAGAGTTGAGGCCTCCAAGGAGACAAGAGAATAAAGTTTGTTATAGTCAGAACATAAAACACGAAATGGTTCATGAATTAAATAGTTGCTCAAGCAACGATCAAGGCTAAGGGGTAAAAAGTTACGAGAAGATCTAATTGGGACATTAAATTTAATTCGACTCAAAAGAACTGATGAGTCGATTTCACCAAGGGAAGATTTATTAAAAGGAGTCTACTTGAATACGGGGGTAAGTCAACTCCAGGAACCCAGTTAAAACTTCTAAGGGCAAATAGGAGAAATTTCTTCTGCACAGATTCAATTCTATCCTGGTGAATCGAGTATTGTGAGGACCACACACAAGATCCATACTCCAGGATGGGACGTACTAGGGATGCATAAAGCGTTTTAGTGGTGTAGGGATCATTAAACTCTTTTGACCACCGCTTGATGAAGCCAAGGACATTAATGGCTTTATTGACCATAGGCGAAATATAAGCGTCAAACTTTAATTTAGGATCAAGAATAATGCCTAAATCTTTAATTTCAAACACGCGGTCAAGTGGTGAAGCATCAAGCAAGTAGTGAGCAGTATGAGGGGTACTTCTACAAAAAGACATGACTTAACAATTTGAACAGTTTAAATTGAGTAAGTTAAAACGACACCAGGCCGACAGCGCACACAAATCCAATTGTAGTAAGTTTCACAGGGAAGCATCATTATAGGTGAAACATAGCTTCACATCATCAGCAAACATATATACAAAGGAGTTAATAATAACAGATGGAAGGTAGTTAATAAACAAATTAAATAGCATAGGTCCAAGGTGACTACCCTGGGGTACACCAGAGGTAACAAAAATAGGTTTAGATACAGACGATTTAAAAACTACTTATTGTGTTCGGCCACACAAGTACTCCGAAAGCCACAATAAAAGTTTTGATGGAAATCCAATAATATTCAATTTATGAAGCAACAGAGAATGACTTACAGAATCAAATGCCTTACTAAAATCGGTGTAAACAACGTCAGTTTGCATTTTTTCCTGAAACCCTTTGATAACAAGCGAAGTGAATTCAAGAAGGTTAGTGGTAGTAGATCTACGCCTAACAAAACCATGTTGATAAGGCGATATAATTGAACTACATCCGTGTTGCAGTTGAGAACATAAAATTTTTTCAAAGACTTTTGGTATGGCAGACAACTTGGATATACCCCTATAATTTTTAACGTTTGATTTTGAAGAATTTTTATGGAGTGGAATGATAAAGGATTCCTTCCATATATCAGGGAACACAGTTGAATCAACAGACAAATTAAATAACTTATTTAAGGGCTTACAAAGAGAATCCGCGCAGTATCTAAGAATACAACCTGGCACTCCATCAGGACCAGGCAAGTAACCAGGTTTAAAAGAATTAAACTCACTCAGGAGCGTAGACTCAGTAATTACTGGGACATATATGCAATTTGACGTTTGTACTTGAAAAGGATAGGAATTACTACTACTATACATATTCGATGAGTATACTGATTGAAAATACTCAGCAAATAGATCGGCTACTGCCTGATCAGAACTTGCTTTTGTATTATCAAGGTATACTGAGGATGGCAAGCAAGAAGACTTACGTTTAGAGTTAACAAATTTATAAAACTGTTTAGGGTCACTAGAAAAGTTTAGTCTACAACGATTAAGATAATTTTAATAACAAGATGTGTTAACAGAAAGAAAACTAGATTTTGCTACTAAATACGAAGATAAATCTAAGGTAGTTCCCGATTTTTAAATATTTTATATGATCTTGTCTTCGCGTTTTTCAATTGCGATAGTTCCCTCGTAAACCAAGGTAGTTTATTATCACTTGAAGAACAAGTGAGGGGAACACAAATATCCAAAAGTTAATTCAAGGTCCTAAAAAATATGGCAATGGCAGTTTCTATATCACTACAAGAATAAAGGCGAGACCAATTAGTATGTTGAAGAAGATAATTTAATTTATTAAAGTTAGTTTTACGAAAGCAACGGGTTTTTAAAGTATTATTAGATACTGAACTAGGGTTAAGAATTTCGATGGATAGTTCTAAGATTGGATGGTAGGTATCTTCCGGAAGCACTAGAGGGGGTATTCTATTAGCATTACCGCAATCTGAGTAAGAAACAAATATTAAGTCCAGCATTCTACCACTACAGTTATGCACCCTGTTAACTTGCGATAGGCCTAACTCCAGTAGGCCATCGATAAAATCATCAGAAGTGACTGGTAATACCGCCGAAGATGTGTCATTCACAGACCATACAACATGTGGCAGATTAAAATCACCAACCACTATCAGATTGTCCATATCTGTCAACAATGACGAGACAAGTTGCAGGGCACTCAGATGGGATGAGTAAATGTTAATATCAGAATGAGGAGGAATATAAGAGCAAGTAACATAAAGTGAACGGCCGTTTAGTACTATTTTAACACATAAAAACTCTATGTCCGGAAGATGCTGAGAAAGAATCTGTCCAGAGGAAATAGAGGAGTCAACACCAATGAGAACACCACCCCCCTTGCGGGAAGTGCGATCGCATCTGTACAAGTTATATTTAGAAGGAAAAATGGAATAATCAGAAATATCAGGTTTTAACCAGGTTTCAGTGAGAGCAACTATTTGAGATTCAAAAGATAAGCTGTTAATATATAATTTAGCCAGTTTAGTGTTAAGGCCTCTAACATTTTGATAGGCCAAGCTAATTACTTCAGTTAGTTTTTTGCCGCCGAGGTGGAGGCAACAGGATGGCTAACAGGCGGTGTACTATTGATCCTTATACCATTATTATTGTTAATTCGCCTATTCGTATACTCCTTAACGACAAGCTGCGGCGGCCAAAACTTTTCAGAGCAAATTGTCGAAAAAAGTTCGGGCGGTACACCCAACTTGAAAGAAAATATACTTCTGGCATGTTTAAATTTAAACTTTTCAACAACAATAAGTGGGGAATCGATTTGACTCTTTACATATGCTGCAACATCATCCGATGACGTATCGGATGCCAGCCTAGAAACAAAAACAAATTTATTAAGTGGCACAACAACCTGTAGAACCAATAGACACACTAGCTGTTGGACCGGAGGACTCACTTATAGGATCACAAATTATGTTGTTAGTGGCAAGGTTATTGTTAAGATTCCTTGCCGGGGAGTTAAATAAAATTAATGATCTAGCAATAGTACCCATGAGGGGATTATTGCTAGGCACCAGAAGCGGTTTAGTGGGCAGGACAGGTGGGGCAGTTATTGGATGAGGTCCCGAAGTCTTTTTACGCTTCGGGGATTCAGTTATCACTTTGCCTTTGTTGAAATTGGACTCTAGCTGCTCGAAAGACTTTTGCAGGCTATTAAAAGCAACATGCATACTTTTAAAGCCTTCGTGAGTCTGCCTCATAAATTGCGTAGACTCTTTCACCGCCTCTTTGCAGGACCCACAATACCATTTAAGGCCTGTGTCAGCAAGCAGATATTCCCTGGTTTTGGCTGTAAAGCCAACACATTTCATGTGGATGATGTTGTCACATAGACCACAAAAAATAAAATCTTGGTTGGTTGAACCAACCAATATGCAATTTTCACTGCAACAGACAAGCATCATGCAAGTAATATGCTTTAACGAAAAACAGTAGGGTGCAGGTATGTATAAGTTAAAACGTATCAATGCAAAGAGCACGATATAACGGTAAAGATCAAAAGAGCGCTTAGGCGAGAGTGCGTGAGCGCGTAAGCAGTTATAACTGCAAGAACGACTGATAAGAGCAGACGAGAGCGGGGAGGACTGACGTTGGAGAGCGAGAGCAAGAAAATAGACAAAGTGCTTGGCGTTAGCAGACGAAATTACAGAATATACAAAAGCAAATATGAGTATGTATGGATGTACGTGTGTTGTCTGTAATTTTAAGCAATGCAGCGGCTGTTCGACCACAAATTAAAATCAAATATTAAGCCGGCAATTTTATAGCTATACACGTAAATACATACAAAGTACACTTGCGATCACTTTACTAAATGTTTACAAATGTTACCACCGTTCACAATCACAAGAAAACAGATAATTTACTGGGAGCACGCAAAACCACGACCGTCACCAACGAAAGTTAGAAAATGTTTTTTTTTTAAATTATTTATTGTAACTAATTGATCGGTATTAGTTGTATTTAGTAAACGGACAAACGTATTTTGTGATGTTGCAACTGTGTTTGCAACATATACACCAGGTTGAATTTCCTGATTTGGAATAAATACACCATTTTCTTTTGAAGTTAGCGTGACATTTCGGACAACTTGAGATTTTGCTGACAGAAGTATTGAGTTTTTACCAGTGTCATATGTTATTGGAACATGGATCGGATATTTTAGATAATTGGGTCTAATTATAAACCAATCTTCTGATGGTTTGAAATCTAGTTGGCAATTGAATTTTTTATAAAATCAATGCCTATTATTCCATCACATGGTATAGCGAAATCTAAATCAACTATGTGAAAATTGTGTGGAATTATATATTTTCCTGTCTGAATCTTTATTGATGCTAGACCTTTGGATTTTAAAATCTCTTTACTTATGCCTTGAATGTTTATTACATTATTAGGCTGGATGTCATGAAAGACATCAGAAGTTTCTTTAAGTACTGAGATGTCTGCACCTGTATCTATTAAAAAGGTAAGTTTTTTACCTATTGACACGTGGTCAAATGAAACAAATATATTGAAACTAAAATTTATTGTATGATCTTTAGTGTTTTCTATTGTTGGGTATCTAAAGGTTGCTCGGAGCTTCCCGAGACATCTTGGGCTACCCGGACGTTGTTTGTATTGTGGCCTCTGTTCGAGTTGCCACGGCCTCTAAAGTTTCCTCTATTTTGGCCTCGCCCACTGTAATAATTTCGGTTACCGTTTTGATGGTAATTACCTCTTCCCCGGTAGTTACCTCTATTATATCCAGGGTTTGATTGTTGCTGATAGTACAGAACAGTGTTGTTCTGTCCTGTAGTCTATGTGCAACTATTTACAAACTTGGAAATGGCATCATTCATATTATTGAACGTGCCTGCCTGCATGATAAGTTTTACCTTATCTATTGTGCAGTTCTTTGTCATTGCCTTTACAGCTTGTGTAGTGCTGTATTTGTTAGCTAAATCCATTGACAAACCGTAGTTAATGTAAGCTCCTTCAAGTGCTTTAGTCAATTTTTCCACCTCTTGGGTGTATTGACCGGCTGTTTTTCCCTTTTGCTGAGGGTTAAGGAGTTTAGCAGATATGACTTCTACCGATTCTCCCTTAACTGAGCTTGACAACTTTGAGATGATAGCATTGATACTCTGCTCGTCACTTATTAAGTTTCTAGCATAGCCTTCCAGTTTTGTTTTTATTAGGCTCACCGCATTAATTTCATGGGCGCCTTTCAACGATTTTACTAGGACTAATGCATCAAGGAAACTTCTTAAGTTTTGAGCTTGTCCATCGAATTCTGGCAATAGAGAAGAGGCTAACCTCAAAAATTCAACTAAATTTTGTGCCATGATGGGTTTGTCTGAATCTGTATCTTTGCCTTCTGTTTGCTCCATTAGCTGAGATTGGTCAAATGTGGCTATTTTATTTACTTCATTTAGGAGAAATATGACAAGCTCATGCCTCTCCGAAGTATATACAAGGTTTTCTCTTAATCGTTTTAAGATTTCTTGACCTTGCGTAATTTGAAGTGAATCAGCTTTTTTGTGTGCGTTGGTAAGTATAATTTTTCTAACGTTGTTATAAGTGTTTACCAACAGCTCTAAATGTTTTGACTTCGTTTCATTTGAAATCTGTGCACTTTTGTTAAGGGACTTGAAAGATTTATCAAATTCTGTTCTTTGGTTTATAACGTATTTACGTATATGATCCCAGTCCATTAAATTCGTTATATAAGAATTTCATTAAACTTTATTTACGAGAATGTTAGTTACTTCACCCAGTATTGGGTTGAATGTTATTGAAGAAGTAACTTCAACATTTGGTAGTGATTTGAGCACTTGGATTTTTTGTTTTTTAGTACAATTTATTAGTGGTGAACATACACTATTGTACGAATGAATAAGTGTTCCAATTCGTAAACACTTATTGGGTGTTCAGAGAGCAAGAACCGAATTCTACTAGCAAATAATGGGTCTCTTTTCGTTATTTCTTTTAGTAAGGTTTTTGTATTCATTTCACTGTTATTTTATACGTTTTTTTTTGAATATTTATACTTGAGCTAAGTCGTTGGCCCTACTTTGATATCTGCTTTTCATGCTATTTCGGTGCAATTTATAAAGTTTAACTACTGAGTTTATTATCATTATCGCGGCTATTATTGCAACTAAAATAAGCATGTATTGCATATCTGGTGGATTAACGTCAACTTTATTAATAACGTTGGCGGTCGAATCCACCGATTTCACATCAACAATGCCCATTATGTTTCCTTGTGGAACTGTTTTAACTTTGAAAGTGTCTATTTAATTTCTAACTGTTCTATTCCAACTTATGATCGCTGACGGCGGTGGAACTGGCCCTCGTCGAGGAGATGAGGAAGGGCTGGACCGCAAGCCTGAATTTCAACGGCATCCACTTTCGCACAGGCCTGGTACTGGTGGAATGTATGGATGATGAGACCAAGAAGTGGCTAGAGCTTAAGGTCCCTAGCATCAGCTCTGCGGTGGGCGTGCAGCTCTGCACCTGCCCAAAGGACGAGATTCCGATGCCCAACATCGTGACCGTCTGGTTGCCACGGACGGCTGGCGAGCCGGTGGCAAAGTCCTTTGGGTTGCTCACGGAGCAGAACAGAGGGCTCAGCACTGATACCTGGAAGCTGCTCAGGTGGAAGGAGGCTGAGGGAGGCAAGATCCTGACGCTAGGCGTGGAGGATGACGCACTTGCTCTCCTAAAGAACCGGGGCATGCTGTTGAGCTTCCGCTTTGGCCAGCTCAAATGCAAGTTTCATGTGAAGAAGGAGGAAGCGGCGGCGGCTGATGCGGAGGCGAAAGCTGACGATGTGCCTGGCACTTCAGCAGCCTCAGCCGTAGCGACGCATGAGTGTCCGCCAGATGGAGCAGTGGAAGCAGAGGCGTTGGCGGTAATGGAGGCCGAGCTAGACTCGGTGTCCCTCCAGGGTCTGGACCTGTCCAGACTCAACGTCCGCGGAGATGGTGACATCACCAGTGAGGATGGGCCATCCGATGATGAGCGGACACCCACCGGGGCGCAGTCAGAGGCATATCTGACGCTCTCGGAGGGTGAAGAAGAGCTCTAGGGATGGAGACCACCAGCGTTGCACAGATTAACCTGCATCATGCGAGGGCAGCTTCGGCTGTCATCAGCAGGTTGGTCACCAGGTTGGACCTGGGGCTGGCGCTCATCCAGGAGCCATGGGTCGTCAGAGGCAGGATCTGCGGCCTTAACCACGTAAGTGCAAGAGTAATTGCGGATGTGAGAGAGGCATCGCCAAGAGCTTGTATCTTGGTACGGAAGAATACTAACTTTCTATGTCTTTCTAACTTTCTCACCAAAGATTTAGTAGCAGTGCTGATCACTGGAGAGCGTGGAAGTATCGTGGTGGCGTCGGCGTACTTCCCGGGAGATGAGGCGGAGGCTCCTCCATTAGATGTTCAGGCTCTAGTGGACTACTGCAGCAGCAAAAAGCTGCCATTGCTGCTGGAGTGCGATGCCAACGCACATAGCATCACGTGGGGCAGCACAAATACAAACAACAGAGGTGAGTGTTTACTTGATTTTCTACTAGTTAAGTATCTCACTGTTTTCAACGTGGGGGCAGAACCTACGTTTGTAACCAAAAGCAGGGCCGAGGTGCTAGATATCACCTTTGGCAATGACGGAGGCTCCAGGTTGGTTCGCAACTGGAGAGTCTCTACTGAACCATCATTGTCGGACCATAGGATTATCCTATTCGACATTTGTAGTAACCTAAGTTTTAGTAAGGACATCAGAAATCCTCGACAGACTGATTGGCAACAATATCGGTCCTGTCTGGGGTTAAATCTGAGCAGACTAAACTACAGTAAAAGAGCTTCCTCACAGGAAGAGATTGAGCAGCTATCTATAGACGTGGGCAAGACCATCTTGGATGCTTATCATTCAAGCTGTCCTATTAAGAGCATTAAATCCAGCAGGGATAATCCATGGTGGACTAAGAAGCTAGGACTACTTCAAGTGGAGGTCAGGAAACTGTTTAACGCAGCTAAAAAGAGTAATGACAAATGGGATTGTTATACCAGGAAGCTTACTGAGTATAACAAGGAGATACGCAATAGCAAACGGGATCATTTCAGGAAGTTTTGTTCCACTCTAGAGCAGGCCACGCCCGCTGCAAGGGTGTTCAAAGCCATCTCAAAAGGGAAAGTGCTCTCGGAACTTTGCCTTAAGAGACAGGATGGGACTTTCACGGACAATGAGGTAGAGAAGGCTGAACTTCTCTTACAAACTCATTTCCCGCTTTGTAGGACAATTTCAGATAGTGATAGCAGCTACGTACAGACCTCTGGGAGGAGACCCGAGTGGAGATTAGCTGCAGAAATTGTAACTGAGCATAGGATCAGGTGGGCCATCGGATCACTCAGTCCCTATAAGGCCCCGGGGGTGGATGGCATCCTTCCCATCCTCTTACAGAAGGGTATAGACCCTCTCTTAGTATTTCTAATCAGAATCTTCCGTGGGAGCATTGCCCTGGGGTACATACCTAGGGAGTGGAGGACGGCGAGGGTGATTTTCATCCCGAAGGCAGGAAAGAAAGACCCGTTTCTTCCCAAATCCTTCAAGCCAATCAGCCTTACCTCATTCCTGCTAAAAACCCTCGAAAAGATAGTAGACAATCACATTAGATCTGTGCACCTAGTGGCCAAGCCACTACATGCACATCAGCATGCGTATAGGGCAGGGATGTCAACGGAGTCAGCTCTGCTTGACCTAGTGAACACTCTCCAGAAGTCTGTGAAAACAAAAGAGATCGCACTCTGCGCCTTTATGGACATAGAAGGTGCTTTTGACAACACGGCGCATGACGTGATGGTCAGAGCTCTTGAGAGTAGAGGAGGTGAATCAGGACTCACGTCCTGGTTAGGCAAACTCCTGGACTCTCGCATAGCAGAAGTAACCGTCAGCAACTCGACGATTAGAGCACAAACCACCAGAGGCTGTCCTCAAGGAGGTGTCCTATCACCTCTCCTTTGGAGTCTGGTGGTAGATGATCTCTTAGCTAAGCTTACGGATAATGGCTTTCGATGTCTAGGCTATGCCGATGACATAACCATAATCTGCAAGGGGAATTTTGAGAGCACATTATGTGATAGAGTCACCCTGGGTCTTCGACTAAGCCTGGACTGGTGTAGGGGCGTGGGGCTGAACATCAACCCAGCAAAGACCACGATTGTCGCCTTCACAAATCGGTACAAGCTTAAGTCTATGAGACCCATAGTCATTGGAGGTACAATTTTACCAGTGTCCACGGAGGTCAAATATCTGGGGGTTATACTAGATAAAAGACTCCTCTGGAAACAGCAGGTGGAGCACGCTGTTCGGAAGGGCACTTTAGCCCTGATGAGCTGCAGAACTCTTGCGGGGAAAAACTGGGGGCTTTCACCTTAGATTCTGATGTGGATGTATACTGCTATGGTGAGGCCCATGGTGTGCTACGGAGCAGTGGTCTGGGCTGGACGCATGGACCGGGAAGGTGCGAGAAAGCAACTGGGTAAACTCCAGAGGCTTGCATGCTCGTGCATCTCGGGCGCAATGCGCACCTGCCCCTCCACGGCTCTAGATGTTCTACTAGGGCTTCCACCGCTGCATATATACATAAAACACAACGCAAGCAGAAGTCATATGAGGATAACGGGGGCATTAGCAACCGGTTCGGCTGCAGGAGCCACAGGCTCACTGTTAGAATACCCACAGGATGCGCAGATGGCGCAATTTAGCTTCAGTAAGCTCTTTAACATAGAGCTTAGCAATAAGGCAGAATGGACCAACCTGTCAACTACCTATAATGTGAAAACACATGCTATTAGGTGGTACACAGACGGTTCGCTTACAGAGGAGGGGGCCGGGGCCGGAGTCTGCGGACCTCGACTCAATTACCATGAACCCCTTGGCAAGTTCGCCAGTATCTTCCAAGCGGAAATACACGCGATAGAGAGATGTGCCGCTTTCAACATCGACAAAGGGTACGATCGCAGAGACATAGCCATCTTCTCAGACAGTCAGGCAGCTATCAAAGCACTAGGTGCTTATAAAATAGCTTCCAGGCTGGTTTGGCAATGTATAGAAACATTAAACAGGTTGGGGACTAATAATAGAGTCACCATCTATTGGGTCCCTGGGCACGCGGGAATCCCGGGTAATGAGGTAGCGAACCAAATGGCCAGGAAGGGTGCAAGCACTCCTTTCTGCGGGCCGGAACCCTTCTGTGGGCTGGGCCCTGGGGTCATCGAGCAGAGCAGCCGCTCTGACCTTTGGTCCGATAGTGCGAACTTCTGGTTGTGTTCGCAGGGGGCGAGACAGAGTAAAAGGCTTTTAGGCAACTACAACAGTCGCAGTGCACTAACCTCCTTTTTCATAATAATAATACTCGATACCGAAGGTAAAGAGTATATTGGTTTTGTGCAATGTCCGTCATGGTGTCTGTCCGTCTGTCCGTCCGTATGTTCGCAACTTTTTTCCACACCCTTCAAGCAAGAGACTTGCAACTTTCCAATTCTCTTTATCTATGGGATGGTAAATTAAAGTGTCAAGATGGGGGCTGTACGATAACTGGGGGGCTGGCAAAACGATAAATTCGATAGCTCAAAACCGATAAATCCACATATTTCGCGCATCCTTACAGCTAAAACTACCAAATTTGGTAAGAAGATAGCTACTAGCAACTCCAAAAAATTGCAACAAAAATTTTGGAGCCACGCCCACCCATTCCGCCCCCAGCCCCCCTGCATTTTGAAATCAGAAATGGTGATATCTCCCACAGTTTTTGAGCTAGAGCCACCACATTTGGTGCCAAAATAGGTGATGATGACCCCCAAAAAACTGCATCAAAAGCTTGGATGCCACGCCCACCAATACTGCCCTAGCCGCCCCCATCCACCCCAACGCTTCGTCAAAAACGGGAATTGGTTCTTATTCTATGTTTAACATTGATAAAGCTTATGCTATTATATTTTAACAGCTACAAAGAGAGGGAGAGCGAGTGTACATATATATGCGGAGAGTGGCTTAAGTGCAAGCGCAGCGTTTCCCGCAGACCACATGCATTTATGTTTATTCTTATTTAGGCATTTGTTTATGCTTGCAACAAAGTGTTACAAGTTATTCTAATTGTATATATATGTATGTACACTACAGCTTGTTTGCTGCAGCAAAAATTGCAAAACGGTTGGAAATACCAACCAAGATCTCATTTTATGTAGATTGTGTCACAACATGATCCATATGAAATGTGCTGGCTTTACGGCCAAAATAAGGGACTGCTTAGTTGCAGACACAGGCCTAAAATAGTTCTGTGAGTTTCAAGTCTATGCATGTTGCCTTCAACGATCTGCATCCGGCATTTAAAGAGCTTGAGAACAAATTTAAAAATGGCAAGACGATCACTGAATCTCCGAAGCGTAAGAAGATTTCGGGTCCCTACCCGCCTTGTGTTCCACGTGTCTTGCCCAGTAAGCCACTTCTGGTGTCTAGCATTAATCACATAACTCCTATTGCTAGCCCATTAATGGTATTTAACTCGCCGGCAAGAAATCCCACTAATAGCCTTACCACCGTTATTTATATAAATGAGCCCTCTGGTTCGACAGCTTGTGTGCCTAGTAATCCTACTGGCGGTACAGCCGGGGCTCCCAAGCCTCTTGTTGTTGTGCCATTTAATAAATTTATATTTGTGTCCAGGCTGGCATCCGATATTTCATCGGATGATGTTTCAGCTTATGTTAAGAGTAAAATTGATTCTCCTCTTATTATTGTTGAGAAGTTTAAATTTAAACACGTCGAAGTATATCTTCTTTCAAGTTGAGCGTGCCGCCTGAACTTTTTTCGACAATTTGTTCGGAAAAGTTCTGGCCGCAGCAGCTTGTTGTAAAGGAGTATGAGAATAGGCGAGTTAATAATAAGAAGGGTATTAGGATTAGTAGTGCACCGCCGTTTAGCCACTCAGTTGCCTCCACCTCGGTGGCAAAAAACTAGTAAAACTACTTAGTTTGGCCTATCAAAATGTTAGAGGTCTTAACACTAAACTTTCTAAATTATATGTTAACAGCTTTTCATTTGATTCACATATAGTTGCACTCACGGAAACCTGGTTAAAACCCGATATTTCTGATTATTCCGTTTTTCCTTCAAAATTGTACTTGTACAGATGCGATCGTGCCTCCCGCAAGGGGGGTGGTGTTCTAATTGCTGTTGACTCTTGCTTTTCCTCTGAACAGATTCATTCTCATGATCTTCCGGACATAGAGTTTTTATGTGTTAAAATATTACTTAACGGCCGTTCACTTTATGTTACTTGTTCTTATATTCCTCCTCATTCTGATACTAACATTTACTCATCGCATCTTAGTGCCCTGCAACTTGTTTCGTCATTGTTGACAGATATGGATCATCTTATAGTGGTTGGTGATTTTAATCTGCCACATGTTGTATGGTCTGTGAACGACACATCTTCGGCGGTATTACCAGTCACTTCTGATGATTTAATCGATGGCCTACTGGAGTTAGGCCTATCGCAAGTTAACAGGGTGCATAACTGTAGTGGTAGAATGTTGGACTTAATTTTTGTTTCGGACTCAGATTACAGTAATGCTAGTAGAATACCCCCTCTAGTGCTTCCGGAAGATACATACCATCCAACCTTAGAACTATCCATCGAAATTCTTAGCCATTGTTCAGTATCTAATAATACTTTAAAAACCCGTTGCTTTCGTAAAACTAACTTTAATGAATTAAATTATCTTCTTCAACATACTAATTGGTCTCGCCTTTATTCTTGTAGTGATATAGAAACTGCTTTTGCCATATTTTTTAGGACCTTGAATTAACTTTTGGATATTTGTGTTCCCCTCACTTGTTCTTCATGTGATAATAAACCACCTTGGTTTACGAGGGAACTATTGAAATTGAAAAACGTGAAGACAAGATCATATAAAAAAATTAAAAAATCGGGAACGACTTTAGATTTATCTTCTTATTTTGTAGCTAAATCTAGTTTTCTTTCTGTTAACACATCTTGTTATAATAATTATCTTAATCGTTGTAGACTAAACTTTTCACGTGACCCTAAACAGTTTTATAAATTTGTTAACTCTAAACGTAAGTCTTCTTGCTTGCCATCCTCAGTATACCTTGATAATACAAAAACAAGTTCTGATCAGGCAGTAGCCGATCTATTTGCCGAGTATTTTCAATCAGTATACTCAACGAGTTTATAAAGTTGCAGTAATTCCTATCCTTTTCAAATTCAAACGTCAAGTTGCATATATGTCCCAGTAATTACTGAGTCCACGCTCCTGAGTGAATTTAACTCTATCAAACCTAGCTACTTGCCTGGTCCTGATGGAGTGCCAGGCTGTATTCTTAGATACTGCGCGGATTCTCTTTGTAAGCCCTTAAATAAGTTATTTAATTTGTCTGTTGACTCAACTGTGTTTCCTGATATATGGAAGGAATCTTTTATCATTCCACTCCATAAAAATTCTTCTAAGTCTAACGTTAAAAATTATAGGGGTATATCCAAGTTGTCTGCCATTCCTAAAGTCTTTGAAAAAATTATATGTTCTCAACTGCAACTTACATGTAGTTCCATTATATCGCCTTATCAACACGGTTTTGTTAGGCGTAGATCTACTACCACTAACCTTCTTGAATTCACTTTGTTTGTTATCAAAGGGTTTCAGGAAAAAATGCAAACTGACGTTGTGTACACCGATTTTAGTAAGGCATTTGATTCTGTAAGTCATTCTCTGTTGCTTCAAAAATTGAACGTTATTGGATTTCCACCAAAACTTTTATTCTGGCTTTCGGAGTACTTGTGTGGCCGAACACAAAAAGTAGTTTTTAAATAATTTTTATCTAAACATATTTTTGTTACCTCTGGTGTTCCCCAGGGGAATCATCTTGGACCTTTGCTATTTAATCTGTTTATTAACGACCTTCCATCTGTTATTACTATTTCCTATGTATATATGTTCGCTTTTGATGTGAAGCTATGAGTCACATATAATGATGCTTCTCTTTGCAACTTGCTACAATCGGATTTGGGTGCATTGTCGGCCTGGTGTCGTTTTAACTTACTCAATTTAAATTGTTCAAAATGTAAAGTCATGACTTTTTGTAGAAGTACCCCTCTACTGCTCCTACTTGCTTGATTATTCCCACTTGACCGCGTGTTTGAGTTAAAGATTTAGGTATTATTCTTGATCCTAAATTAAAGTTTGACTCTCTTATTTATCTATGGTCAATAAGGCCATTAATGTCTTTGGCTTCATCAAGCGGTGGTCGAAAGAGTTTAACGATCGCTACACCACTAAAACGCTTTATGCATCCCTAGTACGTCCCATCATGGAGTATGGATCTTGTGTGTGGTCCCCACAATACTCGATTCACCAGAGAGAATTGAATCTGTGCAGAAGAAATTTCTTCTATTTGCCCTTAGAAGTTTTAACTGGGTTCCTGGAGTTGACTTACACCCGTATTCAAGTTGACTCCCTTTAATAAATTCTTCCCTCCCTATTAAACCGTAGAACCATGCATGGAGTATTATTTATTACTAACCTACTTAGTGGTGAAATCGACTCATCAGGTCTTTTGAGTCGAATTAAATTTAATGTCCCAATTAGATCTTCACGTAACTTTTTACTCCTTAGCCTTGATCGTTGCTTGAGCAACTATTTAATTCATGAACCATTTCGTGTTATATGTTCTGACTATAACAAATTTTATTCTCTTGTCTCCTTGGAGGCCTCAACTCCCGTACTAAAACGATCGATCCTTTTTTGTTTATCGTAATCGTAACCACTAACCTCTTACTACTAATCTATCGCTGGTCTGATTGGGTTTTTCATAATCCACGCAACAAATGTTGGACCACTAATTTTATTGTTGAATTTCCCACTACTTACTTACTTTCTTTCAGATTTATATATAATTTTATTTTAATAAATTTTTATTTTCAATTTTTAATTTTATTTAAATTTAAATTAATTTGGATTTTATGTCAGCTTATTTTAGTTGACAATAAACAAATAAATAAAATAAATAAATAACTTTGGATTAATCTTGGATTTGGATGACAAAATAAGGTTGTGATGTGCTAAAGGTAGAGGCGACGATAATGGGTGGTAAAGTACTTAACGTTCTTAACAGTATTGTGTTTTTAAAATGAAATAGGTTTACTATCACCAGGTTGGTTTAAACACTCACTGAATGATGGTTTTTCAGGTTTTTCTTTTTCTTTCTTTATATAAGGCGTTATATACAGTCTAGCTCTTGATCTTTTGTGCTGATTTTAAGGTTAGGGACTGATTTTTATTGAATGCTGTTTGTGGAGGAGGCTCCAAAGAATAAGATTCGGTTTGGTTTTTGATTGATTTTAAGTAATTGTATAGTAGGATTTATTCTTGCTTTTTGTGGTTGTATTGTAGATCACTTCTTGTGCGTAGAAGGTTTATTGTAAGAGTACTACCTGTATGATTGCAATTCTTGTCCTAAGCGGAGTAAAGTTTCCTATTTTTGTTTTTAGCTACATAATCCGCGATAACTCTCAAGAATAGTCATAATCTTCGTCGAGATAATACAGGAAATTTTTTAAATGAAATCATACTACGAAGGTTACTACCTAATTTTTGACTTTACTAATTTCTGGTTGATTTCTTAACCATTGTTTAGGTCAACCGTGGAGTAAGATTTCAAAAGTATATATTGCCATTCTAGTACTGTTTATTAGTTTTGTTTTGATTATTTTATTTATTTTTAGTTATTTTATTTTATGCATTGCCTTGAAATTTAAGTGTTTGTCTTATCAATTTCCGATCCGAGAAATAGGCTTTTTAGTGTACCGCATAAATGGAAGCCTCCTGGACCCCACTTTGCATATTTATTCTTCTTTGATCAGCATCGCAGGCTGCCTAGGTCTGTTGCTATACAAACTGTTGTATCGTTTTTAGCCATCGAGGTTAAACTTTTCTCAGGGTTTTTTTTTATTTTTTATTTTTGCAGCTAGTTCATTTCTCAAAACAACTAAGATCCGAGAACTTTATAATTTAGCTAAAATTCAATTGCAAGATCGGTAATAGGGAATTATAATAAGAAATATCATGAAGGCTTTTTAAGTGTATATAATATTCTGTTTGGTGATGATGGTTGCCTTATTGGTTTACTTGTTTGATGAGATTCGTGCTACAGCATTTTTATTTTTTCTTAAATCATTCGACTTACCTAATCTAACGTTTTTTTTTCTTTTTTTTCTGATAGAGTAACGCAGAGACTTTTTTATTTGTTCTTGTTTTTAGTTTAGTATCAACAACACTTTAATAATCTATTTTTCCGTCCCGTAACTTGTTTTAAATCTCATTTGCTAAAAGGCGTGTTACATCGATCCGCAGGCTAAAATTTCGCTTATTAAGATTACAAAGCCTCTAATTCTCAGCACAAGTAAATACTTTACATAAACGCTTAATATTTAAACTATAATCAGTAATATATTGGGTTTATTGATCGAAATCAGATGTATTTCGCTGCCTGAAACACATGAGTGTTACAACTTTCACACTAAAGGAGCATGTTTTCGTTTCGAAGAGTTTACTATTTGACACTTTTAAGAACAATTTGCTTACCTGTGCTTGGCCAATTATACAGACTAAAAAATTGGTAGAAAGATTAAACTTTCTTATATAATTCCTTCTTTATTATACTCGTTACCGAAGGTCAAGAGTATATTGGCTTTGTGCAATGTCCGTCATGGTGTCTGTCCGTCTGTCCGTCTGTATGAACGCAACTTTTTTCCACACCCTTCAAGCTAGAGACTTGCAACTTTCCAATTCTCTTTATCTATGGGATAGTAAATTGAAATGTCAAGATTGAGGTTCTACGATAACTGGGGGGCTGGCAAATCGATAAATTCGATAACTCAAAACCGATAAATCCACATATTTTGCACATCCTTACAGCTAGAACTACCAAATTTGGTGAGAAGATAGCTATTAGCAACCCCCAAAAAGCTGAATCAAAAACTTTGGAGCCACGCCCACCTATTCCGCCCCGAAGTTTGAAATCAGAAGCGCCTATATCTTCATCAGTTTTTAAGCTAGAGACTCCCAATAAACTGCATGAAAACTTTTGATGCCACGCTCACTTATATCGCCCTAGCCACCTCCAGCCGCCCCAATGCTCCGGGAATGCATGTATCTTTCAGTTTCTGATCTAGAGTCACAAAATTCAATAGGAATATACCTGGTAACAGCCCACTAACTTTGGATGCCACGCCCAACCATAGCACCCCCAGGCCCTACGCCTTCACCATTAAAAAACTGTTTTGCGTATATGTTTTGAGTTAGTGCCAAACAATTTGGGATGAAGATAACTGGTAACAACCCCTTAAGATCTGCATCAAATATGTGGATGCCACGCCAACCCATACTGCATCCAGCCCAGGTGCAGCGCGTACCTGAATGTTGGTGCAACGATTTTTGTAGAAACAGTTAAATTATTTATGGCTATAGCTTTCCCAAACATGTATGTATGTAGCTTTAATTTTTTATATCGCGCATTCAGGGTCACTATGGAGAACAAGCCATATACTATTATAGCGGTCATTTTGTATGGGGCTGGCACCGCGGTAGCTGCACTCTTTCCAAAATATTTCCAAAACGTTGTAGACGATTTTTCTACAGCTTTTAATATTTAATTGGTGAAGTTGCAACCTTTAATCGTGCTAGATATGTAATTATACTCGTTACCGAAGGTAAAGAGTATATTGGCTTTGTGCAATGTCCGTCATGGTGTCTGTCCGTCTGTCTGTCCGTCTGTATGAACGCAACGTTTTTCCACACCCTTCAAGCTAGAGACTTGAAACTTTCCAATTTTCTTTATCTATGGTATAGTGAATTAAAGCGTCAAGATTGGGGTTCTACGATAACTGGGGGGCTGGCAAATCGATAAATTCGATAACTCAAAACTGATAAATCCACATATTTCACACATTCTTACAGGTAGAACAACCAAATTTGGTGAGCAGATAGCTACTAGCAACCCCCAAAAATCTGCATAAAATTTTGGAGCCACGCCAACCAATTAAGCCCCCAGACCCCCCCCCCCGCATTTTGAAATCAGAAAAGCCTATATCTTCCACAGTTTTTGCGAGAGAGTCACCAATTTTGGTGCCAAGATAGGTGATGATGACCCCCTAAAAACTGCATCAAAAGTTTGGATGCCACGCCCACCGATACACCCCAACGCTTCGTCAAAAACGGGAATGCGTGTATCTTCCAGAGAAGTGGAGCTAGAGCCACCAAATTTGGTAGGAAGATAGCTGGCAACGAACCCCAACAATCTGCATCAAAGTTTTGGAGCCACGCCCAACCATTCTGCCCCCCTTTCACCACCTTATACAAACTTTGAGCTAGACTCACCAAATTTGGTATGAAGGTAGCAATTGACATTCCACAAAGATCTGCATCAAAAATTTGGATGCCACGCCGACCCATACCGCCCCCAGCCCCCCTTTCCCCACTTTTTACAAACTTCGAGCTAGAGTCACCAAATTTGGTGCCAAGATAGGTGATGATGACCCCCCAAAAACTGCATCAAAAGATTGGATGCCACGCCCACCAATACTGCCCTAGCCGCCCCCATCCGCCCCATTGCTTCTTCAAAAACGGGAATGCGTGTATCTTCCAGAGTTGTTAAGCTAGAGCCACCTAATTTGGTGGGAAGATAGCTGGTAATGACCACCACAAATTTTGGAGCCACGCCCACCCATACCGCCCCCAGCCACCCCTTCCCATCTCTTACAAACTTTGAGCTAGAGTCACCAAATTTGGTATGAAGATAGCAATTGACATGCCACAAAGCTCTGCTGCAAAAATTTGGATGTCACGCCCACCCATACCGCCCCCAGCCACCCATCCCACACCTTTTACAAACTTTGAGCTAGAGTCACCAAATTTGGTATGAAGATAGCAATTGACGTTCCATAAAGATCTGCAGCAAAAATTTGGATGCCACACCCACCCATACCGCCCCCAGCCCCCCCCCCCCCTTTTCCACACATTTTACATACTTTGAGCTAAAGTCACCAAATTTGGTATGAGGATAGCAATTGACGTTCCACATAGATCTGCATTAAAAATTTCGATGCCACTCCCACCCATACCGCCCGCAGCCCCCCTTTCCCTACCTTTTACAAACTTTGAGCTAGAGTCACCAAACTTGGAAGGAAGATAGCTGGTGGCATCCCCATCTGCATCAGAGAATCTTTAAGGCAGCGTATACCCCTGACGCATCCGTACCCCTTTGCAATCAGGCCTCTTTTTTACCGGTTTTAATACTGGTAACGAGTATACCGCAGTCGGTTGCGTCCGACTGCAACGGTTCCACTTGTTTATTATTTTCTTTTATAAAAACAATAAATAATTAATTTTTTAACAACTCTGCATCAAACCAACAAGAATGTACTTAAATAGAGCCACCAAAGACCGATAGCAACAAGAATTTATACAAATAGAGTCGCCAACTTGCGATAGTCCAACCACCAGTTGGAACTTGCTAGCGTGGCTACCACTCGCTCTGAGAGCGCATTTAGTGCGTTTCTCGTGTTTCGTGAGTGATTCTCCAGCCACTTCTCTTGCTGACTTTACTACAACATGTTTGTTGATATCACAACCAGCCAGCACTATTGTGTGTATGCGCCGCTAGCCAGCGATTTTCTAGCGCGCAGTCGCTTGTTCGATTGCTGTGCCCCCGTTTTTTTAACACGCTTATATTAGCTTCACTTGTATGTTTGTATGTTTGTATGTATGTAACTCTCCTTTAGACTAAAAGCAAGAGGCTTATTACTGTCAGTATATCCCTCTACCTCAAGTTCGTTCGTTGGCCGAGCGGTCTAAGGCGCGGGTCTTCGCTCCCGGACTCACCGGTCGTGGGTTCTAATCCCGTCCACGGCCGAAAAAATAAAAATTTTTTTTCAGTAATTTTCGGATTTGGTGCCGTAAATAAGAACCGCAATAACTTTAATATACGCTATCGGAGCTGGAACCACCGCGGCTGCTGGCACCAGACTTGCCCCCCAATGGATCCTCATAAAAGGATTGAAAATGCAGTCAATTTGAATACGGGGCTTCAAATGTCAACCGTATCGTCACTATCCTCCCGTGACGAGAGTGGGTAATTTGCGCGCCTGCTGCCTTCCTTCGACGTGGTTACCGTTTCTCAGGCTCCCTCTCCGGAATCGAACCCTGATTCCACGTTACCCGCCACAACACTGATCACTATAATTACTACTATTACAAAGTCGGTAAGGCAGCGGGAGCGCGCGATTGAAATACACCACGTATACAAATGCTACTGCGCAATTTTCTGCGCATTTGCGTTCTGCGCCCAAGCCAGCAGTGGCAACTCGCTACAGTCCACTACCCAAGTATCCACCCCCGCTTAAGCCTATACTACTAGACCCACTTACGTCATGTGCTGTAGTCGTTGGTCGTATTCATATCCTAACAATAAAGACCGAATGTTTTTCTGCTATTACAAACTACGTGTGGCTTGTAATTCTCAACTGATTTTAACTTCCACGTAATCTAGTGGTCGCTCGTATCACGGAGTTGACACAAACGTCATGGCAGGTACAAGTGATGAGTACTTTACGATGCAGGGATTCGGAATCCCAGTATCGGCGTCTGGTCAGGGTGAGAAAGCAGGCTCGCAGGCGTCGTCATCAAACGACTGCAGCTCTTTAGTAGTGGGCAACTTGGCTACTGGAGAGTATACTGTTACAAGATGTAATTATTCTAATTTATGTAATAAAGATCTCGATTCGTTTAGTAATATTTGTGGAGAATCTAATACAGAAAAGAATCGAGGATCGTTGTAAGCTAAGACAACAAGAACAGAGAATAGTAGACTAAAGTCTGTTAAAAGAACTACAGGACTCTCAAACGAGGAATTAGAGGAGAGAAAAAAGAAAAGAAGGCTCTATATGAGAAATTACAGAGCCAAGCAGTCAAAGGAGGCCAGAGAAGCTCGTCTGCAACAACTGCGACAGCATGCAGCTGAGATCCGAGCCTCGGAATCCGAATTGGCCAGAGAAGCTCGTTTGCAGCAAGTGCATCAGCACACAGCTCAAACTCGAGCCTCAGAATCTGAAAAAAGCAAAGAGGCTCGTCTGCAACAACTGCGTCAGCATGCAGCTGAGATCCGAGCCTCAGAATCCGAATTGGCCAGAGAAGCTCGTTTGCAGCAAGTGCATCAGCACACAGCTCAAACTCGAGCCTCAGAATCTGAAAAAAGCAAAGAGGCTCGTCTGCAACAACTGCGACAGCATGCAGCTGAGATCCGAGCCTCAGAATCCGAATTGGCCAGAGAAGCTCGTTTGCAGCAAGTGCATCAGCACACAGCTCAAACTCGAGCCTCAGAATCTGAAAAAAGCAAAGAGGCTCGTCTGCAACAACTGCGACAGCATGCAGCTGAGATCCGAGCCTCAGAATCCGAATTGGCCAGAGAAGCTCGTTTGCAGCAAGTGCGTCAGCATGCAGCAGAGATCCGAGTCTCGGAATCCGAATTAGCCAAAGAAACTCGTTTGCAGCAAATGCAGCAACGAAACGCTGAGTCCAGAAGATCAAGTAGAGCCAGTATAACGGGCTTTAGACAGACAATTAACACATTTTGTGATAAAATATGTGAAATTTGCACTAAACGGTGCTATCAACATCAAATTTCTAAGTGGATTGTAGATACTAAAATGGCACCATACTTGCCTGACGAATTAAAACAAAAAAATTGCTTGGTTGTTTGTAATCGTTGCAAGACCCATTTGGCCTCAAAGAAAAATATTGCACCATCTAAGTCTTATTGGAATAACCTGGATCCAGGCCCTATTCCAGAAGTTATTGCCGAGTTATCACAAGCCGAGCAGAGGCTGATTTCACGCATTATACCATTCGTGAAAATCATAAAACTTAGCGGCGTATTTGGGCAATATAGTTTTCGAGGTCAGGCAGTATTGTTCGCTCAGGACGTTTTCGAAGTCACTGAAAATCTTCCGAAGATGTTACCAAGATCTACAAGTAATGCTGGAATAGTTGTCATTACTGAGCGTCTTGAAAATATTAACGTTACACGACAGTTTTCAGTATCTAGGCAAAAAGTTTATGACGCACTAGCTTGGTTAGTTACTAACAATCCACTTTACAAAGACGTGATGATCGATCAAAATGTTGTTATGAACGGTGAGGATATAATTAGAGTAGAAGAAGCACCAGCGGAGATTGCTGAGGAGACCAATGAAGAACCTGACGTGAATGTCAGTGCGTACATGTATATCAATGATTTTTCGAGAATTGTACGTGCTTCGTGGCATCAAGGAAACAATGCCATATTTACGTCAGGATTTGCAGGTGTACAATGCTGTACGATGGCATTGGCAAACATTCTAGCCAGTATTCTCACACCACAGCATTGGTCTACAAATACCCTCAATCTTAATATGATAACAGGTGACCAGATCTACAGTAATATAAGATTTGAAACGGAGAGAAGTTCAACGGCTTATCCTATTGAGAATGATGGATATCTATCGGTGCGAAATTTCAATATGGTCAAAGATCAATTGTTCGCATTTGGCAAAAGGTTTGAGATCACTTTTGACGATGAACCGAGCATATATGGAAGCTTAAACGATAAGTATAATGCAGAGCTTGGTCGCACCCTTCGTCAAGGTCTGGAAGACTTGTTCGTGTTATATAGTGCTGGCATATTAATAACAGGTGGTCAATCATTCGGAGTGATGCACTACAATGATAAATACTACTTTAGTAATTCACATTCTTGCGGGCAAAAGGGATCCAAAGCGAAAGACAGCAATGGAAAAGCTTGCATCATCGAATGCGATAATTTAGAAGAGTTTGTGAGGGTTTGTAAACGTACAACACGCAGTAGAAATGTACAGTATACTCTTGATTATGTTGACGTCGAAGTCTTTGATATAAACGATCATCCTGAGGAAACTGAAATACAGCAGAGTATTGCGACGGTAACGGCAACGTCTGAAACGATCACTTTTCAACAAGATCCAACTGATCGAATAATCCCACTGCAGACATCAGTGATGGCACCGATTGATGTAATGCAACCCAATGTGGAAGATGAACTACAAGTTTCACGAAATCTCAATGAGATTACCCGCAAAACGAAAGACAATATCTTTAATGTAGGTCATGAACTGAAAGCAGAAGAATTTGCCTGGTGCTTCTTGTTTCCTTATGGAAAAAATGGTTTTAAAGAGCAAAGACCTGTAAATATTACAGCATTAGACTACTTTCAGTTCAGAATTTTGGGAAGTGATACAAGATTTCAACGCAACGACTTTCTCTTTTATGCCTTATCTTTCTTTGAATATTATCGTATCAAAAGCACTATTTCAGCATGTGGCAAGAAAATCGTTAATCAAGAAGGAGCGGTCGATGACGTCCATCTGTATGTGAAAAATTTGAGGGGTTCTGCAGCTTATTGGAGATCAGCCTTGAACGAGCTATTAGCTCAAATCAGATGTTTAGGAGCTCCAACCTATTTTGTAACATTTAGCTCAAATGATCTGAACTGGTTGGATCAACGAAAAGCTTTGTTAATAGCTGATGGTAGACCTGATGTTGATCCTAGTACGCTTGACATTTATGAGACTCAAAGACTTATCGAAAAGTACCCAGTCATTTTGAGTCGACATTTCATGGTTAGAGTAAATGCTCTAATGAAATTTATCAAAAACAATGATAATGTATTTGGCGGCAAAGTGAAAGATAATTGGTGGCGTATTGAGTTCCAGAATCGGGGCAGTCCTCACCTTCATATGGTGATCTGGATTGAAAATCATCCAGAGTTTGACTCAGATGAAGGAAAACTTCTTCTCGATCGTAACTGTTGCTGCAGAATGCCTACAGAAGAAGAACATTCAGAGCTTCACGATTTAGTTTAGAAATGTCAAATTCATCGGCATACACAAACTTGTACAAAAAATAATACCACTGTAAGGTGCCGATTTAACTTTCCACGTCAAGAATGTCACGAAACACGAATCGTGTCCCATTCTTCAGATGATTTTCTTCGTAACGGAGGTAGAATTTGTTTACTTAAGCGTCGAAAGGAAGATGCGTGGGTAAATAATTACCACCCAGAGCTATTAAGACTGTGGACAGGCAACATGGATATTCAGCCCTGCGGATCAAACGAAGTGATAGCGTACTATATAGCAAAGTATCTGTCGAAAGCAGAACCTGAAGGCGTAGATTCTGGAATCGCGCAAGCCATACAGCAAATTCAACGTGAAGAAACTGATATTTCACGTAAACTGTTCAGGATATGCATGAAGATTCTTCATGTATCGGCTGCAGAATGTGCGTATCGACTTTGTCATATCCCATTACGAGACAGCTCACGAAGCTGCATTTTTCAAGTTCGTTCGTTGTCCGAGCGGTCTAAGGCGCGGGTCTTCGCTCCCGGACTCACCGGTCGTGGGTTCTAATCCCGTCCACGGCCGAAAAAATAAAAATTTTTTTTCAGTAATTTTCGGATTTGGTGCCGTAAATAAGAACCGCAATAACTTTAATATACGCTATCGGAGCTGGAACCACCGCGGCTGCTGGCACCAGACTTGCCCCCCAATGGATCCTCATAAAAGGATTGAAAATGCAGTCAATTTGAATACGGGGCTTCAAATGTCAACCGTATCGTCACTATCCTCCCGTGACGAGAGTGGGTAATTTGCGCGCCTGCTGCCTTCCTTCGACGTGGTTACCGTTTCTCAGGCTCCCTCTCCGGAATCGAACCCTGATTCCACGTTACCCGCCACAACACTGATCACTATAATTACTACTATTACAAAGTCGGTAAGGCAGCGGGAGCGCGCGATTGAAATACACCACGTATACAAATGCTACTGCGCAATTTTCTGCGCATTTGCGTTCTGCGCCCAAGCCAGCAGTGGCAACTCGCTACAGTCCACTACCCAAGTATCCACCC
This sequence comes from Scaptomyza montana, assembly GCA_018904305.1. Lineage (NCBI taxonomy): Eukaryota > Metazoa > Arthropoda > Insecta > Diptera > Drosophilidae > Scaptomyza > Scaptomyza montana. The sequence continues at coordinate 2,687,333 of JAEIGR010000010.1, forward strand.
CCGCTTAAGCCTATACTACTAGACCCACTTACGTCATGTGCTGTAGTCGTTGGTCGTATTCATATCCTAACAATAAAGACCGAATGTTTTTCTGCTATTACAAACTACGTGTGGCTTGTAATTCTCAACTGATTTTAACTTCCACGTAATCTAGTGGTCGCTCGTATCACGGAGTTGACACAAACGTCATGGCAGGTACAAGTGATGAGTACTTTACGATGCAGGGATTCGGAATCCCAGTATCGGCGTCTGGTCAGGGTGAGAAAGCAGGCTCGCAGGCGTCGTCATCAAACGACTGCAGCTCTTTAGTAGTGGGCAACTTGGCTACTGGAGAGTATACTGTTACAAGATGTAATTATTCTAATTTATGTAATAAAGATCTCGATTCGTTTAGTAATATTTGTGGAGAATCTAATACAGAAAAGAATCGAGGATCGTTGTAAGCTAAGACAACAAGAACAGAGAATAGTAGACTAAAGTCTGTTAAAAGAACTACAGGACTCTCAAACGAGGTAGAGGAGAGAAAAAAAAAAAAGGTTTTTGGAATTAAGAGCAAGCAAGGAGGCCAGAGAGAAGAAAAGAAAAGAAGGCTCTATATGAGAAATTACAGAGCCAAGCAGTCAAAGGAGGCTCAGAGAAGCTCGTCTGCAACAACTGCGACAGCATGCAGCTGAGATCCGAGCCTCGGATTATCAGCACATAGCTCAAACTCGAGCCTCAGAATCTGAAAGAAGAGGCTCGTCTGCAACAACTGCGACAGCATGCAGCTGAGATCCGAGCCTCAGAATCCGAATTGGCCAAGAAGCTCGTTTGCAGCAAGTGCATCAGACACAGCTCAAACTCGAGCCTCAGAATCTGAAAAAAGCAAAGAGGCTCGTCTGCAACAAATGCGTCAGCATGCAGCTGAGATTCGAGCCTCAGAATCCGAATTGGCCAGAGAAGCTCGTTTGCAGCAAGTGCGTCAGCATGCAGCAGAGATCCGAGTCTCGGAATCCGAATTAGCCAAAGAAACTCGTTTGCAGCAAATGCAGCAACGAAACGCTGAGTCCAGAAGATCAAGTAGAGCCAGTATAACGGGCTTTAGACAGACAATTAACACATTTTGTGATAAAATATGTGAAATTTGCACTAAACGGTGCTATCAACATCAAATTTCTAAGTGGATTGTAGATACTAAAATGGCACCATACTTGCCTGACGAATTAAAACAAAAAAATTGCTTGGTTGTTTGTAATCGTTGCAAGACCCATTTGGCCTCAAAGAAAAATATTGCACCATCTAAGTCTTATTGGAATAACCTGGATCCAGGCCCTATTCCAGAAGTTATTGCCGAGTTATCACAAGCCGAGCAGAGGCTGATTTCACGCATTATACCATTCGTGAAAATCATAAAACTTAGCGGCGTATTTGGGCAATATAGTTTTCGAGGTCAGGCAGTATTGTTCGCTCAGGACGTTTTCGAAGTCACTGAAAATCTTCCGAAGATGTTACCAAGATCTACAAGTAATGCTGGAATAGTTGTCATTACTGAGCGTCTTGAACATATTAACGTTACACGACAGTTTTCAGTATCTAGGCAAAAAGTTTATGACGCACTAGCTTGGTTAGTTACTAACAATCCACTTTACAAAGACGTGATGATCGATCAAAATGTTGTTATGAACGGTGAGGATATAATTAGAGTAGAAGAAGCACCAGCGGAGATTGCTGAGGAGACCAATGAAGAACCTGACGTGAATGTCAATGCGTACATGTATATCAATGATTTTTCGAGAATTGTACGTGCTTCGTGGCATCAAGGAAACAATGCCATATTTACGTCAGGATTTGCAGGTGTACAATGCTGTACGATGGCATTGGCAAACATTCTAGCCAGTATTCTCACACCACAGCATTGGTCTACAAATACCCTCAATCTTAATATGATAACAGGTGACCAGATCTACAGTAATATAAGATTTGAAACGGAGAGAAGTTCAACGGCTTATCCTATTGAGAATGATGGATATCTATCGGTGCGAAATTTCAATATGGTCAAAGATCAATTGTTCGCATTTGGCAAAAGGTTTGAGATCACTTTTGACGATGAACCGAGCATATATGGAAGCTTAAACGATAAGTATAATGCAGAGCTTGGTCGCACCCTTCGTCAAGGTCTGGAAGACTTGTTCGTGTTATATAGTGCTGGCATATTAATAACAGGTGGTCAATCATTCGGAGTGATGCACTACAATGATAAATACTACTTTAGTAATTCACATTCTTGCGGGCAAAAGGGATCCAAAGCGAAAGACAGCAATGGAAAAGCTTGCATCATCGAATGCGATAATTTAGAAGAGTTTGTGAGGGTTTGTAAACGTACAACACGCAGTAGAAATGTACAGTATACTCTTGATTATGTTGACGTCGAAGTCTTTGATATAAACGATCATCCTGAGGAAACTGAAATACAGCAGAGTATTGCGACGGTAACGGCAACGTCTGAAACGATCACTTCTCAACAAGATCCAACTGATCGAATAATCCCACTGCAGACATCAGTGATGGCACCGATTGATGTAATGCAACCCAATGTGGAAGATGAACTACAAGTTTCACGAAATCTCAATGAGATTACCCGCAAAACGAAAGACAATATCTTTAATGTAGGTCATGAACTGAAAGCAGAAGAATTTGCCTGGTGCTTCTTGTTTCCTTATGGAAAAAATGGTTTTAAAGAGCAAAGACCTGTAAATATTACAGCATTAGACTACTTTCAGTTCAGAATTTTGGGAAGTGATACAAGATTTCAACGCAACGACTTTCTCTTTTATGCCTTATCTTTCTTTGAATATTATCGTATCAAAAGCACTATTTCAGCATGTGGCAAGAAAATCGTTAATCAAGAAGGAGCGGTCGATGACGTCCATCTGTATGTGAAAAATTTGAGGGGTTCTGCAGCTTATTGGAGATCAGCCTTGAACGAGCTATTAGCTCAAATCAGATGTTTAGGAGCTCCAACCTATTTTGTAACATTTAGCTCAAATGATCTGAACTGGTTGGATCAACGAAAAGCTTTGTTAATAGCTGATGGTAGACCTGATGTTGATCCTAGTACGCTTGACATTTATGAGACTCAAAGACTTATCGAAAAGTACCCAGTCATTTTGAGTCGACATTTCATGGTTAGAGTAAATGCTCTAATGAAATTTATCAAAAACAATGATAATGTATTTGGCGGCAAAGTGAAAGATAATTGGTGGCGTATTGAGTTCCAGAATCGGGGCAGTCCTCACCTTCATATGGTGATCTGGATTGAAAATCATCCAGAGTTTGACTCAGATGAAGGAAAACTTCTTCTCGATCGTAACTGTTGCTGCAGAATGCCTACAGAAGAAGAACATTCAGAGCTTCACGATTTAGTTTAGAAATGTCAAATTCATCGGCATACACAAACTTGTACAAAAAATAATACCACTGTAAGGTGCCGATTTAACTTTCCACGTCAAGAATGTCACGAAACACGAATCGTGTCCCATTCTTCAGATGATTTTCTTCGTAACGGAGGTAGAATTTGTTTACTTAAGCGTCGAAAGGAAGATGCGTGGGTAAATAATTACCACCCAGAGCTATTAAGACTGTGGACAGGCAACATGGATATTCAGCCCTGCGGATCAAACGAAGCGATAGCGTACTATATAGCAAAGTATCTGTCGAAAGCAGAACCTGAAGGCGTAGATTCTGGAATCGCGCAAGCCATACAGCAAATTCAACGTGAAGAAACTGATATTTCACGTAAACTGTTCAGGATATGCATGAAGATTCTTCATGTATCGGCTGCAGAATGTGCGTATCGACTTTGTCATATCCCATTACGAGACAGCTCACGAAGCTGCATTTTTCTGAACACAAGAAAGCCAGAACAGCGTTACAGAGTAATGCAATTCGACAAGAGTGGACACGCAACAGGCTATTATAGCAATATCTTTGAAAGATATGAACAACGTCCGCTACAACATTCTGACTACGATTTTGCGAACATGAGCCTTACTGAGTTTGCAATGTTGTTTGAACCATTCTATCCGAAAAAGGTAAGCGAGACTGAGGAAAGTGTAGATCATGACGCCTATGAAAATCATCCAAGCACACGTCGCTCAAGTATAACCTTATTAGATAAGAGAAAAATGCTTGTGAGGAATGTTCCTGCAGTTGTGAGGGTGCCATACTTCATAGCAACATCAGATCCAGAAAACTTTTTCTACAGCCTACTCGTTCAATATATGCCTTATCGTTCGGAAACTGAATTACTTGAAGGTTTCAATAATGCAAAAGAGGCCTTCTTAGATCGTGAAAATCGTTTGAAGGAAATGAACAGACATATGAACCAATTCCGAGAGAGGGACCAACAGCTTGAAAATGCATTCAATCAAGTACATGCATTTGAAATTTTAGAACAGCCAGATATTATCAATCCTGAACTTGGAGAAGAAGAATTACCAGAGGTAGAAATGAGCAATGATCAATTCCAGAGAGCACAGCAGGCTATGAATATTGATCAAAAACAATTGTTCATCTTTATTACAGAGAGTATCAAAAATCAACTTAACGGTGATATTAAACGAGAGAAAATTTTTGTAACCGGTGGAGCAGGCACGGGAAAAACTTTCCTCTTTAATCTATTGAAAAACCAAGTTAACCGATGTTATGGAAAATCGGTAGTGAAAGTTGGTGCTCTCACTGGAGTTGCAGCACGGTTGATCGGTGGATCTACGCTACACCGTCTGCTAAAACTACCAGTACAAAAAGATGGAGTTATTGTTAGCATGCCACTTCTAACTGGTAATTATTTAAGAGGGATGCGCCAATTATGGCAAAACGTTGAGTTTCTGTTCATAGATGAAATTTCTATGGTACCTTATGAGATGCTTTGCATGATCGACTCTCGTTTGCGTCAATTGAAAAGCCCGGACGCTTGTTTTGGAGGCATAAATGTTTTACTCTTCGGTGATCTAATGCAGTTGCCACCTGTCCGAGGACATCAAGTATTTCAACAACCAGAACACATGAAACCCGCTACACATTTGTGGCGGCAATTCCGACTGGTTGAACTCAAACAAAACATGCGCCAACAAGGAGACACGACATTTATAGATGTGCTTAATGCTCTAAGAATTGGAGAATTGACATCTGTGCATCTCGAAGTTCTTCTTGGAAAAGTATCAACAGATACGACTAATGAATTTTCAATTGAGAGAGCATTAAGAATTTATCCAACGAATGACCAAGTTGCTAGACATAATGAAAAAGTCCTCCAGAGTTTTGAGGATCAAGGGACTGTTATTTATACAATTAAAGCACAGGACCAGCTCGTTGATGCTACACGAAATTTAGGTAATAAAGACTTAAATTCTGTGATACCTAATGATATAAATAAAACAGGAGGTCTTCCCAATGTATTGAAAATATTTGTGGGAGCTAAAGTTATGTTAAGGTCGAATATTGATGTGTCAAAAGGTTTAGTGAATGGTAACATGGGTTTTATTACAGAAATCATCTGGCCAAATTTTCGCAGGGACCAAATGTATGCAGAAGACATCCCGTCAGTTCGTATAGATTTCGGTTCAGATGGTACACACTCAATTAAGCCAATATCGATACAGTTTCCAGCAAAATACAGCTATGGAACTGCTGAGAGACGAATGTTGCCATTAATTCTGAGTTGGGCATCGACCGTCCATAAGATGCAAGGTTGTACAGTTGATCATGCAGTCATTTATCTGGGCTCTCGACTGTTTGCTGCTGGACAAGCTTATGTAGCAATTAGTCGGTGCAGATCTTTGGACGGTATTCGAATTGAAGAACTCGATTGCTCAAAGTTAACAGGTAAAACTCCATGTAACAGTGAAGCATTAGAGGAAATGATTCGATTACGAAATAATAATTCATAAGACTCCTCAATATCATTTGTTCGCAAATAATACAACATCACTCAGCGTGGCTGTTTATATTGGCAATACAGAAATTTTGAAACGACTTTTGAATCAAAGTCCAAAAATGATTACATAGAGGTGAGTATTAATGCTTTGGAAGATTAAAACAGTTAATGATAGCAATCATGGAAAAAGGATGACAGAGCAGCTGTTGAAATAAATATACAAACCTGTTCTACTTTTCGATTCCGAGTGAACTGCTCGGAATCATTTCGATTCCGAGCGTTTTGCATTCCTACATTTCGGTTCCGAGCACAAATGGATCGTTATGAAAACGAGTGACAATTAGCACTCGAAATGAAAACGATTGTGCTAATAAAGCAACTTATGTGTGTTTTTAAACCCTGTAACTATTTTTTACTTAATTTATATACTATTGGCAAGAACTTTGCATTGTCATTCGTAGGGCCTGCATATTATTTTTCATTTGTTTTTTTGTTTATAGTTGTACACTTAAAATTTACGTGCGGTGGCAAAGCCAAAGCGATTGGAATCAGTCTTATACAAAATAAAGAGCTGTCATGTTCAACCAAAGAATTATATATGTTTTTAATTGTTGTTATTTACACAAGATTTTTGTTAAAATAACTATAAAAACTTGATTCCTATATAAGAGACAAGTTTAGCTTAAGCAAAAACGAGTAATTACACTAATATAAGTAAACTAAAAATATCTGTGCTGTGTAAGGGCAGCCCTAATACTCGATAGCTATCGAGTATTTATGAGCTATCGTTGCGGTAAACAGCTGATCTCAATCATATATTCAAAATGTAAGTAAGCGAATAATTATTTGTGAACATTTAATTAGAAATTTTGCGTTTTTAGGGGCAAAAAACGAAACACAGACCAAGAAAATTTACTTTTTCAGGCGATTAATGCGTCTAGCGTTTAATTTAGCCAAACGTTTTCTTTCTCTTGCTGCTAATAATATTGCTGCCGGCATTGTAAATAGCTATTTAAATGAACAACTGTTCTTATTTTTTTGCTTGATTTACACAATCAGCTGTTTGTATCGATAAAAAATTGGTATCGAAATTGAGTATAAGAAGAATATAAGTCGATCGAAATCTGGGAATGCAACCATCGAAATGAGAATCCATTTCGATTCCGTTTCGACTCGGAAACTAGAACAGGCCTGTATATTTATTTTCCTTGTATTCTTTATGTGCGCTTATTTTATTGCTTATCCTATTGCGTCGACCTAGCACCAGCAAAGCAAATGAGCGAATTAATAACAACATTCATACATACATATGTATATATGCAGTTTTGGTGGGCTATAGACATTGTAATGATTTTTGGTTTTTGTTTCGGCTAGCTACCATAAGCATGTGTTGGTGTCCCTGTCTCTATGCATGTCCATATTTTAATGTATGCGTACCATTTGCCATGGAATTCATTGACCTTTCTCAACTATTATGAATTTCGGCAAACGCTAAACATCCAATATTTGATTAAATTAAACCTAAGAAAAACTAGAAAAACTATACTTCCAAGCAGGGCATTGGAGCGGAGCGGAGCGCCGGAGCGCGGAGCAATGGAGCAGAGCACTTTTAATGGAGCACGGAGCGGAGCAACTGTCGGTATTTTTGAGCTCCGCTCCAAAAAAAATTTTCCTTTGAATTTTGGTTAATTTTTTATATATTTCGAATCCGAACTCATTTTAAATGTCTTCAACAGATAATCGTAGCGAATTGCGATTGACACGTCTGTTTGCTTTTATCGCTCAAATAATTATGCCCTCTAGATCAGTGATGGCAAACAAATATTAATCCCTATGCAAAGTGCATATGCAAAGTGCATAGGGATTAACAAACAACAACAAAAAAGCGCTGCACTGTGTGTACGATGCTATTGAACACTATCCTGAACAAATTAAGCATGCTTGTAAAGTCGCGTCGAGTATGCCAACTTCACAGGCTAGTGTAGAGAGGTTATTTTCATCTATGAAAATCATATTAAGTGACTTGCGCCAGTGTATTAAAGAAGACTTACTGAGCGCTATATTGTTTTACAGAAACAATGTTGAAAATTAAATATTTCATTTCATTAAACTTATGCATTTTTATTTATTATAATGATTATTTAATTTATTATAATGATAAAATAAAAACAAATTCAAGGCTTCAAATATTTAATTAAAAAAAAAAAATTCTCGGAGCGGAGCGGAGCGGAGCACTGGAGCAAAATTTTCCAACCGGAGCGGAGCTGGAGCGGAGCAATTCGAAAAAAGTGCCTGCTCCAATGCCCTGCTTCCAAGGCATTTTTGGTGCTGGTCGATAAGTTGCTGATCAGGCGAACATGAAAATAAACAAGCGTCTAGTAAAATAGGCAGGCAATTATCATTATCAGTTTTGCATTGCTGGTCATACATACTCTTTCATGTTTTTAGCTCTATGACACTTTCCAGCAATTTTGCCATCGCAACTACCATACAGCTATGCAGCGATGCCTACAAATTGAGAAAGTGTATTCACACGTGCATTTGCCCAAGTCATTTGCCGAAATACTTAAGCAAAAGCGACATAAGAAAAGGGCCACTGCACGCATGTATTACATGTGTGAATGTATGCTAAACACACACACACATGTCATTTTGGTGCTGGTGGTTGGACTATCGCAAGTTGGCGACTCTATTCTTGTTGCTTGAACCGAAAATACGATACGTTCAATTCGTTGCTATCTTGACACATCACATTTCTCACAAATATTAATAACCGTAAATACTTGAAGTTTAGAAAATTTTTTTTTTAAATTTATCAAAATTTGGACCTGCGGTTTGTTTTGGTCGACAGTGATATACATATACCTCAGTGACAATATTAACGAGCGCATTTTGGTAAAAAAAAAAGAAGCAAAATACAACTCTGCCAGCCACGAATATTACATAAAACTCCAACCTTCGCAACAAATTGATACAAACAATATACATAGTAATGTATATTTAAGCCTACTAAAAATACAATTTTTATAAGAAGCCACTATATTATGCATAAAGCCTTGTTAATTGCGAGTTTGGGACGGCGCACATTCTATTTACTGGCTCAAAGAGGATTCGGCAATGCGCAAATTTTAAGACAGTCCCTTAAAAATCATGAGCCAAATGGATTGGAAAAGCGCTTCCTGGTTTGGAGTGGCAAGTACAAAACAACAGCTGATGTGCCAAACTTTGTAAGGCATGTATTAGGAATGTACACATATAACGTTCCATAAATCGATTAACAGTTTATTGCAATTCTCTTGCAGCCAAGAAGAAATGGAACGCTGCCGCAACAAAATGCGCATTAGGTTGGCAAATTTAATGATTGGCTTGACTGTTGTCGGATGTGGTATTATGATTTATAGTGGCAAGCAGGCAGCTAAGAGAGGCGATTCTGTGACGAAACAAAATCTTGAATGGCACAATCAGTTTAAAGGAACAGTTGTCAATACCACTGGAGCAAAAGAAGGCAAATGATCATCAAACCACAATATAAACACACAAAAAAGCAGCAAAGCAATAATTTTATGTATGCAAATCAAAAAAGTTATTGCCGTGTATTATCGTTTACAAAGTGATATATTCAACTCATGCCTAAAGTGTTAGTAGTTATTTTACTTTATTATATTTTTGTTAATTATATATATTCAAGAAATTTTAATTTAATTCAACCAAACAGCAAAGTAAACCAACACCACCGAGACAACCTTCAATCACAAAACATAAAAGAACAAGTGGAAACGTTGCAGTCGGATGCAACCGACTGCGGTTTACTCGTTACCAGTATTAAAACCGGTAAAAAGAGGCCTGATTGCAAAGGGGTACGGATGCGGCAGGGGTGTACGCTGCCTTAATGATTTTCCGATGCAGATGGGGATGCCACCAACTGTCTTCCTTCCAAATTTGGTGAGGTCGGGAAAGGGGGGCTGGGGGCGGTATGGGTGCGCGTGGCATCAAAATTTTTGATGCAGATCTTATGGAAAGTCAATTGCTATCTTCATACCAAATTTGGTGACTCTAGCTCAAAGTTTGTAGAAGGTGCGAAAGGGTGGCTAGGGGCGGTATGGGTGAGCTTGGCATTCAAATTTTTCTGCAGATCTTTGTGGGATGTCAATTGCTATCTTCATACCAAATTTGGTGGCTCTACCTACACGCATTCTCGTTTTTGGCGAAGCGTTGGGGCGGCTAGGGCAGTATTGGCAGACGTGGCATCCAAACTTTTGATGCAAATCTTTGTGGAATGTCAATTGCTATCTTCATACCAAATTTGGTGACTCTAGCGCAAAATTTTTAAAAGTGAGGAAAGGGGGGGCTGGGGGCGGTATGGGTGTGTGTGGCATCCAAATTTTTGCTGCAGATCTTATTGGAACGTCAATTGCTATCTTCATACGTAATTGGGTGACTCTAGATCAAAGTTTGTAAAATGTTTGGAAAGGGGGTCTGGGGGCGGTATGGGTGGGTTTGGCATCCAAATCTTTGATGCAGATCTTTGTGGAATGTCAATAGCTATCTTCATACCAAATTTGGTGAATCTAGCTCAATGTTTTTAGGACTGTGGAACGGGGGGCGGAATGGGTGGGTTTTAAAGCCATTTTTTGGGGGTTGCTAATAGCTATCTTCTTACCAAATTTGGTAGTTCTAGCTGTAAGGATGTGCGAAATATGTGGATTTATCGGTTTTGAGCTATCGAATTTATCGATTTGCCAGCCCCCCAGTTATCGTACAACCCCCATCTTGACACTTTAATTTACTATCCCATAGATAAAGAGAATTGGAAAGTTGCAAGCCTCTTGCTTGAAGGGTGTGGAAAAAACTAGCATACATACGGACGGACAGACACCATGACGGACATTGCACAAAACCAATATACTTGTCTGCGCGTACTGAGTGTGTGTACGTGAGTGTATGGGTATGCCTTTTCGAGTATTTTACCGTAATGGTAATTTCATCATTATAAGTAATATTGTGTCAGCCTCAAGTCGTGTAGTATTGGTTCGTTGTTGCTTTGATTCGTTGTAGCTTTGGGAAGTACCGTTTTAGCGGGGCGACAGCGTGGTGTCGTTGTCGCCGAGTGTGGTTCGGTAGTAGGCACAAAAGAAGAAGTGTGCGACACGAGTTAGTTGCGTTTTGAACTTCCGTGTGACCGAAACTCGCTGCGCTAAAGCAATGTCGGAAAATAATAACAATGTTCCAACATCAGAAGTGGGATCTGGCTCATTACCTAACTCTGATGGGCCATGGCGAGATTTAATGGAAATGCAAAACAAAAATTTGATCGAACTTGTTAAAGCATTACAAACAACGGCATCCGAAACAACAAATAAAAACACGGTGGTGCTACCTAAGTTCAACGCAGACCTTGTTGGCGCCGACGCATCGTCATGGTGCTCTACAGCAAATATAATTTTATCGGAAACTACCTTAAAAGGCAGCGCGTTGGTGATGGCTTTGAGTGCGACGATGGAAGGAAGTGCGTCACAGTGGCTTTCCCAAATATGTTATCCTGACATAACTTGGGACGAATTTAAGGAACTTTTCGTTCAGCGTTTTGCCAGTGTAGAAACACCAGCGGCTATGTTTTTGGCTATGTTAGCAAGTTGTCCGACCGACGGTGAGTGTCTGTCCAATTATGCTAGTCGCATGATGACGTCACTTATCACGAAATGGCGTGAGATGGATGTGGAGGAAATTGCAGTTTCTGTGACAATGGCTAAGATGGCTCATGTTGATAGCAGACTGCAACGATTAACCTTTACTTCAAATGTGCGCACCAGAATTGAATTGCAAGCCGAGCTTAAAGCATTTACTTTTAACAAAAGAAAGAAAACTCTTCAAGAAGAAATAGCTCCATTCGATATAAAGCGCCAGAAATTTTCAACAATAAAATGTCATTTTTGTGGAAAACTAGGCCACAAGATGAACGAATGTAGAGATAAACAGCAGCAAAATTTTTCGTCTCGTCCTATGAACATTAACGGCAGGAGCGCATTTGGTCATCATCAAAAATCTGATGTAACCTGCTATAATTGTGGTGAGCTTGGCCATATTTCAACACGCTGCAGTAAGCCCAAAATGGATAAGGTCAAAAATACGCATCTGGTAAAAAGAGTGAATCTTTGCGAAGTTGTTGAGCCCAAAGGAGAGATGATACATCATGGTGAAACATTTTCAACAACGTTCGACTCTGGAGCGGAGTGTTCATTAATTAAACGAAAGATAAGTGTCAAATTAGTTGGTAAAAGAATTAACAATGTAGTGATGTTAAAAGGGATTGGCAATGACAGTATTTGTAGCACATTGCAAATACTTAGCAACGTAAACATTAATAATCATTGTATTGAAATATTGTTCCATGTTTTGGACAATGAGTTTTTGAAAAACGATATCATTATTGGTCGAGAAGTATTGTCCCCTGGATTTAATGTTATAATATCACCAGGAAAATTTGAAATTGTCAGATCAAAAACTGTAAACTATAGTTTAAATGAAGAGAAATTTTGTGAGTTAAATACTGATCTTGTTGGTGAAGATAGAGATAAATTAAAAAGTTTGATGGGAAAATACTCAAAATCTTTTATTAATGGAATTCCTTCGTCTAGAGTTAGTTCGGGTGAAATGAAAATTAGATTAGTAGATCCAAGGAAAATTGTTCAAAGAAGACCATATAGACTCAGCCCAAATGAAAGAGAATTGGTACGAGACAAGATAAATGAGTTATTGGAATGTAAGGTCATAAAACCAAGTTGTTCACCCTATGCAAGTCCCATAATGCTAGTTAACAAAAAAGACGGCTCCCATCGTTTGTGTGTTGATTACCGTGAGTTAAATTCTAACACAGTCTCAGATAGATACCCCTTGCCCCTTATATCAGACCAGATAGCTAGACTTCATGGAGCGAAATATTTTACATGTTTAGACATGGCAAGTGGATATTACCAAATTCCTTTGCACGAAGATTCGGTAGAGTGTACAGCTTTTGTCACCCCAGATGGACAATATGAGTTTTTGGCAATGCCGTTTGGGCTCAAAAATGCACCTTCAGTTTTTCAGCGTACAGTGATGCAAGCACTCGGAGATCTTGCAAATACATTTGTGGTCGTTTATATGGATGACGTAATGGTGGCTGCTTCAACAAAAAGTGAGGCTTTGGAAAGGTTACAGATTACTCTTGATTGTCTCACGAAAGCTGGATTTTCATTCAATATATAAAAAATGTTCTTTTCTTAGGTCAACAGTTCAATATTTGGGATACGAAGTGAGTGCAGGTGAAATTCGTCCAAATTCGCTTAAAATTGCAGCGTTAACTGCCTTACCACCTCCTCAGTCGGTCTCTGCTTTACGACAATTTATTGGATTAGCGTCTTATTTTCGGCAATTTATGCAAGGATTTTCTTGTTTTATGAAGCCGTTATATTTTTTGACTTCAGAGAAGAATGAATTTATTTGGAAGCCGGATCATGAACAGATAAGACAAAAAGTTATTTCTATCCTTACACAGAAGCCAGTCTTAGTAATTTTTGACCCGCAGCATCCAATCGAGTTGCATACAGATGCAAGTTCTCGAGGATACGGTGCCATCTTATTACACAAAATCAACAACAAGTCTCATGTCGTTGAATATTTTAGTAAGGCTGCTTCACCTGCTGAGTCAAGGTACCATTCTTATGAATTGGAGACTCTTGCCGTTGTTTTGTCTATAAAACATTTTCGCCATTATTTGTTGGGTTGAAATTTTGTTGTCGTTACAGACTGTAACTCACTTAAAGCATCAAGGACTAAACATGACCTATCTCCCAGGGTACAGAGATGGTGGGCTTATTTACAGTCGTTTACATTTGACTTACAATACAGAGAAGGTAAACGAATGGCTCACGTTGACTTCTTTTCAAGAAATCTGCCTTCAACTGATTTGATTGCTACAGCCTGCAAAATTCCTGAAAAAAGAGTTAATTTGGCAGAAATATCTAGCAATTGGCTTTTGGCGGAACAGCGCCAAGATTCCGAAATAGTTAACATTGTAAATAAATTGAAAGACAATTCTCTTGCTGAGGACGTTGCAAAAACTTACGAGTTGAGAGGAGGAATATTGTATCGAAAAATTCAGCGAAATGGTAGAACTCGATCGTTGTCAATTGTACCTCGAGCATTTAAATGGTCTGTAATAAACCAAATTCATGAATCAATCATGCACTTAGGATGGGAGAAGACATTAGATAAGGCTTATGACTATTACTGGTTTGATAACATGTCTAAGTATATTCGAAAGTTTGTTGAAAATTGTATTACTTGTAAAATGTCAAAGACTTCTTCTGGCAAAATTCAAGTTAGTCTCCATCCAATACCAAAAGTAAATATACCTTGGCACACTGTTCACATCGACATAACTGGAAAGTTGAGTGGCAAGTCTGATCAAAAAGAGTATATCATCGTACAAGTAGACGCCTTTACTAAATTTGTTTATCTAACTCACACCCTTAAAATTGATGCTGAAAATTGTATAAATGCTGTGACGTCGGCTATATCTTTGTTTGGAGTACCAAATCGCATAATAGCAGATCAGGGTAGGTGCTTTGCCAGCACTAGATTTAGCGAGTTTTGTTCACAACAGAAAATAAATTTGCATTTGATTGCGACCGGTGCAAGTAGAGCTAATGGGCAAGTTGAACGCATTGTGAGCACCTTAAAAAACTTATTAACTGCAGTTGAGACTAGCAGCCGATCTTGGCAAGATGCATTAGGAGAGGTCCAGTTAGCCTTAAACTGTACGGTTAGTCGAGTGACAAAGGCAAGCCCCTTAGAATTGTTTATTGGCAAAGTTGCTCGCCCGTTGGGGTTGCTTCCCCCCTGCGATATAGTGCACGAGATTGATTTGGCAGAAGTAAGAGCACAAGCAGTTCAAAATATTGAAGACGCAGCAACATATAATAAGGCGCAATTTGATAAAAACAAAGCTAAAGTAGTTGGATGCAAAGTTGGAGATTTCGTATTGTTAAAAAATGAAGAGAGGCATCAAACAAAGTTAAGCCCAAAGTTTAGGGGGCCTTTTCAAATAACTGAATTGTTAGATGGGGAGAGATATATGCTAAGGTCATTGACAAATAATAGAAAATATAAATATGCTCATCATGACATAAGAAAAATGCCAGATGGGCATGTACCACCTGAATTAGAGATTTGTGATAAGGATTTGAATGAAATTATTGAAAGAGAAACTGTTGAAAGAGACAGTAATGAAATTATTGAAATAGAAACTGTTGAAAGAGATAGTAATGAACTTATTGAAAGAGAAACTGTTGAAAGAGACAGTAATGAAATTATTCAAATAGAAACTGTTGATAGAGACAGTACAAATGCCTGAAGGGCTGATAATGTAAATTTTGTAATAATAATGTAAGCACAAGTGCAAAACATTTGTTTTGATCATGGCGTGTGGCGTAATGGTAATTTCATCATTATAAGTAATATTGTGTCAGCCTCAAGTCGTGTAGTATTGGTTCGTTGTTGCTTTGCTTCGTTGTAGCTTTGGGAAGTACCGTTTTAGCGGGGCGACAGCGTGGTGTCGTTGTCGCCGAGTGTGGTTCGGTAGTAGGCACAAAAGAAGAAGTGTGCGACACGAGTTAGTTGCGTTTTGAACTTCCGTGTGACCGAAACTCGCTGCGCTAAAGCAATGTCGGAAAATAATAACAATGTTCCAACAAACACATTGATATAATATACTAGTTATATGAAACAGGTGTTGTCTTTATTTTTAACATAATATTACATTTATTTTTTAATGGAATAAAAAAAGCACATGTGGCAACAATGGTTGGCAAAATCAAAGAAGAGACAAAGCACTTAAGCAACGTATGGCTATAGACGTTGATGCATAATGCTTAAGCATGCATTTCGTTCATTCTTGCAGCGGCTCTGCATGCACGAAAGCATCGTTTGGTTGGGCCTTAAGTTCTTAAGTTGAACAATGTTGATTAACGTTAAAATCAAACAGCTGATCAAAAACTGTGATGCAAAACGTTAAGCGCTGTTTACAAAGTCAAATATTGAAATGGATGAGCATAAGTTAATAAGTTTAGTTGAAAATCATAGTTTAATTTATGATATAAATTCAAAAGACTTTAAAAATAACATTAAAAAAAGAGAAGTTTGGACTGCAATTGCCAAAGAACTTGGTTGCAACTTTGTATTCAAAATGCGCCAACGAGCGGTCATTATATTTTTCTGTGTTTAACAGCACTGCTAACATTATTCCACAGCACTGACACACTGAATTCTTATGTTAAGTTAAATTGAGAGTAAAGGCATGCATTCCTTAAGTTAAGTTACGTTAAGGTACGTTGAGTTAAGTTAAGTTAATTTAAGTTAAGTTAAGTCGAGAGTAAATGCCTATTTACTCTCGAATTACAATTGACAATTGACCCAAGCAGCGTTTGTTGTTGTTGTAAGTGTTGTTGTTGGGCCCGCACTGCTACTTTTTATACCCTTAACCCATAAAATGGGTAAAAAGGGTAAATGGTTTTGTGCAAAAGTATGTAACAGGCAGAAGGAAGCATCTCCGACCCCATAAAGTATATATATTCTTGATCAGCATCAATAGCCGAGTCGATATAGCCATGTCCGTCTGTCCGTCTGTATGAACGCGTGGATCTCAGAGACTACAAGAGCTAGAGACTTCAGATTTGGAATATAAGTTCTCCTATACCATGAGCAGAACAAGTTTGCTTCAAATTATCGATTACTCTTCTGGTTTCCGATATACACATGGAATCGATAACAAAAAATATCCAATTTAGTAAATGTAAAAATGAGGGTTGAAAGAATGGCTAACGATAGAACTTTTCTGAAAATTTCGTCTAAATCGGTTAAGAAACACCGGAGATATCGAATTTAATCGATTGAAGTTAAGTCAGTATACCAAAGTCTTATATAAATTTAATATATTTATTGCAACTGGGTTCAGGATATCTTCTAGTCGAACTCTCCCGACTAGAGCCTTCTTACTTGTTTTTATATGAAGCTATGACGGTACGTGCGATTCACGGGCTTTAGCTCAATAGCCGGGTATATACATGCATAGTAGTTTTTAAATGGTGGGGGATGGGGGCGTTATTGGTGGACGCAAAAATTTAGAGGAAGTCATCACCTATTTTGACACCGAATTCGGTTTCTATATCTGAAAAACTGTGCAATATACAGGCATTTCTGATTTCAAACTTATGGGTGGGGGGGGGGAGGAGGGGAGTGGCCTCAATTAGTGGGCGTTGCACCCAAGTTTGCATTGTTTTTTGAGGAACGCCAGAAGCTATCTTCTAACCAAATTTGGTAATTCTAGCTGTAAGGATGTTGGAAATATGTGGACTTATCAATTTTCAGTTATCGAACTTTTCGATTTCCCAGCCCCACAGTAGGCGTAGAACCTCAATATTGTTACTTTATCTGTCCCGGCCACAGAAAAAGATATTTGCAAAGTTTCAAGTCACTAGCTTGCAGGGTGTTGAACAGACGTACAAACACAGTGACGGACATTGCACAAAACGAATATGTATACTCTTTACCTTCGGTATCCAGTGTAAAACATACTGTACGTAATGTATGTATATCTTTTTATTTGCCAACATTCAAATGCCAATTGATTTTTAATAAGTTTTAACAAGCATTGTGTAAAATAAAAAAAAATCAATGAGTGTTGGAACTCACGGGCGATGTGTTAACACCTGTTTGTTGGTGTGTTCGTACCTGTATTATTGCTATGAGCACGTTTTCTTGAACAAAAATAATATTTTATTGAATTTGGGTTTACATTTTGAATTTGGGTTCATCATTCGTCAGTTCATTCTCTTATTAAAGAAGTCCGCTATGTTAGTCTGTAAGTTTGGGTGTGTGTGTGTATTCAAAAAAGAAGCAATACAGAATTGCATTAGATGAATGATAAATTTTGGATACTCTTATAATGTTGGAAGATGATATGTTATTAATCTGGTTTTAGTTTTTTCTCAATTGTGTGGTAACGCCAACCCTTGCTAATCAAAAAAATCAAAATATGCAATTATTGAAAATATATTCTATAGCTACATATCCACAATAGCACTTATATTTTATTTATAATGATTATACACATCATCAAAGTGTTGGAGCCACGCCCTCCATTTCGCCCCCCTTTCCCCACCTTTTTACAATTTGCGAGCTAGAGTCACCAAATTTGGTGTGAAGATAGCAATTGACATTCCACAACGATCTGCATTTAAAATTTGGATGCCAGGCCCACCCATACCGCCCGCAGTCCCCTTTCCACACTTTTTACAAAAATCGAGCTACAGTCACCAAATTTGGTATGTAGATAGGAATTTACATTCCACATAGATCTGCATCAAAAATCTGGATGCCACACCCACCCATACCGCCCCCAGCCCCCTTTCCCCACTTTTAACAAACTTCGAGCTAGAGTCACCAAATTTTGTATGAAGATAGCAATTGACATTCCACATAGATCGGCATAAAAAATTTGGATGCCTCGCACACCCATACCGCCCCCAGCGCCCCTTTCCACACTTTTTACAAATTTCGAGCTAGAGTCACCAAATTTGGTATGAAGATAGCAATCGACATTCCACATAGATCTGCAACAAAAATTTTGATGCCACAACTACCCATTCGAAGTCATTTGCTAAGGGCAAGGGTTTTATTTGTAGGGAGTTGTGTGTAAGTATTGCTACACCACCATAGTGTTGGGAGTTGTTCAGGGTGTGGAGTGAGTAGTTGATGGGTATGGGAATGTTTGTTTTAAATTTTAGGTGGGTTTCTTGTAGTGCTATTATGTTAGGATTAAAGTTTCTTATTAGTGTTTGAAGCTCACTGTAGTTGTTTACATATCCGCGTATATTCCATTGTATGCATTTTAGATACATTGTATTAGTATTAGTATTATTAGTATTAGTTTAAATAAATATATATTTAAAAAGGGTATGAGTGAGAGGGATTTTACAGTGAGCTTGGTATTTTATTAGTGGGGCTAATTATACTCGATACCGAAGGTAAAGAGTATATTGGTTTTGTGCAATGTCCGTCATGGTGTCTGTCCGTCTGTCCGTCTGTCTGTCTGTCCGTCTGTCCGTCTGTCCGTCCGTATGTATGCAAGTTTTTTCCACACCCTTCAAGCTAGAGACTTGAAACTTTCCAATTCTCTTTATCTATGGAATAGTAAATTAAAGTGTCAAGATGGGGGCTCTACGATAACTGGGGGGCTGGCAAATCGATAAATTCGATAACTCAAAACCGATAAATCCACATATTTCGCACATCCTTACAGCTAGAACTACCAAATTTGGTAAGAAGATAGGTACTAGCAACCCCCAAAAAACTGCATCAAAAATTTTGGAGCCACCCCCCCCCATTCCGACCCCAGCCCACCGCATTTTAAAGTCAAAAAAGCCTATATCTCCCTCAGTTTTTGAGCTATAGCCACCAAATTTGGTGCCAAGATAGTTGATGATAACCCCCCAAAAACTGCATCAAAAGTTTGGATGCCACGCCCACCGATACTGCCCTAGCCGCCCCCATCCACCCCAACGCTTCGCAAAAACGGGAATGCGTGTATCTTCCAGAGTTGTGGAGCTAGAGCCACCAAATTTGGTAGGAAGATAGCTGGTAACGACCCCCAAAAATCTGCATCAAAGTTTTAGAGCCACGCCCACCCCTTCCACCCCCTTTCCCCACCATTTACAAACTTTGAGCTAGAGTCACCAAATTTAATATGAAGAAAGCTGGTGGCATCCCCATCTGCATCGGAGAATCTTTAAGGCCACGTACACCCCTGCCGCATCCCTACCCCTTTGCAGTCAGGCCTCTTTTTACCGGTTTTAATACTGGTATCGAGTATACCGCAGTCGGTTGCGTCCGACTGCAACGTTTCCTTTTGTTTTTTTTTTGTTTGCTAAAATTTTTCACATAACACAACATATTTTATTTGTTTAAGCTTAGTATGCAGGAACTAGAATTATTTCTGATAGAAAATTACACATTATTTCTAATGTGTATCCTAAGACCATGTGTGCCCCTTAAAAATACCGGAAAAATCCCAAAAACGCAAAAAAATGGCAAACGATAAGGTAAAAGAGTAATACGGGCACACTTGTGTTTACATTTAATTGCCTGGTTTTTAACTGCATTTTTTTTAAACATAAAAATTACTGATGAGATGTTATTAACGGCAGTGGAGGAAGGTTCCTTGGATTTTCAGGATGAGCTTGCTGGAGTTGCATAATTTAAACAATAATAATAAATAATTATAATAACTTTATTTGCCGCTTTTGCTGTTGCTTTCATTAATATTTTTATATAGTATGTCGCTCATCTCCCTTTCCGCCTCAATTGATTGTTGTGGTGACAAATGAGCAAATAAAGTGGCCCAGTAACTAAAAATGGGTCGAGTTTCCTCCCTTTCCTTCTCCTTCTTCCTTTCCTCCTCCCTCTTCTTCTCTTCTTTTTCCTTCTGACTATCCTTCAAGTGGCTTCGCAGTATGTCCACTATCTGCTCCTCGGGGCTGATCACTTTCTCGATCCTACGTTTTTGGCCTGGCGCGGCTGCTATGAAAAAAAGTTAAGGTAAATTTAATCTATAAATAAGTACGTTTAATACTTACAAAATCATATGTAGGTGTGGTGGGCGAAATTATTTCTAAATCTAAGCTCTCGTCAACGGGAGACTCAAAATTAAATGTCGAACTTGCTGACGGCGGCTCCTCGCCTAATATGTCATCTAAATTTGGTGTAGGGGGTCCAGTTGAAATACTACTGGAGCTGCAGGAAGGGCCTTCAAAAATGCCCATGTTATACGTGCTGTAAACGTGCAAAACTTAGAACAAGAGTTAAAGTTAATTAAACGCAACGTACCGCCTTGCCGTAGACATATTTGGAACGAACGCCATTAAATCAGCGTACTGCCAATTAATTGATTCTTTAATTTTTTCTGCGTCCAGCACAACGCCTCCAGCACTGCCACTTTTCTTGGCCTTGGCACGTTGGTATTTTAGGCTTTCTTTCAAAGAAACCCATGCTCTCTTGCATTCCTCCGCTACTTAGCAAATTAGGTATTTGTATTATTTATGTAAATAACAACCAGATTAGTACTCACCGCTTTTCTCCAACTGCACGCCAATTGATTCCCAAGCAGCTCTTATAAAATTTGCATCCATATGCTTTGCGTGTGTAAGGTCCCAAATGCAATTATTTTCCCTCACTGCGTTGATTAATTTGATCTTGTCGTCATGTAAAAATTTTTTAACACGACTTTAATTTTTTTTGCCACTCAAAATTCCCTCCATTTCACAATTGACGCCTAGAAATAATGTGCTGCTCATATTTTCTAGCAGAAATTAAGCTGTGCAATGCAATCCACACGATCCACTTCAATGCATACACTCATTAGAAATGTCTCTAGAAATTATGTCCAGAAATTATTTCTAGCGTTTTTTTTATATGGAGTTTGACACATCTAGAAATATTTCTAGTTCCTGCATACTAAGCTTAAACATGGAAACCATTTGTAATATGTGTACACATATACATATACACTGAGAAAAAAGAAAAAGAACAAATGTTTTTAACTTTTCAGACTTTTCGTTCATAATTTTTATTGTGTTAAAATACGAACGGCGTTCTTAAAACATGTTCTTAATTTAAAAACCGTGTGTTGATATTGGTCCATTATAAGAACATTGGTTATTAATTTGGTACAAATGGAACCAATTTCATTCTTATTGTACCATATTAAGAACACTGTTCATAAAATAAGAACGCATTTACCGCCCGAAACTGAGCCGAAGTTTGATTGTTTAACATTATGCGAACGATATAAGTTCGGCAACAGCGCAATAGCTAAGGCTTCCGCGTGGTAATCGCGAGGTTACAGGTTCGAATCCCGTCGAAGGCATTGAAGTTTCGTTAGCGGTAAGAATAAACAAATGAATTTAATAAATATATAAAATATTTCTCTAGCATATTAAAAGGTATTTGGTAAAGTTATTAACTAACTATTAACAAAAAACAGCTACATTGCGAAATACTTCAAATGTCTCTCCACAGCAGCAATAAGTTTAATAACAATATTATAGTAGCCAGTACAGTAACTGTACTCGAATTACCCACCAATTAGTGTTATGATACTGATTTCAAGGTGTTATAAAAATTAAAATTGTTTTTAAAAAGCACAACCAATGCTAGTCAAAATTCAGTTTCAAGAACACGTTCTTAAAGTAAGATTTTTGGTCTTAAAAATTCCGTTCTTAATTTAAGAAAACCGTTCTCATATCAAGAAAATCCGTGCTTAGGCAGTTATTGTCAACGGATGTTCTTGACTTTGCACTAGCGAGAACGGATTTTTATACTCGATACCGAAGGTAAAGAGTATATTGGTTTTGTGCAATGTCCGTCATGGTGTCTGTCCGTCTGTCCGTCTGTCTGTCTGTCCGTCTGTCCGTCCGTATGTATGCAAGTTTTTTCCACACCCTTCAAGCTAGAGACTTGAAACTTTCCAATTCTCTTTATCTATGGAATAGTAAATTAAAGTGTCAAGATGGGGGCTCTACGATAACTGGGGGGCTGGCAAATCGATAAATTCGATAACTCAAAACCGATAAATCCACATATTTCGCACATCCTTACAGCTAGAACTACCAAATTTGGTAAGAAGATAGCTACTAGCAATCCCCAAAAAACTGCATCAAAAATTTTGGAGCCACCCCCCATTCCGCCCCCAGCCCCCCGCATTTTAAAGTCAAAAAAGCCTATATCTCCCTCAGTTTTTGAGCTATAGCCACCAAATTTGGTGCCAAGATAGGTGATGATAACCCCCCAAAAACTGCATCAAAAGTTTGGATGCCACGCCCACCGATACTGCCCTAGCCGCCCCCATCCACCTCAACGCTTCGCAAAAACGGGAATGCGTGTATCTTCCAGAGTTGTGGAGCTAGAGCCTCCAAATTTGGTGGGAAGATAGCTGGTAACGACCCCCAAAAAACTGCATCAAAATTTTGGAGCCATGCCCACCCATTCCGCCCCCCTTTCCCCACCATTTACAAACTTTGAGCTAGAGTCACCAAATTTAATATGAAGAAAGCTGGTGGCATCCCCATCTGCATCGGAGAATCTTTAAGGCCACGTACACCCCTGCCGCATCCCTACCCCTTTGCAGTCAGGCCTCTTTTTACCGGTTTTAATACTGGTATCGAGTATACCGCAGTCGGTTGCGTCCGACTGCAACGTTTCCTTTTGTTTTTTTTTTGTTTGCTAAAATTTTTCACATAACACAACATATTTTATTTGTTTAAGCTTAGTATGCAGGAACTAGAATTATTTCTGATAGAAAATTACACATTATTTCTAATGTGTATCCTAAGACCATGTGTGCCCCTTAAAAATACCGGAAAAATCCCAAAAACGCAAAAAAATGGCAAACGATAAGGTAAAAGAGTAATACGGGCACACTTGTGTTTACATTTAATTGCCTGGTTTTTAACTGCATTTTTTTTAAACATAAAAATTACTGATGAGATGTTATTAACGGCAGTGGAGGAAGGTTCCTTGGATTTTCAGGATGAGCTTGCTGGAGTTGCATAATTTAAACAATAATAATAAATAATTATAATAACTTTATTTGCCGCTTTTGCTGTTGCTTTCATTAATTTTTTTATATAGTATGTCGCTCATCTCCCTTTCCGCCTCAATTGATTGTTGTGGTGACAAATGAGCAAATAAAGTGGCCCAGTAACTAAAAATGGGTCGAGTTTCCTCCCTTTCCTTCTCCTTCTTCCTTTCCTCCTCCCTCTTCTTCTCTTCTTTTTCCTTCTGACTATCCTTCAAGTGGCTTCGCAGTATGTCCACTATCTGCTCCTCGGGGCTGATCACTTTCTCGACCCTACGTTTTTTGGCCTGGCGCGGCTGCTATGAAAAAAAAGTTAAGGTAAATTTAATCTATAAATAAGTACGTTTAATACTTACAAAATCATATGTAGGTGTGGTGGGCGAAATTATTTCTAAATCTAAGCTCTCGTCAACGGGAGACTCAAAATTAAATGTCGAACTTGCTGACGGCGGCTCCTCCCCTAATATGTCATCTAAATTTGGTGTAGGGGGTCCAGTTGAAATACTACTGGAGCTGCAGGAAGGGCCTTCAAAAATGCCCATGTTATACGTGCTGTAAACGTGCAAAACTTAGAACAAGAGTTAAAGTTAATTAAACGCAACGTACCGCCTTGCCGTAGACATATTTGGAACGAACGCCATTAAATCAGCGTACTGCCAATTAATTGATTCTTTAATTTTTTCTGCGTCCAGCACAACGCCTCCAGCACTGCCACTTTTCTTGGCCTTGGCACGTTGGTATTTTAGGCTTTCTTTCAAAGAAACCCATGCTCTCTTGCATTCCTCCGCTACTTAGCAAATTAGGTATTTGTATTATTTATGTAAATAACAACCAGATTAGTACTCACCGCTTTTCTCCAACTGCACGCCAATTGATTCCCAAGCAGCTCTTATAAAATTTGCATCCATATGCTTTGCGTGTGTAAGGTCCCAAATGCAATTATTTTCCCTCACTGCGTTGATTAATTTGATCTTGTCGTCATGTAAAAATTTTTTAACACGACTTTAATTTTTTTTGCCACTCAAAATTCCCTCCATTTCACAATTGACGCCTAGAAATAATGTGCTGCTCATATTTTCTAGCAGAAATTAAGCTGTGCAATGCAATCCACACGATCCACTTCAATGCATACACTCATTAGAAATGTCTCTAGAAATTATGTCCAGAAATTATTTCTAGCGTTTTTTTTATATGGAGTTTGACACATCTAGAAATATTTCTAGTTCCTGCATACTAAGCTTAAACATGGAAACCATTTGTAATATGTGTACACATATACATATACACTGAGAAAAAAGAAAAAGAACAAATGTTTTTAACTTTTCAGACTTTTCGTTCTTAATTTATATTGTGTTAAAACACGAACGGCGTTCTTAAAACATGTTCTTAATTTAAAAACCGTGTGTTGATATTGGTCCATTATAAGAACATTGGTTATTAATTTGGTACAAATGGAACCAATTTCATTCTAATTGTACCATATTAAGAACACTGTTCATAAAATAAGAACGCATTTACCGCCCGAAACTGAGCCGAAGTTTGATTGTTTAACATTAAACTTAACTGCGAACGATATAAGTTCGGCAACAGCGCAATAGCTAAGGCTTCCGCGTGGTAATCGCGAGGTTACAGGTTCGAATCCCGTCGAAGGCATTGAAGTTTCGTTAGCGGTAAGAATAAACAAATGAATTTAATAAATATATAAAATATTTCTCTAGCATATTAAAAGGTATTTGGTAAAGTTATTAACTAACTATTAACAAAAAACAGCTACATTGCGAAATACTTCAAATGTCTCTCCACAGCAGCAATAAGTTTAATAACAATATTATAGTAGCCTAAACTGTACTCGAATTACCCACCAATTAGTGTTATGATACTGATTTCAAGGTGTTATAAAAATTAAAATTTTTTTTAAAAAGCACAACCAATGCTAGTCAAAATTCAGTTTCAAGAACACGTTCTTAAAGTAAGATTTTTGGTCTTAAAAATTCCGTTCTTAATTTAAGAAAACCGTTCTCATATCAAGAAAATCCGTGCTTAGGCAGTTATTGTCAACGGATGTTCTTGACTTTGCACTAGCGAGAACGGATTTTTATACTCGATACCGAAGGTAAAGAGTATATTGGTTTTGTGCAATGTCCGTCATGGTGTCTGTCCGTCTGTCTGTCTGTCCGTCTGTCCGTCTGTCCGTCCGTATGTATGCAAGTTTTTTCCACACCCTTCAAGCTAGAGACTTGAAACTTTCCAATTCTCTTTATCTATGGAATAGTAAATTAAAGTGTCAAGATGGGGGCTCTACGATAACTGGGGGCTGGCAAATCGATAAATTCGATAACTCAAAACCGATAAATCCACATATTTCGCACATCCTTACAGCTAGAACTACCAAATTTGGTAAGAAGATAGCTACTAGCAACCCCCAAAAAACTGCATCAAAAATTTTGGAGCCACCCCCCCATTCCGCCCCCAGCCCCCCGCATTTTAAAGTCAAAAAGCCTATATCTCCCTCAGTTTTTGAGCTATAGCCACCAAATTTGGTGCCAAGATAGGTGATGATAACCCCCCAAAAACTGCATCAAAAGTTTGGATGCCACGCCCACCGATACTGCCCTAGCCGCCCCCATCCACCTCAACGCTTCGCCAAAAACGGGAATGCGTGTATCTTCCAGAGTTGTGGAGCTAGAGCCTCCAAATTTGGTGGGAAGATAGCTGGTAACGACCCCAAAAAACTGCATCAAAATTTTGGAGCCATGCCCACCGATTCCGCCCCCCTTTCCCCACCATTTACAAACTTTGAGCTATAGTCACAAAATTTGGTATGAAGATAGCAATTTACATTTCACAAAGATCTGCATCAAAAATTGGGATGCCACGCCCACCCATACCGCCCCCAGCCCCCCTTTCCCCACTTTTTACAAACTTCGAGCTAGAGTTACCAAATTTTGTATGAAGATAGCAATTGACATTTCACAAAGATCTGCATCAAAAATTGGGATGCCACGCCCACCCATACCGCCCCCAGCCCCTCTATCCTCACTATTTACAAATTTCCAGCTATAGTCACCAAATTTGGTATGAAGATAGCAATTGACATTTCACAAAGATCTGCATCAAAAATTGGGATGCCACGCCCACCCATACCACCCCAGCCCTCCCCCCCCCCTTTTCCCTACATTTTACAAACTTTGAGCTAGAGTCACCAAATTTGCAACGAAGACAGCTGGTGGCATCCCCATCTGCATCGGAGAATCTTTAAGGCAGCGTACACCCCTTCCGCATCCGTACCCCTTTGCAATGAGGCCTCTTTTTACCGGTTTTAATACTGGTATCGAGTATACCACAGTCGGTTGCGTCCGACTGCAACGTTTCCACTTGTTTTTTAAATGGAGTCGCTATCGCTATCGTTCGAGAGCTTGTTCTTGTTTGAAGGTTTTGTTTTGGTTTTTGTGTTTGATTTGGTTGTTTTGAGAGTGGTGGAGAGAGAGTTGTGCTTATCTTTAGAATAAAGTTTTAGTTTTAGATCTTCGGTTAGGAGTGATTTGTATGGTTTGTTTACTGCGTTGGTGTGGTATGTGTTTTCGGTTTCCATGTCTTCTGGTTCCGTTGGTCGCTGTAGAGATGCTGGTGGTGTTTTGGTTGGTGGTGTTGTGTGAGGGGTTGGATTAAGTGTGCCTTGTTTGTGGGGTGTAGCAGAGATGGTTGAGATGATTTGGTGTGTTGTAGCAGATGGTGTTAATAGCCGGGTGATTGGCGGTGTGTTAGTTGGTGTATGTGTGTTTGGTGTTTGCGTGATAGTTGAGTGTTGTGTTGTATTGGCGAGAGTTTTTGCATACGATGTTTTGATGTGTTGGCCGTGTCGGTTGTGATAAATTTGAAGTGCGGTTTTGTGGTCTGTTTTTTCTGTGATTTTTATAGCTGTTAATTCTTGTTGTTTCATGAATGTGGGGCACTTGCGGTCGAGGGGGTGATCGATGTCTGGGTTGTAGTTGCAGTTTAGGCAACTTTTTTCGTTTTCGCATCGCTCGTTTTCAATTGTATGTTTGGCGTTTGAGCAGTTTATGCATGTTTCTATGCCTTTGCAGACTGGAGTTGTGTGACCAAAGCGGAGGCATTTTTTGTATCGCAGGGGTAGTGGGATGTATGGGCGGACGCGTACTGATTCGTAGCCAATTCTTAGTTTTTCGGGGAGTTTGTATGTTGCAAAAGTAATTATTATGAGTCCGGTTTCTGTGAGTGCGGTGTTTTTTCATCTGTGTTGGTGTTTATTGGTTGTTTTTTTAATATTTTTTTGAATTCTGTTACGTTTTGCGATTTTAGTTCTAGTAGAATTTCAGTTTCGCTTATGTTTCGCAAGTCGTTGCTGTATATGACTCCCTTGGTGGAGTTAAGTGTTTTGTGTTCGGTGACGGTGATTTCAATAGTTGTCATAAGTTTCAGTTTTAATAGTTGATTGGCTTGGTAATGGTTTTTTGTTTTGATCAAGAGTGAGCCGTCTTTCGTTTTTTTGCATGTCTCGACTTCTCCGTTACAAGCGTAATCTATTGTTTTCTTGATGACAAACGGTGAAACTTTTTCTAAGGTGTTGTCGTTTCGTTTTATTGTAATATATTTCGGTTCGCCTAGGTTGGTGTTGTTGGATTTTACTCCGTATGTTCTTATGTCCGGTGGTTCGTGCTTTTTTGTTATTGTTGGGCAGACGCCCGCGATAACTGTTGATGTTGTTTGTTGTTGTGGTTTTTTGGTTTGCGTTTTGTGTTTGAAGTTTGTTGATCTCAGCGGTGTTGGTTTTGTTTGCTGTTTGTCGCGGTTTTAGGTTTTGGTGTAACACGTCTTATCTCTCCGGAGGTTGAAGTGGTACTCTAGTTGATCTAATATATCATCAATTCTAGGCAGTGGGAATTTGTCAGACAATAATTTTGTATTTATTTGTCGATAGTCAATTACTAATCGCTATTTTTTATTTTCTGAGCCTGGAAGGGCTTTCTTCGGGACAAGTAGAAGTGGGCTATTATATTCTGACACAGATGGTTCGACTATGTTGTCGTTGATCAACTTTCCAACTTGTTTTTGGATCTCATCTGTTTGGCTATGCGGGCTTCGGTAGTTTTTTATGTACACAGGTTCATTGTCTTTTAGTCTCAATTGTTGTTTATAAAAATTGTTTGTTTTTGACAGAAACGATCACGCTGAGTGCTGGTTACAGACTGCTTTATTCATGAGAGCCACAATATCATCGAAACTAGTGCAATGTTGCCAGATAGTAATAATATGTGTGTTGTAAACGGTGTACAAACATAGAAAAGGTGTACATTATACGTAACGTCGTGTTTATTTATGTACCCGTGTTTGGTTTTTTGTTAATTTTGGGTTGCATCGGTTGTTGGTTGGACGCAGCTATGTTCTCAGGAGGACCAGCGACAGGACCAGGATGCTGAACAGCTGGCATAGTTAACGGTTGATCTAGTCGTTGTGGTGCTTGGCTGGACGCTGGCTGTGGTAGTTCAGGAACCCATGAAAACTCTGGAGATCTCCCGGTGTCGTTGTTTGCTGACAACTTTGGTTTCAACTGGTTGAAATGGCGCTTGATAAAACCATTATTGGTTTTAACGATAAAAAGCATTTTTCCAATTGGACGGTCGATAATGCCTTCAATCCACTTTTCTCCCCTTGAATAATTTCGAGCGTAGACCATTTGATTTGGAACGTACTTTGTTACTTGCTGCTTAGCTTCTATAGGCTGCTCGAAAAGTTGACTTAGAACGGTACGGACTGGTCGACCGTAAATTAACTCAGCAGGGGTTTTCCCTTGTGCATTAGGAGTGAACCTGTAAGAAGCAAGATATTTAGTAACTGCTACTCGTAGTGGTATACCGTCTTGCAGTTTCTTCTTGACTGAGCACTTAAAGGACTGCACAAAACGTTCTGCTAATCCGTTGGATGCTGGGTGGAACGGTGCTGTTGTTATATGTTTTATGCCGTGTAGCTTACAAAATTCTTTGAAAGCGTCAGCCGTAAGCTGTGGACCGTTGTCGCTAACCATGGTCTTTGGGTATCCTTCTATAGCAAAAATTGAGGATAATGCAGCGATCGTGTTATCTGTGGTTGTAGACGACATTTGCACTGCAAATGGAAACTGTGAGTAGGCGTCTACGCATATAAGCCACATAGCGTCGAAAATTGGGTCTGCGAAATCGACATGGATACGCTCCCATGCTGTTGTTGCTGCTGGCCAACTTTGGAACTCTCTTGGTGGTGCTGGATTGTTCCTTTTGCAGATATCGCATGACTGAGCTATGTTTTTTATGTCATCGTCTATGGTAGGCCACCAAACATGTTGCCTAGCTAACTGTTTCATTCGAACAATGCCCCAATGACCTTCATGTAAAAGTTTCAGGATATGAGCACGTAGACTGGCTGGAATTACTACACGATTTGCGTCTTTGTGTAGGCAAAGCAACTTATTGTTGATGGTGAGAGCAAATTTCCGGTTAAAGTAAGGCAATAAGGCTTCGTTGCATTGCTGAAGTTTTTCTGGCCATCCTGCAGAGACATATTGTAGGACTTGTTTTAGAAGTTTGTCTTTATCCACGTGGTTGCGAATGGTCTCTGAATTAATTGGTGGTGCCAATTCAATTACAGTGTGACAAGTTTCCTCTTTTTTATCGAAGTCAGGATCTGTACCTACTGGAAGGCGTGAAAGAGCATCTGCGTTACCATGAGCAGATGTGGATCGGTACTGTATCTCGAAATTGTAAGCCATAAGAATGATAGCCCAGCGTTGTAGCCTGTTTGAAGTCATTAACGGAAGGTGCTTGCCTGGATTAAAAATAGTTACAGGCGGCTTATGGTCTGTAAGTAGAATGAACTTTCTTCCGTAAAGATATTGGTGGAAACGTTTAACGCCGAATATAATGGAAAGTGCTTCTTTTTCGATTTGGCTGTACTTAGCCGGATGTTTGTCTAACGTTTTTGATGCGAACACAATGGGTCTCTCTCCTCCATTGGGTTGAAGATGCGAAAGGACTACCCCGATGCCAAAAGATGAGGCATCTGTGGCAAGGACAACCGGTAATTTTTCATCAAAATGGGCTAGCTGCGTTGCGTTGACGATGTGAGACTTGAGAGCTGTAAAAGCTTGTTGCTGCTGTGGACCAAAATAGTAGTCTACGTCTTTCCTTCGAAGTTGATTCAAGGGAGCAGCCAACTGCGAATAGTTTGGAATAAAGTTACAATAATAATTTACTTTACCCATGAATGCTTCCAATTTTTGTAAATTAGAAGGCGGACTCAAAACTTTAACTGCCTCTAAGCCTGAGCTGTCTGGAAGAATTCCGTTTGCGCTGATTCTTCGCCCCAAATATTCGATTTCGTCTTTGAAAAAGAAACATTTTTGCCTTTTGCATCTGATGCCGTTCTCCTTGAGAGTGCTAAGGACTTGTTCGATTCGCTTTAGATGTTCGTCGATTGTAGGTGCGGAGATGATGATGTCATCTAAATAGTTGCCACAACCTTCTATCCCTTTTAGAAGTTGCTCGAGATATCTCTGGAAGATTGCTGGTGCACTGGCAATTCCGTATGGTAGACGCTGATATTGAAATAGGCCCAACGGTGTGTTCACGACCATGATTTGCTTGCAGCTTCATCCAACTCCATCTGAAGATATGCATCCTTAAGATCTATTTTGCTGAACTGCTTACCATGGCGTATGATGTGGAAAAGTGCTTCTTTCGTCGGTAACGGGTACTGTTCTACGTCGATTTGTGCGTTAACCGCCTGCTTAAAATCGCCACATATACGAATATCGCCACCTGGCTTTGGTGCGAGTACAATTGGGGATGCCCAATTGCTGAATTTTATTGGTTTCCAAATTCCTGCTTGGGTAAGTCTGTCTGCTTCTGCTTTAAACTTGTCCATCTGTGCGAACGGAATTTGGCGGCTTTTATAAAACTTTGGAGTTGCCGAAGATTTAAAAAAAACGCTGGCTTTGAAGTCTTTTATGACACCCATGGCTGGTTCAAACACTTCACTGTATTTTTTGCAGAGGTCAATTACTCTTGTATTTTGCACCTCATAAATGTTAGATACTTGCATAATATCGAATCCAAATATGTTAAATAAGTCGATATCAAAGAGATTGGATAATGTTTCTATGTTCGCCACTATTAATGTTATTTGCTTTTCTTTTTCACCACACTTTGCGACAGTGTGCAATTCACCTAGTAACGGTATTGGTGTATGTCCAAACGCATGTAATACTTGGGAACACTTGTGCAATTTTGGCTCATTTAACAGTGCGTATGTATTGGAGTTTATCACTGATGCTGTGGCTCCGGAGTCCATTTGAAATGAAATCACTTGGTTGAGTATTTCAAGATCAATTACTTTTTTGTTCTGTTGGCTTTTTACTAGACCTGTGACACTGTGTACAACTTCGATATTTTCTATTTCATATGCTTCGTTTTTGCTTGCTTTTTTATACTGCGCATTATTTGACTTGACGTCCTTTGACATGCAGACTACAGCTATATGCCCTTTTTTTCCGCACTTGCGACAGACTGCGTCACGAAATTTGCATTTTTCCCTTTTATGAGATTCACCACAGCCAGAGCAAGACTTTAAGTCACTTTTGTATGGTCTGGCAACACTTCCACTGCTTGCTGCCTTTTTTGTATATGTGTGGATCGCATTGATTGGATCCTGTCTCGGCATGCTCTCTTTCAGTGACGCAACGGCTTTGGTTGTTGTCTCATAGGTTTCTGCAACTATGAGCACATCATCAAGAGTTGGCTGTGACTTTTGAAGAGCAGACGCTCGAACTGCGTCATAAGGCGTATGTACTATGATTTGATCTCGTATCATTTCATCTACATATTTTGACAAACAACCGTTAGCGTTACACACAAATTGGCATTCACGAGCGATTCCGCGCAAGTCGGCTACCCACTCTCTGTGTGTTTGTGTTTGCTTCATTTCTCTTTTGAAAAATTCGTAGCGAGCCGCGACAACATGCCGTTTTGTAGTGAAATATTCCGTTAGTCTGTCTGTGAGCTCTTTGTATGTATATACATTTAAGTTGTTGCTACCGAATAGATTTTTTAATAGCTCGAATATATTAACACCACACCATGAAAGGAAATATGCTTTCTGTTTTTGATCTGCACTAACCGAGTATGCGTTAAAGTGCTGCGATAATTGTTCAAGGTATGATTCCCAATTTTGATTTTCTTTGTCAAATTTATGAAACGGAGGACACATAGATAATTCACTTTGAAGTGCTGGTGAATTAGCTGCTGTTGAAGCATTTCGTTCCATCATAGATTCAATCCATGTGCGTTGTTGCTGTATAATAGATGTAAATTCTTGCTGTTGCGAAAGTATTGTCTCTATTAATTTTTCGTTTGCCGCCATCCTGATGAAGATCAACGACTACGCAACACAATAATACAGAAGAATGTGATATTCTTACGGTTGATTTTACTGTTATACACAAGAATGTTGTATTCTTGTGGCTGATTATTCTTCTTTTACCTCGTCGCCAATTGTTATGTTTGAGAGGAGCAGACAGAAACGATCACGCTGAGTGCTGGTTACAGACTGCTTTATTCATGAGAGCCACAATATCATCGAAACTAGTGCAATGTTGCCAGATAGTAATAATATGTGTGTTGTAAACGGTGTACATATTTTGTGCATAGTATAAAGGAGTATAAGGTTGTCAATTATACATTTGGTTATACATAACAGTTTTGATTGATTCGGTTTCGAGACCGAATACGTCACTATACTTGGCGCATAAACTGGCTAGTTGTGTCTTGAATTGAGGCGGAAAAGTTTTGGCTAGCTGAGATATGATAATTTTTTCTCTATTTCCTTGGGTTTTATGAACTACATCGTAGTTCGAAAGTGATTCATGTTTTAAATTATTTATTGTAACTAATTGATCGGTACTAGTTGTATTTAGTAAACGGACAAACGTATTTTGTGATGTTGCAACTGTGTTTGCAACATATACACCAGGTTGAATTTCCTGATTTGGAATAAATACACCATTTTCTTTTGAAGTTAGCGTGACATTTCGGACAACTTGAGATTTTGCTGGCAGAAGTATTGAGTTTTTACCAGTGTCATATGTTATTGGAACATGGATCGGATATTTTAGATAATTGGGTCTAATTATAAACCAATCTTCTGATGGTTTGAAATCTAGTTGGCAATTGAATTTTTTATAAAATCAATGCCTATTATTCCATCACATGGTATAGCGAAATCTAAATCAACTATGTGAAAATTGTGTGGAATTATATATTTTCCTGTCTGAATCTTTATTGATGCTAGACCTTTGGATTTTAAAATCTCTTTACTTATGCCTTGAATGTTTATTACATTATTAGGCTGGATGTCATGAAAGACATCAGAAGTTTCTTTAAGTACTGAGATGTCTGCACCTGTATCTATTAAAAAGGTAAGTTTTTTACCTATTGACACGTGGTCAAATGAAACAAATATATTGAAACTAAAATTTATTATATGATCTTTAGTGTTTTCTATTGTTGGGTATCTAAAGGTTGCTCGGAGCTTCCCGAGACATCTTGGGCTACCCGGACGTTGTTTGTATTGTCGCCTCTGTTCGAGTTGCCACGGCCTCTAAAGTTTCCTCTATTTTGGCCTCGCCCCCTGTAATAATTTCGGTTACCGTTTTGATGGTAATTACCTCTTCCCCGGTAGTTACCTCTATTATATCCAGGGTTTGATTGTTGCTGATAGTACAGAACAGTGTTGTTCTGTCCTGTAGTCTATGTGCAACTATTTACAAACTTGGAAATGGCATCATTCATATTATTGAACGTGCCTGCCTGCATGATAAGTTTTACCTTATCTATTGTGCAGTTCTTTGTCATTGCCTTTACAGCTTGTGTAGTGCTGTATTTGTTAGCTAAATCCATTGACAAACCGTCGTTAATGTAAGCTCCTTCAAGTGCTTTAGTCAATTTTTCCACCTCTTGGGTGTATTGACCGGCTGTTTTTCCCTTTTGCTGAGGGTTAAGGAGTTTAGCAGATATGACTTCTACCGATTCTCCCTTAACTGAGCTTGACAACTTTGAGATGATAGCATTGATACTCTGCTCGTCACTTATTAAGTTTCTAGCATAGCCTTCCAGTTTTGTTTTTATTAGGCTCACCGCACTAATTTCATGGGCGCCTTTCAACGATTTTACTAGGACTAATGCATCAAGGAAACTTCTTAAGTTTTGAGCTTGTCCATCGAATTCTGGTAATAGAGAAGAGGCTAACCTCAAAAATTCAACTAAATTTTGTGCCATGATGGGTTTGTCTGAATCTGTATCTTTGCCTTCTGTTTGCTCCATTAGCT
This sequence comes from Scaptomyza montana, assembly GCA_018904305.1. Classification (NCBI taxonomy): domain Eukaryota; kingdom Metazoa; phylum Arthropoda; class Insecta; order Diptera; family Drosophilidae; genus Scaptomyza; species Scaptomyza montana. The sequence continues at coordinate 2,722,292 of JAEIGR010000010.1, forward strand.
GAGATTGGTCAAATGTGGCTATTTTATTTACTTCATTTGGGAGAAATATGACAAGCTCATGCCTCTCCGAAGTATATACAAGGTTTTCTCTTAATCGTTTTAAGATTTCTTGACCTTGCGTAATTTGAAGTGAATCAGCTTTTTTGTGTGCGTTGGTAAGTATAATTTTTCTAACGTTGTTATAAGTGTTTACCAACAGCTCTAAATGTTTTGACTTCGTTTCATTTGAAATCTGTGCACTTTTGTTAAGGGACTTGAAAGATTTATCAAATTCTGTTCTTTGGCTTATAACGTATTTACGTATATGATCCCAGTCCATTAAATTCGTTATATAAGAATTTCATTAAACTTTATTTACGAGAATGTTAGTTACTTCACCCAGTATTGGGTTGAATGTTATTGAAGAAGTAACTTCAACATTTGGTAGTGATTTGAGCACTTGGATTTTTTGTTTTTTAGTACAATTTATTAGTGGTGAAAATACACTATTGTACGTTGCTATGAATAAGTGTTCCAATTCGTAAACACTTATTGGGTGTTCAGAGAGCAAGAACAGAATTCTACTAGCAAATAATGGGTCTCTTTTTGTTATTTCTTTTAGTAAGGTTTTTGTATTCATTTTACTGTTATTTTATACGTTTTTTTTGAATATTTATACTTGAGCTAAGTCGTTGGCCCTACTTTGATATCTGCTTTTCATGCTATTTCGGTGCAATTTATAAAGTTTAACTACTGAGTTTATTATCATTATCGCGGCTATTATTGCAACTAAAATAAGCATGTATTGCATATCTGGTGGATTAACGTCAACTTTATTAATAACGTTGGCTGTCGAATCCACCGATTTCACATCAACAATGCCCATTATGTTTCCTTGAGGGACTGTTTTAACTTTGAAAGTGTCTATTTTGTTTCTAACTGTTCTATTCCAACTTATCGTAAATTTTTTTTTTACAATTTTTTTTTTGTTATTTTTATACTCGATACCGAAGGTAAAGAGTATATTGGGTTTGTGCAATGTCCGTCATGGTGTCCGTCCGTCTGTCCGTCTGTCCGTCCGTATGTTCGCAACTTTTTTCCACACCCTTCAAGCTAGAGACTTGAAACTTTCCAATTCTCTTTATCTATGGGATAGTAAATTAAAGTGTCAAGATGGGGGTTGTACGATAACTGGGGGGCTGGCAAATCGATAAATTCGATAACTCAAAACCGATAAATCCACATATTTAACACATCCTAACAGCTAGAACTACCAAATTCGGTAAGCAGATAGCTACTAGCAACCCCCAAAAAACTGCATCAAAAATTTTGGAGCCACGCCCCCCATTCCGCCCCCAGCCCCACCGCAATTTGAAATCAGAAATGGCTATATCTCCCACAGTTTTTGAGCTAGAGCCACCAAATTTAGTGCCAAGATAGGTGATGATGACCCCCCAAAACTGCATCAAAAGTCTGGATGCCACGCCCACCGATACTGCCCTAGCCGCCCCCATCCACCCCAACGCTTCGTCAAAAACGGGAATGCGTGTATCTTCCAGAGTTGTGGAGCTAGAGCCACCAAATTTGGTAGGAAGATAGCTGGCATTGACCCCCAAAAATCTGCATCAAAGTTTTGGAGCCACGCCCACCCATTTCGCCCCCCTTTCCCCACCTTTTACAAACTTTTAGCTAGAGTCACAAAATTTGGTATGAAGATAGCAATTGACATCCCACATAGATCTGCAGCAAAAATTTGGATGCCACACCCACCCATACCACCCCCAGCCCCCCCTTTTCCCACTTTCTACAATTTTCGAGCTAGAGTCACCAAATTTGGTATGAAGATAGCAATTGACATTCCACAAAGATCTGCATCACAAATTTGGATGCCACGCCCACCCATACCACCCCCAGCCCCCAGCCCCCCTTTCCCCCTCTTTGTACAAACTTCGAGCTAGAGTCACCAAATTTGGTATGAAGATAGCAATTGACATTTTACAAAGATCTGCATCAAAAATTTGGATGCCACGCCCACCCATAAGGCCCCAGCCCCCCTTTCCCCACATTTTACTAACTTTGAGCTAGAGTCATCAAATTTGGTATGAAGATAGCAATTAACATTCCACAAAGATCTGCAGCAAAATTTGGATGCCACGCCTACCTATACTGCCCCAGCCCCCCTTTCCACACCTTTTACAAATTTCGAGCTAGAATCACCAAATTTGGTATGAAGATAGCAATTGACATTCCACAAAGATCTGCATCACAAATCTGGATGCCACACCCACCCATACCGCCCCCAGCCCCCCTTTCCCAACAAACTTACAAACTTTGAGCTAGAGTCATCAAATTTGTAAGGAAGATAGCTTGTGGCATCCCCAGCTGCATCGGAAAATCTTTTAGGCAGTGTACACCTCTGCCGCATCCGTACCCCTCTGCAGTCAGGCCTCTTTTAACCGGTTTTAATACTGGTATCGAGTATGCCGCAGTCGGTTGCGTCCGACTGCAACGTTTCCACTTGTTTTTTTATATTTTTAATACAATTTTTATTTATTTTTTGTTTTTATACTCGATACTGAAGGTAAAGAGTATGTTGGAACATTGTTATTATTTTCCGACATTGCTTTAGCGCAGCGAGTTTCGGTCACACGGAAGTTTAAAACGCAACTAACTCGTGTCGCACACTTCTTCTTTTGTGCCTACTACCGAACCACACTCGGCGACAACGACACCACGCTGTCGCCCCGCTAAAACGGTACTTCCCAAAGCTACAACGAATCAAAGCAACAACGAACCAATACTACACGACTTGAGGCTGACGCAATATTACTTATAATGATGAAATTACCATTACGGTAAAATACTCGAAAAGGCATACCCATACACTCACGTACACACACTCAGTACGCGCCGACACGGCCATCCTGACCATTACACGTCCTCGTGCAATATTTCCAAAAATGCTTTGCTGTGTACATAGATCATTTAACTAAGAAATTATAAAATTTAAGTCCAACATTATTTTATTTTCTTATCATCTTAGCTTTCTTTCTTATAATTTTACTGTAACAAAACTAATTCATAATTCATAATTCATGTTTTTTTTTTTTTTTCATATTATAATATCTAATGCGCCACACGCCATGATCAAAACAAATGTTTTGCACTTGTGCTTACATTATTATTACAAAATTTACATTATCAGCCCTTCAGGCATTTGTACTGTCTCTTTCAACAGTTTCTATTTGAATAATTTCATTACTGTCTCTTTCAACAGTTTCTCTTTCAATAATTTCATTCAAATCCTTATCACAAATCTCTAATTCAGGTGGTACATGCCCATCTGGCATTTTTCTTATGTCATGATGAGCATATTTATATTTTCTATTATTTGTCAATGACCTTAGCATATATCTCTCCCCATCTAACAATTCAGTTATTTGAAAAGGCCCCCTAAACTTTGGGCTTAACTTTGTTTGATGCCTCTCTTCATTTTTTAACAATACGAAATCTCCAACTTTGCATCCAACTACTTTAGCTTTGTTTTTATCAAATTGCGCCTTATTATATGTTGCTGCGGCTTCAATATTTTGAACTGCTTGTGCTCTTACTTCTGCCAAATCAATCTCGTGCACTATATCGCAGGGGGAAGCAACCCCAACGGGAGAGCAACTTTGCCAATAAACAATTCTAAGGGGCTTGCCTTTGTCACTCGACTAACCGTACAGTTTAAGGCTAACTGGACCTCTCCTAATGCATCTTGCCAAGATCGGCTGCCAGTCTCAACTGCAGTTAATAAGTTTTTTAAGGTGCTCATAATGCGCTCAACTTGCCTATTAGCTCTACTTGCACCGGTCGCAATCAAATGCAAATTTATTTTCTGTTGTGAACAAAACTCGCTAAATCTAGTGCTGGCAAAGCACCTACCCTGATCTGCTATTATGCGATTTGGTACTCCAAACAAAGATATAGCCGACGTCACAGCATTTATACAATTTTCAGCATCAATTTTAAGGGTTTGAGTTAGATAAACAAATTTAGTAAAGGCGTCTACTTGTACGATGATATACTCTTTTTGATCAGACTTGCCACTCAACTTTCCAGTTATGTCGATGTGAACAGTGTGCCAAGGTGTATTTACTTTTGGTATTGGATGGAGACTAACTTGAATTTTGCCAGAAGAAGTCTTTGACATTTTACAAGTAATACAATTTTCAACAAACTTTCGAATATACTTAGACATGTTATCAAACCAGTAATAGTCATAAGCCTTATCTAATGTCTTCTCCCATCCTAAGTGCATGATTGATTCATGAATTTGGTTTATTACAGACCATTTAAATGCTCGAGGTACAATTGACAACGATCGAGTTCTACCATTTCGCTGAATTTTTCGATACAATATTCCTCCTCTCAACTCGTAAGTTTTTGCAACGTCCTCAGCAAGAGAATTGTCTTTCAATTTATTTACAATGTTAACTATTTCGGAATCTTGGCGCTGTTCCGCCAAAAGCCAATTGCTAGATATTTCTGCCAAATTAACTCTTTTTTCAGGAATTTTGCAGGCTGTAGCAATCAAATCAGTTGAAGGCAGATTTCTTGAAAAGAAGTCAATGTGAGCCATTCGTTTACCTTCTCTGTATTGTAAGTCAAATGTAAACGACTGTAAATAAGCCCACCATCTCTGTACCCTGGGAGATAGGTCATGTTTAGTCCTTGATGCTTTAAGTGAGTTACTGTCTGTAACGACAACAAAATTTCAACCCAATAAATAATGGCGAAAATGTTTTATAGACAAAACAACGGCAAGTCTCTCCAATTCATAAGAATGGTACCTTGACTCGAGCTAGAGTCACCAAATTTGGTATGAAGATAGCAATCGACATTCCACATAGATCTGCAACAAAAATTTTGATGCCACAACTACCCATTCGAAGTCATTTGCTAAGGGCAAGGGTTTTATTTGTAGGGAGTTGTGTGTAAGTATTGCTACACCACCATAGTGTTGGGAGTTGTTCAGGGTGTGGAGTGAGTAGTTGATGGGTATGGGAATGTTTGTTGTAAATTTTAGATGGGTTTCTTGTAGTGCTATTATGTTAGGATTAAAGTTTCTTATTAGTGTTTGAAGCTCACTGTAGTTGTTTACATATCCGCGTATATTCCATTGTATGCATTTTAGATACATTGTATTAGTATTAGTATTATTAGTATTAGTTTAAATAAATATATATTTAAAAAGGTTATGAGTGAGAGGGATTTTACAGTGAGCTTGGTATTTTATTAGTGGGGCTTATTTTTTAAATGGAGTCGCTATCGCTATTGTTCGAGAGCTTGTTCTTGTTTGAAGGTTTTGTTTTGGTTTTTGTGTTTGATTTGGTTGTTTTGAGAGTGGTGGAGAGAGAGTTGTGCTTATCTTTAGAATAAAGTTTTAGTTTTAGATCTTCGGTTAGGAGTGATTTGTATGGTTTGTTTACTGCGTTGGTGTGGTATGTGTTTTCGGTTTCCATGTCTTCTGGTTCCGTTGGTCGCTGTAGAGATGCTGGTGGTGTTTTGGTTGGTGGTGTTGTGTGAGGGGTTGGATTAAGTGTGCCTTGTTTGTGGGGTGTAGCAGAGATGGTTGAGATGATTTGGTGTGTTGTAGCAGATGGTGTTAATAGCCGGGTGATTGGCGGTGTGTTAGTTGGTGTATGTGTGTTTGGTGTTTGTGTGATAGTTGAGTGTTGTGTTGTATTGGCGAGAGTTTTTGCATACGATGTTTTGATGTGTTGGCCGTGTCGGTTGTGATAAATTTGAAGTGCGGTTTTGTGGTCTGTTTTTTCTGTGATTTTTATAGCTGTTACTTCTTGTTGTTTCATGAATGTGGGGCACTTGCGGTCGAGGGGGTGATCGATGTCTGGGTTGTTGTTGCAGTTTAGGCAACTTTTTTCGTTTTCGCATCGCTCGTTTTCAATTTGTAGTGTGCAGGTAGTAGGTGGCCAAAGCCACTGCTTTGTATAGAGAAACTCGGGGAGGCGTGCACTTCTAGCTATGCTCTGATCTTAGCTCGCCGGATGGGGTATGGGTTCTTCCTCGCCCCGCTATACAACTACAATCTAAAATAAAGTTTAAGTGCACTAGCAGATATGCTACAGAAGAGAAAATACTAAAAATCATGCCTAAAATTCCACACGATCTATTATCGGGCCTCAGATCAGGTAACCTTCTTATTAGGGCACTAAAGATGTTGTTCGATACCCTATTCTATACCCACCCTACCTTGGTAGCACCTTCATTATATTTAGGGCCACCCCTTGACTTATTCTTATAAAGGATTAGTAAGCATCACTCACACGACTTCTCACATTGCAACGAACCACCATAATAATTACTCAATCATGATTAGATTCAGATAACTATTTTAATATAATTTAATAGTATTACATTCATTGTATAATGCTTCAGCGATTTCGACGACTTCATTTTTGAATTAACATGATCTCTTCAAAATGTATTTCATATTAAATATGATTGATTATTTAATTTACTAAGTCCTATAAAATTTATAAATTCTAAAGCTTCAGCAAAGATCTTTTAAACTCGCTTAACACGTATTTTCTTGCCAATTGCAAGTATTACTCACGGTTTTTAAAATACCATGTATTTCAAATTACGCAGCTGTTCATTGTCTTAGAGTATTCCATCGTTGCTTGTTCGGTGGGCCCATCGAAGATGCTGATGATTTTGTTGCTGCTTATGTTGATAAAAGAATATTTAAGCACGTATGAGCGAGAGCGCTATTGCTGATAGCTGTACATTAATACTCTAATCGGAAGAAATTACAAAACTAATTAGAATATATTTATTCGCAAGGTTAATTAAAAGAAACGAAATGCATTACGACTCAGCAACGAAACCAACGAAACTCCATGATCCAGCATGACTGCTGCTAGCGTGACCTGTCCTGATGGGTCTTTGACGTAACCTCAAACGTATGTAACTTTTGTTACGTTACACTGCCATCGACAGTCTGCCAAGCGCAATATTTTATCTCATATGAATTGACTGAGCTACTTCTTTATTTTGTTGCTCTCAGTCCGATTCCATATTAATTTGGGGCGTCAGAGCAACACTACTCTAAACCGAGACCTGGTTGATTATTCACCAGCTAACTCCAGTAATCTGAGTCGGAATGGGGTCGACGACTAAGGCGGGGGCGAATTAGCGGGGGTTAGCGGCTAAATCACGATGGACGGGGCCGACCAGAATCGTCGCACGCCGTCCAAACGCTATAGACGAAAATTTAACTTTCTTAGATTGGTGTACAATGTTAGATAAAAAAAAATATCACCTGTTTTCACTGTTAAAACACACACAAACTGATCCGATGCGTCTTGCCTTTATATAAGCTGCAGCGAGGTGCACAAAAAAAATAGACGTACTTTCTAGACTTTTATATAGAGTCACACCGGTCAAGTTGACCGCAGCGAATGTAGTTTGCACTTTAAAATAATTCTTCGGCACAAATAGTGGCTTTAAGCACAATAACGTTCGTTTCCGTCCACAGTAAATTTAGAAGTGACTCGATGCAGATCAAAAAAATGCCTACGTGCCAATTTTAATTCCAATAGATGAAAAGGCAAACGACGATTGTCGCCTGGAATTAATGCAGCGGTGAAGTGGCGTGATCTTCGCTCCTCCGCTTTGTGCTTTGTCCTCTAGATAACAACGACGAAAGCGCGTGCGAGCGAGACACAGTTTCGTGGGTGTAAGTGCATCAAAGATTACTGAGAGCGGTGAGAGGGAATTCGCCTCATTGGAAATTAAATGGCAGTTAGCTTAAGAAGCGCAAAGAGATTATTGCTCCCTTTAAGTGCATTGACACAGCAAAGCATAACCGAAACTAGTTATGTTAAGTCTCTATGTTTATCGGTCCCCTACACCACAGTTAATATGACGAAAGTCAAATCTCGAGGAATTGTTAACTGAAATTAACAGATCAACATACATAGATACTTAAGCCTGAATGTCTTTTAAGTGATAAACACCAATTGATTTTCCTTCTTCGTTCTGTAATTCATAATACGCCGGGCTCAATTTTGTCTTCACTCTGGCTTTCGTGAATACAGGCGCGAGTTTGCTGTTGAACTTCTTAGCCGCATTGCTTTGGGCAAAGCTGCGTGCATAAACACTATCACCTGGCTTAAACTGGATTGACCTGCTTCGTAAATTATACCTGCGAGCATTTTCGTCATGAGACGTGGACATGTTTGTTTTGGCTTTCTCGCGTGCGAGTTGCAAGAAGTCTGTTCTCTTCACAGCTGTGTCATCGGTCAAAGCGTTTATTTTCCGAAGGAGTTCGTAATCCTTTCCGTTCAAGATCATGTTTTGGCCGAAACAAAGAAAGTATGGGGAATAACCTGTGCTACGATGTATGGTAGATCTTAAAGAACCGCTTATTTCGTTTAGATTTTGGTCCCAATTTGCGTGATCTTTACCGACATATGCTCGTAATGCTGCTAATACTGATCGGTTAAGTCGTTCACTAGCATTCGCTTGTGGAGAATAAATAGCCGTACATATTTGAGAGATTCCGAACCGAGTAAGGAACGCTCGGAAAGATCCCGATTTGAATTGTGAGCCGTTGTCAGTTAAGATAGTTTCTGGCACTCCAAAACAAAAGAATACAAAGCTTTCAAGATAATTACAGATATTATTAGATGTAAATTTCTTTAAAGGGTATAGGAAATGGAACTTGGTATTGTGATCGACAATGATAAGTAAACCAATGTTGCCATTTTTGGATCTTGGATAAGGACCTAAAATATCCATGTATAATTTCTGAAATGGGCGATCGGACACCATAGGCTTTCCCATTGGCGGCCTCAATATCTTATTTGGACTTTTAGACATTCTACAGATACTGCAATTCGAAACGTATCGGCGAATCTGTACTACCATTCCGGGCCAAAATAAATATCGTTTTACCTTTTCAATCAACTTTCCTGTGCCGCAATGTGCAGCATCGGGAGGAGTATGTGCCCGATGTAAAACATCAGCAACAAGACCTTCCGGAAGCCATAGTTTCCATGAATTCTCTTCCTGACATGCGTCACCACTTGCGTGTTCGGTACGTTTGTAGACAAAATTGTCAATGATTTTTAAATCAGGTAGCCTTGACTGATTTTCTTTCACATGCTTAATCAAGTCTAGGTAATCAGAAGAATTAAATTCTTCCGCCTTCAGATCGACGATTGGACCACAGCTATCAAACTCTGAAACCTCATTCTCATCTCGTCGCGATAAAGCGTCAGCTACAACGTTTTGCGAGCCTTTTCGGTGCTGGATGGTAAAACTAAAACCTTGAAGTTTGATTGCCCACCTTGCCAATCTTCCTGACAGATCTTTTTGGCTCATTAACCATTTCAAAGAAGCATGGTCTGTGACAACTGTGAAATCTTGTCCTTCGATATAAGCGCGGAACTTATTTATGCCCTTAATTACGGCTAAGCACTCTAATTCCGTCACGGAATAGTTGCGCTGTGCCTTGGATAGCTTCTTGGACATGAACGCTATTGGCAACTCCGTTCCATCTTTGCTTGTTTGTGCCAGCACACACCCGAGGCCATGCAAACTTGCATCGCACAGAAGCAAGAAAGGCTTACAGAAGTCTGGAGCGCTGAGTATCGGCGCTGATGTCAACTTGGATTTTAGATGTCTGAAAGCTTCATCAGCTTCATTAGACCAACTAAAGGCTTTATTCTTTCTTAACAAATCGGTTAGTGGTAGACTAACAGTGGCGTATCCGTCAACAAAACGCCGATACCAACCAGACAATCCTAAGAATCTCCTAAGTTGCTTTACGGTTGTGGGTACTGGGAATTCCTTGATGGCTATAACTTTATCGGGGTCAGTCTTTAGTTGACCATCTCCGATTACAAAACCAAGGTATTTAACTTCCTGCATACAAAACTTGGACTTAGCTATATTAATAGTCAAGTTCGCTTGTCGCAAATACCCTGCAATCTCATTCAACAATGCCAAATGCGATTCAAAAGTGTCAGATAAAATCAAAAGATCGTCTAAGTAAACGAAAACTCGCGTACGCAAATGCGAAGGGATTACTTGCTCCATCAATCGACATAATGTTTGTGCAGCGTTACACAACCCGAAAGGCATTACCTTGTATTGATACAACGGCCGGTTCGGCACGGTGAACGCTGTGTATTGTCTAGATTTCTCTTCCAATGGTATTTGCCAGAAGGCGTGCTTCATATCCAGAACGGTTATGAAACGAGCTGGAGGCAGCCTGCTGAGAATGCCATCTACGTGAGGCAGTGGATAAGCATCTTTGCGGGTGTACTTATTTACTTCTCGAGAATCCAAACACAAGCGCGACTTAGCTCCCTTTTGAACTAAAACGCAGTTACTGCTCCACGGACTTTTGGACTCTTCGATGATATCCAAAGCCAACATATTCTCTACTTCTGCAAACATTAATCTTTCTTTTGCGGGAGATACTGGCCAATGTCGCTGTTTAATCGCTTTGGCTTCACCTACGTCTATGCTGTGCTCGACTAAATGAGTACGGCCTAAGCCTACTTTTTCGAATGATGGAAGTTGTGAGGTCACTCTCTCTAGCTCTTGTTGCTGATGCGGTGTTAATGAGTGCATCTTCGGAGAATCATCAGTGTCGTCATTCTGTCCAACATCTAATTCAGCAACATTGTTTGTTTCTGTAAATAGTTTATCTAACAACCCAAAGTCCTTCCAGAAATCAATTCCTAAATAAATGTCGTTTGTAAGATCTGATACAATGTAAAAATCGACAGAGCACGATACGTAACTTCAGTGACCATTCGGCCCACTACCTGGCATCCAGAACTGTTCGCGGTCTTTATTCGGCCTGAACATTTCTGTACGTTTGGATGCGATTGCAGCTTTGATGCTGCGGAACCTCCTATGCAACTAATGGTAGCGCCCGAGTCAAGAAGGGCAAGATATTTATCGCCTTCTATCTCAATATCGGTGTACACACGGTTGTCAGTTTGCGTAAAAATAGCTGATACTAATAATTTTCGGTTTGCGCGAACTTTTAGCCAAAAGTTTCGCATACGGATTGTGGAACGTCTGGGAGTTCGGCACGGCTTACTGCTATCAACTTCGCCAAAAATTCGGCGACGAGCTGACAGGTATTGAGCTAGTCGAACGTGAAATGGTTTATAAGCAACAAATGCTTCATGCTTGAGTTTAGGGGAAGCATTATTTTGCTGGACAGCTGAATCCGTAAACGGATTAGCCGAATTTTGCTTTGCTAATTCTAACTTGTCGGATGCGCCAGAGCATTGCTTCTCTGCGCATCCCTCGGACGGTTTTCCGATGGGTTGCAAATTGTGCAATTGGGCTTAAAAATTCCTTTTGCACCACAGCCGTAGCAAAATATGGTTCTCACTTCTAAGCAGTTGTCGAAACGATGTCCTATCTTGCCACAATTCCAACACTTTAAGACTTTGTGCTGCATCGCTAAAATTTCTTCTTGAGTCTCTAATTCAGATATCACCGCTCGCTTCGGTCGCGCATTATATGCTTTCTCTTGCTTGCAAAATTGCTCATGAGTTCGGATGGCTTCTCGTAATCTCGACAAGCCGGTTATACTCAAATGCATTCATTTGTAACGAAGGGTTGGCTTCGCATGTCGAACCAACAGACGAACCAAATGTTCTTCAGAAATCGGACTACGCAATCGGCCTACAAGTTTTTCAACACTGAATTGGTATTCCTCAAAAGCTTCGTTTTCCCCCTGTCGTCTATTGTTAATCGATTCCCAAAGATCTATGTCGGTACCTATGTCTTCAAATTTCTTACGGAATTCGTCACAGAAAGTTTCCCACGTAAATTTCTCGTGCGCTCGGTGGAATTTCCAAAACCATTCTATGGCTTTGCCTCCGAAAAGCAGATGCAAATGGTCACATAAGAGACCATTGTTGCCGTATAAATTTTGTCTTGATAAAGAACGAACTCGGTAAAGAAAATCTTCGGTCGCTAGACCTTCTTTGGAACCATCAAATTTTAAGTGCCAATTCTGAATAATACTTGACACTTTCTCGGGCGGAATAGGTCTGAAGTCATTTCCCGAACGATTATTTCTAGATTGCGGACTGGTGTTCTGACTCGACTCGACTGACGGAACTGAGTTCCGCGGTCTTTGAACTGGTACGCTTAAAAGATTTTCTGGCTCTTCCCTACGTATTTGGAGATTGGCCAGTTGAGACTGGATCATTGCAGTCATGTTTTTCATTGCTGTTTGGATTACTTCGGTTATGTTTTCATTTCTCCTATCACTTGTATGATACCCTCGTGTCAAGGATCTAGTAGTCATGCCTCTACCTACTTCACTTGGGGCAGGACCCTTCCGGCCTTTACCTCTAGATTTTTTATTGGACTGAGTGTTGTTTGCATTACTTGCGTAAGGCGCCTGATCAGAAGTTGCAGTTGCATTATCTGCTTCTTCTAACTCGGCTGCCAAGTTGTTATTGGACAGCTGTATTTGGGACTGATTGCAAGGTAGTTTGCACACAGGACACGCACGGGCGTTTAGCAAAGCGTTAACTATGCATTGCTTAAGCTGCCTTCACACGGTCGGTTTTTCTGTAGCTTTATTTAACCGACCAAAAATGTTGGCATTCACATTATTCGCATCGGTTAAATCCAAAATCCCATCACTTTTTGTTGTAACACCATCTGGTCACACTTCTCTATTTAATTCAACACAAACATATATTAAAAAACTTCAAAATGTATACAGACGAAAACATATTAGAAGTTGTTTGTATTTTAACCGCGGTAGCTCAAGCTAAGAACGCTGTTACTGCCCGAGCTGTGAAAGTTAAAGAGAAGAAAAATAAGCCACGCACTGTGTGGAGCAGATTTTGGCTCATGCGTCGCGACCAGGGGAAGGACATAGCCGCATTGGTAATGAAGGAGCTCCAATATGAGGATTTGGAAACTTTTCGCAACTTCAATAGAATGTCCCCATCTACTTTTCACCATCTTTTGGGAAAACTGCGCTGCAAAATTCAAAAGCAGGATACTGTAATGAGGCAAGCGATTCCAGTAGAAACGAGACTGCTTATGACGCTGCGGTTCTTGGCCACTGGTGATTCGTTTCGGAGTCTTTCGTGTGCATTTCGGGTTTCTGTCCCTGCAATAACTTTAATTATTCAGGAAGGTGTTGAAGCTATTATAAGTTCACTTGCTGGAGATTATGTAAAGGTTTGTTAGAATCAAGTACCATGTCATATTACATATTAAATTTCAAATAATTCTCAGTTGCCCAAAACGACAGAAGACTGGTTGCGAGTCTCGGACGAATTTAACGTTCAATGGAATTTCCCGCATTGCTTGGGTGCTCTAGGTAAAGACTTAAAACATATATTATAATAATTATTTTAATGCAATACAAATTTCACAGATGGAAAACATATTGCATTTCGTGCCAAGAAGTCTGACGGCTCCTTTTATTTTAACTATAAAGGCTTTAACAGCATTGTTTTGCTTGCACTTGTCGATGCCAATTACAACTTTTTGTATGTTGACATCGGTTGCAATGGAAGAGCAAACGACGCATCCGTGTTCAATGCCTCATCTCTTTGTTCGGCAATAGAACAAAATAAACTTAACATTCCACCCGATGCAGAATTGGAAGAAAATGGCACAAAACTTCCATATGTAATTGTTGCCGATGAAGCATTTAAGCTCCAAAGGTGGTTGATGAAACCTCATCGGCAAAGAACGTGCAATGAAAATAAAATTTTCAACTACCGCTTGAGCAGAGCACGCAGAGTTGTTGAAAATGCGTTTGGCATTTTGTCAAATCGTTTTCGAATATTGCAAACCACAATAAACCTGAGTGCCGAAAAAGTAGAAAAGATTGTTTATGCGGCTTGCGTTCTTCAAAACTATCTGAAAGCCCAAGAGAGAGATTACGTAAATGGAATGGATTGTGAGAACACGGATGAGGTATTGTTCACGCCAGGAGAGTGGCGCTCTATGCAGCCCTTAACAGGCCTTGCTGCAGTGGGCAATACGAGCGCGGAGGAGCCCAGGATTGTCCGTGACGAGCTAACAAAATATTTTAACACAACCGGCGCTGTTTCCTGGCAGGCTGATGCAATCAAAAAGTTCAATTTTTAATAAAAAGAAAATGCTTTTATTGAATTAAATTTTATTTTATTAATATCACATTCTTCAAGTAGTGAGCCAAATATTATATGTTATTAAATATAATAATTAAATTAATTATAATTTTTGTAAAACATTTCAAGTATTTGCAACTTGGCTTCCATCCGCCTTTTTGGGTTTTCGATGCAAGCCATCTCCGCTTTAACAAGCTCGCCAAACGAGTCAACGTCGTGCTCGAACTTGCGCTTGTTTCGTATAACGCCTAGCATTTCACTTGCAGTCTTGAAAACACTCTCTGCTGATGGCTCAGATTCTTTGGCAGCCTGAGTCGAGCAACCGGGCGATTCCAATATCGAAGCCTCTTCGACCACATCTTGTGAGTCCGAAGTCATCGTGTCGCTTTGAAACTGTTGAAAGTATGTTCCATATAGTCACATTTTATACATAAATAATAGCAATCTATACTCACATTGAAACTTGATGTTCTATTTTCCTTTATTTTAAGGTGAGGCTTCAAAAATCTAAATTTTTCAACCAAAAATTGTTGAGCTTCTCGTCTGTTCCCATTCCACTTTTGCAATTCGTTTTTGCTTGCTTCTTTAAGTGTATTAAGTATTGGCTTCTTAATGTACCTATTTTTGTTTTAATGTCGGACACTTCAACATTGTCAATCACAGTCCGCATTGTTTCCAATACGGCATCAAATGACCCGTTGCGGCAGTGCTTGTTGTGGTACATAGTACTTTTTGGATCATAAAGATTGGGATGGCGCTCATATTCATCAATTAACAACTTAATTGACTCCGTGGTCCATATAATCTTCTAAAATATTGTATGAAAGGTTGAATGTAATACGTTGTTTAATATTTAATATCAAACATGTTTATATTACTTACCTTTGGCGACATATTTTTAAGTTTGCTTACATTATTTTTTGCCAACAATTACTAAAAAATACCAAAAACGCCTTTTTTACGTAAACATGTTAGTGACACAAATTTAACCGACGCAAAAAAGAGCAGAAATAGAACACGTTCTATTTTTCTCATTTTTGCGTCGGTTTTTGACCGGACCTAAAAAATGTTGCGTGTTCACACGAGAGCGCTGGCATAAAAAAAAAAAAAACCGATGAAAAACCGACCGTGTGAAGGCAGCTTTATGAAACTTATGCCCACATGGAGTCTCTGCTATAATGTCATTTTGCGTCAAAAGCTCGTGACATTGCCCGCAAAATGGGTCTGCGTGTTGCAAGGCTCTATTGATATCTTCGTTGCTGCGTGTTAACGTCATTATTCGAATTTAAATTGTATTTTATTCAATTGGTTATTATGGTTCATTGCATCGTGAGTGGTTTGCCGCGTTCGTAAATACTTATATAGGTCGCCTGGTCTGAGGTAATCTATTGAAAACTAAAATGTACTATTGATCTGCCCTGAAATCACTTCTTATCACAACTGGTCAAGTTCCCAAATAAAATCTAGTCACTTGCGGTTCCTAGTTGGACTTGAAGTAAGCCAGACGGACTTATTTCAACTATCAAAACTGTTGCTACAAAAATCGGTTTGATATTGGTCGAGCAACTCAAATATCTGAATTGAACTCGCTGCTCCAAATAACAAGATTCGATTTCGCGACTACAATTGGATAATCGTTTTACCTAAATGTGAAAATTTCAAAATCCTGTTCGCTTCTAAAGAAACCATCAGCCCCATTATGGTCGAGTAATCCAGCTTTCTGAATATACTCGCGATTCCAGATACGGTAACTGAGAACTAACACGACACGTTTTGAATATTACACTTTAGTGTGAACTAATAATTTGGTTAATTAATTGGATGATTTGAACAGAGCTCGTCATGGAGCGAACTAATGCTACGCCTGAAGAATACTGATCGATATCTGCTGAACTTGTTCTCGGTGGATCACAAACACATTGTGCCACAGGTTTACGAATAGCTAATCATTCAACTTTGCCAGTAATGGCTGTTTTGTTTTTATGCAGCATGCATCAGTAACGTCGGCTCCACGGGTTGGGCGCCATTTATTTGTATGTAGTGTGCAGGTAGTAGGTGGCCACAGCCACTGCTTTGTATAGAGAAACTCGGGGAGGCGTGCACTTCTAGCTATGCTCTGATCTTAGCTCGCCGGATGGGGTGTGGGTTCTTCCTCGCCCCTCTATACAACTACAATCTAAAATAAAGTTTAAGTGCACTAGCAGATATGCTACAGAAGAGAAAATACTAAAAATCTTGCCTAAAATTCCACACGAACTATTATCGGGCCTCAGATCAGGTAACCTTCTTATTAGGGCACTAAAGATGTTGTTCGATACCCTATTCTATACCCACCCTACCTTGGTAGCACCTTCATTATATTTAGCGCCACCCCTTGACTAATTCTTATAAAGGATTAGTAAGCATCACTCACACGACTTCTCACATTGCAACGAACCACCATAATAATTACTCAATCATGATTAGATTCAGATAACTATTTTAATATAATTTAATAGTATTACATTCATTGTATAATGCTTCAGCGATTTCGACGACTTCATTTTTGAATTAACATGATCTCTTCAAAATGTATTTCATATTAAATATGATTGATTATTTAATTTACTAAGTCCTATAAAATTTATAAATTCTAAAGCTTCAGCAAAGATCTTTTAAACTCGCTTAACACGTATTTTCTTGCCAATTGCAAGTATTACTCACGGTTTTTAAAATACCATGTATTTCAAATTACGCAGCTGTTCATTGTCTTAGAGTATTCCATCGTTGCTTGTTCGGTGGGCCCATCGAAGATGCTGATGATTTTGTTGCTGCTTATGTTGATAAAAGAATATTTAAGCACGTATGAGCGAGAGCGCTATTGCTGATAGCTGCACATTAATACTCTAATCGGAAGAAATTACAAAACTAATTAGAATATATTTATTCGCAAGGTTAATTAAAAGAAACGAAATGCATTACGACTCAGCAACGAAACCAACGAAACTCCATGATCCAGCATGACTGCTGCTAGCGTGACCTGTCCTGATGGGTCTTTGACGTAACCTCAAACGTATGTAACTTTTGTTACGTTACACTGCCATCGACAGTCTGCCAAGCGCAATATTTTATCTCATATGAATTGACTGAGCTACTTCTTTATTTTGTTGCTCTCAGTCCGATTCCATATAAATTTGGGGCGTCAGAGCAACACTACTCTAAACCGAGACCTGGTTGATTATTCACCAGCTAACTCCAATAATCTGAGTCGGAATGGGGTCGACGACTAAGGCGGGGGCGAATTAGCGGGGGTTAGCGGCTAAATCACGATGGACGGGGCCGACCAGAATCGTCGCACGCCGTCCAAACGCTATAGACGAAAATTTAACTTTCTTAGATTGGTGTACAATGTTAGATAAAAAAAAATATCACCTGTTTTCACTGTTAAAACACACACAAACTGATCCGATGCGTCTTGCCTTTATATAAGCTGCAGCGAGGTGCACAAAAAAAATAGACGTACTTTCTAGACTTTTATATAGAGTCACACCGGTCAAGTTGCCCGCAGCGAATATAGTTTGCACTTTAAAATAATTCTTCGGCACAAATAGTGGCTTTAAGCACAATAACGTTCGTTTCCGTCCACAGTAATTTTAGAAGTGACTCGATGCAGATCAAAAAAATGCCTACGTGCCAATTTTAATTCCAATAGATGAAAAGGCAAACGACGATTGTCGCCTGGAATTAATGCAGCGGTGAAGTGTCGTGATCTTCGCTCCTCCGCTTTGTGCTTTGTCCTCTAGATAACAACGACGAAAGCGCGTGCGAGCGAGACACAGTTTCGTGGGTGTAAGTGCATCAAAGATTACTGAGAGCGGTGAGAGGGAATTCGCCTCATTGGAAATTAAATGGTAGTTAGCTTAAGAAGCGCAAAAAGATTATTGCTCCCTTTAAGTGCATTGACACAGCAAAGCATAACCGAAACTAGTTATGTTAAGTCTCTATGTTTATCGGTCCCCTACAAATTGTATGTTTGGCGTTTGAGCAGTTTATGCATGTGTCTATGCCTTTGCAGACTGGAGTTGGGTGACCAAAGCGGAGGCATTTTTTGCATCGCAGGGGTAGTGGGATGTATGGGCGGACGCGTACTGATTCGTAGCCAATTCTTAGTTTTTCGGGGAGTTTGTATGTTGCAAAAGTAATTATTATGAGTCCGGTTTCTGTGAGTGCGGTGTTTTTTCATCTGTGTTGGTGTTTATTGGTTGTTTTTTTAATATTTTTTTGACTTCTGTTACGTTTTGCGATTTTAGTTCTAGTAGAATTTCAGTTTCGCTTATGTTTCGCAAGTCGTTGCTGTATATGACTTGGTGGAGTTAAGTGTTTTGTGTTCGGTGACGGTGATTTCAATAGTTGTCATCAGTTTTAGTTTTAATAGTTGATTGGCTTGGTAATGGTTTTTTGTTTTGATCAAGAGTGAGCCGTCTTTCGTTTTTTTGCATGTCTCGACTTCTCCGTTACAAGCGTAATCTATTGTTTTCTTGATGACAAACGGTGAAACTTTTTCAAAGGTGTTGTCGTTTCGTTTTATTGTAATATATTTCGGTTCGCCTAGGTTTGTGTTGTTGGATTTTACTCCGTATGTTCTTATGTCCGGTGGTTCGTGCATTTTTGTTATTCTTGGGCAGACGCCCGCGATAACTGTTGATGTTGTTTGTTGTTGTGGTTTTTTGGTTTGCGTTTTGTGTTTGAAGTTTGTTGATCTCAGCGGTGTTGGTTTTGTTTGCTGTTTGTCGCGGTTTTAGGTTTTGGTGTAACACGTCTTATCTCTCCGGAGGTTGAAGTGGTACTCTAGTTGATCTAATATATCATCAATTCTAGGCAGTGGGAATTTGTCAGACAATAATTTTGTATTTATTTGTCGATAGTCAATTACTAATCGCCATTTTTTATTTTCTGAGCCTGGAAGGGCTTTCTTCGGGACAAGTAGAAGTGGGCTATTATATTCTGACACAGATGGTTCGACTATGTTGTCGTTGATCAACTTTCCAACTTGTTTTTGGATCTCATCTGTTTGGCTATGCGGGCTTCGGTAGTTTTTTATGTACACAGGTTCATTGTCTTTTAGTCTCAATTGTTGTTTATAAAAATTGTTTGTTTTGATTGATTCGGTTTCGAGACCGAATACGTCACTATACTTGGCGCATAAACTGGTTAGTTGTGTCTTGAATTGAGGCGGAAAATTTTTGGCTAGCTGAGATATGATAATTTTTTCTCTATTTCCTTGGGTTTTATGAACAACATCGTAGTTCGAAAGTGATTCATGTTTTAAATTATTTATTGTAACTTATTGATCGGTACTAGTTGTATTTAGTAAACGGACAAACGTATTTTGTGATGTTGCAACTGTGTTTGCAACATATACACCAGGTTGAATTTCCTGATTTGGAATAAATACACCATTTTCTTTTGAAGTTAGCGTGACATTTCGGACAACTTGAGATTTTGCTGGCAGAAGTATTGAGTTTTTACCAGTGTCATATGTTATTGGAACATGGATCGGATATTTTAGATAATTGGGTCTAATTATAAACCAATCTTCTGATGGTTTGAAATCTAGTTGGCAATTGAATTTTTTATAAAATCAATGCCTATTATTCCATCACATGGTATAGCGAAATCTAAATCAACTATGTGAAAATTGTGTGGAATTATATATTTTCCTGTCTGAATCTTTATTGATGCTAGACCTTTGGATTTTAAAATCTCTTTACTTATGCCTTGAATGTTAATAACATTATTAGGCTGGATGTCATGAAAGACATCAGAAGTTTCTTTAAGTACTGAGATGTCAGCACCTGTATCTATTAAAAATGTAAGTTTTTTACCTATTGACACGTGGTCAAATGAAACAAATATATTGAAACTAAAATTTATTGTATGATCTTTAGTGTTTTCTATTGTTGGGTATCTAAAGGTTGCTCGGAGCTTCCCGAGACATCTTGGGCTACCCGGACGTTGTTTGTATTGTGGCCTCTGTTCGAGTTGCCACGGCCTCTAAAGTTTCCTCTATTTTGGCCTCGCCCCCTGTAATAATTTCGGTTACCGTTTTGATGGTAATTACCTCTTCCCCGGTAGTTACCTCTATTATATCCAGGGTTTGATTGTTGCTGATAGTACAGAACAGTGTTGTTCTGTCCTGTAGTCTATGTGCAACTATTTACAAACTTGGAAATGGCATCATTCATATTATTGAACGTGCCTGCCTGCATGATAAGTTTTACCTTATCTATTGTGCAGTTCTTTGTCATTGCCTTTACAGCTTGTGTAGTGCTGTATTTGTTAGCTAAATCCATTGACAAACCGTCGTTAATGTAAGCTCCTTCAAGTGCTTTAGTCAATTTTTCCACCTCTTGGGTGTATTGACCGGCTGTTTTTCCCTTTTGCTGAGGGTTAAGGAGTTTAGCAGATATGACTTCTACCGATTCTCCCTTAACTGAGCTTGACAACTTTGAGATGATAGCATTGATACTCTGCTCGTCACTTATTAAGTTTCTAGCATAGCCTTCCAGTTTTGTTTTTATTAGGCTCACCGCACTAATTTCATGGGCGCCTTTCAACGATTTTACTAGGACTAATGCATCAAGGAAACTTCTTAAGTTTTGAGCTTGTCCATCGAATTCTGGTAATAGAGAAGAGGCTAACCTCAAAAATTCAACTAAATTTTGTGCCATGATGGGTTTGTCTGAATCTGTATCTTTGCCTTCTGTTTGCTCCATTAGCTGAGATTGGTCAAATGTGGCTATTTTATTTACTTCATTTTGGAGAAATATGACAATCTCATGCCTCTCCGAAGTATATACAAGGTTTTCTCTTAATCGTTTTAAGATTTCTTGACCTTGCGTAATTTGAAGTGAATCAGCTTTTTTGTGTGCGTTGGTAAGTATAATTTTTCTAACGTTGTTATAAGTGTTTACCAACAGCTCAAAATGTTTTGACTTCGTTTCATTTGAAATCTGTGCACTTTTGTTAAGGGACTTGAAAGATTTATCAAATTCTGTTCTTTGGTTTATAACGTATTTACGTATATGATCCCAGTCCATTAAATTCGTTATATAAGAATTTCATTAAACTTTATTTACGAGAATGTTAGTTACTTCACCCAGTATTGGGTTGAATGTTATTGAAGAAGTAACTTCAACATTTGGTATTGATTTGAGCACTTGGATTTTTTGCTTTTTTAGTATTATTTATTAGTGGTGAAAATACACTTTTGTACGTTGCTATGAATAAGTGTTCCAATTCGTAAACACTTATTGGGTGTTCAGAGAGCAAGAACAGAATTCTACTAGCAAATAATGGGTCTCTTTTTGTTATTTCTTTTAGTAAGGTTTTTGTATTCATTTCACTGTTATTTTATACGTTTTTTTTGAATATTTATACTTGAGCTAAGTCGTTGGCCCTACTTTGATATCTGCTTTTCATGCTATTTCGGTGCAATTTATAAAGTTTAACTACTGAGTTTATTATCATTATCGCGGCTATTATTGCAACTAAAATAAGCATGTATTGCATATCTGGAAGATTAACGTCAACTTTATTAATAACGTTGGCTGTCGAATCCACCGATTTCACATCAACAATGCCCATTATGTTTCCTTGAGGAACTGTTTTAACTTTGAAAGTGTCTATTTTGTTTCTAACTGTTCTATTCCAACTTATCGTAAATTTTTTTTTTACAATTTTTTTTGTTATTTTTTTTTTATATTTTAATTACAATTTTTATTTATTTTTTGTTTTTATACTCGATACCGAAGGTAAAGAGTATGTTGGAACATTGTTATTATTTTCCGACATTGCTTTAGCGCAGCGAAGTTCAAAACGCAACTAACTCGTGTCGCACACTTCTTCTTTTGTGCCTACTACCGAACCACACTCGGCGACAACGACACCACGCTGTCGCCCCGCTAAAACGGTACTTCCCAAAGCTACAACGAATCAAAGCAACAACGAACCAATACTACACGACTTGAGGCTGAGCAATATTACTTATAATGATGAAATTACCATTACGGTAAAATACTCGAAAAGGCATACCCATACACTCACGTACACACACTCAGTACGCGCCGACACGGCCATCCTGACCATTACACGTCCTCGTGCAATATTTCCAAAAATGCTTTGCTGTGTACATAGATCATTTAACTAAGAAATTATAAAATTTAAGTCCAACATTATTTTATTTTTTATCATCTTAGCTTTTTTTTTATAATTTTACTGTAACAAAACTAATTCATAATTCATAATTCATGTTTTTTTTTTTTTCATATTATAATATCTAATGCGCCACACGCCATGATCAAAACAAATGTTTTGCACTTGTGCTTACATTATTATTACAAAATTTACATTATCAGCCCTTCAGGCATTTGTACTGTCTCTTTCAACAGTTTCTATTTGAATAATTTCATTACTGTCTCTTTCAACAGTTTCTCTTTCAATAATTTCATTACTGTCTCTTTCAACAGTTTCTATTTCAATAATTTCATTACTGTCTCTTTCAACAGTTTCTCTTTCAATAATTTCATTCAAATCCTTATCACAAATCTCTAATTCAGGTGGTACATGCCCATCTGGCATTTTCCTTATGTCATGATGAGCATATTTATATTTTCTATTATTTGTCAATGACCTTAGCATATATCTATCCCCATCTAACAATTCAGTTATTTGAAAAGGCCCCCTAAACTTTGGGCTTAACTTTGTTCGATGCCTCTCTTCATTTTTTTACAATACGAAATCTCCAACTTTGCATCCAACTACTTTAGCTTTGTTTTTATCAAATTGCGCCTTGTTATATGTTGCTGCGGCTTCAATATTTTGAACTGCTTGTGCTCTTACTTCTGCCAAATCAATCTCGTGCACTATATCGCAGGGGGAAGCAACCCCAACGGGCGAGCAACTTTGCCAATAAACAATTCTAAGGGGCTTGCCTTTGTCACTCGACTAACCGTACAGTTTAAGGCTAACTGGACCTCTCCTAATGCATCTTGCCAAGATCGGCTGCCAGTCTCAACTGCAGTTAATAAGTTTTTTAAGGTGCTCATAATGCGTTCAACTTGCCCATTAGCTCTACTTCAGTGATGTCCAAACTCACACAATGAAAGAGTTGCGCTTGTGTGCGAAGCAGCGAAACACGAAGGCAACGTGAAACATTTTTTTTGCAATGCAGCATAGCGAATGACTGCGCGTTTGACTTTGAGCTTCAGCCGAACACATGAGTCGAGAGAGCAAATGCAGCCGAACACGCGCATCGTAAGAGAACAAGCTGCCGAGCGTTCTATTTATAGAACACACATATTCTCTCTCCCTATACATGTGTCGGCTGCTACGCCGGCAGAATTTTTCTTGCCAACCACGCGTGGCTGCCTTTTCAAACTTTGGACAACGCTGCTCTACTTGCACCGGTCGCAATCAAATGCAAATTTATTTTCTGTTGTGAACAAAACTCGCTAAATCTAGTGCTGGCAAAGCACCTACCCTGATCTGCTATTATGCGATTTGGTACTCCAAACAAAGATATAGCCGACGTCACAGCATTTATACAATTTTCAGCATCAATTTTAAGAGTGTGAGTTAGATAAACAAATTTAGTAAAGGCGTCTACTTGTACGATGATATACTCTTTTTGATCAGACTTGCCACTCAACTTTCCAGTTATGTCGATGTGAACAGTGTGCCAAGGTGTATTTACTTTTGGTATTGGATGGAGACTAACTTGAATTTTGCCAGAAGAAGTCTTTGACATTTTACAAGTAATACAATTTTCAACAAACTTTCGAATATACTTAGACATGTTATCAAACCAGTAATAGTCATAAGCCTTATCTAATGTCTTCTCCCATCCTAAGTGCATGATTGATTCATGAATTTGGTTTATTACAGACCATTTAAATGCTCGAGGTACAATTGACAACGATCGAGTTCTACCATTTCGCTGAATTTTTCGATACAATATTCCTCCTCTCAACTCGTAAGTTTTTGCAACGTCCTCAGCAAGAGAATTGTCTTTCAATTTATTTACAATGTTAACTATTTCGGAATCTTGGCGCTGTTCCGCCAAAAGCCAATTGCTAGATATTTCTGCCAAATTAACTCTTTTTTCAGGAATTTTGCAGGCTGTAGCAATCAAATCAGTTGAAGGCAGATTTCTTGAAAAGAAGTCAACGTGAGCCATTCGTTTACCTTCTCTGTATTGTAAGTCAAATGTAAACGACTGTAAATAAGCCCACCATCTCTGTACCCTGGGAGATAGGTCATGTTTAGTCCTTGATGCTTTAAGTGAGTTACAGTCTGTAACGACAACAAAATTTCAACCCAACAAATAATGGCGAAAATGTTTTATAGACAAAACAACGGCAAGAGTCTCCAATTCATAAGAATGGTACCTTGACTCAGCAGGTGAAGCAGCCTTACTAAAATATTCAACGACATGAGACTTGTTGTTGATTTTGTGTAATAAGATGGCACCGTATCCTCGAGAACTTGCATCTGTATGCAACTCGATTGGATGCTGCGGGTCAAAAATTACTAAGACTGGCTTCTGTGTAAGGATAGAAATAACTTTTTGTCTTATCTGTTCATGATCCGGCTTCCAAATAAATTCATTCTTCTCTGAAGTCAAAAAATATAACGGCTTCATAAAACAAGAAAATCCTTGCATAAATTGCCGAAAATAAGACGCTAATCCAATAAATTGTCGTAAAGCAGAGACCGACTGAGGAGGTGGTAAGGCAGTTAACGCTGCAATTTTAAGCGAATTTGGACGAATTTCACCTGCACTCACTTCGTATCCCAAATATTGAACTGTTGACCTAAGAAAAGAACATTTTTTTATATTGAATGAAAATCCAGCTTTCGTGAGACAATCAAGAGTAATCTGTAACCTTTCCTAAAGCCTCACTTTTTGTTGAAGCAGCCACCATTACGTCATCCATATAAACGACCACAAATGTATTTGCAAGATCTCCGAGTGCTTGCATCACTGTACGCTGAAAAACTGAAGGTGCATTTTTGAGCCCAAACGGCATTGCCAAAAACTCATATTGTCCATCTGGGGTGACAAAAGCTGTACACTCTACCGAATCTTCGTGCAAAGGAATTTGGTAATATCTAGTGTTGGGTTGCTCATGAGTGAGTGAACAAAAAAGAGTTGTTCATTAAACTGAGCGAGTGAACATGTTCAGTTGTTCACTGTTCAATTGTTCACTGTTCAGTTGTTCACTGTTCAGTTGTTCACTGTTCAGTTGTTCACTGTTCAGCGGTTCACTGTTCAGTTGTTCACTGTTCAGTGTTCATTTACTCACTGTTCAGCTCAACTGAGCAATGAGCTACCAAACATATTCCAACACTACTTTTATTTTAGCCGTTGGTGATTTTGTGGAAAAATTTAGTATCTTGATTAATATTATATTTTATTTGAATTATGCCAATCAATTTGTAATTTTTTTTTTTAAATAGAACATAATAGGTCTGTTCGATAGCTGCACTAGTGTACCCTAGTGTACACTAGTTCACAAAAAAGTGTTCGATAGCTGCCCTTTTTTACACTAAACTGTTCTGCCCTGTGTTTTTTAGTGTGCCCTGACTTACACTTTTCTGCACTTTTCTACACCACCAAAAATCAAGAGCAGAAAAGTGTAAAACAACAAAACAGCTGTTTTGAGTCAGTTATCGTTTTGGGACAATCAGTTTAACATTGCAAGTTGTTTAAAAATGTCAAATGAGGATGATTATTATATGGATGAGGAGTATTTGGAGTTTGCAATTGAAGGTTGTATTAAATTAATTGTTTATTTTTATAACTTTTTATAAGTTTTTATATTTTTTTATACAATATGTAGAGCCTGCCGTTAATTCAGAGCAGGAAGCAGCAGCTGCCGCACCCAATGAACAATAACTAAAAATCTAAAAAAAAAACAAAATAATTAAAAATAGTTAAAGTGTTGTTTTTTATTGATAAAAAGTTTACGAAAAATTCATTTGATTTTTATTAAAATAATGTTGCAATAGTTTCAGCATCGCTGTCTTCATCAATTAACTCACTTAAAGTGAAATTTTCATTTTTATTAAAACTCATGTTAAGGCCCAACCAAACGATGTATGCTTGCTTCACGGCTCGAAGTTGTCAGTCAGCTGTTGTTTGCTTCAATTGCCCTAACTTACACCTTTTTTGTTCGATAGCAGTTCTACACTTTTTTACACTTAAAATTTTCAGAGTTGTATTTTTCGTGTTCTGTTCTGCCCTGCACTACCCTGCACTTTCTACTATCAAACAGACCTAATTTACTGAAGATCGAAACAGATGTATCTGTGCCTTAAGCCATTTCAGCCGTTTTTCGTTATATCATTTGGTCACATTGTTTTAAAGCGTCTAAATTCCCGTTCGTTTAAATTTTATAATACGCGTTTAAAAAATTTAAATTGTCTCGACCCCAAAGTGCCATTTGGAAGCATTTCACAGATTTGGGAAATAAAGAGGCGAAATGTAAATATTGTCGCAATGTGCTGAGCAGCAAGTCGCAGAGCAACTTGGGGCGGCACCTTTCTAGCAAACACCCAACCGCAATGGAGCCGGTTGTCCGGCAAGACGATGTGACTGCTAATATTGATGATTGCAATGGACAGCAACGCATGACGACGTTTTTTCAAAGGCTGATAAACGCAAGCAGAAGTCAGAAGATTGATCGGCAGGCTGTGAAAATGATAGCTAAAGGGCATCATGCGCTTCGGATGGTGGAAGAACCGGAGTTTAAGCAGTTGATTGAGGATGTCTCTCACTGCCCCGGATATAAGCTTCCTACACGGAAAACAGTTTCTAATGTTTTGATGCCGCAAATTTGCGAAGAACAGACGGCCATAATAAAAGAGGAAATGCTTGATGCGACTGCGGTTTGCCTGACAACGGACTGTTGGACTTCTCTGGCACATGTAAGTTATATGGCAGTGACTGCCCATTTTATTGGAAAGCAGTCGACAACATTGAAATCGTTTATGTTGTCCTGCGAGCAAGTTGAGGAAAGCCACACATCCCAAAATTTGGCAGAAAGATTGCGGAAGGTTACAATTGAATGGAGCATTGAAAATAAAGTTGCTGCTATTGCCTCCGACAATGCATTCAACATTGTTGGTGCTATAAAAATAGGCAACTGGCGTCACATACCATGCTTCGCACACACTTTAAACCTTATTGTGCAAAAAGGGTTAGAAAAAATGAACACCATTCGCATGAAATTCAGTGCAATTGTTCAATTTTTTCACCGAAGTACAACGGCGTATAAAAAGCTAAAGGACACCCAAGCTCAACTAAGACTCCCGGATGTTAAGCTTGTTCAGGATGTACCAACTCGCTGGAACTCAACTTTTAAAATGTTTGAGCGACTAATAACATTAAAGGAGGCGGTTATGCTGGTGGTTTCTTTTCTGCGACCCGATCTGGGCTTAACCAATCAGGACTTCGAAGCTATTGAAGAAGTATAACCCATTCTTCAACCGTTTTTGCAGGTGACAACCGAACTTTCGGCAGAGAAAAATGTTACTCTATCAAAAGTGATAGTGTTGGCAGGAATTCTGCAAAGAAAGATCGGTAGTCTAAATTTTGGGCTAAACGAGTCAGCCGCTGCAGTGGGAACTGTCCTTCTGAGGGAGATGGAGCACCGCTTCAAGGACTTGGAGTCAAATGCATTGTTCGCTGAAAGCACTGTGTTGGATCCCCGATTTAAAGGGCGAGTTTTTAGAAACCCGGACGCTTTTAAAACCGCGGTTTCTAATATTAAAAAAAACATCCATCGCCATGCCAATGACACGCCTGCAGTATCCGTTGAAGAAGAAATAGTTAAACAAACAACAGAAGACGATATTTGGAAGGAATACGACGAAACCTTTCAACAAGTGAGCAAGCCGTCAAACAACACAGTGGCATCCATTCGAAAAATGGACAAATACCTCTCCGAAGAGTATTTAAATCGGAAGGAAGATGCTTTAAAATGGTGGGAGCAAAGAAAGGGGCAATATCCACACTTACACTCATACATGATGAAACGCCTATGTTTATTGGCCACATCAGTGCCATGCGAAAGAATATTTTCCGGTGCGGCACAGACAATTACAAAGCGGCGAACACTTTTAAAGCCAACGCAGGTGAACAATCCCACGTTTTTGCATAATAATATGTAAAAGATGCTGAATGGTAAGTCTTTAGATTACATATTTTATTTTACAAAAAACTAACTCATATTTGTTTCAGCTCAGACGAATTGCCTGCCAATGGCAACATATCTTTGGTTCGAAACATTTAAGGGAAGGAATAATTTAAATCAATTTGTTTTTAGTTTTCATTTATATATTATTCATTATATTTTTATTATTTTTAGTTTCATGAGCATTGAATGCTGAATTTAAAATATTATTTTATTTTTTTAATATTAGCTATAATACACAAAGAATACTTAAGCTAAGTAAATAATAGAGCGCTAGCGTCCAGGCCTTCAGCTATTGAATTTAAAATAATAAACAGAAGTTCCTTATTTTCGTTGAAAAAATATATGAGAAGGTTGTTAATATTTTAAGTGGGAGTTTACATTCAATTCGGTATACATTGAACAACTGAACAGCTGAGCAAGTGAGTAAGTGAGTAGTGAGTAACTGAACACTGAGTAGTGAGCAACTGAATAGCTGAACAAGTGAGTAGTGAGTAACTGAATAGCTGAACAAGTGAGTAGTGAGTAACTGAACAGTGAGTAGTGAGTAACTGAGCAAAGTGAGTGAGTTAACTCACTTTGAAAAAAAGAACAAGTGAACATGTTCACCAAAGTGAGCAATATTTACCCAACACTAGTAATATCCACTTGCCATGTCTAAACATGTAAAATATTTCGCTCCATGAAGTCTAGCTATCTGGTCTGATATAAGGGGCAAGGGGTATCTATCTGAGACTGTGTTAGAATTTAACTCACGGTAATCAACACACAAACGATGGGAGCCGTCTTTTATTGATTCCCTTGTTAACTAGCATTATGGGACTTGCATAGGGTGAACAACTTGGTTTTATGACCTTACATTCCAATAATTCATTTATCTTGTCTCGTACCAATTCTCTTTCATTTGGGCTGAGTCTATATGGTCTTCTTTGAACAATTTTCCTTGGATCTACTAATCTAATTTTCATTTCACCCGAACTAACTCTAGACGAAGGAATTCCATTAATAAAAGATTTTGAGTATTTTCCCATCAAACTTTTTAATTTATCTCTATCTTCACCAACAAGATCAGTATTTAACTCACAAAATATCTCTTCATTTAAACTATAGTTTACAGTTTTTGATCTGACAATTTCAAATTTTCCTGGTGATATTATAACATTAAATCCAGGGGACAATACTTCTCGACCAATAATGATATCGTTTTTCAAAAACTCATTGTCCAAAACATGGAACAATATTTCAATACAATGATTATTAATGTTTACGTTGCTAAGTATTTGCAATGTGCTACAAATACTGTCATTGCCAATCCCTTTCAACATCACTACATTGTTAATTCTTTTACCAACTAATTTGACACTTATCTTTCGTTTAATTAATGAACACTCCGCTCCAGAATCGAACGTTGTTGAAAATGTTTCACCATGATGTACCATCTCTCCTTTGGGCTCAACAACTTCGCAAAGATTCACTCTTTTTACCAGATGCGTATCTTTGACCTTATCCATTTTGGGCTTACTGCAGCGTGTTGAAATATGGCCAAGCTCACCACAATTATAGCAGGTTACATCAGATTTTTGATGATGACCAAATGCGCTCCTGCCGTTACTGTTCATAGGACGAGACGAAAAATTTTGCTGCTGTTTATCTCTACATTCGTTCATCTTGTGGCCTAGTTTTCCACAAAAATGACATTTTATTGTTGAAAATTTCTGGCGCTTTATATCGAATGGAGCTATTTCTTCTTGAAGAGTTTTCTTTCTTTTGTTAAAAGTAAATGCTTTAAGCTCGGCTTGCAATTCAATTCTGGTGCGCACATTTGAAGTAAAGGTTAATCGTTGCAGTCTGCTATCAACATGAGCCATCTTAGCCATTGTCACAGAAACTGCAATTTCCTCCACATCCATCTCACGCCATTTCGTGATAAGTGACGTCATCATGCGACTAGCATAATTGGACAGACACTCACCGTCGGTCGGACAACTTGCTAACATAGCCAAAAACATAGCCGCTGGTGTTTCTACACTGGAAAAGTTCCTTAAATTCGTCCCAAGTTATGTCAGGATAACATATTTGGGAAAGCCACTGCGACGCACTTCCTTCCATCGCCGCACTCAAAGCCATCACCAACGCGCTGCCTTTTAAGGTAGTTTCCGATAAAATTATATTTGCTGTAGAGCACCATGACGATGCGTCGGCGCCAACAAGGTCTGCGTTGAACTTAGATCTGCGTTGTTTCGGATGCCGTTGTTTGTAATGCTTTAACAAGTTCGATCAAATTTTTGTTTTGCATTTCCATTAAATCTCGCCATGGCCCATCAGAGTTAGGTAATGAGCCAGATCCCACTTCTGATGTTGGAACATTGTTATTATTTTCCGACATTGCTTTAGCGCAGCGAGTTTCGGTCACACGGAAGTTCAAAACGCAACTAACTCGTGTCGCACACTTCTTCTTTTTGCCTACTACCGAACCACACTCGGCGACAACGACACCACGCTGTCGCCCCGCTAAAACGGTACTTCCCAAAGCTACAACGAATCAAAGCAACAACGAACCAATACTACACGACTTGAGGCTGACGCAATATTACTTATAATGATGAAATTACCATTACGGTAAAATACTCGAAAAGGCATACCCATACACTCACGTACACACACTCAGTACGCGCCGACAAGTATATTGGTTTTGTGCAATGTCCGTCATGGTGTCTGTCCGTCCGTATGTATGCTAGTTTTTTCCACACCCTTCAAGCAAGAGGCTTGCAACTTTCCAATTCTCTTTATCTATGGGATAGTAAATTAAAGTGTCAAGATGGGGGTTGTACGATAACTGGGGGGCTGGCAAATCGATAAATTCGATAACTCAAAACCGATAAATCCACATATTTAACACATCCTTACAGCTAGAACTACCAAATTTGGTAAGAAGATAGCTACTAGCAACTCCAAAAACATTCCGCCACCAGCCCCCCCCGCATTTTAAAGTAAAAAAATCATATATATCCCACAGTTTTTGAGCTATAGCCACCAAATTTGGTGCCAAGATAGGTGATGATGACCTCCCCAAAAACTGCATCAAAAGATTGGATGCCACGCCCACCGATACTGCCCTAGCCGCCCCCATCCACCCCAACGCCTCGTCAAAAACGGGAATGCGTGTATCTTCCAGAGTTGTGGAGCTAGAGCCTCCAAATTTGGTAGGAAGATAGCTGGTAACGACCCCCAAAAAACTGCATCAAAGATTTGGAGCCACGCCCACCCATTTCGCCCCCGTTTCCCACCTTTTACAAACTTTGAGCTAGAGTCACCAAATTTGGTATGAAGATAGCAATTGACGTTCCACAAAGATCTGCATCAAAAATTTCGATGCCACTCCCACCCATACCGCCCGCTGCCCCCCTTTCCCTACCTTTTACAAACTTTGAGCTAGAGTCACCAAATTTGGAAGGAAGATAGCTGGTGGCATCCCCATCTGCATCGGAGAATCTTTAAGGCAGCGTACACCCCTGACGCATCCGTACCCTTTTGCAATCAGGCCTCTTTTTACCGGTTTTAATACTGGTATCGAGTATGCCGCAGTCGGTTGCGTCCGACTGCAACGGTTCCACTTGTTTTTTATTTTCTTTTGTGGCGAGCTGGCAACTCTGACACGATAGTCGATAACTATCGAGTAAGACAAGAGGAAGAAGAAGACATCATGATCAAGAAAGCGTCACGCGACACTCTTGGCATATTTGTAACATATCATTATTAATAAAGCTAATCTAAAACCATTTACTCGGAGAGGATCATTTTATTTATTATCGCATACACATAACGCGATAACTGGTGACCCCGACGTGATCTCTCTTAAAGTAAAATTAATACGGCAAATAATTGTGCAGAAATTCTGTAGCGACGCTACGCAACACAGGGTGTTTCAAGTACACATACACACTCACACGCGTAAGAGTGAATTTCACAATTTTGTGAAAACATTAAAAAATGGCTGAAAATCAGGACGCATTAGATGATACAATAATCGAACAGGCTCCACCCACTCCACCAGGTCGAGTCATCATGGATTCACAAACTGGAGTCAAGCGTGTGGCAGTTAAGGTGCCACCTTTTTGGGCAGAGCGACCAGACATATGGTTCGCTCAAATCGAGTCACAATTTTGCATAGCTGGAATTACTGCTGATCAGACAAAATTTCACACAGTTGTGGCTGCCATGGAATCGCACGTCGTAGCGCAAATCACAGACGCGGTTCTCTCTCCACCTGAAATAGACATGTACGGTAACCTCAAACGCAGCATCATTGAGAGATTCTCCGATAGTGAGCAGAAGAGGATGCAGAAACTTTTGTCTGATGTTGAGCTTGGTGACCGTCGCCCAACACAACTGCTAAATGAGCTGCGAGGATTGGCTAAGGGCCGCATCAACGACGATTTTTTAAAGTCCCTCTGGATGCAACGTTTGCCGGCTCAGGCTCGTGCTATTCTTCAAGCACCGAATGATGATCTACTCGGCTTAGCAAAACTGGCTGACAAAATACTTGAAGTTGGAGGATTTACTCAAAACGTTGTAGCCTCAGCCACTGCACCTGCTGCACACCAACCAACTGCAATCAATGAGCTTGTAGACCGACTGGAGCGTTTAGAGAAATCAATTAAATCGCGTTCACGATCACAGAACCGATCATTTGGTAATAAAAGCCGTGAGGCGACACCATCTACATGCTGGTACCACGCAAAATTTGGAAGCAAGGCCAACAAATGTAAGCTGCCATGCTCGTACGATACCAAATCAAAAAACTAGTAGCCTCTTCTGATTCATTGCCCACCGAATCAGAAGACACAGGTTACGTAGCCCGCATTCAGATTTTCGACATGGGCACCCAAAAACAATTTCTAATCGACACAGGCGCGGATGTATCAGTACTTCCAGCACAAAAAAATGATAAATACTCTAAAAGCCGCTCTTTCAACTTATTTGCGGCAAACGGTACGCCCGTCAATACATACGGAGAAAGACGTCTTAAACTCTCCCTCGGTCTTCGACGTGATTTCGTTTGGACATTCATCTTAGCCGACGTGGCAACACCAATCATAGCCTACTGGAGTTAGGCCTATCGCAAGTTAACAGGGTGCATAACTGTAGTGGTAGAATGTTGGACTTCATTTTTGTTTCGGACTCAGATTACAGTAATGCTAGTAGAATACCCCCTCTAGTGCTTCCGGAAGATACCTACCATCCAACCTTAGAACTATCCATCGAAATTCTTAACCGTAGTTCAGTATCTAATAATACTTTAAAAACCCGTTGCTTTCGTAAAACTAACTTTAATGAATTAAATTATCTTCTTCAACATACTAATTGGTCTCGCCTTTATTCTTGTAGTGATATAGAAACTGCCATTGCCATATTTTATAGGACCTTGAATTAACTTTTGGATATTTGTGTTCCCCTCACTTGTTCTTCAAGTGATAATAAACCACCTTGGTTTACGAGGGAACTATTGAAATTGAAAAACGTGAAGACAAGATCATATAAAAAAATTAAAAAATCGGGAACGACTTTAGATTTATCTTCTTATTTAGTAGCTAAATCTAGTTTTCTTTCTGTTAACACATCTTGTTATAATAATTATCTTAATCGTTGTAGACTAAACTTTTCACGTGACCCTAAACATATTAATAAATTTGTTAACTCTAAACGTAAGTCTTCTTGCTTGCCATCCTCCGGTATACCTTGATAATACAAAAGCAAGTTCTGATCAGGCAGTAGCCGATCTATTTGCCGAGTATTTTCAATCAGTATACTCAACGAGTTTATATAGTTGCAGTAATTCCTATCCTTTTCAAATTCAAACGTCGAGTTGCATATTGCCCCCAATCAAAAAAAACACAGGTTACAGCCCCCCTTTAAAATTTTTTTCGGCGGCAAAAACAATTTCTAATCGACACAGGCGCGGATGTATCAGTACTTCCAGCACAAAAAAATGATAAATACTCTAAAAGCCGCTCTTTCAACTTATTTGCGGCAAACGGTACGCCCGTCAATACATACGGAGAAAGACGTCTTAAACTCTCCCTCGGTCTTCGACGTGATTTCGTTTGGACATTCATCTTAGCCGACGTGGCAACACCAATCATAGGCTCAGACTTTCTGAGTCACTATGATTTGTTAGTTGATAGCAAACGACGCAAATTAATCGATGCAAAAACATCACTTCAAGTGCAAGGAGCCGCATCGAAGATATGTGAGAAGTCAATAGTATCACACATTCTGGACAACGATGTTGCTAAATTATTAGACGAATTTAAACAGCTAACCATGCATAGCCACAATAAACAACGTCACCTTCGAATGTAAAGCACGTAATCGAGACTACAGGATCTGCAGTTTTTCACGGCCACGTAGGCTTTCAGGCGAAAAGCTAGCTGCGGCGAAAAAGGAATTTGCATACATGCTAGAGAAAGGCATTTGCCATCCCTCGCGCAGCAATTGGGCCAGTCCACTGCATTTGGTACGTAAAAAGAATGGCGAATGGAGACCATGTGGCGATTTCAGAGCATTAAACGCAAAGAACAGTGCCCGATCGTTATCCACTGCCTTTTATTCACGACGTCACACAGATTCTTTTCGGAAAACGAATTTTTTCGATTATTGATTTGCAAAGAGCTTATCACCACATTGCGATTTCCCCACTTTTTACAAGCTTCGAGCTAGAGTCACCAAATTTGGTATGAAGATAGCAATTGACATTTCACAAAAATCTGCATCAAAAATTTGGATGCCACGCCGACCCATACCGCCCCCAGCCCCCCTTTCACCACTTTTTACAAACTTCGAGCTAGAGTCACCAAATTTGGTGCCAAGATAAGTGATGATGACCCCCCAAAAACTGACCAAAAGATTGGATGCCACGCCCACCAATACTGCCCAAGCCGCCCCCATCCACCCCAACGCTTCGTCCGTTCGTGTATCTTCCAGAGTTGTGGAGCTAGAGCCACCAAATTTGGTAGGAAGATAGCTGGCATTGACCCCCAAAAATCTGCATCAAAGTTTTGGAGCCACGCCCACCCATTTCGCCCCCCTTTCCCCACCTTTTACAAACTTTTAGCTAGAGTCACAAAATTTGGTATGAAGATAGCAATTGACATCCCACATAGATCTGCAGCAAAAATTTGGATGCCACACCCACCCATACCACCCCCAGCCCCCCTTTTCCCACTTTCTACAATTTTCGAGCTAGAGTCACCAAATTTGGTATGAAGATAGCAATTGACATTCCACAAAGATCTGCATCACAAATTTGGATGCCACGCCCACCCATACCACCCCCAGCCCCCAGCCCCCCTTTCCCCCTCTTTGTACAAACTTCGAGCTAGAGTCACCAAATTTGGTATGAAGATAGCAATTGACATTTTACAAAGATCTGAATCAAAAATTTGGATGCCACGCCCACCCATAAGGCCCTTTTACAAATTTCGAGCTAGAATCACCAAATTTGGTATGAAGATAGCAATTGACATTCCACAAAGATCTGCATCACAAATCTGGATGCCACGCCCACCCATACCGCCCCCAGCCCCCCTTTCCCAACAAACTTACAAACTTTGAGCTAGAGTCATCAAATTTGTAAGGAAGATAGCTTGTGGCATCCCCAGCTGCATCGGAAAATCTTTTAGGCAGTGTACACCTCTGCCGCATCCGTACCCCTCTGCAGTCAGGCCTCTTTTAACCGGTTTTAATACTGGTATCGAGTATGCCGCAGTCGGTTGCGTCCGACTGCAACGTTTCCACTTGTTTTTAATACGATTGATTTATACAAATTTGGAGGATTGGCTGCAGTTAGCAGAATTTTTAGTTCGGCAATTTCTTTCTTTGCTCTAAATATAACGCCACTCCGTCTTGTTTTCGGCTTTTTTTTTTTTTTTGTATTACATTTTTTTTTTTTTTTTTTTTACTGCATAACACTCGCAACAATTTTTGTACAAACACACTACTCACTCAGTTTATTTAAAGTATTTCTTCTTTCTGCTTTTCTGTAGTTGTTGTTGTTCCTCCTGCAGGACCGAAGTCACGGTCGCCATGTAATAATTGGTTTATCATATAATGGTAATATCCATATACATATGTTATATCCTTTGTTCTTTGAATAAATAATAACTAGCCCGTCTGTGCAGTTTATTGGTGCTTTCTTGAATGTCTTTATTGAATAACTTTTGGTTCTTATTCTATGTTTAACATTGATAACATCTTATGCTGTTATATTTTAACAGCTACAAAGAGAGGGAGAGCGAGTGTACATATATATGCGGAGAGTGGCTTAAGTGCAAGCGCAGCGTTTCCCGTAGGGCAACGGTCTCACGCTTGCGTGGCCTTCTCAAGTGGACTCATATTACGGCATGCGCAGACCACATGCATTTATGTTTATTCTTATTTAAGCATTTGTTTATGCTTGCAACAAAGTGTTACAAGTTATTCTAATTGTATATATATGTACACTACAGCTTGTTTGCTGCAGCAAAAATTGCAAAACGGTTGGAAATACCAACCAAGATTTCATTTTATGTAGATTGTGTGACAACATGATCCATATGAAATGTGCTGGCTTTACGCCCAAAATAAGGGACTGCTTAGTTGCAGACACAGGCCTAAAATGGTTCTGTGAGAGCTGCAATGTAGTGGAGAAGGAAACTGCCCAATGCATTAGGCAGACTCATGAAGGTTTCAAGTCTATGCATGTTGCCTTCAACAATCTGCATACGGCATTTAAAGAGCTTGAGAACAATTTTAAAAATGGCAAGACGATCACTGAATCTCCGAAGCGTAAGAAGATTTCGGGTCCCTACCCGCCTTGTGTTCCACGTGTCTTGCCCAGTAAGCCACTTCTGGTGTCTAACATTAATCACATAACTCCTATTGCTAGCCCATTAATGGTATTTAACTCGCCGGCAAGAAATCCCACTAATAGCCGTACCACCGTTACTTCTATAAATGAGCCCTCTGGTTTGACAGCTTGTGAGCCTAGTAATCCTACTGGCGGTACAGCCGGGGCTCCCAAGCCTCTTGTTGTTGTGCCATTTAATAAATTTATATTTGTGTCCAGGCTGGCATCCGATATTTCATCGGATGATGTTTCAGCTTATGTTAAGAGTAAAATTGATTCTCCTCTTATTATTGTTGAGAAGTTTAAATTTAAACACGTCCGAAGTATATCTTCTTTCAAGTTGAGCGTGCCGCCTGAACTTTTTTCGACAATTTGTTCGGAAAAGTTCTGGCCGCAGCAGCTTGTTGTAAAGGAGTATGAGAATAGGCGAATTAATAATAATAAGGGTATTAGGATTAGTACCGCCGGTTAGCCACCCAGTTGCCTCCACCTCGGTGGCAAAAAACTGGTAAAACTACTTAGTTTGGCCTATCAAAATGTTAGAGGCCTTAACACTAAACTTTCTAAATTATTTGTTAACAGCTTATCAATTGATTCACATATAGTTGCACTCACGGAAACATGGTTAAAACCCGATATTTCTGATTATTCCGTTTTTCCTTCAAAATAAAACTTGTACAGATGCGATCGTGCCTCCCGCAAGGGGGGTGGTGTTCTAATTGCTGTTGACTCTTGCTTTTCCTCTGAACAGATTCATTCTCATGATCTTCCGGACATAGAGTTTTTATGTGTTAAAATATTACTTAACGGCCGTTCACTTTATGTTACTTGTTCTTATATTCCTCCTCATTCTGATACTAACATTTACTCATCGCATCTTAGTGCCCTGCAACTTGTTTCGTCATTGTTGACAGATATGGATCATCTTATAGTGGTTGGTGATTTTAATCTGCCACATGTTGTATGGTCTGTGAACGACACATCTTCGGCGGTATTACCAGTCACTTCTGATGATTTTATCGATGGCCTACTGGAGTTAGGCCTATCGCAAGTTAACAGGGTGCATAACTGTAGTGGTAGAATGTTGGACTTCATTTTTGTTTCGGACTCAGATTACAGTAATGCTAGTAGAATACCCCCTCTAGTGCTTCCGGAAGATACCTACCATCCAACCTTAGAACTATCCATCGAAATTCTTAACCGTAGTTCAGTATCTAATAATACTTTAAAAACCCGTTGCTTTCGTAAAACTAACTTTAATGAATTAAATTATCTTCTTCAACATACTAATTGGTCTCGCCTTTATTCTTGTAGTGATATAGAAACTGCCATTGCCATATTTTATAGGACCTTGAATTAACTTTTGGATATTTGTGTTCCCCTCACTTGTTCTTCAAGTGATAATAAACCACCTTGGTTTACGAGGGAACTATTGAAATTGAAAAACGTGAAGACAAGATCATATAAAAAAATTAAAAAATCGGGAACGACTTTAGATTTATCTTCTTATTTAGTAGCTAAATCTAGTTTTCTTTCTGTTAACACATCTTGTTATAATAATTATCTTAATCGTTGTAGACTAAACTTTTCACGTGACCCTAAACATATTAATAAATTTGTTAACTCTAAACGTAAGTCTTCTTGCTTGCCATCCTCAGTATACCTTGATAATACAAAAGCAAGTTCTGATCAGGCAGTAGCCGATCTATTTGCCGAGTATTTTCAATCAGTATACTCAACGAGTTTATATAGTTGCAGTAATTCCTATCCTTTTCAAATTCAAACGTCAAGTTGCATATATGTCCCAGTAATTACTGAGTCCACGCTCCTGAGTGAATTTAACTCTAATAAACCTGGTTACTTGCCTGGTCCTGATAGAGTGCCAGGCTGTATTCTTAGATACTGCGCGGATTCTCTTTGTAAGCCCTTAAATAAACTATTTAATTTGTCTGTTGACTCAACTGTGTTTCCTGATATATGGAAGGAATCTTTTATCATTCCACTCCATAAAAATTCTTCTAAGTCTAACGTTAAAAATTATAGGGGTATATCCAAGTTGTCTGCCATTCCTAAAGTCTTTGAAAAAATTATATGTTCTCAACTGTAACACACATGTAGTTCCATTATATCGCCTTATCAACACGGTTTTGTTAGGCGTAGATCTACTACCACTAACCTTCTTGAATTCACTTCGTTTGTTATCAAAGGGTTTCAGGATAAAATGCAAACTGACGTTGTTTACACCGATTTTAGTAAGGCATTTGATTCTGTAAGTCATTCTCTGTTGCTTCAAAAATTGAACGTTATTGGATTTCCACCAAAACTTTTATTCTGGCTTTCGGAGTACTTGTGTGGCCGAACAGAAAAAGTAGTTTTTAAATAATTGTTATCTAAACATATTTTTGTTACCTCTGGTGTTCCCCAGGGGAATCATCTTGGACCTTTGCTATTTAATCTGTTTATTAACGACCTTCCATCTGTTATTACTATTTCCTATGTATATATGTTCGCTTTTGATGTGAAGCTATGAGTCACATATAATGATGCTTCTCTTTGCAACTTGCTACAGTCGGATTTGGGTGCATTGTCGGCCTGGTGTCGTTTTAACTTACTCAATTTAAATTGTTCAAAATGTAAAGTCATGACTTTTTGTAGAAGTACCCCTCATACTGCTCACTACTTGCTTGATGATTCCCCACTTGACCGCGTGTTTGAAGTTAAAGATTTAGGTATTATTCTTGATCCTAAATTAAAGTTTGACTCTCTTATTTCATCTATGGTCAATAAGGCCATTAATGTCTTTGGCTTCATCAAGCGGTGGTCGAAAGAGTTTAACGATCGCTACACCACTAAAACGCTTTATGCATCCCTAGTACGTCCCATCATGGAGTATGGATCTTGTGTGTGGTCCCCACAATACTCGATTCACCAGAGAGAATTGAATCTGTGCAGAAGAAATTTCTTCTATTTGCCCTTAGAAGTTTTAACTGGGTTCCTGGAGTTGACTTACACCCGTATTCAAGTTGACTCCCTTTAATAAATTCTTCCCTCTCTATTAAACCGTAGAACCATGCATGGAGTATTATTTATTACTAACCTACTTAATGGTGAAATCGACTCATCAGTTCTTTTGAGTCGAATTAAATTTAATGTCCCAATTAGATCTTCACGTAACTTTTTACCCCTTAGCCTTGATCGTTGCTTGAGCAACTATTTAATTCATGAACCATTTCGTGTTATATGTTCTGAAAATAATTTTATTGTCTTGTCTCCTTGGAGACCTCAATTCCAGTACTAAAACGATCGATCCTTTTTTGTTTATCGTAATCGTAACCACTAACCTCTTACTACTAATCTAACGCTGGTCTGATTGGGTTTTTCCCAATCCACGCAACAAACGTTGGACCACTAATTTTATTGTTGAATTTCCCACTACTTACTTACTTTCTTTCAGATTTATATATAATTATACCCTTCACATGTGAATCAGGGTATATTGACTTTGTCATGAATCTGTAACGCCTTAAAGGAATGATGGGAGACCCCATAAACTATATATCAAAATGATCAGGACGAGCTCAGGAATTGATTTCCGTCCGTCCGTCCGTCCGTCTGTCCGTCTGTCCGTCTGTCTGTTTCAACACGTTTCCGGCCAAACTGCTGAACCGATCTTGATGAAACTTTCACAGATTGCTTAGATCATGTCGGGTTTGTTCACTATGAAATTTCATCCCGATCGGAGCATTCTACGATATAGCCACCATATAAATTTACCATATCAACACGATTTCCGGCCAAATTGCTGAACCGATCTTGATGAAACTTTCACAGATTGCTTAGATCATGTCGGGTTTGTTCACTATGAAATTTCATCCCGATCGGAGCATTCTACGATATAGCCACCATATAAATTTACCATATCAACACGATTTCCGGCCAAACTGCTGAACCGATCTTGATGAAACTTTCACAGATTGCTTAGATCATGTCGGGTTTGTTCACTATGAAATTTCATTTCGATCGGAGCATTCTACGACATAGCCACCATACAAATTTACCATATCGTACTATCAATTGTTGTCTCTGTCGTGCACTTTCAAGTACCTACATGTCAAATTGTTGTTGTTGCACACGAACAAGTAAATGACGCTCAAGAGTAAAAATATTAGCGAAAAATTACCAACAACTGCACAGAAACATAAGAGGGGGAGCATTGATTTGGCTGTGTGAAGGGTATCATAGTCTTGGCATAGCCAAAATTAACTATGCGCCACTATGTTTTTATTTTAATATAGTTTTATTTTCAATTTTTAATTTTATTTAAATTTAAATTAATTTGGATTTTATGTCAGCTGATTTTAGCTGACAATAAACAAATAAATAAAATAAATAAATAACTTTGGATTAATCTTGGATTTGGATGACAAAATAAGGTTGTGATGTGCTAAAGGTAGAGGCGACGATAATGGGTGGTAAAGTACTTAACGTTCTTAACTGTATTGTGTTTTTAAAATGATATAGGTTAACTATCACCAGGTTGGTTTATACACTCACTGAATGATGGTTTTTCAGGTTTTTCTTTTTCTTTCTTTATATAAGGCGTTATATACAGTCTAGCTCTTGATCTTTTGTGCTGATTTTAAGGTTAGGGACTGATTTTTATTGAATGCTGTTTGTGGAGGAGGCTCCAAATAAGATTCGGTTTGGTTTTTGATTGATTTTAAGTAATTGTATAGTAGGATTTATTCTTGTATATGTGTTTGTATTGTAGATCACTTCTTGTGCGTAGAAGGTTTATTGTAAGAATATTACCTGTATGATTGCAATTCTTGTCTTAAGCGGAGTAAAGTTACTATTTATTGTTTTTAGCTACATAATCCGCGATAACTCTCAAGAATAG
This sequence comes from Scaptomyza montana, assembly GCA_018904305.1. NCBI lineage: Eukaryota > Metazoa > Arthropoda > Insecta > Diptera > Drosophilidae > Scaptomyza > Scaptomyza montana. The sequence goes on from JAEIGR010000010.1 coordinate 2,764,466, forward strand.
TCATAATCTTCGTCGAGATAATACAGGAAATTTTTTAAATGAAATCATACTACGAAGGTTACTACCTAATTTTTGACTTTACTAATTTCTGGTTGATTTCTTAACCATTGTTTAGGTCAACCGTGGAGTAAGATTTCAAAAAGTATATATTGCCATTCTAGTACTGTTTATTAGTTTTGTTTTGATTATTTTATTTATTTTTAGTTATTTGATTTTATGCATTGCCTTGAAATTTAAGTGTTTGTCTTATCAATTTCCGATCCGAGAAATAGGCTTTTTAGTGTACCGCATAAATGGAAGCCTCCTGGACCCCACTTTGCATATTTATTCTTCTTTGATCAGCATCGCAGGCTGCCTAGGTCTGTTGCTATACAAACTGTTGTATCAGTTTTTAGCCATCGAGGTTAAACTTTTCTCAGGGTTTATTTTTTTTTATTTTTTATTTTTGCAGCTAGTTCATTTCTCAAAACAACTAAGATCCGAGAACTTTATAATTTAGCTAAAATTCAATTGCAAGATCGGTAATAGGGAATTATAATAAGAAATATCATGAAGGCTTTTTAAGTGTATATAATATTCTGTTTGGTGATGATGGTTGCCTTATTGGTTTACTTGTTTGATGAGATTCGTGCTACAGCATTTTTATTTTTTCTTAAATCATTCGACTTACCTAATCTAACGTTTTTTTTTCTTTTTTTTCTGATAGAGTAACGCAGAGACTTTTTTATTTGTTCTTGTTTTTAGTTTAGTATCAACAACACTTTAATAATCTATTTTTCCGTCCCGTAACTTGTTTTAAATCTCATTTGCTAAAAGGCGTGTTACATCGATCCGCTGGCTAAAATTTCGCTTATTAAGATTACAAAGCCTCTAATTCTCAGCACAAGTAAATACTTTACATAAACGCTTAATATTTAAACTATAATCAGTAATATATTGGGTTTATTGATCGAAATCAGATGTATTTCGCTGCCTGAAACACATGAGTGTTACAACTTTCACACTAAAGGAGCATGTTTTCGTTTCAAAGAGTTTACTATTTGACGCTTTTAAGAATAATTTGCTTACCTGTGCTTGGCCAATTATACAGACTAAAAAATTGGTAGAAAGATTAAACTTTCTTATATAATTCCTTCTTTATTATACTCGTTACCGAAGGTCAAGAGTATATTGGCTTTGTGCAATGTCCGTCATGGTGTCTGTCCGTCTGTCCGTCTGTATGAACGCAACTTTTTTCCACACCCTTCAAGCTAGAGACTTGCAACTTTCCAATTCTCTTTATCTATGGGATAGTAAATTGAAGTGTCAAGATTGAGGTTCTACGATAACTGGGGGGCTGGCAAATCGATAAATTCGATAACTCAAAACCGATAAATCCACATATTTTGCACATCCTTACAGCTAGAACTACCAAATTTGGTGAGAAGATAGCTATTAGCAACCCCCAAAAAGCTGAATCAAAAACTTTGGAGCCACGCCCACCTATTCCGCCCCGAAGTTTGAAATCAGAAGCGCCTATATCTTCATCAGTTTTTAAGCTAGAGACTCCCAATAAACTGCATGAAAACTTTTGATGCCACGCTCACTTATATCGCCCTAGCCACCTCCAGCCGCCCCAATGCTCCGGGAATGCATGTATCTTTCAGTTTCTGATCTAGAGTCACAAAATTCAATAGGAATATACCTGGTAACAGCCCACTAACTTTGGATGCCACGCCCAACCATAGCACCCCCAGGCCCTACGCCTTCACCATTAAAAAACTGTTTTGCGTATATGTTTTGAGTTAGTGCCAAACAATTCGGGATGAAGATAACTGGTAACAACCCCTTAAGATCTGCATCAAATATGTGGATGCCACGCCAACCCATACTGCATCCAGCCCAGGTGCAGCGCGTACCTGAATGTTGGTGCAACGATTTTTGTAGAAACAGTTAAATTATTTATGGCTATAGCTTTCCCAAACATGTATGTATGTAGCTTTAATTTTTTATATCGCGCATTCAGGGTCACTATGGAGAACAAGCCATATACTATTATAGCGGTCATTTTGTATGGGGCTGGCACCGCGGTAGCTGCACTCTTTCCAAAATATTTCCAAAACGTTGTAGACGATTTTTCTACAGCTTTTAATATTTAATTGGTGAAGTTGCAACCTTTAATCGTGCTAGATATGTAATTATACTCGTTACCGAAGGTAAAGAGTATATTGGCTTTGTGCAATGTCCGTCATTATACTCGTTACCGAAGGTAAAGAGTATATTGGATTTGTGCAATGTCCGTCATGGTGTCTGTCCGTCTGTCTGTCCGTCTGTATGAACGCAACTTTTTTCTACACCCTTCAAGCTAGTGACTTGAAACTTTCCAATTCTCTTTATCTATGGGATAGTAAATTAAAGTGTCAAGATTGGGGTTCTACGATAACTGGGGGGCTGGCAAATCGATAAATTCGATAACTCAAAACTGATAAATCCACATATTTCACACATTCTTACAGGTAGAACAACCAAATTTGGTGAGCAGATAGCTACTAGCAACCCCCAAAAAACTGCATCAAAAATTTTGGAGCCACGCCCACCCATTCCACCACCAGCCCCCCCGCATTTTAAAGTCAAAAAATCATATATATCCCACAGTTTTTGAGCTAGAGTCACCAATTTTGGTGCCAAGATAGGTGATGATGACCCCCCAAAAACTGCATCAAAAGATTGGATGCCACGCCCACCAATACCGCCCTAGCCATCCCCATCTGCCCCAACGCTTCGTCAAAAACGGGAATGCGTGTATCTTCCAGAGTAGTGGAGCTAGAGCCACCAAATTTGGTAGGAAGATAACTGGCAATGACCCCCAACAATCTGCATCAAAGTTCTGGAGCCACGCCCAACCATTCTGCCCCCCTTTCCCCACCTTATACAAACTTTGAGCTAGAGTCACCAAATTTGGTATGAAGGTAGCAATTGACATTCCACATAGATCTGCATCAAAAATCTGGATGCCACGTCGACCCATACCGCCCCCAGCCCCCCTTTCCCCACTTTTTACAAGCTTCGAGCTAGAGTCACCAAATTTGGTATGAAGATAGCAATTGACATTTCACAAAGATCTGCATCAAAAATTTGGATGCCACGCCGACCCATACCGCCCCCAGCCCCCCTTTCCCCACTTTTTACAAACTTCGAGCTAGAGTCACCAAATTTGGTGCCAAGATAAGTGATGATGACCCCCCAAAAACTGCATCAAAAGATTGGATGCCACGCCCACCAATACTGCCCTAGCCGCCCCCATCCACCCCAACGCTTCTTCAAAAACGGGAATGCGTGTATCTTCCAGAGTTGTGGAGCTTGAGCCACCAAATTTGGTAAGAAGATAGCTGGTAATGACCACCACAAATTTTGGAGCCACGCCCACCCATAGCGCTTCCAGCCTCCCCTTCCCACCTCTTACAAACTTTGAGCTAAAGTCACCAAATTAGGTATGAAGATATCAATTGACATGCCACAAAGCTCTGCTGCAAAAATTTGGATGTCACGCCCACCCATACCGCCCCCAGCCACCCATCCCACACCTTTTACAAACTTTGAGCTAGAGTCACCAAATTTGGTATGAAGATAGCAATTGACGTTCCATAAAGATCTGCAGAAAAATTTGGATGCCACACCCACCCATAACGCCCCCAGCCCCCCCCCCTTTCCCAACATTTTACATACTTTGAGCTAGAGTCACCAAATTTCGGATGAAGATAGCAATTGACGTTCCACAAAGATCTGCATCAAAAATTTCGATGCCACTCCCACCCATACCGCCCGCAGCCCCCCTTTCCCTACCTTTTACAAACTTTGAGCCAGAGTCACCAAATTTGGAAGAAAGATAGCTGGTGGCATCCCCATCTGCATCGGAGAATCTTTAAGGCAGCGTACACCCCTGACGCATCCGTACCCCTTAGCAATCAGGCCTCTTTTTACCGGTTTTAATACTGGTAACGAGTATACCGCAGTCGGTTGCGTCCGACTGCAACGGTTCCACTTGTTTTTTATATTCTTTTGTGGCGAGCTGGCAACTCTGACACGATAGTCGATAACTATCGAGTAAGACAAGAGGAAGAAGAAGACATCATGATCAAGAAAGCGTCACGCGACACTCTTGGCATATTTGTAACATATCATTATTAATATAGCTAATCTAAAACCATTTACTCGGAGAGGATCATTTTATTTATTATCGCATACACATAACGCGATAACTGGTGACCCCGACGTGATCTCTCTTAAAGTAAAATTAATACGGCAAATAATTGTGCAGAAATTCTGTAGCGACGCTACGCAACACAGGGTGTTTCAAGTACACATACACACTCACACGCGTAAGAGTGAATTTCACAATTTTGTGAAAACATTAAAAAATGGCTGAAAATCAGGACGCATTAGATGATACAATAATCGAACAGGCTCCACCCACTCCACCAGGTCGAGTCATCATGGATTCACAAACTGGAGTCAATCGTGTGGCAGTTAAGGTGCCACCTTTTTGGGCAGAGCGACCAGACATATGGTTCGCTCAAATCGAGTCACAATTTTGCATAGCTGGAATTACTGCTGATCAGACAAAATTTCACACAGTTGTGGCTGCCATGGAATCGCACGTCGTAGCGCAAATCACAGACGCGGTTCTCTCTCCACCTGAAATAGACATGTACGGTAACCTCAAACGCAGCATCATTGAGAGATTCTCCGATAGTGAGCAGAAGAGGATGCAGAAACTTTTGTCTGATGTTGAGCTTGGTGACCGTCGCCCAACACAACTGCTAAATGAGCTGCGAGGATTGGCTAAGGGCCGCATCAACGACGATTTTTTAAAGTCCCTCTGGATGCAACGTTTGCCGGCTCAGGCTCGTGCTATTCTTCAAGCACCGAATGATGATCTACTCGGCTTAGCAAAACTGGCTGACAAAATACTTGAAGTTGGAGGATTTACTCAAAACGTTGTAGCCTCAGCCACTGCACCTGCTGCACACCAACCAACTGCAATCAATGAGCTTGTAGACCGACTGGAGCGTTTAGAGAAATCAATTAAATCGCGTTCACGATCACAGAACCGCTCATTTGGTAATAAAAGCCGTGAGGCGACACCATCTACATGCTGGTACCACGCAAAATTTGGAAGCAAGGCCAACAAATGTAAGCTGCCATGCTCGTACGATACCAAATCAAAAAACTAGTAGCCTCTTCTGATTCATTGCCCACCGAATCAGAAGACACAGGTTACGTAGCCCGCATTCAGATTTTCGACATGGGCACCCAAAAACAATTTCTAATCGACACAGGCGCGGATGTATCAGTACTTCCAGCACAAAAAAATGATAAATACTCTAAAAGCCGCTCTTTCAACTTATTTGCGGCAAACGGTACGCCCGTCAATACATACGGAGAAAGACGTCTTAAACTCTCCCTCGGTCTTCGACGTGATTTCGTTTGGACATTCATCTTAGCCGACGTGGCAACACCAATCATAGGCTCAGACTTTCTGAGTCACTATGATTTGTTAGTTGATAGCAAACGACGCAAATTAATCGATGCAAAAACATCACTTCAAGTGCAAGGAGCCGCATCGAAGATATGTGAGAAGTCAATAGTATCACACATTCTGGACAACGATGTTGCTAAATTATTAGACGAATTTAAACAGCTAACCATGCATAGCCACAATAAACAACGTCACCTTCGAATGTAAAGCACGTAATCGAGACTACAGGATCTGCAGTTTTTGCACGGCCACGTAGGCTTTCAGGCGAAAAGCTAGCTGCGGCGAAAAAGGAATTTGCATACATGCTAGAGAAAGGCATTTGCCATCCCTCGCGCAGCAATTGGGCCAGTCCACTGCATTTGGTACGTAAAAAGAATGGCGAATGGAGACCATGTGGCGATTTCAGAGCATTAAACGCAAAGAACAGTGCCCGATCGTTATCCACTGCCTTTTATTCACGACGTCACACAGATTCTTTTCGGAAAACGAATTTTTTCGATTATTGATTTGCAAAGAGCTTATCACCACATTGCGATTTCCCCACTTTTTACAAGCTTCGAGCTAGAGTCACCAAATTTGGTATGAAGATAGCAATTGACATTTCACAAAGATCTGCATCAAAAATTTGGATGCCACGCCGACCCATACCGCCCCCAGCCCCCTTTCACCACTTTTTACAAACTTCGAGCTAGAGTCACCAAATTTGGTGCCAAGATAAGTGATGATGACCCCCCAAAAACTGACCAAAAGATTGGATGCCACGCCCACCAATACTGCCCTAGCCGCCCCCATCCACCCCAACGCTTCGTCAAAAACGGGAATGCGTGTATCTTCCAGAGTTGTTAAGCTAGAGCCACCAAATTTGGTGGGAAGATAGCTGGTAGCGACCCCCAAAGAACTGCATCAAAAGTTTGTATGAAACGCCCACCAATACTGCCCCAGCCGCCCCTATCCACCCCAACGCTTCTTCAAAAACGGGAATGCGTGTATCTTCCAGAGTTGTGGAGCTTGAGCCACCAAATTTGGTAAGAAGATAGCTGGTAATGACCACCACAAATTTTGGAGCCACGCCCACCCATAGCGCTTCCAGCCTCCCCTTCCCACCTCTTACAAACTTTGAGCTAGAGTCACCAAATTAGGTATGAAGATATCAATTGACATGCCACAAAGCTCTGCTGAAAAAATTTGGATGTCACGCCCACCCATACCGCCCCCAGCCACCCATCCCACACCTTTTACAAACTTTGAGCTAGAGTCACTAAATTTGGTATGAAGATAGCAATTGACGTTCCATAAAGATCTGCATCAAAAATTTCGATGCCACTCCCACCCATACCGCCCGCAGCCCCCCTTTCCCTACCTTTTACAAACTTTGAGCTAGAGTCACCAAATTTGGAAGGAAGATAGCTGGTGGCATCCCCATCTGCATCGGAGAATCTTTAAGGCAGCGTACACCCCTGACGCATCCGTACCCCTTAGCAATCAGGCCTCTTTTTACCGGTTTTAATACTGGTAACGAGTATACCGCAGTCGGTTGCGTCCGACTGCAACGGTTCCACTTGTTTTTTATTTTCTTTTGTGGCGAGCTGGCAACTCTGACACGATAGTCGATAACTATCGAGTATGACAAGAGGAAGAAGAAGACATCATGATCAAGAAAGCGTCACGCGACACTCTTGGCATATTTGTAACATATCATTATTAATAAAGCTAATCTAAAACCATTTACTCGGAGAAGATCATTTTATTTATTATCGCATACACATAACGCGATAACTGGTGACCCCGACGTGATCTCTCTTAAAGTAAAATTAATACGGCAAATAATTGTGCAGAAATTCTGTAGCGACGCTACGCAACACAGGGTGTTTCAAGTACACATACACACTCACACGCGTAAGAGTGAATTTCACAATTTTGTGAAAACATTAAAAAATGGCTGAAAATCAGGACGCATTAGATGATACAATAATCGAACAGGCTCCACCCACTCCACCAGGTCGAGTCATCATGGATTCACAAACTGGAGTCAATCGTGTGGCAGTTAAGGTGCCACCTTTTTGGGCAGAGCGACCAGACATATGGTTCGCTCAAATCGAGTCACAATTTTGCATAGCTGGAATTACTGCTGATCAGACAAAATTTCACACAGTTGTGGCTGCCATAGAATCGCACGTCGTAGCGCAAATCACAGACGCGGTTCTCTCTCCACCTGAAATAGACATGTACGGTAACCTCAAACGCAGCATCATTGAGAGATTCTCCGATAGTGAGCAGAAGAGGATGCAGAAACTTTTGTCTGATGTTGAGCTTGGTGACCGTCGCCCAACACAACTGCTAAATGAGCTGCGAGGATTGGCTAAGGGCCGCATCAACGACGATTTTTTAAAGTCCCTCTGGATGCAACGATTGCCGGCTCAGGCTCGTGCTATTCTTCAAGCATCGAATGATGATCTACTCGGCTTAGCAAAACTGGCTGACAAAATACTTGAAGTTGGAGGATTTACTCAAAACGTTGTAGCCTCAGCCACTGCACCTGCTGCACACCAACCAACTGCAATCAATGAGCTTGTAGACCGACTGGAGCGTTTAGAGAAATCAATTAAATCGCGTTCACGATCACAGAACCGATCAGTTGGTAATAAAAGCCGTGAGGCGACACCATCTACATGCTGGTACCACGCAAAATTTGGAAGCAAGGCCAACAAATGTAAGCTGCCATGCTCGTACGATACCAAATCAAAAAACTAGTAGCCTCTTCTGATTCATTGCCCACCGAATCAGAAGACACAGGTTACGTAGCCCGCATTCAGATTTTCGACATGGGCACCCAAAAACAATTTCTAATCGACACAGGCGCGGATGTATCAGTACTTCCAGCACAAAAAAAATGATAAATACTCTAAAAGCCGCTCTTTCAACTTATTTGCGGCAAACGGTACGCCCGTCAATATATACGGAGAAAGACGTCTTAAACTCTCCCTCGGTCTTCGACGTGATTTCGTTTGGGCATTCATCTTAGCCGACGTGGCAACACCAATCATAGGCTCAGACTTTCTGAGTCACTATGATTTGTTAGTTGATAGCAAACGACGCAAATTAATCGATGCAAAAACATCACTTCAAGTGCAAGGAGCCGCATCGAAGATATGTGAGAAGTCAATAGTATCACACATTCTGGACAACGATGTTGCTAAATTATTAGACGAACTTAAACAGCTAACCATGCATAGCCACAATAAACAACGTCACCTTCGAATGTAAAGCACGTAATCGAGACTACAGGATCTGCAGTTTTTGCACGGCCACGTAGGCTTTCAGGCGAAAAGCTAGCTGCGGCGAAAAAGGAATTTGCATACATGCTAGAGAAAGGCATTTGCCATCCCTCGCGCAGCAATTGGGCCAGTCCACTGCATTTGGTACGTAAAAAGAATGGCGAATGGAGACCATGTGGCGATTTCAGAGCATTAAACGCAAAGAACAGTGCCCGATCGTTATCCACTGCCTTTTATTCACGACGTCACACAGATTCTTTTCGGAAAACGAATTTTTTCGATTATTGATTTGCAAAGAGCTTATCACCACTTTGCGATTGAGGAAACGTATATTCCCAGAACAGCAATTACTACTCCTTTTGGGTTATATGAATTCTGTTACATGACACTCGGTTTGCGCAACGCGTCACAGACATTCCAACGCTTCATGCACGACATATTGCGTGATCTGGATTTTGTTTTTGTTTACATCGATGATATTCTGGTAGCTTCGTCCGACATGGATCAGCATAAGCAACACCTGCGAATACTTTTCGAGCGACTTCGAGATAACAAACTCACGATCAATGCAAGCAAATGCCAATTTGGAAAATCCCAGGTACACTTTCTTGGTCATACAATCAGTGCAAATGGCCTTTTGCCAATGGAATCGCGAGTCGCAGCTATTCGTGATTTTCCTCAACCGACATCAGCAAGCCAGTTAAAAAAATTTCTGGGAATGATCAACTTTTATCGAACTTTTGTACCAGGTGCGGTCTTAAATCAAACTAAGTTGCAGTCCCTTATTAAAGGTAATAAGAAAAATGATACAACAACAATTTTGTGGACCGACGAGGCACTTAACGCATTCAAGGCATGCAAGGATGAACTGGCGAACGCAACCTTGCTAACTTTCTTAGCACCCAGCGCATCATTGTCACTTACAACAGATACCTCTAATAATGCTGTTGGCGCAGTAGCTCATCAATTCGTAGATGGTAAACTACAACCGTTAGGTTTCTTCTCAAAGAAACTTAATTCAGCTCAATACAGATATGCTACATACGACCGAGAGCTATTAGCTATCTATTTGGCCATCAAACATTTCCAGTTTCTATTGGAAGAAAGACAATTTACTGTTTACACGGATCACAAGCCACTCATCTTCGCTTTTTCCCAAAAACTCGATAAAACACCACCCAGACGAGGCACACAGCTGGAGTTTATCAGCCAATTCACAAGGGACATACGATATGTGCCCGGCAAAGATAACCAGGTAGCAGATTTTCTCTCGCGAATCAACAGAATAATCGAAATTGATTTTGAGATGATCGCCGCTGCTCAGGAGAAGGATGCAGAACTGCAGAGGCTGCTCAACCAAAACGATACTTCGCTTCAATTAAAGAAGATCAATCTGCTTGATTCCCAATCGTCTCTCTATTGTGATGCCAAAGACAACAAGATTAGACCATTCATTCCTATGCAACTACGCAATCAGGTTATGCGTAAGCTGCATGATCTAGCGCACCCGGGCCGCAAAGCAACGTTCAAACTTATTTCAGACCGATTTGTTTGGCCGTCCATGGCGAAGGACATTGGTTCTTTTGTACGCACATGCACCCAATGCCAGCGGTGCAAAGTACTACGCCACACTAAATCTCCAACGGGGAGCTATGGCCCACCGATCACCGATTTGATCACGTAAACATAGATCTCATTGGGCCTCTGCCAATATCACGTGGCAATCGGTATTGTTTGACCTGCATAGACAGATTCTCAAGAAGGCCCACTGCCGTCCCGATTCCGGATATAACAGCAGAAACCGTAGCAACAGCCTTCATAAATGGTTAGATTTCGTCTTTTGGAGTTCCCTTGCGTATAACGAGCGACCTTGGACGCCAGTTCGAATCGGCCGTGTTTGCAGATCTAATGCGCATCCTAGGCATTAAACATTTGCGAACCACCGCTTACCATCCACAATCAAATGGATTAATCGAGCGCTGGCATCGAACGCTTAAGACCGCAATCAAGTGCCACAACTCCAACGACTGGTGTGACGTTCTTCCACTGGTGCTTCTAGGGCTTCGGACCACTTTTAAAGAAGATTTAGAAGCAAGCCCTGCAGAGATGCTATTTGGTTCTCCGCTTCGCATCCCGGGCGAGTTTGTAACACTCACGGAAAGTCAGCCCAACGAGACAGATTTTCTTAAGCTCCTACGCAGCAAGATGAAAAAACTCAAAAGCATCGACACATCTTGCCATGGAACAAAAGCTACTTTCAAACAAACAACATTGCAAAAAGCGACTCATGTATTTGTTCGTGTAGACCGTGTGCGGTCACCACTGGAACCATCATATGAAGGTCCTTTCAAGGTTTTGGAAAAACATGATAAGTATTACAAGATTCGTATGACGCACCGAGAAGTCAAGGTGTCCATCGATCGCCTAAAAACAGCATTCTTGGACAGCGAATCAATACCGACTTCTCAGCCGCAAGTTCCAGTCAACACACCAGCGCCAGCGACAACTGCCACAACTACGACCAGGTCAGGACGATATCAATATCGATATCAATAGAATAGGATTCTATCTAGCGGCGGAGCCCTGTGGCGAGCTGGCAACTCTGACACGATAGTCGATAACTATCGAGTAAGACAAGAGGAAGAAGAAGACATCATGATCAAGAAAGCGTCCCGCGACACTCTTGGCATATTTGTAACATATCATTATTAATAAAGCTAATCTAAAACCATTTACTCGGAGAGGATCATTTTATTTATTATCGCATACACATAACGCGATACTTTTATAAAAACAATAAATAATTAATTTTTTAACAACTCTGCATCAAACCAACAAGAATGTACTTAAATAGAGCCACCAAAGACCGATAGCAACAAGAATTTATACAAATAGAGTCGCCAACTTGCGATAGTCCAACCACCAGTTGGAACTTGCTAGCGTGGCTACCACTCGCTCTGAGAGCGCATTTAGTGCGTTTCTCGTGTTTCGTGAGTGATTCTCCAGCCACTTCTCTTGCTGACTTTACTACAACATGTTTGTTGATATCACAACCAGCCAGCACTATTGTGTGTATGCGCCGCTAGCCAGCGATTTTCTAGCGCGCAGTCGCTTGCTCGATTGCTGTGCCCCCGTTTTTTTCCTTGTATTCTTTATGTTCGCTAATTTTATTGCTTATCCTATTGCGTCGACCTAGCACCAGCAAAGCAAATGAGCGAATTAATAACAACATTCATACATACATATGTATATATGCAGTTTTGGTGGGCTATAGACATTGTAATGATTTTTGGTTTGTGTTTCGGCTAGCTACCATAAGCATGTGTGGGTGTCCCTGTCTCTATGCATGTCCATATTTTAATGTATGCGTACCATTTGCCATGGAATTCATTGACCTTTCTCTACTATTATGAATTTCGGCAAACGCTAAACATCCAATATTTGATTAAATTAAACCTAAGAAAAACCAGAAAAACTATACTTCCAAGGCATTTTTGGTGCTGGTCGATAAGTTGCTGATCAGGCGAACAGGAAAATAAACAAGCGTCTAGTAAAATAGGCAGGCAATTATCAGTTTTGCATTGCTGGTCATACATACTCTTTCATGTTTTTAGCTCTATGACACTTTCCAGCAATTTTGCCATCGTAACTACCATACAGCTATGCAGCGATGCCTACAAATTGTGAAAGTGTATTCACACGTGCATTTGCCCAAGTCGTTTGCCGAAATACTTAAGCAAAAGCGACATAAGAAAAGGGCCACTGCACGCATGTATTACATGTGTGAATGTATGCTAAACACACACACACATGTCATTTTGGTGCTGGTGGTTGGACTATCGCAAGTTGGCGACTCTATTCTTGTTGCTTGAACCGAAAATACGATACGTTCAATTCGTTGCTATCTTGACACATCACATTTCTCACAAATATTAATAACCGTAAATACTTGAAGTTTAGAAAATTTTTTTTTTAAACTTATCAAAATTTGGACCTGCGGTTTGTTTTGGTCGACAGTGATATACATATACCTCAGTGACAATATTAACGAGCGCATTTTGGTAAAAAAAAAGAAGCAAAATACAACTCTGCCAGCCACGAATATTACATAAAACTCCAACCTTCGCAACAAATTGATACAAACAATATACATAGTAATGTATATTTGAGCCTACTAAAAATACAATTTTTATAAGAAGCCACTATATTATGCATAAAGTCTTGTTAATTGCGAGTTTGGGACGGCGCACATTCTATTTACTGGCTCAAAGAGGATTCGGCAATGCGCAAATTTTAAGACAGTCCCTTAAAAATCATGAGCCAAATGGATTGGAAAAGCGCTTCCTGGTTTGGAGTGGCAAGTACAAAACAACAGCTGATGTGCCAAACTTTGTAAGGCATGTAATAGGAATGTACACATATAACGTTCCATAAATCGATTAACAGTTTATTGCAATTCTCTTGCAGCCAAGAAGAAATGGAACGCTGCCGCAACAAAATGCGCATTAGGTTGGCAAATTTAATGATTGGCTTGACTGTTGTCGGATGTGGTATTATGATTTATAGTGGCAAGCAGGCAGCTAAGAGAGGCGATTCTGTGACGAAACAAAATCTTGAATGGCACAATCAGTTTAAAGGAACAGTTGTCAATACCACTGGAGCAAAAGAAGGCAAATGATCATCAAACCACAATATAAACACACAAAAAAGCAGCAAAGCAATAATTTTATGTATGCAAATCAAAAAAGTTATTGCCGTGTATTATCGTTTACAAAGTGATATATTCAACTCATGCCTAAAGTGTTAGTAGTTATTTTACTTTATTATATTTTTGTTAATTATATATATTCAAGAAATTTTAATTTAATTCAACCAAACAGCAAAGTAAACCAACACCACCGAGACAACCTTCAATCACAAAACATAAAAGAACAAGTGGAAACGTTGCAGTCGGATGCAACCGACTGCGGTTTACTCGTTACCAGTATTAAAACCGGTAAAAAGAGGCCTGATTGCAAAGGGGTACGGATGCGGCAGGGGTGTACGCTGCCTTAATGATTTTCCGATGCAGATGGGGATGCCACCAACTGTCTTCCTTCCAAATTTGGTGAGGTCGGGAAAGGGGGGCTGGGGGCGGTATGGGTGCGCGTGGCATCAAAATTTTTGATGCAGATCTTATGGAAAGTCAATTGCTATCTTCATACCAAATTTGGTGACTCTAGCTCAAAGTTTGAAGAAGGTGCGAAAGGGTGGCTGGGGGCGGTATGCGTGAGCTTGGCATCCAAATTTTTCTGCAGATCTTTGTGGGATGTCAATTGCTATCTTCATACCAAATTTGGTGACTCTAGCTCAAAGTTTGTGAAAGGGGGCGGAATGGGTGGGCGTGGCTTCAAAATTTTGATGCAGTTCTTTGGGAGTCGTTACTAGCTATCTGCCTACCAAATTTGGTGGCTCTACCTACACGCATTCTCGTTTTTGACGAAGCGTTGGGGCGGCTAGGGCAGTATTGGTAGACGTGGCATCCAAACTTTTGATGCGGTTTTTGGGAGGTCATCATCACCTATCTTGGCACCAAATTTGGTGGCTATAGCTCAAAAACTGTGGGAGATATAAGCTTTTTTAACTTAAAAATGCGGAGGGGGGCTGGGGGTGGAATGGGTAGGCGTGGCTCCAGTTTTTTGGGGGTTGCTAGTAGCTATCTGCTCACCAAATTTGGTTGTTCCAGCTGTAACAATGTGCGAAATATGTCGATCTATCGGTTTTGAGTTAGCGAATTTATCGATTTGCCTGCCCCCCAGTTATCGTAGAACCCCAATGTTTACACTTTAATTTACTATGCCATAGGTAAAGAGAATTGGAAAGTTTCAAGGCTCTAGCTTGAAGGGTGTGGAAAAAAGTTGCGTTCTTACAGACGGACATACACCATGACGGACATTGCACAAAACCAATATACTCTTTACCTTCGGTAACGAGTATTAAAAAAGAGTAATGACTCAAGTGCATCTTATAAGTAGGTACGTACATACATACCTACATACGCTTAACATACTTATGCTTATAGGCCTGTACGCAGACGCCTGTAAGCTCCCGTATAGCAAAAACTTCATATAAAAAATATGGTCCCTTACACCTTCAGTACAGTACTTACATTTTAAGGCCTGTACGCAGACGCCTGTACAGCTCCCGTACAGCAAAAACTTCATATAAAAAAAATGGTCCCGTACAGCTTCAGTACAGTACGTACATTTAAGGTCTGCAGTTCTGTTAGCTACTGCTGGTACGGTAGTGTTGAACAATGAAAATTTTAAAATTTTATGTTAAAATGCTACGGGCAGTAAATAGCTTTCAGCAGCTATTTACGGTTGTAAAAAATGCAACAACATGTCGGGCAAGAGCCGGCTTATACATTTTTCGGATAATATTAACAAAGTTGACCTAATTCAGGCTCCAATAGAGCCATACTTATTGTTTTGGCAGTCAATGCTGCACAAGAAGTAATGAATAAAAATATATTTATTAATTAATAAGATACAATTTAAATAACAAATAAACTGGATTGTACTGCCACTGATCTATAGGCAGGGTATAGATTATTAGAAGCAGGGCGTTAGCTGTACTCAAACACAAAAGTAGCGCGCGAATCATTATTTTGAAATCAAGTGTACAAAACACAGTTGCATTTCCGATTTATTTACAAAAAACAATTAGCCTACCGCCACAATATGTGAATTTTTCAACACTTGTCGTTACAGCCGTAAAACTCATGTATACTGTACGGGAGCTGTACGGGGCTCATGCGTACAGGCCTTATGTTGTGATTTTCGTTTTGCGCGTATGCATTGTTTTGCTGTAAAGGTTAGCCAAACATACTCCGTTATCATTTATTAACGCTGCGTTTGTTTTGATTGTGCGTATAAGCTTACTGTAACCTACCTTAAGTACCGTGGTAAGAGACCTATTAAAAAGTTAACGAAATGTTTGGTCTACATGAATGCACTGAACTTAATGAAGTAAAAGTATTTCTTTATAAATTAATAGCAAAAACCATTTCTACTTTAAACTTAAACTTTATTAAACTAAACAGAAAAGAATTAGAAACGTTGCAGTCGGACGCAACCGACTGCGGTATACTCGTAACCAGTATTAAAACCGGTAAAAACAGGCCTGATTGCAACGGGGTACGGATGCGTCAGGGATGTACGCTGCCTTAAAGATTCTGCGATGCAGATGGGGATGTCACCAGCTGTCTTCCTTCCAAATTTGGTGTCTCCAGCTCAAAGTTTGTAATAGGAAGTGAAAGGGGGGCTGGGGGCGGTATGAGTGCGGTTGACATCCAAATTTTTGATGCAGATCTTTGTGGAATGCCAATTGCTATCTTCATACCAAATTTGGTGACTCTAGCTCAAAGTTTGTAAAATGTTTGGAAAGGGGGTCTGGGGGCGGTATGGGTGGGTTTGGCATCCAAATTTTTGATGCAAATCTTTGTGGAATGTCAATAGCTATCTACATACCAAATATGTTGATTCTAGCTCAAAGTTTGTAAGAGTCTGGAAAGGGTGGCTGGGGGCGGTATGGGTGGGTGTGGCATCCAAACTTATGCTGCAGATCCATGTGGGATGTCAATTGCTATCTTCATACGTAATTGGGTGAGTCTAGCTCAAGTTTTGTAAAATGTTTGGAAAAATGGTTTGGGGGCGGTATGGGTGGGTTTGGCATCCAAATTTTTGATGCAAATCTTTGTGGAATGTCAATAGCTATCTTCATACCAAATTTGGTGACTCTAGCTCAAAGTTTTTAGGAGTGGGGAAAGGGGGGCGGAATGGGTGGGCGTGGCTCTTAAACTTGTATGCAGATTTTTTGGGGGTCTTTGCCAGCTATCTTCCTACCAAATTTGGTGGCTCTAGCTCCACAACTGTGGAAGATACACGCATTCCCATTTTTGACGAAGCGCTTGGGCGTATGGGGGCGGCTAGGCTAGTATTGGTGGGCGTGGCATCCAAACTTTTGACGTAGTTTTTGGGGGGTCATCATCACTTATCTTGGCACCAAATTTGGTGGCTATAGCTCAAAAACTGTGGGAGGTATAAGCTTTTCTGATATCAAAATGCGGGAAGGCTGGGGGCGGAATGGGTGGGCGTGGCTCCAAAACTTAGATGTAGATTTTTTTCCTATCAAATTTGGTGGCTCTAGCTCCACAACTCTGAAAGATACACGCATTTCCGTTTTTGACGAAGCGTTGCGGCAGCTGGGGGCGGCTAGGCTAGTGGCATCCAAACTTTTGCTGATGATGTTTTTGGGGCGTCATCATCACCTATCTTGACAACAAATTTGGTGGCTCTAGCTAAAAAACTGGGAGTTATTGGCTTTTTATACTCGTTACCGAAGGTAAAGAGTATATTGGCTTTGTGCAATGTCCGTCATGGTGTCTGTCCGTCTGTCCGTCTGTATGAACGCAAATTTTTTCCACACCCTTCAAGCTAGACACATGAAACTTTCCAATTCTCTTTATCTATGGGATAGTAAACTAAAGCGTCAAGATTAGGGCTCTACGATAACTAATCGATAAATTCGATAACTCAAAACCTATAAATCCACATATTTCGCACATCCTTACAGCTAGAACTACCAAATTTGGTAAGAAGACAGCTATAAGCAACCCCCAAAATATGGCTTTAAAAATTTTGGAGCCACGCCCAACCATTCCGCCCCCAGCCCCCAGCATTTTAAAATCAAAAAAGCCTATATCTCCCACAGTTTTTGAGCTTAATTTGGTGACAAGATAAGTGATGATGACCCCCCAAAAACTGCATCAAAAGTTTGGATGTCACGCCCACCAATACTAGCCAAGCCGCCCCCATCCGCCCCAACGCTTCGTCAAAAATGGAAATGCGTGTATCTTCCAGAGTTGTGGAGCTAAAGCCACCAAATTTAGTAGGAAGATAGCTGGCAAAGACCCCAAAAAATCTGCATCCAAGCTTAAGAGCCACGCCCACCCATTCCGCCATTTATAAACTTTGAGCTAGAGTCACCAAATTTAGTATGGAGATAGCAATTGACATCCCACATAGATCTGCATCAAAAATTTAGATGCCACACCCACCCATACCGCCTCAAGCCACCCTTTCCCCACTTCTACAAACATTGAGCTAGAGTCACCACATTTGGTATGTAGATAGCAATTGACATTCCACAAAGATTTGCATCAAAAATTTAGATGCCACGCCCACCCATACCGCTCCCAGCCCCCCCCTTTTCCCACATTTTACAAACTTGGAGCTAGAGTCACCCAATTTGGTATGAAAATAGCAATTGACTTTCCATAAAGATCTGCAGCATAAATTTGGATGCCACACCCACCCATACCGCCTCCAGCACCCCCTTTTCCCACTTTTATAAATTTTGAGCTAGAGTCACCAAATTTAGAACGAAGACAGCTGGTTGCATCCCCATCCGCATCGGAGAATCTTTAAAGCAGCGTACATCCCTGCCGCATCCGTACCCCGTTGCAATCAGGCCTGTTTTTACCAGTTTTATTACTGGTAACGAGTATACCGCAGTCGGTTGCGTCCGACTGTAACGTTACCACTTGTTTGACTTAAAAATTCGCGGAGGGGGGGGGGGTGGGGTCGGAATGGTTGGTGGTGGCTCCAAAATTTTTGATGCCATTTTTTGGGGTTTGCTTATAGCTATCTTCTCACCAAATTTGGTAGTTCTTGCTGTAAGGATTTGGAAAATATGTGGATTTATCGGTTTTGAGTTATCGAATTTATCGATTTGCCAGCCCCCCAGTTATCGTAGAACTCCAATGTTTACACTTTAATTTACTATGCCATAGGTAAAGAGAATTGGAAAGTTTCAAGTCTCTTGCTTGAAAGGTGTGGATAAAAGTTGCGTTATTACAGACGGACAGACACCATGACGGACATTGCACAAAGCCAATATACTCTTCGGTATCGAGTATAAAAATTATACATGAATAGCAACTTAATGGAAATGTTGTTAAAATCGAATATCAATTATTATATCCCTTTAAGGATGAATATTGTTTTGTTCGCAAGGATAAATAAGATAGATCAAAATAATTTTCTGTTTGCCATGAAGCATTAATAAAAAATTGAAACAGCTTTTAAAGAATCATCTCGTTTAGTTTTTTGTTTTAATAAAATTTTGTAAGTCATGAAAATCTAAATTAACTACTGTAAAACTTGTATATATTCACTAATATATATTGGATGGCATTTATTTCCAAAGATTCTTTTGAGTGTTAATAATTGCGCGCGCTTGGCTTGAGCATCACCGGAAAAGAGACAGAGGCAAGATCAGTGTGGCCGAACCACACTTTCTGATAAATCTTAATACTAACATCGATACCTTAATACTAACTTACAATATATCGGTATACACGAACATAACATAACATAAACAATCGATAAAAATTGCATATGAATACTTTACACAACAAATACTTTACAACTCGGCCGTCCTGACAGGGAATCGACCTCGATTCCACCTACTATATATCATAGAGGGCTGGAAGCCATACCAAACGTGGGTGTTGCCTGCACTCAGACATCAAAAGCACAATTTTAATCAGACGTGAGCCACAATTTTAGTTTAGATGACTCCAGCACACCATCATACGGAAGCTGTGAGAGCTGGGAGCCTTCAACATCTCGGATGACATACCGATCATTCGGGAGTTTCTTGAGGATGACATAGGGACCGCGGTATCGCTTAATGAGTTTTTTGTTTATGCCAGCCGTCGTATCAACATTCTTGATGACGACGAAATCACCTTCCTCCAAATTAACGGCAGGGCGATGATATTTGTTAAAGTACTCTGTATTATACTCTTGAGACTTGACAATGTTCTGAAGGGCAATTTTACGGGTATCCACTAGGGACACTTCACCAGTAAGCCTATCATCCAAACGCTCAGTTAACTCATCTATAACAGCACCGCGCTGTTCGACACCAAAAGGAGGACGGAGGGTGCAAATTTAGTTGTGGAGTGGATGGAATTATTCAAGCCGAACTCAATTTTTGGAAGTTGCTTCACCCAATCGGCATGATCCAATGGTTCGGCCAATTTAGCAAGCATGGGACTTGCCCATTAGCACTTGCCCAGTAGCACGAGGGGAGGCAGTGGCATTCTGGACATGGATTATATGGTGGGACTGCAGAAAATCAGCGAATTCGGCGGAAGTGAAGCACGTACCTCGATCGCTAACAATTCGGCGAGGTCGACTATAGTTGGGGAAATACTGCGTCTCTAAGGTGTGACATACTTCTCTGCAACTAGTTGTAGCGGCAGGGTAAAATTTGACAAATTTCGTAATGGCATCAATGACCACAAGAAGATATTTTTTCCTAGACGGTGTGGACGGAAGGGGTCCCAAGTGGTCAATATGAAGAGTATCAAATGGCAGAGGGATTTTCGGAATACTATGCAGGGTAGCATTACTATTATTAGCGGAAGGGGAATAGTAAATACATTTGAGCCAGTTTCTAATAAAGTTGTTAACGTAAGATTTCATATACGGAATCCAATAATGTTTTTTAATCTGTGTACACACTTTTCAGCGGCCAGATGTTTCCACGGTTGTATGACAATGTTTTTGTATTTTAATCTGTTGCAACTAAACCCAACAACTTTTGAATGAAATCGAATTTGAC
Organism: Scaptomyza montana; assembly: GCA_018904305.1. Lineage (NCBI taxonomy): Eukaryota > Metazoa > Arthropoda > Insecta > Diptera > Drosophilidae > Scaptomyza > Scaptomyza montana. The sequence goes on from JAEIGR010000010.1 coordinate 2,784,935, forward strand.
AATTTGTATGAGAAGTTTTAGTTTACTAAGTGATAAAAAAGAGGAAAAATTACCGGGATGTACAATGGTATAGTTATAATTTTCTGAAAGTAATGCCCAGCCGGAATTTTTGGAAGACCATCATTTTAAAGGGCTACGCTAAATAATCCGGCTAAACAAATAACCAATCAGGTTTTAAGGCGTAAACGATAGCCAAGGTTTCCAATTCATAACTATACAATTTGAATTTGGGGAGGAAAGGGGTTTAAAAAAAAAAAAAAAAAAAAAAAAAATAAAAAAAATTTTTTTTAAAAAAAAAAAAAAAAAAAAAGGGAACTAGCATCACAATGTAATTCAGTTTCAGACTTCGGGTTATAAATAGACAGCACCGGTGACTCGATCAGTTTGCAGTGTTCGGAATGATTTAAGACACTCATCAGAAAAAACGTAAGGGGCATTTTTTTTTAGCAGGCGCGACATCGGATAAGCAATTTTGGCAAAGTTGGGTACAAAACGACGGAAGTAAGAAAAGAGACCCAAACAGCGTTCCAATTCTTTCCTATCCCGGGGTTCCGGCAGACTTTTTATGGCTTGAAGGTGACCTGGTTTCGGGGTGATACCGGAAGAGTTCGCTAAATACCCCAAATATTCCAACTCCTTGTGCGCAAAACGACACTTAGACAATTTAAGGCGTAACCCATTCACTCGTAAGGTATAAAGTGTCTCTTTCAGCACTTGCAGATGGGTTTCAAAACCACTAGACGCGATTAATATGTCGTCCATATAAATCAAGTCCTTCAGCACAAAGTATACGAATCTAGCGAAAACTGGGGGACCATTACATAAGCCAAACGGCATGCGTACGTACTCAAATTGGCCATCAGGTATTACAAAGGTAGTGTATTTAATCGAATCAAGATGCATTTTGACATGGTGAAATCCACTCTCTAAATCTAGTACAGTAAAGTACGATTTGCCCCCCAGATGTTCAACACAATCCTCTAACAGCGGAATTGGAAAGTGGTCACGGACAGTTATTTTGTTCAGCGGGCGATAATCAACACACTTCCTTAGGGTATTATCTTTTTTTCTAACGGGCACTATAGCGGAAGACTATGACGGATAATGCCGGCAGTTAATAAGTCATCACATATTTGGCGCACTTCGTTGCGCTCGTGATGGGATAATCGGCGGGGACGGCAGAAAATAGGAGTCTGACTTGTCAATTCGATTTTCATTTCGTAATTGGTTGGTTTAATCAGTTCGGAAGGGACATCAACATAAGAGGCGGAAATAACAGACTGCAAATTTGCAGATTGTTCTAACGGCAGAGTAGGCTCTATATTAAACTCATTTTCACTAACAGCAGGTAGCTCGATTGCATTAATGGCTGCCAGGGCATCACCCAGCAAATGCTCAGACATGACGGAACACTCTCTTTCAGTGGTACACGACTGTGATTCGGCAGGCATAAACTCATTTTCATTAAGGGACCGGGTTGACTCATTTTTGGTCATTGTGCGTTTAACATCTGTTTTGAACAAATCAAGTGAACTAAGTACAGCAGTGAGTTTCTCGTTACAATTAATTTGATATTTATTTAAGACCAACAGTTGACTTCGGGTATATTTGTTCTTAAACTTGCATAATTTTATATTAGTTTTGCAAAAAAAATCTCTGCCCAAAATCATTGGCAAGTTAGTAGCACTATTCGGCAGTACATCACATGTATGTAATACTGTTTGAGCAAAAATGCGTATGGCACACTGGACTTTTCCCAGAGACGTAAGTTGGTTGTTCCCCAAACCACGGCAGTTCAACGGGGTTGACTTTAGTTTCAACACGGAAGGCACTTCAGATTCCCGAATAAAACTTCTAGGACTACCCGAATCCAGGAGGGAAAAAATATTTGTAAACTCACTGCTTTTCACTTGATTTGACATAAAGGCAACACTCACCATCTGTAGATGTTCTACCTTATCTACTAAGGCGTCTTTGCAGCTGGAAGGGGTGACGGCGTCGGCAGCGGCAGCATTGGTAGCGACGGCATTTCCAATCTTAAATGGGCAGTTCCGGTATATGTGATCCAGTTTCCCGCACTTAAAGCAGGAATTTGCTGGCCTCATCGGCTTTGGGCACTGCGATTTGTAATGTCCGAACGATGAACAATTATAACACCGCACATCTCTTGCGGCAGGGGCGGCGGTCGTGGACGGCAGGGAACCAGCGGGTTGTCGAGGCGGGGCGTGTGTACGGCAGCCACTTGTCGGCTTGCATTTGCCTGGACTCGACGTCTCTCATATCTTTCCAGCAGTGTCTTCAGGTCGTCGATTGTCCGGGCTGCATATAGCATGCCCACGGCTGGCGAGCTGTCTCGCAATCCATCGATGATGAGGTCCACCAACTCAGCCTCAGGGATAGTTGCACTCATCATCGCTATCTCCTGCATCTCGATTGCGTATCGCAGGTATCCCTCTCCTGGCCTAAGGCGTCGGCTCCGCAGCGCTGCGTACACTTCCTCCGTGCTTCTCGATCGCCCAAACTCGTGTATTAATATTTCCTTGAGCTGTTCGTAGCTGCGCACGGTAATTGTGCGCATGAGGACGGCTGCCGTGTTTTCTAATAATCGGCGGCAGGTGACCAATCGCATACGTGCATCTAGTTGCAGCATCTCGCAGGCGTCCTCCAAGTCACTAATCCACTTTTTCACATCATACGCGTTGTCTGCCGAGAACCGCGGGACCAGAGACTCAATGACACTGATGTCCGTTACGCGTTGATTTGTTACGCTGGGCGGGGCACCGAGCTGCTGTTGTAAATTTGCAATTTGCTGCTGCAATTCCAATATTTCCTTCTGCTTGCGTAAATTAGCCAACTGCTCGTTTAAACTTACGGGCACTGGCAGTTGGGCTACTGCTAGAGCAGCCGACGGCAAGGCAGCACCGGAGCAGTAAATGGCGGCATTGACTCCGACTCGACGGACAGCGAGTGTTGGGACGGCAGATGGCGAGGCGGCAGCGGAGGCAGTTGACGGCAGTGTTTGCGTTGGGACGGTAGACAGCTGGGCATCAGTAAAGGCGGTTGACAGTGGGGCATCAGCAGGAGTAGTTGATGGCAGGGTCAGCTCTGGGACGGCAGGCAGCGGGTCAGCAACAGGCACGGTGGGCAGCGGGGTCATCTCTGGTACAGCCGATGGCGAGGCAGCGGCAACTTTGGGCAGCTCCGAAACAAGTTTGCGGATTTTCTGTATCGTCGCTAGCGCCGGCACTTCCACCTTATGTGACTTTAGCAGATGAACCATCTCCTCCTTGTTAAGGCCCATGTTGTATCGGGCGTCGAAATACTGATTGGGCGTTGCGGGTATCCCACTTCTGAGTTGTAAAACTCGTATATATTCACTAATATATATTGGATGGCATTTATTTCTAAAGATGCTTTTGGGTGTTAATAATTGCGCGCGCTTGGCTTGAGCATCACCGGAAAAGGGACAGAGGCAAGATCAGTGTGGCCGAACCACACTTTCTGATAAATCTTAATACTAACATCGATACCTTAATACTAACTTACAATATATCGGTATACACGAACATAACATAACATAAACAATCGATAGAAATTGCATATGAATACTTTACACAACAAATACTTTACACTACTTTTCTTTGGATGTAGGGCAACCGGTGTATAGGCTGTCGTAACCAATTTTGGGATTTTCCTATAATATTTTTTTGGGTAAGGAGAATCATCAGAAGGGTGGGTACAGAGCCATAGCTACCACAACATCTAGTAGCTTAAACATGGTGTAATAATGAAAACCTTTTGTAACTTCTTTAACTCCGATAGGTCGTTTTTATTTTTCTAAATTAAATTCTGACATATAAGAGCTCAGGACTCGTTGTTTATGTTTATTTATCTGGAACGAAGGCAAGTTTTGTTGTGTGAATTAATCAACGAACCCCCCTGCCAATTGTTTGCTAGCCGATGTCGCGAGTCCTAGTCCGATTAGTTGCACAATGAAAATAGGTACGATCTCGAACTTAGATCAAAGCAGCTTGTCCGTTACAAGATAATTCAGGAAAAATATTTTATAAATAATAATAAAGTATATGGCACAACAGCCAAAAATCAAATAATTAATAATTGGGAGAATCATCAATGGTGGACACCCCTTTGGTTTTTGTGACATAAAACTGTCAAAAATCAACGTATCAGTTGGTATCGTTCGAAAGCTTTTTTTAATTGGGCATCTATCGGTATAAGGCATTATACACATTTCATTCATGTTTTAAGAGATATTTAAAATTCAATGAAAAAAGTCAAAATCACGATTTTCGAAAAAGTGCCCCTATGGCGGTCACGACCCTCTATTTTGTGAAAATCCAGCCAATATAATAAAATAAAATGCCAAATCATTATTTTTATTTAAATTTTGTTTTTTATGCAATTAAAAAATGAAAATCAAACGAAGTTACTATTTTTATAAATTATTTTTACTCGTAATGAGCAGTATCGCAAATAATGCATCAATATATCGAATGACGTATCGATCTATGCATCGCACGCTCAACATTGCTCACCTACATTATTAAAATGGCGCAAAATATGTGAAAAAACTAATTTTAATACCCTTCACACATGTGAAACAGGGTATATTGAGTTTGTCATGAATCTGTAACGCCTTAAAGGAATGATGGGAGACCCAATAAACTATATATCAAAATGATCAGGACGAGCTCAGGAATTGATTTCCGTCCGTCCGTCCGTCCGTCCGTCTGTCCGTCTGTCCGTCTGTCTGTTTCAACACGATTTCCGGCCAAACTGCTGAACCGATCTTGATGAAACTTTCACAGATTGCTTAGATCATGTCGGGTTTGTTCACTATGAAATTTCATCCCGATCGGAGCATTCTACGATATAGCCACCATATAAATTTACCATATCAACACGATTTCCGGCCAAACTGCTGAACCGATCTTGATGAAACTTTCACAGATTGCTTAGATCATGTCGGGTTTGTTCACTATGAAATTTCATCCCGATCGGAGCATTCTACGACATAGCCACCATACAAATTTACCATATCAACACGATTTCCGGCCAAACTGCTGAACCGATCTTGATGAAACTTTCACAGATTGCTTAGATCATGTCGGGTTTGTTCACTATGAAATTTCATTTCGATCGGAGCATTCTACGACATAGCCACCATACAAATTTACCATATCGTACTATCAATTGTTGTCTCTGTCGTGCACTTTCAAGTACCTACATGTCAAATTGTTGTTGTTGCACACGAACAAGTAAATGACGCTCAAGAGTAAAAATTATAGCGAAAAATTACCAACAACTGCACAGAAACATAAGAGGGGGGAGCATTGATTTGGCTGTGTGAAGGGTATCATAGTCTTGGCATAGCCAAAATTAACTATGCGCCACTATGTTTTTTTTTTTTTTTTTTTTTTGGGTTTTTTTCACCAAAATATTTATTATGAAATTAGTTCTGCAATTAACCATACAAATCAACTTAAAGTTTCTGTTTTGCTTCTTTTCGTTGAGGGTATGAAGATGACACGATCGTCGATACAATTGAATGAAAGTATCGATTACAACTAATCGTGTTCAATTGTGAAACATCGACAGTGTCCAGTTTAAGAGAAAGCACGGTTTTAAAATTTTTCAATGTAAATCCCAAAATATTGAAAAAAAAATTTTTGATTGCAATATATGAATGAGCATGATAAAACGAATAAGAAAAAATTTATTTACCTTTGTAGACTCTTGGAATAATTCAATTACATATGCGTTGAAATATTAAAAAGTTTAGGTCAGATTATTGGTATTTTAATTTTTGTCTCTGAATTACCCAAAACTAGGTAATAACACCTGTAGACATCGTCAATAGAAAACCAGCACTGAAAGCTATTTGTCACAGTAATAAGACCGCGATAGCATCAAAACTCGCCAGAAAAAAGGGGGGTGTCCGACTTATGTACAGTGTCCGAGAACGGGGCTTCTCCCTTATTGTCAAACAAGTATCGACAGAGTGTAAATACACTAAAACAAATAAAAATTTTCAAACAAATAATATCGCACAAAATGTAATTATACTCGTCACCGAAGGTAAAGAGTATATTGGCTTTGTGCAATGTCCGTCATGGTGTCTGTCTTTCCGTCCGTCCGTCCGTCTGTATGAACGCAACTTTTTTCCACACCCTTTAAGCTAGAGACTTGAAACTTTCAAAATATCTTTATCTATGGCCGGGACAGATAAAGTGTCAAGATTGGGGTTCTACGATAACTGGGGGGCTGGAAAATCTATAAATTCGATAGCTCATAATCGATAGATCAACATATTTCGCACATCCTTACAGCTAGAACTACCAAATTTGGTAAGAAGATAGCTACTAGCAACCCCCAAAAAAACAACATCAAAAATTTTGGAGCCACGCATTTTTAAATCAAAAAAGCCTATATCCCCCACAGTTTTTGAGCTAGAGCCACCAAATTTATTGCCAATATGGATGCCACGTTCACCAATACTGCCCTAGCCGCACCCATCTACCCCAACGCTTCGTCAAAAACGGCAATGCGAGTATCTTCCAGAGTTGTGGAGGCAGAGCCACCAAATTTGGTAGGAAGATAGCTGGTAACGACCCCCAAAAATCTGCATCAAAGTTTTGGAACCACGCCCACCCATTCCGCCTCCCTTTCCACACCTTTTACAAACTTTTAGCTAGAGTCACCAAATTTAATATGAAGATAGCAATTGACGTCCCAGAAAGGAAGGAATGAAGGAAGACGGCTGGTGGCATCCCCATCTGCATCGGAGAATCTTTAAGGCAGCTCACACCCCTGCCGCATCCGTATCCCTTGCAATCAGGCCTTTTTTTACGGGTTTTAAAACTGGTAACGAGTATACCGCAGTCGGTTGCGTCCGACTGCAACGTTTCCACTTGTCTTTCGCATGACTTATTATGATCATGCTCTACCTTGACGCACACGTCATTACAATTATATAATTTTTGTTTTATATCTATATGTAAGTAGTATTTTTTAATATTTTAATACCCTTCACACATGTGAAACAGGGTATATTGAGTTTGTCATGAATCTGTAACGCCTTAAAGGAATGATGGGAGACCCAATAAACTATATATCAAAATGATCAGGACGAGCTCAGGAATTGATTTCCGTCCGTCTGTCTGTCCCTCTGTCTGTTTCAACACGATTTCCGGCCAAACTGCTGAACCGATCTTGATGAAACTTTCACAGATTGCTTAGATCATGTCGGGTTTGTTCACTATGAAATTTCATCCCGCTCGGATCATTCTACGACATAGCCACCATACAAATTGACCATATCGTACTGTTTCAACACGATTTCCGGCAAAACTGCTGAACTGATCTGGATAAAACTTTCACAGATTGCTTAAATCATGCCGGGTTTGTTCACTGTGAAATTTCATCCCGCTCGGACTATTCTTCGACATAGCCACCATACAAATTGACCATATCGTACTATCAATTGTTGTTGCTGTCGTGCACTTTCAAGTACCTACATATAGCTCATTTGCTTCAAAAGTGGTATAACGCAAAAAATGGTCAAATTGTTGCTGTTGTTGTTGCACACGAACAAGTTAATGACGCCCAGGAGTAAAAATAGGAGCGAAAAAAAAAAAATTAATCCATGTGTGAAGGGTATCATAGTATTGGCATAGCCAAAATTAACTATGCCGCACTTGTTTTTTTTTTTTTTTTGGGTTTTTTTCACCAAACTATTTATTATGAAATTAGTTCTGCAATTAACCATACAAATCAACTTAAAGTTTCTGTTTTGCTTCTTTTCGTTGAGGGTATGAAGATGACACGATCGTCGATACAATTGAATGAAAGTATCGATTACAACTAATCGTGTTCAATTGTGAAACATCGACAGTGTCCAGTTTAAGAGAAAGCACGGCTTTAAAATTTTTCAATGTAAATCCCAAAATATTGAAAAAAAAATTTTTGATTGCAATATATGAATGAGCATGATAAAACGAATAAGAAAAAATTTATTTACCTTTGTAGACTCTTGGAATAATTCAATTACATATGCGTTGAAATATTAAAAAGTTTAGGTCAGATTATTGGTATTTTAATTTTTGTCTCTGAATTACCCAAAACTAGGTAATAACACCTGTAGACATCGTCAATAGAAAACCAGCACTGAAAGCTATTTGTCACAGTAATAAGACCGCGATAGATCTTCACGTAACTTTTTACCCCTTAGCCTTGATCGTTGCTTCAGCAACTATTTAATTCATGAACCATTTCGTGTTATATGTTCTGACTATAACAAACTTTATTCTCTTGTCTCCTTGGATGCCTCAACTCCAGTACTAAAAAGATCGATCCTTTTCGCTTTATCTAATCGTAACCACTAATTACTAATCTAACGCTGGTCTGATTGGGTTTTTCTGGGTTTTTCCCAATCCTCGCAACAAATGTTGGACTACTCAATTTTTTATTGAATTTCCCAGAGCTTTAACGTTAACTTTTAAATATATTTTCAGATTTATATATTATTCTATATTTAACTTAATTTAATTATTTTAATTATTTTAACTATTTTTTAATTTAAATAAATTTTGATCTCATTTTAATGTCAGCTGCTCTTAGCTGACAATAAATAAATAAATAAATAAATAGCATCAAAACTCGCCAAAAAAAAGGGGGGTGTCCGACTTATGTACAGTGTCCGAGAACGGGGCTTCTCCCTTATTGTCAAACAAGTATCGACAGAGTGTAAATACACTAAAACAAATAAAAATTTTCAAACAAATAATATCGCACAAAATGTAATTATACTCGTCACCGAAGGTAAAGAGTATATTGGCTTTGTGCAATGTCCGTCATGGTGTCTGTCTTTCCGTCCGTCCGTCCGTCTGTATGAACGCAACTTTTTTCCACACCCTTTAAGCTAGAGACTTGAAACTTTCAAAATATCTTTATCTATGGCCGGGACAGATAAAGTGTCAAGATTGGGGTTCTACGATAACTGGGGGGCTGGAAAATCTATAAATTCGATAGCTCATAATCGATAGATCAACATATTTCGCACATCCTTACAGCTAGAACTACCAAATTTGGTAAGAAGATAGCTACTAGCAACCCCCAAAAAAACAACATCAAAAATTTTGGAGCCACGCATTTTTAAATCAAAAAAGCCTATATACCCCACAGTTTTTGAGCTAGAGCCACCAAATTTATTGCCAATATGGATGCCACGTTCACCAATACTGCCCTAGCCGCACCCATCTACCCCAACGCTTCGTCAAAAATGGCAATGCGAGTATCTTCCAGAGTTGTGGAGGCAGAGCCACCAAATTTGGTAGGAAGATAGCTGGTAACGACCCCCAAAAATCTGCATCAAAGTTTTGGAACCACGCCCACCCATTCCGCCTCCCTTTCCACACCTTTTACAAACTTTTAGCTAGAGTCACCAAATTTAATATGAAGATAGCAATTGACGTCCCAGAAAGGAAGGAAGGAAGGAAGACGGCTGGTGGCATCCCCATCTGCATCGGAGAATCTTTAAGGCAGCTCACACCCCTGCCGCATCCGTATCCCTTTGCAATCAGGCCTTTTTTTACGGGTTTTAAAACTGGTAACGAGTATACCGCAGTCGGTTGCGTCCGACTGCAACGTTTCCACTTGTCTTTCGCATGACTTATTATGATCATGCTCTACCTTGACGCACACGTCATTACAATTATATAATTTTTGTTTTATATCTATATGTAAGTAGTATTTTTTAATATTTTAATACCCTTCACACATGTGAAACAGGGTATATTGAGTTTGTCATGAATCTGTAACGCCTTAAAGGAATGATGGGAGACCCAATAAACTATATATCAAAATGATCAGGACGAGCTCAGGAATTGATTTCCGTCCGTCCGTCTGTCCCTCTGTCTGTTTCAACACGATTTCCGGCCAAACTGCTGAACCGATCTTGATGAAACTTTCACAGATTGCTTAGATCATGTCGGGTTTGTTCACTATGAAATTTCATCCCGCTCGGATCATTCTACGACATAGCCACCATACAAATTGACCATATCGTACTGTTTCAACACGATTTCCGGCAAAACTGCTGAACTGATCTGGATAAAACTTTCACAGATTGCTTAAATCATGCCGGGTTTGTTCACTGTGAAATTTCATCCCGCTCGGACCATTCTTCGACATAGCCACCATACAAATTGACCATATCGTACTATCAATTGTTGTTGCTGTCGTGCACTTTCAAGTACCTACATATAGCTCATTTGCTTCAAAAGTGGTATAACGCAAAAAATGGTCAAATTGTTGCTGTTGTTGTTGCACACGAACAAGTTAATGACGCCCAGGAGTAAAAATAGGAGCGAAAAAAAAAAAAATTAATCCATGTGTGAAGGGTATCATAGTATTGGCATAGCCAAAATTAACTATGCCGCACTTGTTTTTTTTTTTTTTTTGGGTTTTTTCACCAAAATATTTATTATGAAATTAGTTCTGCAATTAACCATACAAATCAACATAAAGTTTCTGTTTTGCTTCTTTTCGTTGAGGGTATGAAGATGACACGATCGTCGATACAATTGAATGAAAGTATCGATTACAACTAATCGTGTTCAATTGTGAAACATCGACAGTGTCCAGTTTAAGAGAAAGCACGGTTTTAAAATTTTTCAATGTAAATCCCAAAATATTGAAAAAAAAATTTTTGATTGCAATATATGAATGAGCATGATAAAACGAATAAGAAAAAATTTATTTACCTTTGTAGACTCTTGGAATAATTCAATTACATATGCGTTGAAATATTAAAAAGTTTAGGTCAGATTATTGGTATTTTAATTTTTGTCTCTGAATTACCCAAAACTAGGTAATAACACCTGTAGACATCGTCAATAGAAAACCAGCACTGAAAGCTATTTGTCACAGTAATAAGACCGCGATAGCATCAAAACTCGCCAAAAAAAAAAGGGGGGTGTCCGACTTATGTACAGTGTCCGAGAACGGGGCTTCTCCCTTATTGTCAAACAAGTATCGACAGAGTGTAAATACACTAAAACAAATAAAAATTTTCAAGAGTATATTGGCTTTGTGCAATGTCCGTCATGGTGTCTGTCTTTCCGTCCGTCCGTCCGTCTGTATGAACGCAACTTTTTTCCACACCCTTTAAGCTAGAGACTTGAAACTTTCAAAATATCTTTATCTATGGCCGGGACAGATAAAGTGTCAAGATTGGGGTTCTACGATAACTGGGGGGCTGGAAAATCTATAAATTCGATAGCTCATAATCGATAGATCAACATATTTCGCACATCCTTACAGCTAGAACTACCAAATTTGGTAAGAAGATAGCTACTAGCAACCCCCAAAAAAACAACATCAAAAATTTTGGAGCCACGCATTTTTAAATCAAAAAAGCCTATATCCCCCACAGTTTTTGAGCTAGAGCCACCAAATTTATTGCCAATATGGATGCCACGTTCACCAATACTGCCCTAGCCGCACCCATCTACCCCAACGCTTCGTCAAAAACGGCAATGCGAGTATCTTCCAGAGTTGTGGAGGCAGAGCCACCAAATTTGGTAGGAAGATAGCTGGTAACGACCCCCAAAAATCTGCATCAAAGTTTTGGAACCACGCCCACCCATTCCGCCTCCCTTTCCACACCTTTTACAAACTTTTAGCTAGAGTCACCAAATTTAATATGAAGATAGCAATTGACGTCCCAGAAAGGAAGGAATGAAGGAAGACGGCTGGTGGCATCCCCATCTGCATCGGAGAATCTTTAAGGCAGCTCACACCCCTGCCGCATCCGTATCCCTTTGCAATCAGGCCTTTTTTTACGGGTTTTAAAACTGGTAACGAGTATACCGCAGTCGGTTGCGTCCGACTGCAACGTTTCCACTTGTCTTTCGCATGACTTATTATGATCATGCTCTACCTTGACGCACACGTCATTACAATTATATAATTTTTGTTTTATATCTATATGTAAGTAGTATTTTTTAATATTTTAATACCCTTCACACATGTGAAACAGGGTATATTGAGTTTGTCATGAATCTGTAACGCCTTAAAGGAATGATGGGAGACCCAATAAACTATATATCAAAATGATCAGGACGAGCTCAGGAATTGATTTCCGTCCGTCCGTCTGTCCCTCTGTCTGTTTCAACACGATTTCCGGCCAAACTGCTGAACCGATCTTGATGAAACTTTCACAGATTGCTTAGATCATGTCGGGTTTGTTCACTATGAAATTTCATCCCGCTCGGATCATTCTACGACATAGCCACCATACAAATTGACCATATCGTACTGTTTCAACACGATTTCCGGCAAAACTGCTGAACTGATCTGGATAAAACTTTCACAGATTGCTTAAATCATGCCGGGTTTGTTCACTGTGAAATTTCATCCCGCTCGGACCATTCTTCGACATAGCCACCATACAAATTGACCATATCGTACTATCAATTGTTGTTGCTGTCGTGCACTTTCAAGTACCTACATATAGCTCATTTGCTTCAAAAGTGGTATAACGCAAAAAATGGTCAAATTGTTGCTGTTGTTGTTGCACACGAACTAGTTAATGACGTCCAGGAGTAAAAATAGGAGCGAAAAAAAAAAAAAATTAATCCATGTGTGAAGGGTATCATAGTATTGGCATAGCCAAAATTAACTATGCCGCACTTGTTTTTTTTTTTTTTTTGGGTTTTTTTCACCAAAATATTTATTATGAAATTAGTTCTGCAATTAACCATACAAATCAACTTAAAGTTTCTGTTTTGCTTCTTTTCGTTGAGGGTATGAAGATGACACGATCGTCGATACAATTGAATGAAAGTATCGATTACAACTAATCGTGTTCAATTGTGAAACATCGACAGTGTCCAGTTTAAGAGAAAGCACGGTTTTAAAATTTTTCAATGTAAATCCCAAAATATTGAAAAAAAAATTTTTGATTGCAATATATGAATGAGCATGATAAAACGAATAAGAAAAAATTTATTTACCTTTGTAGACTCTTGGAATAATTCAATTACATATGCGTTGAAATATTAAAAAGTTTAGGTCAGATTATTGGTATTTTAATTTTTGTCTCTGAATTACCCAAAACTAGGTAATAACACCTGTAGACATCGTCAATAGAAAACCAGCACTGAAAGCTATTTGTCACAGTAATAAGACCGCGATAGCATCAAAACTCGCCAAAAAAAAGGGGGTGTCCGACTTATGTACAGTGTCCGAGAACGGGGCTTCTCCCTTATTGTCAAACAAGTATCGACAGAGTGTAAATACACTAAAACAAATAAAAATTTTCAAACAAATAATATCGCACAAAATGTAATTATACTCGTCACCGAAGGTAAAGAGTATATTGGCTTTGTGCAATGTCCGTCATGGTGTCTGTCTTTCCGTCCGTCCGTCCGTCTGTATGAACGCAACTTTTTTCCACACCCTTTAAGCTAGAGACTTGAAACTTTCAAAATATCTTTATCTATGGCCGGGACAGATAAAGTGTCAAGATTGGGGTTCTACGATAACTGGGGGGCTGGAAAATCTATAAATTCGATAGCTCATAATCGATAGATCAACATATTTCGCACATCCTTACAGCTAGAACTACCAAATTTGGTAAGAAGATAGCTACTAGCAACCCCCAAAAAAACAACATCAAAAATTTTGGAGCCACGCATTTTTAAATCAAAAAAGCCTATATCCCCCACAGTTTTTGAGCTAGAGCCACCAAATTTATTGCCAATATGGATGCCACGTTCACCAATACTGCCCTAGCCGCACCCATCTACCCCAACGCTTCGTCAAAAACGGCAATGCGAGTATCTTCCAGAGTTGTGGAGGCAGAGCCACCAAATTTGGTAGGAAGATAGCTGGTAACGACCCCAAAAATCTGCATCAAAGTTTTGGAACCACGCCCACCCATTCCGCCTCCCTTTCCACACCTTTTACAAACTTTTAGCTAGAGTCACCAAATTTAATATGAAGATAGCAATTGACGTCCCAGAAAGGAAGGAAGGAAGGAAGACGGCTGGTGGCATCCCCATCTGCATCGGAGAATCTTTAAGGCAGCTCACACCCCTGCCGCATCCGTATCCCTTTGCAATCAGGCCTTTTTTTACGGGTTTTAAAACTGGTAACGAGTATACCGCAGTCGGTTGCGTCCGACTGCAACGTTTCCACTTGTCTTTCGCATGACTTATTATGATCATGCTCTACCTTGACGCACACGTCATTACAATTATATAATTTTTGTTTTATATCTATATGTAAGTAGTATTTTTTAATATTTTAATACCCTTCACACATGTGAAACAGGGTATATTGAGTTTGTCATGAATCTGTAACGCCTTAAAGGAATGATGGGAGACCCAATAAACTATATATCAAAATGATCAGGACGAGCTCAGGAATTGATTTCCGTCCGTCCGTCTGCCCCTCTGTCTGTTTCAACACGATTTCCGGCCAAACTGCTGAACCGATCTTGATGAAACTTTCACAGATTGCTTAGATCATGTCGGGTTTGTTCACTATGAAATTTCATCCCGCTCGGATCATTCTACGACATAGCCACCATACAAATTGACCATATCGTACTGTTTCAACACGATTTCCGGCAAAACTGCTGAACTGATCTGGATAAAACTTTCACAGATTGCTTAAATCATGCCGGGTTTGTTCACTGTGAAATTTCATCCCGCTCGGACCATTCTTCGACATAGCCACCATACAAATTGACCATATCGTACTATCAATTGTTGTTGCTGTCGTGCACTTTCAAGTACCTACATATAGCTCATTTGCTTCAAAAGTGGTATAACGCAAAAAATGGTCAAATTGTTGCTGTTGTTGTTGCACACGAACAAGTTAATGACGCCCAGGAGTAAAAATAGGAGCGAAAAAAAAAAAATTAATCCATGTGTGAAGGGTATCATAGTATTGGCATAGCCAAAATTAACTATGCCGCACTTGTTTTTTTTTTTTTTTGGTTTTTTTCACCAAAATATTTATTATGAAATTAGTTCT